>CAXKWD010000009.1:45523159-46723159 GCA_964059195.1 Ectobius pallidus | reverse complement strand
CAAAGTCTCAACATTTGTTAATAATTTATATAAGGAGAAGGCATTCAAGTTGGTTCTTTAGTAGACGTACAGTAAATTATCTTCTTGTAATGAAAGGCGCTGTAGGGCAATACTTCATGTAAGTTTAATTGCAAACGATAAATAAATAATTTTATTACTCTGATATCCCACTGTTTAGTAAGATACATCATAAATAATGTACGAATGTTTTTAATGGAACTGTAATAACGAATCGTTTCTATTCTCGTTACGTATCTGAGCTTTTAGAAAGTTAACCACACTCATAACCTTAAAAGGGTTTGCAGCCTTTAAACTCCAAATAGTATAATTTATAGTTAATAATGAATTGTTTTCTAGCCTCTTTTCTACTGACGTTCCGATACAGGGACATGCGCCTAGGTTAAATGGCTGTTGCAGTCAGTTTACTACTACAAGCGGAGAAAAAAGCAAACAGGTTCGAGATAACTTCATGGTTCTATTCGAGATACGATAAATAAAAACTTAGGCCTATATGAATTATTATTATACATGGAAATATGGGTTGGGATAATCATATTAATTTCTTGATTTAAAAATTACGAAACACTATATATAAATGTATTCAATTAAAACGTTTCATGTAAAAAAAAAAAAAAACCTGCACTAAGATCAATATATTTAGATCTAGTTCAGTCCATATTGCAATACGGAATTATAGGATGGGGAGGGCTAACACAGTCTTCACTCGGCCATTGATATTATTACAAAAAAGAATAATAAAGTTATGTTTAAGAAAATAGTTACCCGACTCATCTTATATAGGCCTACAAGGAATTTACCGTAATGAAAATAAAATAAATTTATAAATACAGTAATTCTATTTATAAATTTATGATAAAATTATCATCATTTATTAAAATTTTATCAGTAAGTTATAAAAACTACGAAACCAATGATCGTGATTTTCCTACACGAAGACGCATAATTTCTTGTCCACTTTTGAGCTTAATTGTAATATTGAAATAGGACTAAGGCATAACTCTAATTCTGGTCCGAGATTGTTTAATAGCTTCATTGAACAAAATACAAAATTTTCACCACTAAATAATAAATTATTTAAACGAAAAGCATATAAAAAATTACAAATTCATAAGATACTCTATTAATTTGTCAAATAAAATGTTAAAAATATAGGATATTATAATTACTTTTAGAAAACAAAAATAACAAAGGTTTATAACAAGTCTTTAAAATACGATTATATTTTTTTTTTTGGTTAAAAACACTCTCGGCCAAAAGCAGTAGCTTACTATGGAGGGCCTATTGTAAAATTGTAAATTTTAAATGTAGTAAAATGTGGAGAAATGTTAATGTAAATTTAAAATACCTTGATATAAAAATTAGCGCCATTAATGACATGTTTAAGTACATACTTTTGTTTCTGTAATATATTATATCATTTCTAATGAGAAGAGTTCGTGAATGATTGGTTGAAGTTTTCGGCCTCAAACCAGTATCTTGTCATCTGGAAGGAGAATAAAGACGTTGGTCCAGGTTTAGATTTTGGGCTAAACATAACCTGAAATTGTGCTTTTTGTAGAATATGATTGTTCTTAGAATTTTTGAAGGTAATATAGGCCTATATCCTACATTATTTTATATTTTGCTTTGGAGTTAACAACGTGAACGATTGCAAGCTCCAGAGTAAAATTTATAAATTAACTTAAAAATGACTGCTTCAATACATCAGCATTCCTAAGTGCATAGTCAATTAGTAATTGAAAATTACTTCAAGGTTGACGATATGGAAGCCGAAAGTGTGTAACATGATTGATTTTGACATACTGAAATCCAAATTACTATAGGAATATTATATTTTTTTGAAATCTGATTTTACTGAAAACTATTCTTGTAATGTTATTGCATTCTTGTAAACTACAGGCGCGTCCTCTATGCATTATTTCGAATTTTATTTGTGAAATAGCGATTATAAATACAACTATCTTTTTGAACTTATACCGGTACATAAAAGAAATCACCGGAATAACATTCAGCATATCTGGGAAAAAAAAGGCTTTTCCGATTGACAGCCAGGTTTGCAAATCAATAATTGTCTGTGACGTTTCAGAGGCTAGTCTGCCTCCGTCCTCAGGGGTACTTCAGTATTTCCCCTTAACAAAATATATTTACTACGAAATAACTTTAAAAATCAGTTTTTGTTTGTGTCACATAACGTCATATTTTAATTATGGTAGGCCTATGAATTTAACTACTTACGAAAAGTGAAATTGTATAAATACAAGCTTTCTGATTAAACTTCTGCATTCTGACAAATTGTTAAAAGCTCAGACAATAAAAAGACAAGTTCTTTTAATAGTAAGTTATTATCTGGATTTTTCTGTAAAAAAGTTAGCAAAGTGTATTAAACTTCAACCATGGTTAATACTTTTTTTGAGCTGAAACAGTTTAGATTAGGCCTACTGTATATTTAAAACGTATACGATATAGAAACAATTTATTGCTTTGTGTATAAGAAGTAAGAGTACAGAAAATTTTAGCTTACACTTCCTGTAATAAAATTTCAGCTTAGAAGTAATTGAAGTCATACCTACTTATGAAAAACTATTTCTCCATTAAAATGACTCTTCCTTTACCATGCTAATTAAGGGTAGAATTTCCTCTTTACAGGAATTTCATAAGCACGAGAAGATGTGGGTGGTGGTAGTGGTAGTAGTAGTAATTGTAATGATGGGAATACATTCCATTATACCTGCTCTCTCTAAACCATGCAAGAAAAATCTGAATGTACAACCCTTGTTGTTAACACGAAGGTATGAATGACGAGCATTTCCTCCCATAAAATTTGATTTCAAGGAAATAAAAAGCCTTCGATCTGTTTAAGACTGTTCCGTAATATAAATTTCGTGACTTTTACATATTTCACGTTGATTTATGGACACCAAGATCCGATAATGCTTTCGATTTACCGGTCCCTTCATAGCCCTCTGACATGAACATTCAGAACTGTCCCCCCCCCCCAAAAAAAGTGAATAGGTGAGTTTTTTTTCAAAACAGAATTTCCTGAAGGTATAGTGTGAAGATTAACAGCCATTCCATTGAGTTGTTTTTATTTCATAATCGTTATCACCGCTACTTTCTCTGCCTTACATGGCCAAATCATTTAGCTTTCCAGGCTGATCTATCATATTTATTTATTTATTTTAATGTACACGTTTTTCTAACATAGCCAATTAATTGATTAATTTTTTCGCTTTATGTAACGTAATGAATTATATCACTTTCCTTTACCCTTACTAATAACAATGACACTGTTAAAATAATCATCTCGTATTGCCATTCTATAATGTGTTAGTAATCTAACAAACTTGCACATTATGATTATTGCCTAGGTATTATTATTATTTAATTATTTTCATTCTCATTAATATTAATATCACTGTTTATATTTCTTTACTTATATGATTGCAGTACATATAATAATAATAATAATAATAATAATAATAATAATAATAATAACTGTTCATTTCTTATCTCATATTGCATTCACTTTGTAGTATTTCCTTATGCAATCATTTTAATCACTAAGAAATATAGACTATTATTGTATCATCTTTGTTGTTATTAGTATCGGTACTGTGCAATTAATATATATTTCTGAATCCATGCAAAGAGAAGGCTCTCTGCCCCTCTGCCAGATAAAATAAAAATTATTATTATTTTATTGTTATTCAATATTCATAATAATGACGATTTTTCATTTTTTCAGGTGAGTTTTCGTCCAGTTATTTCGGTTAGCTGAAGATGTAAGTATTCCTAGCTAATTAATAACAAAATTAAACCAGTGTGGTTTCTATACTTAAGTCTACCGTGCCATAACAGCTCATGGTTGACGTTATGTAACATTATTTTATATTTAATTTCTTGGGTATACAAAGAATCTCGGCGGTAAAATCGTGAACTGTCATATCCTCAATTCCATAATGTTTAATATGCTGAGCTAGATCAATTGTAATACCTTTATTCTCAACCATGTTTATTTATCTAGGCCTTTCGGTTTCAACACCAATAAACTCCGTTTTTTGATTCAGTAGATTGACAGTAGAAGACCACAATACTACGATGAATCAAGAAATGGGGTTTACTTGTGTTTTAAGAACATGTTAAGTTTTAGTGAATTTGTTAAATCTAAGCCCATAATGAGACACTTAAATTCCATGTCCCATGTATGTGACCGCTGTTAGGTATGAACTTATAATTCCACACTATCTCTGAACAATCACTTATTCATTGCTCATATGAATACACCAAAATGACCCGTTTAAACACGGCATATGGAAAGTCACTTTGCATAAATCAACATACGTTAAATGTCACTTCATAGCGAGCCCCTCCTTGACTGTTAACATACCGCAGCCATGCTCATTTGACTTATTCCTGCCCCTCCGGCAACCGCGGAAATGGTAACATATTCCACCCTCGATCCTGCTTCTATCGACTACCAGAAATAGCTATTAACATTTCTTCCGATCAAGTTGTATATATCTTCTACCCAGTGGCGGGTCGAGGAAAAAATCGAGTTTATTTTTAAATAAAGGTCTCACCAGATGGACGGTTTAATCTATTTATCTTTTTTCTGTAAATGTAAAGAATTTAAAATTACACGAAAAGTACGCAGTTGGTTGTGGCACTGTGCTATCCCAGATCCCCGACGAGGCCGTATTGAATTTATTTATTCTGATGCCTCTTCAATCCTTCTCTAACAGGCTTTTGGTTTGACTCATTCACCAGTGTTGTTCTCAGTTGTGCTTTAACCATACTCTTGGACGTCCTTCTCTTACTTTCCGTTTGAATTCAAGCCTCTACCCTTTTCGGCTTTCATCTTCTAATACAGTGAACGCCGCTTAATGTAATCGCGGGTAATGTTATCGATCGGTTAATATTATCAGATTAGTTGCGTCCCGAAGTGATCACAGTAAGCGGCGTGTACTGTACTATTGAACGATTTAGCTTATAAGGTCGTTGGTGTTTATCAACATTGCACTAATCCTTGTGGTGGTAACATATATTAGGAGCAATCACGGAGGTCGGTGTGGGAGACACAGACCATTTGGTGTTGTGTTCAAGGTTGCGGGTTTGATCCCGGCCCAGTTCAATGTCAGGCCCACGATTTACATGCGTGTAAAATAAGCCCGTCGTTAATGGAACCGACCTGTGAAATTTGATTAAAAATTGCATAAAAATCGTTTTTCGTGTATTAATTAGCACCAGTTCTGCGTTAAGCAGAACACTCATACAGTATTAGCATAGATGCATTTGCATGTCCGTAATGCGAATTTTAAGGGTTTTGCGCACGTGCTGTTAGGCTAATCTCTTTACGTCGCAACTCTACTAATACAGCTCAAATTATTTTCTCAGTAGATATTTAAAATTATAGTTCCACTCATTTTCAAAGTAATATTTTCCAGGCTATTATGCCTACTCTAAGAAAATAATTCTTTAGATCTATATATGGAGCAGGACAGTTTAAAAGGCGAAAAATGGTGTCTCGTCTTTAAAATTGATTTCTTTCAAAAAAATGTCCCTTTCATATGCCTATTTCACTATTCAGATTGCTTCTTGTGTAGCAATTTTGCATCAATTTCTTTGAAAATTTTGTAGGGGTTTTAAGGCTGGGTGTTTCTTTTGGTGTTGGGCGCCACGTAAGTCATTACAGGTGCTTTTATTTACCTGTATGGTACTTACGAAATGGTGTTATTTCTTCTTTCCCCCTTACCTCGGCTTTCTTCAGTGGTTACGAGCTTGATCTTCTTGTTCAGGGCGACGAGTCGAGGAAACGTGAAGGCTAATTTGTTGAAATCACACATTGAATAATTTTGATGTTGGTTTTATTTCGAACTTCTGCGTTCCCACAAGAAAAGTACACATAGTACAACCAATTTTACCAGTTAGGCCTATACACACAAACACTTTGATACACTAAATAGTGACATGATGTCACTTTAACTATCCAAAACTTTAACACCTTTCACTTTTACTAAATTTACCCTGTTGCACACCGACTCCTTTAAGACATGACGAATAAGACATAAGTGAAGTATATGCTCGCTCGAAAATTAGGTCTTGACTGAATTTTCGAGGTAAGCACCTCCCCTAACTTTACTTCTAGTTGGCTGAAAATTTCTGGTTATGACGTTACAAGTACATATTGGTTTGGTCATAACTACCCTTCAGCCAATCGCTGATATGTGCATAAATGGTCGGCACGGTTCTTTAATCACACCGGCCTTCTTCACTTTACAGTTTTATTGCTGAAATATATAACCCTGCAATTCATACAATTCCTTAAAACCTAAATGCTTCCAAGTCCGTCACCCTCGCTTTCCTTACAAATACAAAATTTTAACACTTCTTATTGTTAGTAACTTTCTGATATCCGTATAACGGTAAATGTTTTTCTAAAGCTCTCTTTTCATACATTTTCAAGATTTATGTCTTTATTTTGCGATCTACGTCCTGTTCCATCTTTCTTAATAACCATTTTCAATAAGTTTTATTACTGGTGCCAGTTTCTCTCAAAGGATTTGAATGGTTTTTACAATAGCTATTCTTACCCCAAGAACCTGTACACCAGCATGACAGTATTGTTCGCAAATGGGCTCAGACTGGTGACGCCCGGTTTGCAAGCTTAGCTATTATTTTTCTACTTCAAGTATCCTTATACTGATTAGAATAATTTTAAGTATATTTCTTATAAATGTATTGATATTATATAGATAAAAACCCATATCAATTATCGGCTTCATAATGCCCTTGCATGGAATTGAGATAATGTTGCAATGTTCCATTGTTAATATTTATCGAGATGCCCTGCAATTTTCCCCGAATATGTCACCATGTCCATCTTTATTTTGGTTTGTGTTTGTCAACAACATCCTCACTATGTCAACAAACTTTACACAGTGTCTTACTGACCTAGTAAATCCTTTAACCTTTCCTGTTTCTACCTGGGCTCTCCTGTTGTTAACCTTGCATTTTTTTTCACTGCTGCTTGACTGATACAGCCACCCTTCTATAGGAAACTGGTTGTTTAGGCTACCACACAATTACATCTATTCTCTGCCTTAGCCTACAGACTTAAAAACTAAATACATCCATTCCGGTCATCTTCCTGACCACTAAACAATAAAATCTTGGTTTGATGTGTTCACACGAATTTTTCTTTCACTCACCGGGTTCGAGACCCGTAAAATATTGTGTTCAATGACCCTAATCTAAAGCCCCCTGCACACAGGGACAGTACTGGCAGCCAGTAGCACTAGCCAGTACTGGCCGCCAGTTACTGTCCCTCTACTGTCCCAGTGTGCAGGGGTACTTCCCTTCAACGTCCAGTAGCTACTGGCGGCCAGTAAACTTAAGGCAGGTTTAGCCCCCTGCACACAGGGACAGTACTGGCAGCCAGTAGCACTAGCCAGTACTGGCGGCCAGTAATTATCCCACAACATGCAGCAGACTACTGGCGGCCACTAAACTCAAACCTGCTTGAGTTTGAGTTTACTGGCCGCCAGTAGAGTCATTCCGTGTCAGATCAGCACACCCATTTAATCTCACCGTTCCAGATTTGGATGAAATTTTATAGAGAGGTAATTTTCATGTATATTAAGAGAAATACACACTTTTATTTAAATATTTCAATCCGTTCTTTACAGCCATGTAAAGTACTAAAAAAATAACAAAAATCACATCAAAACATATCTTTCAACTAATATAGCAACTCTTCTAAGTAACCTATAAAGGTGAGGAAAGTGTCATTTTTTTAGCATTTTTTACGAGCTTTCCAATGACATGTAACACATAATAGTTCTAATAAAATTTGTTTTTTTTTTCAGAATTCAAAGTGAAAAATTTTGATTTTGAATTTGTAAAAAGTACTTTTTACAAATTTTCAACAAAAAAATCCTAGGTAATAGGTTATACCAATGCTAAATAATGTTCCAAGTTTGAAAATATGATGGGAATGGGTTCATGGTTAAAAAATTAAAAAAGTGTCACTTTACAAAAAAATCAGGTAAAAAATAACTTATATGCCCTAATGGAAAGCATAATAAAATAATTTTGACAAATAAATTTAATCAAGGGAAGTAACTCACTTACTTGACATCTTGTTGTTCAATTGAAAATTCTTGTCTAATGCCTTATTGGTTTGCAAAGTGTTAAGATAGCACATAAAGCCTTTTGATCGGTGTCGACCTGTGAATACCTCTCACAGATGTATTACATACAGTAAATCCTACGACACAGATCAAAAGGATTTATGTGCTATCTTAACACTTTGCAAACCAATAAGGCATGAGACAAGAATTTCCATTGAACAACAAGATGTCAAGATTGTGTTATTTTCCTTATTTCAATTTATTTGTCGAAATTATTTTATTATGCTTTCCATTGGGGCATATAAGTTATTTTTGAGGTTATTTTTGAAAAGTGATGTTTTAATTTTTTAACCATGAACCCATTTCCATCCCATTTTCAAACTTAGTACATCATTTAACATTGGTATAACATATTTCCTAGGATTTTTGAAAATTTTTAAAAATGTACTTAAAAAAAATTCAAAATCAAAATTTTCACTTTGAATTTTGAAAAACAAATTTCATTAGAACTATTATGTGTTATATATCATTGAAACGCTTGTAAAAATGCTAAAAAACGATACTTTCCCCAACTTTGTAGGTTAATTAGAAGAGTTGCTATATTAGTTGAAAGAGATGTTTTTGATGTGATTTTTGTTACTTTTTTAGTGTTTACATGGCTGTATTTTCAAAACGGATTGAAATATTTAAATAAAAGTTTGTATTTCTCTTAATATGCAAGATAATTACCTCTCTACAAAATTTCATCCAAATCTGGAATGGTGAGTTTAATTTTAATTAAAAGTGTGTTGATTTGACACGGAATGACCCAGTAACGGGTCACGTGACCTAGTGGCAGCCATTATTGGACGTGTCTTAAAGGATACTAGCCGCCAGTAGAGCACTGGAATGAAGTATCTGTTGGGGAATTACTTTGTGATTTTTTTATTTGCGAAATATTTAAAAAACCCAAGGTCAGTAAACCATATAGATTGCGCATTCCGGGATAGACCAATCACAGCACTTGAGTGTGTGACGTCACGCGTTTCTAAGTATGGCTATTCACGGCTTTTACTCCGTCTAGAAATACACGGCATGATCAAACTCGAAACCTTTAATTAACCCTTGGTCGGATTCCAGTGAAGTGCAGATATAATCTACACACAACAGCCCTACTGATGGTTAAAACAGAACCTTAGAAAAGCTGACACATATGTTTTTATTTCATGTTATACTCATCACCAATTACATAAAACTCATGCAGGGAGAAGCGAATTTGACTATGCGACAGTTCTTTTATTTTTGTATCCCGAAAAGTCTTTAAGCGAGAAAGTTTTAGGGAAATATTTGAATTATATTATAAACTAGCATGTGCCCGCGGCTTCGCCCGCGATAATTATTTCAAAAATAAAAAATTAAGAGCATAATAGTTAAAACATTATATTTATTAACACCTAAACCACGTGGACTACTTACCACGATTAGATAGCGTCGCCTGGCAAAAGCGATCTCAGATTCGCGTTCCTTGACCCAGAAAATCCCTGTATAGTGAGTTACGTCCAAATCGAATAATGTTTAATCATATTTAGGTCTATGTTGATTATCCCTCTTCCGTGTAGGTTGAAGATTTCGTATGTCTATGGGCCTTGACATTCTAAACAAATGCACCAGCGTGGGCTTACAACATTCAAGCGATCGCGATGCTTTTATTTCCACGGTATGACAAAAATAGCCAAAGCCAAATGCAATTGATTTGACATTGAAATGTATTACTAAAATCTGATGCTTCGACAGCGCTAAAATCACGTTTTCTGCCAGTTTTTCACTCATAACTCGCGAATGAAAGCTAAAATTAAAAATCCGGCTTCGAGGTGTATTCTCCCACCTTTCAGTCCATCTGTGTTTAAAATTTCAGATCTCTGCGTTCAGTAGATTTCGCTGGGCATCGCGGACAGACAGACAAACACGTCCTTTTATTATTATAAGATAACATGTGCCCGCGGCTTCCCCCGCGATAATTATTTCAAAACTTAAGTGCATAATAGTTAAATCATTATATTTATTAACACCTAAATCACGTGGAGTGTATTCCACGATTAGGTAGCGTCCCCTGGTAGAAAAAGCGACCTCAGGTTCCAGTTCCTTGGCTCAGGAAACCCCTGTATAGTGAGTTTCGTTCAAATCGAACAATGTTTGACCATAATTAAGCCTATGTTGATATCCTTCTTACGTGTAGGTTGAAAATTTCATATATCTGCGGGCCTTGACACTCTAAACAAATGAATCGTTGGACAAAATCAAGCGATCGCGATGCTTTTATTTCCAAGGTAGGCTATGAGGTATGATGACAAAAATAGCCAAAGTCAGCTGTAATTGATTTAACATTGAAATATATTACTGAAACTAAAGCTTCGAAATCGCAAAAAATACACGTTTTCTGCCCGTTTTTCACTCATAACTCACGAACGAAAGCGAAAATTAAAATTCCGGCTTCGAGGTGCACATTCTGACCCTTTAGTCCGCCTATGTATAAAATTTCAGATCTCTGCGTTGAGTAGATTTCGCTGGGCATCGCGGACAGCAGACAGACGGAGGACAGACACTTCCTTTTATTAATATAGATTAAGCATCTACTTTATATTTTGAATAGTTTACAAGTAATTGAGTGGTAATTATTCCGGGGGCTTCAACTATGTGAATGATTTGGGATGATCGTGGAATGTCGAGGGTGAAGCAAATTTGACTATGTGACATTTTTATTTTATTTTTGTGTCCAGAAAAGATTCAAGTGTGTTACTTTTAGTGAGATATTTGAATTTTATTATAAATCCTTTATAACTTGAATGGATTACGAGTGGTAATTATGCCAGACACTATCAGAACCTTACGGAGGTATTAGCAAGCCTCTTTTCCATTATATGCCAGCAATAACGTAAAAATCTTTAAATATTTTATTCGTGGACTCAGTAATAAAACTTTATTAACTTACTACTTGTACACATAGTGAAAGATTGACCCCTGGGGAAAATGTAAGAATCAAACTTTTCCCTGACTTCGTAAATCTGCACTATTTTTATTTAGATATTTGTTGGAATATTTATTTTATGTTTTGTTCATTTATGTCAAAACCTTTCCCATATAACAGGAAAAAAAATAATATTAATATAAGTATATTACTTTTAATACAATATTAATACAAATTATTAGCTTACAAAATTCTGCACAATGTAATATTAATATTAGTACCACATTAATATTAAAGTATAAAATATCCCTTAGCTGTTTTCTACCCTTATTATATGGCGTAATTCCTATAAAAGTACACATTCTTTAACAAATTTTCCTCAAAATATATTAACGTACACTCTAGAATGAGGAATATTTTCTAGGCAACAAAATATTAGATCAAATCACCCCTAGCTGTTTTTACCTGTTTTAATCTCTACTCAAAACTACATTTTTTTACAAATTTTACGCGATTTTACAGACAAATCCTCTAAAAGTCAAAATAACTTTTTAGGCAGCTTGAATAACAGAAGAATCCACATCTTAGCTGTTTTCTACCCATGTGTTGTGATTTCTGCAATATTATTCGAAAGATTTTACAACCGATTCTGTTTTCTACCCCTATTACACAACCTATTTACAAGTCTACAATTTTTATAAAAGTTTGCCTACTTTGACAATATTAATACAAGTTCTCTAATATTCTATATTCTTTAATATAATATAAATACTGTTTATATTAATCATAATCATACATAATTAAATAATTGACCCTTGTACTGCCTACTGGCTGCCACTAGAACATCCACTGGCTGCCAGTACTGGCTGCCAGTTACTGGCCGCCAGTAACTGTCCCTGTGTGCAGGGGGCTTAAAACATCGCAAAGGAAACGTCTACTCTTTGTCCCGCTATATCTGAACACATAATTTAACACTCAGAGGAAAATAATCACCTTGAACAAAATATCAGTACACAAAGGAAAATCACTTTGTCCCTACAACAACATTTTTTTTTATATACATTTTATCTCTGTCATCCCTTTCACTCAAATTATACCATATAAAATAATTATGGACTCCCATAAGTCACTGTAACCACTTAAACAGGTCTTACATTTTACATGAAAACAGTCGTTATCTATTTTGACTTAAGAGCCTCCATCATGAATACCTTCAATCACTTCGCGTTCTTTATAGGGTTTCAATAGTGACAGGTTGAATCTGCCTATTATTTTCCTATTACCTATTAAGCTACAATGCACTTTTTTTTATCGTAGAATACCTTATTCCTTAATTAGCCTTATGACCAATCCTATCACTACATTATTACATTTCTTTTCATTTCTACAGTTCCTTCCGGACATCGTTATGCAATGCTCACAATTGGTTCTATTCAGTAATCTTAAAATCCCTTAATAACATTTTGCGTTTTCCTTTTATCTTCATGTTACTTCATTACAATACATTTCTTTATTTTCTCCAATTCCCGTGAAAAATTCATTCATGAACTCCGTATAAAGGCTCCCATTCCATTTAATCGTTTTGTATGTTTTTATAAATTATACTTTCTCCTATTAAATCTTGGTGGTGGGCTTGCACAATCAAATTCTTCTTTTAATCAGTGCCAATCAATTTTATTATCAACCGCAATTTAAAACTTGTATGCTACGATGCTACTTTTATTCTACCTCACTCTGATTAGATGTTCTTTTTTTTCAACAATAGCTTCCGCTTAAATTTTTCATTCTCTCCTAGTTTTTTTTTTCAGTGGCGTCCATGACAGTTTTCATTTATGCCTATCGATATCAAATTTTCTGATTTCTCTCTCACTTATTAATATCTTCACATTATTTAATCCAATTTCCACTTTTTTTTTTTTAATACCTCACAATCGTCTTCACTGACGTAATTGCTCTTCCATAGTTTATATTGGGCTCCATAGCCTCAAAAACAAATACCGTGCGTTGGGTCTTATTCCCGTATAGCACTACAATAACGATAATTCTTATTATCTCCTCCTTTCGTGATAGGGCTTCCCTATAAACACCTTTCTCCCTCATATTCTCATATTTCGTCGTCGATGGATTTCAACTTCCGCAAATTTGTACACAGATTAACCCTGCATTTTTCTTTAAAATTAACTCGTTACTCTTGAGGTCTAGAAACAGCCTGATAGTGTGCAAAAATCACATTTTATCACCTCCTTTCAAAGAATCAGAATTATTAATCGTAAGCATTTTGAAACCTACTGTCCAACAGCCTATCTTTACTTTTACCTTGTATTAATTCTTTCAGTAAATACTTTCTCAATGTTTGCCACTCCACAATACAAATAAGAGCTCTGAAAATATTTTAAGCTTGATTGTACTTCTTCCATTTCTAAATACCAAACTTCTTTATGAATATGTCAATAGCACTGGGATATTAGCATCTATATTCTTTCATTATAACCTTTATTGATGAGAATTCAGCAAATCGTAGTTTTAGGAATTTTATTTATCATTTTGTATTTTCTTTGACAAAAGACATAGTATTTGTATATTGTATGTTTAGAGTCTTTTTTTTTTTTTTTTCGCTAGAGTCTGTCGCATTCACGAGTCCCTCCGGAATCTGTATACTATTTTTCTAGGAATCCCTAGTATCCTTCTTGGGCATTCACACCCTCGCAATCCTGCATCTCTGAAATGTCATTTACCTCAAACTCTGATGCCTGCGGGTCTAAAGGTCTTCCTACCTGTCCCCTGTCATTGTTTACTAATACTTGGCAAGCTTGAGTTGATTCATCCATCCGTTCACTCCCTTCAACAGCTGTAACCCTTTCTCCAAATCTATTGTTCCTTCTTACCGAGTTGCCAAAATTCCTATTCGGTACCTCTCCAGCAAATCTCACATTATTTACTTGATTCCCCCTTGTAGGCTGCCTATCTGAAAAGTTCCGATTTTCACCTCTGCCATTTCCTCTAAAAGGTCCTGAGTTCGTGCCTCTGCCATCATTTCTTCGAAAATTAGGACCTGGGTTCATATCTCGGGTTCCCTCTACATTTCCATTTCTCTGGGGTCGGTAATCGTTCCTACCATTTCCACCTCTATTGAATCCTTCATTTTGAAACCTTGGGACCTGAGTATTGTTCCTCTGTCCGTCGGAATTTCCTTCAGAAATCCCCCTATTTGAACATGCTTCGAAACCTGTTAAAAGTTCTATAACTTTTCCATATGATTTGGGACTCGCCACGAGTAAAACATTATATATATGAGAAGGGAAGTGTCTTAATACGAGCTTAATTATGCTCTGAGGATCCATTGGTGGGTCGAGTAATCTGGCCAGGCTCACGATCCTCGTAAAATAATCCAGTAGTGTACCTCCGTTTTGATACGTGTACTTGCCATTATAAAGTTCTACACGAACTTGAGTCCTTCTATCTTCACTCCAATACCGGCCTAGAAAAAGCTGCTTAAATTGTTCGTACGAACAATCGGAACCAACAGTCAAATCCAACCAGTCACGCGACTTCCCTTTAAGTGAACGTGCCGCTACCAACATTTTGAAACTATCAGGTATACTTCGTAATTGCATGTACTCATCTAAATCCTTTAAAAATTTCTGGGGGCTTAACGAAATATGTTCATTAAAGCTAGGAATGGTCAGATCGTTACCCAATAACTGGCAAATATTTACCGAATTATTGGTTGCAGTGACACTTGGAGTAGCGTGCGGTAGGCCTACTGTGCTAGGGGTGATGTCTGGTGTTGGAGATCTTACAGAAGTACAGTTCCCGCTATGCGCAATATTCGCCAAACCTTGCGTGATGCTGGCTTCCTGGCTATTTACCACATTATCAACTCCTTGCAAGACATCATCCCTATCACTTCCAGTTTCCCTCATCCTCAAACTCTCTGTTTCAGTCCTCAACAAACTCATTTCTTTCGACACTTCATTTGCATTTCTACTTAGTTTACCTTCCAACTCCTGAACTTTATTTACTAATTTTTCTTCTAATATTCTACTAGAATTTTCTGACTCCACTATTTTTTTATTAAGTTCAACAGTTACCGTATTTATTTTAGATAACTCCGAGATCATCTCGGCCCTACAATGCCCTACTTCGCTCTCAACCCTCTTGTTTACCCTGACCTCAGTTTCATGAACTTTGTCTCCTACTACTTTAATTTCGTCTATCAATTTTTCATCCCATTTCTTGCTTTGAACTACCATCTTTTCTTTTATCTCATCAACAGCTTTATTCACTTCGGCATTATTTTTATCAATTCTGTCATTTAATTCTTGCCCCATTACTGCCAGTTCCCCTATTCTCTTATCTACTCTTTCATTTAGCGACTTTATTTGCTCTTTCAATTCTTTGGACCCTTCCTTTAATGCTCTACTATTTTCCCTTAACTGTTTATTTAACATATCATGATTTTGTTCAATTTTCTCATTTGTAGCTGCTAACTGTTTATTTAACCTATCATGATTTTGTTCAATTTTCTCATTTGTGGCTGCTAACTGTTTCTTCAAGTCTTCGCTAACTTCTCTTTTAACACTTTTTATTTCGCCTAACAGCTCAGCTAACAACATTTTCATTCCCTCTGGACCATCAAAACTAGTGCTAACCTTGGCTACTGGGACTTGTTCACTTTCTTTGTTACTATTTTCATTTGCCACAACACTAACATCTGTGTCACTTACCTCTGTGACGTCATCATTTGGGTCACTAGGTCTGACACCCGAAAACAAATTCCCTAATATCTCTCTGCTTACATTTTCTGTTTGGGATTCGGGCATCTCACCAGGTGTGAAAGATCCCTGCCCTTCCCCGAATTCTGAACTTACGCATTCCATTTTCTCAACCTTTTTACCACTACGTAGTTTCATTAACAACTATTAACCCTCTTATACTAAGTGCTGTCTACACAAGAACACAATAAAATATGCTATACATATGTTTACCTTCAAAAGTGCTAAACAAGTATAATCATGCAACCATCACTTGTAGAATTTTGAAAATTCTCTTTAACATGATTGATTATGAAGCACAAAATGATTATTCATTAATTTTATTTTGAAACACTAATAATTAACTTGATTTTGAATTGCCTTACTCAAGATATTTTTTTAATTACTTCCAATTAACTTCAAACTTTTTTTTTTTAATTATTAATTATAAATTTCAAATAATTTTCTGTGAATTCTGTAAATTAAAAAAATTAAATATGTGCTTTTACTTTCTTACTTGTTTTAATTTTACACAGTTCATAGTCTTATCTGTATTTTAGATGAGGTCCCCTGATGTTCTCTTGTCTGGCTGCGATTTCCTCTTGATACATAATTTGTCCTCTTGAAATGTCCGAAAAATATCCTTCTCGTTTGAAATCCTGAACTTGAAGTTTACCAATTGCCGAAAAGATGTCCATTAGTCCTTCCTATTCCTCGTCGTCTCTGGGTGTTGTTGCTCTACGTCGTATTCGTCGTTCTACGTCGACTTCGTCGTCATCGTCGGTTGATCTTCCGTTGAGCGATTTTCTATTTAATGATCTTCTTTCGAGCCCCACGTTGGGCGCCACGTGTAGGGGTTTTAAGGCTGGGTGTTTCTTTTGGTGTTGGGCGCCACGTAAGTCATTACAGGTGCTTTTATTTACCTGTATGGTACTTACGAAATGGTGTTATTTCTTCTTTCCCCCTTACCTCGGCTTTCTTCAGTGGTTACGAGCTTGATCTTCTTGTTCAGGGCGACGAGTCGAGGAAACGTGAAGGCTAATTTGTTGAAATCACACATTGAATAATTTTGATGTTGGTTTTATTTCGAACTTCTGCGTTCCCACAAGAAAAGTACACATAGTACAACCAATTTTACCAGTTAGGCCTATACACACAAACACTTTGATACACTAAATAGTGACATGATGTCACTTTAACTATCCAAAACTTTAACACCTTTCACTTTTACTAAATTTACCCTGTTGCACACCGACTCCTTTAAGACATGACGAATAAGACATAAGTGAAGTATATGCTCGCTCGAAAATTAGGTCTTGACTGAATTTTCGAGGTAAGCACCTCCCCTAACTTTACTTCTAGTTGGCTGAAAATTTCTGGTTATGACGTTACAAGTACATATTGGTTTGGTCATAACTACCCTTCAGCCAATCGCTGATATGTGCATAAATGGTCGGCACGGTTCTTTAATCACACCGGCCTTCTTCACTTTACAGTTTTATTGCTGAAATATATAACCCTGCAATTCATACAATTCCTTAAAACCTAAATGCTTCCAAGTCCGTCACCCTCGCTTTCCTTACAAATACAAAATTTTAACACTTCTTATTGTTAGTAACTTTCTGATATCCGTATAACGGTAAATGTTTTTCTAAAGCTCTCTTTTCATACATTTTCAAGATTTATGTCTTTATTTTGCGATCTACGTCCTGTTCCATCTTTCTTAATAACCATTTTCAATAAGTTTTATTACTGGTGCCAGTTTCTCTCAAAGGATTTGAATGGTTTTTACAATAGCTATTCTTACCCCAAGAACCTGTACACCAGCATGACAGTATTGTTCGCAAATGGGCTCAGACTGGTGACGCCCGGTTTGCAAGCTTAGCTATTATTTTTCTACTTCAAGTATCCTTATACTGATTAGAATAATTTTAAGTATATTTCTTATAAATGTATTGATATTATATAGATAAAAACCCATATCAATTATCGGCTTCAATTTCAACAAAGCCCCTAGACATAACAGCAAATGAAACTTACTAAGTGATTTTTTATTTTAAAAAATTTGCTATTTATGCCCTTATAACATATTGTTTATGATTTTAACTTAACATGTAAAATATTTTACAACTATTTATTCCAAAAAGAAATGTAGTCAGTTCTATTACAAAGTATGTAGTAACTTGTTTTGAAGTGTAGATATAAAATCTGAAATTTGGTAATTTAAAAACGGCACCTCAAGGATCTTTTACCACGAAACTCAATTAAACCGCACAATTTTTTTTTTCTCAACGTCCAATAAATTTACAGCTCTAAAAATTTTAGGATTGATTGTTGTAAATGCTTGCAGGGTCAAGGTAAGAAGTGAAGAAAATCGTATAAAAAATATAGAATTTTTAAATTTCACAGGTCTGTCCCCATAGGCTAGTAACCATAAAACCAACGAATCGCAAACCGGAGTAAAGGTAACTAGTTCATAAAGTTAACAACCATACCACCGTTTCTAGAAATCTTTGAGTCGGGGAAAAAAGGTGCTGAAACACCAGTAGTATTTTAATATTGGCCGCCACTGTCCGTACTTCTCCCCGATCTCTGCGTGCTTTCCATACTACAATTCCCGCATTACGGCTTCCAAACGACTACTGAACTAAATCTCAACTCCTCACACCACTATTTCAGCTTGGCTTGCACGGATTTCTCCATCCACCTTCTTGAAAATGCAAGTCGATCGGAATGCATGGAAGCTTTTCTGTTCTATTTCTCCCTTTCTTCGATTTAAAAGAAATCAGAAAAAGGGGGAAATTACTATGCATAGCTTACTGCTGTAGACAACACTCGACAATATTTATGAATAATTCAGTCATGAAGCAGTGATAAACTTATTCTAAATAACTATCTAACTAACGCCATCTACCTTCCTGATCAAGAACCGATTCAGTTTATCCTGAGAGCAGCTGAAGCTAAATTTTCTCGTCCTTAGCTTCTTGAAGACAAGCAAGTACTTTTCATTTCCTTCCATAGTACCACACACATTCTTATACTAAATTATCCCGTCCTTAGTGTGATATATCATTCTTAATACAGTATATGAGTGAGAGATCCAGTTTAATAATTTGACCACCCACAGAAATATTTATTATAACAATTACACTGTTTCATGGAGAATGAAAACCGAACTGAATCGCTTATCGTATTGAGACCCTCAAGAAATTATGGATTCAGGTCGATTTAAGTCTCAAGGAAAATATACAAACAGCATAAAGCGCTGCTAGCGTATTATTTAGTATGTGAGAAAATTTAATATTCTGTTTTGTAATTGACCGAGCGAAGCGAGGTCCTGTTTTTGCTCGACCGTTTGGCATTTCGTCTGTCTGGAAATGTGTGTGTTACTCGGTTATGATCAAACGCATGGTTCGATTTTCTTCCAAGGCAAGTAAGCAAAATGAAATCTTACATTATTAGTTTGAAGGGTGGAAATTGCTCAAGTAACTAATTACCTGAAAAGCTTGAGGGGCAAATCCAGAAACGAAAAATATACCTAATTAATAGTCTGAATGGCAATACACAGCAAAATGAAAATAATAACAAGAAGGGCGAATATACGGCAAATCAAGATTTAGGGCGTACCTTATCACAATTGCGTGAAGTGTCAAAAGACAGGTTGAACCTCAACAGGTAGTTCTAATGGCAGACCGAGGTAGGCCTTGTAGTTTGAGCCGAAGATATATATCGGCCTCTGGCACTGTTTCAGGAAAGTCGGAAAAACACTATCTCATACTTAAGCCGGAACTGACGACTCGATACCAAAGAATAGTCGACAGATATACTCAATGCGGAGGTCCAACGTCAATATTATTGAATTCACGCGAGACAAAAGCCGGCCCTCTCCAGGGAAGAAAATTTCCGCTCCTGAGACTGAGTGACATCAGTCGACAAGTTTATGACGAAAGACCAAGATTGATAAATAACCACCGATAAATAAAGTGTACCGAATAATAGAGGCGGATCACAGGTGGCTGACACCATCCCCTTTATAAACTCTTAACTTTACCAATAATGCAGATATATTTTTGCACCTGATTGAACTAAAGTTTTTGGACATTTTTTTTTAAAGAAATAGCTCTTTTGAAGGCGCTAGGTTCCACCCAACTACCTCTTCTCCTCTATTCTCTCAGATAGATAGTGAATGTTCGGCTAAATCAATAAAACTTGTATTCCACATATATATGCAGTGCACACGTAGGCCGATCCTTATGAATCATATTATTATAATCACTGCATGCCCAACACTTTTCTAAGGATGGCTTTGGAGACTAGTTAAGATTCATTTATTAGCTTTGTAGAAATATAGCGATAGCTTCTTTAAATGCCACAGATACGATCTATCTTCCGTTGATGGTGTTGGACTTTTTGATGGAGACAGAAAGAAAATGATTAAGGAGAAAAGAAGTCATTGAAGAATGAAAGATTTGATTAAATGCATTAGCTTTTATTCGAGTGTGCTTCAGATTTGAATAGGAACAGTTTCTTTCTCTTCTTTTACGTCGCTCGCTCTGCAGGAATATAGATGTTGCTCATTTCTATGCAAGAAAGGACATGGGTGGTAGGAGATGACTCCATTTTTCTGGCTGATCTCTTTCTCTTCTAGATAGAGAAGGTGTCATCGCTAGATTCTCTGATCATTTTTATGCTTTTTATTTTTTTAAATTCTTTTTGGTCGAGTGCACCTGTTCCACTTGCAGAATTTTATTCTACTATACCGTTCTCTCTTCTTAACGTCTCCATGGACAGCATAAAAAAATTATATTCCGAAGTTCTGGATTAGATTCTCTTGACCTGCAATATTTTGTGGGAATTTACTTGACTCCATTAATAGCTTCAATACGTAAAAGTTATGAAAAATGGAAAAATTCTTATGTCTATATGATAAGCTCAAATTAAAATAAAATGTGAAGTGTAATTTTTTATCCACTTCGAAGTTCCGTGAGAAATAACTTATGAATACAAATCTTGTTGATCGGATGCTTGATATATGATACTTAATTAGAAGTGTGTTTGAATAGTTTATTAACGTAAGGATGGTTCGTTGGTTTTATGATTATTTAAACAACGAGAGTTTATTGCAACTTAGGTCTGTGACCGTCGCCGGTGTGCAGGAATTTTGTCCCGTAGGAGTTCTTTTTACTTGCCTAAAAATCCAGGCATGGGCCTGTCACATAAATGCAAACATAAATACCACCTACCTGGACCGGGATTGAACCATTACCTTGAGCACAGAAAGGCAGCACCATACCCAGGCCGACTTAAGGAAGAAATAAATTATTTTGTAACATGGTATAATTTTATTGAGTATTTGATTTTGTATTTTGATGGTCTTGATTATAGTGTCAGTTCATGATTTAAAATATTTTATTCTGTTTTTTACGTTGTAATATTATATTACTCTTAGCAGTATTATAATATTGCGCTATTTGAACAAGAAATTATAAACATAGGGTGTGGTTATCTGGAGGAAAGGATTCATTACATAGCTAAGCAGGTATAAGCATAAAAACCTGTAAAAAAGAATTACAATATTATCCTTTACGACATTCTGCCCCATTTATTGATCTCTGACAGAAAATACGCCATTATCTAAAAGGTAGAGGTAGATAAATAATAAATAAAGGTAGAGGTAATGTTTTGCTCGATGTCAAGGTCTCCTGAATTAAAAAAATAAGATTTCAGAAAAGAAATGTTTTTGTGTGTGGTTATGTGTAATATATATATGTGTGTGTGTGTGTTTTTGTGTGTTTTTCATTTGTAAACAGCATAGCTTTTGAACGAAAAATGTTTTTTGTGGAACATGACAAGAATATTACCAACGACTTTTTCTTACTTCTGCTACTTCACATGAAGAATATGTATTTTTCAAGATTTTCTCAAAAACGGCTCTAACGGTATTTTTAAATTGTTGTAAGCCTACATTGGTATTTTTTCAAAACAAATTCTAGTTGCACAGGACGGTCTGACTATTTCATATCAAAATCCTGTCCACTTGCACAATATATATCTGTCAGTCTATCGAGTTTTGTGTTAGTAAGGAATAAATTTTCTATCTGGTATGCAGCATCGATAAGTTTTGCATGGTCTCTCCCTTCCAACCCTACGGCGTGTGGAGGGTTGGTGGCAGAGTGGTTAAAAAGATTTCTATGTTGCCTGCACACCGCTATGAAACTATCCAACGATGGGACATGATTTCTGCATTAGTTTTGAGATTCAACGATTCTAGACTCAGTGGCTTTTAAAAGTATGGATTATGGCCTAGAATAGAATTAAGTGCACTTTTGCTTGCCGTTACAAACATGAAATCATCAATATTTATTGGTATATTGCCTTTAAAACTAGAGAGTAGTGACGATGTAAAAGTGAGTGAGAACGACGACCTTCCTTTTACATTAAATTGAAAGGTTACAGTTTCACTATGTAAGCTAATTAAAATTACAGTACAAAGTAAGAGTATCAACAGCAAATTTCATTAGGCCTAAATAACTTCTCATGTCAATATAAAGTAATAATACTAAATTCAGTAGAAGCTAGATTGAACGATGACAAATATTGACTTAGCAATTTTGGTGAAAAATGCAATATTTGGATTTTAGGGTGAAAAATTCAAGCATATCCTAAAGTTTAACTAGGCAAAATCGTATGTCGTTTGGACGCTAGAAAACAGGTGCAGCTGACACCATTTTAAACCTCAGTGCGTTTCCAACTGCCAGTGCGTGCAAACTTTAATCGCCTGTTTTCTCAGTTTCAATAATTTGGATGTTATTTTGCCACATTCAAAAGGTATATTCTCCCACAAAAATAGAGGTAAAGCTGTAATTTTTTCACAACATACTTTACAATAAAAACAACATTACTAATCATATTTCAATTTTGATTTAATATAATCAATTTAATTCATGATTACGTATATGAAAAACAAACTGAGATCTTGAAATGATGGAGGAAGCTTGTTCCTCTAAAACGTCCAAACTTTTCCTACCACTCATCTGCCTAGCAAGCCGAGAACAGTAGTCGATACTAATAGTGTCATTCATAGCAGAAGTGAAGGACAATTATTTTTGTTCTTTATATTTTTTAAATGACTGCAAATGCCGAAAAATCTTCTTTGGATTTAGAAAAAAAATTGTTGGACGTTTGAGCAAAGCGTTCATTTTACTTGATCTGTCCCTGTAAGAAATCGGTTCCAGGGGTGAGGTAGCTGCAATAATAGCAGGAGAGAGCAGGTATGTCAGCAGTTGATTAATCTCAGCATCTTGACTGGAGCAGTGTAATGGCCTCACAATTCCAAGGCCGACTTCCACTCTGCAGGTGGACACAACTGTCTGCAGCGCAAGTGACTCACCCAGTTCCATATAGTCTTCGTCATGCCGATTATAAATACAATAATTGTTATGACATAGAGATTCAGGAAACCATTTGCAGCATAGGCCTGCTCATAGGGGTGTCGCTTAATTTTCAAATTAAAGAATGTAAGATCTATGTGTGACTTGAGGCTTTCCCGCTGTTAATAAATATTATCAAAAAAAAATTATAAGGAAAATACAGACTGCAGAGATGAACTTTCTCTTAAGAACCAATGGTTGTACTAAATTAGATAGAATATGTAGTGAAGATATAAGGACAGAATTAAATATAATATATTCTGTAAACGATAAACTCAAAGAATATCAAGAAAATTGGAGGCAACACCTGGAAAGAATGGAACAAACTAGATTACCTAAAGCAGAATATGATATTAACTAAAGAGTATAGGAATTTAGGAAGATCTATGAAAAGATGGAAAGAGCAACTGTGAGGGCGGAACAGCCAATTTGCCGAATCCATGAAAAGGAGGAGGAGAAGAAGAAGAAGAAGAAGAAGAAGAAGAAGAAGAAGAGTAAGATCTACTGTTAAAATAATTAAAATATTATCCAAAGTAATTGAAAAGTTTCCTTTTAGTTCAGACATTGTCCATAATAAAGCGTCATGGTGAGCTGATTACAAACAATCCGTAAATATTATTGGTCCTAATCAAGGCAATGACATATAAGTGGAAAAAAAAAATATCCTAAGACTTCTTCGACACACATAATTGTATCTTGTGATTCATTTACTAAATTCCCAGTCACCTCGCGAATATATATATATATATATATATATATACTTTTAAAATGAACTGTTTCATCTGTACGTCTGAAGTTAAATAAGCAGTAACTTATTAGCACATCACTTCCATCTGAAGTCTTGAAAGAACAATTTAAATTTACTAGGTAGTTTACTTAAGTTAGTAGACTTTATCGCTCTATAATGATAGGAACTTCTCTTCCCCCCATCCCGATTGCTTTTCGAGAAGATTAAGGATACTCCTAATAAGAAAGGGGAGCGTGTTGTGAAGTTTCTTTATAAAAAGTTATCAAGTACCGTCTACCATAGTCTTTATATAATTTACATTAAGCTCTAAACAAACCTAATCTTGTTTATTGGCTAAATAGAAGTAACCTTGCATAGCATGTAGCTTGCTTGCTGGCTATTATTATTAGAAAAGCATTGATATTTCAAAATGAAAAAATCTTCAGTATGATTTTTCTGGAAGAAACTTTCAGCTATTAGTCCCGAGTCTGTGATTTCTGCATTTCAAAGACCCTCAACCTCTGTATTTCAGCGTCTGAACATGTTTGTAGTGGTATTAACAAATTTCATTTTTAAGATAAGGATTTAAAAAGTTAACATCTTAATAATACCTTATATCCTTTAAAACTTATCTAGGCTACTACTTCTAAATATCAAAATGGAAATCTTTATGAATTATTGTAAAATAATGTTTAAGTCATAATTGGTTACGTGTATTTAGGATCGACAACAAAAGTACTGATTCGATAAATGTAATGTAATGTAAGTGTTTATTACAGTAATTAACTTTTTACAAATTCCAATGCAAACAATGGCATGAGTCCGCATGGACAGTACATGCTTACGCAAAAACACACACACAAAAAGAACAAATAATATAAATACAAAATAACACGAAAAAATTAAATCTATTCCTCACCCTCCACACCCGCTCTCCAATTTGTCGCTTTTTTCAAACCTGAGCTGTCTCGCCTTCATTAAAAACTTCTCAATGTCTTCCTCAACGTTTTTTCCCGTCAGTAACTACAAACATTTTCGTTCCTTCCTATTTCATTCCATAAAAGATAATGGTAAATATTTTTCCATCCAATTTTCCAAACCTTCACAAATCGCCAAAATATGAAACCATGATTCTTCTCCCTTACATAATGGACAAACTCTCATTCCGTTTTCATCTGTGATCTTAATCATTCGCCACGCACCGAGTCTAATCCAAGCGAGCCCCATTTTACTGACTTTGGATCCTTTTCCTGTGTATTACTCCTTCCCCCACTCCAATTTTAACCACGAGAACCCTTCCAGAACCGTTAATTTGTTTAATAAGGAAATTTACATTCTCGGTTGAGTTTTCTCGTAAAATTTCCGTTTCAGAAGAAAAGTGGTATCATTACAGATGATGTCGCTGAAGAAGTTAGATCCTTTATGGATAATTTATCGAAGATGTTATACAAAAGAGAATACCGAGTATTTTACGAGTGGAGGAACATCAGAAAAGTTAAAGGTATTTCTAAAGAAATCTTTCTATCATATTTTGGAGAGGAATAAAAGAAATGTAAGGTTTCAACGTTCTGCAGTAATTATTCAATGTTGAAAACCACTTTATCTCTTAAAGAAGATGCCGATAATTCAATAATTCTCCTTTATGGTTCTTAACTTCCCTCATCATTCCTGAATCGTTGTAAACAAACATTTTAAACATCATTTAATTATGTGGTAGATTACAAAGCATCTTGCTTACTTGCTTCTACTTCTTAGTTCACAAAGATTAACATCATGGTCCTAATGCAAAGGAATCTGAGTGGAAGCGATGCCTGGAATGTGAAGCCCCACAAGGACGTCTGCAAACTATGCTGAGGTTAGAAGTAGAGAGATATCGCACACCAGATGGCCCACCCGATCTCTCTTCACCATGTACGGCAACAGACAACTTGGTCAAGAGGTTAGAGGTTAGCAAACACTGACATGACAAACTCCAAACTGCTCTCTTGTACTATACCACACACACGACTCACCCAAAGAGGTTTCTTCCTTCTAACGAACGAGTTTCTGAGCAAACATAATGGAGAAAGTGCAGAAAATTTCTGGGTTTACCAGTATGGACCAGAGGATCCTTCACAAGATTGATTTTCTGGCTCACAACATTGATTTTCTAGCTGAGAAATTGAATTTTTCTTGAAATTTTCACTACAACCTCTAGAAAATAGACACGTACTTGGATTTTTATGCTCATTGTTGCCAAGGGTTAAGCTTTTCCTGATTTGTTATAGGCTAATTAATAATAATTAATTGCTACACTTACCTTTGTTAATGAAGAAACCTTTGTTAATGAAGAAACCTAAAGTGATACCAAGATGAGGTTTGGATGATAATCGGGATGACTGATTCGAGAGAAATTGGAGAGGATGGTGTTGTCTGGTGTTTCCACGAGGGGAAACACTTGGAAGGCATGTTTCGTTGTTGCAAAACATCTTTCTGGTTTTGAAGTCCAGTGAGTTAGCAAATTAATCTAGACCTATGTTGTTACAGTAGCACTGTTTAACTCATAAAATTCTAACGAAATAGGCTTATACCAATATACCCAGTATTGCCTTGTTCACTTCGAACGTTTTATGGCTTCACAGTCAAATAATGTTCAGTCTTTAATAAAACCAAGTAATTCACAATGTTTTACCAATTGGTTTTATGAATGCAAGATCGAGGTTTCGCTATCGGCCTGGGTGGAGTAGTAGTAAATGTGTACATATATAGGCTAGGCCTGTATTATATGCGATAATCAATAATTATAGATATAAAGGCATGATTCATGCACACCTGTGACAGGTACAGGCTTAATTAACAATACACAGCCGTCACTGGAACAACCAATATCTCATTGATTGAACGAGTATTAACTGTATTGTAATAAAATCAGGTATCCTGATATAACAAAGTGCCAAAATGATTTTGTTTAATCAGTGATAATTGCAATTATGATATACAGAAAATAATTTGTTTTTGTAATCGATTTCCGAATTATCTCCGAATTAACTCTAGATCTATTCATTAAACAGGGCTTGTGGAAGAACAAAGGTCTAAAATTTGATGCTTAACCCTAATTCATACTCGTGTACATTGATATAAGAAATTCTTAAAATATGCCAACATTTCACAAAATGCATTGGCAGAGAACTCCGCTTAATGTACGTAGGTCTAATTATTTCACAGTAATATACGGTACCTTCTGAATATAACAGTATTCATGTAGTACTCATTTCAACTGGAATAACGAAGTAAACAAACATCTGACTGCATTGAAGTCAAGGCCCACAATGATTATAAACGCGGCATTGTATTAGTATAGTAATGTTTTCCAATTTAAAAAAGTATGTGACCTTTAATTAGTCGTTATTCCGGTACCGGCCAACCGATTTGGTCCAAAATAAAATCAGGTAAACTGATATAACAAAGTGCCAGTATGTTTTTGTTGAATCAATCATAATTGCAATTATGATTTGCAGAAAATAAGTTTTTCTAATCAGATTAAAATCGACCAGCGTCAGCAGAACTACAGATTTGTGATACCTTGACAATCGCGCACTCACATAAAAAAAATATAATAAAAAAAAAATCCATGTCAAATCTTCCGGCTCCGGGATTTGATCCGGGGACCTCCAGAATACGAGTCCAAGGCGTTATCATTTGGCCAACTCAGTCAGCTTGACGGTGTCGTTTGTTAAATTATACCAGTACACAAAAATTAAAAATACATGTGACTTTCAATTAGTCGTTACTCTGGTACCGGTCAACCGAATAGGTCCAATATCAACAGACGTCTTCCCATGGACATTATAAATGTGTATACCAAGTTTAATGAAAATCCGATAAAGCGTATTTGAGTTATGACGCGTACATACACACGGACAGACAGACGGACAGTCATTTTTCGTCCCCCACACACAATCTCATAAAGTACCATACTGGCACTTAATAAATAGGCTTCTCGCCATAGACGTTATAAATGCGTAAACTAAGTTTCATGAAAATCCGATAAAGTGTATTTGAGTTATCTAGTCTACAGACACACGGACGGGCAGACATTTTCCCGACCCTCATACAATCTCATAAAGTACTATTCTGGCACTTTATAATTCCTATTCATCTCTTCGACTTCGGTTTCATCAGTCAGCGAATACAATATATCGTATTATATTCGGTTTTGCACTTGCTTGCAGACGTTAACACGACACAATGCTATTAAAATACTGTATGTATTTCAGTGGGGTCGACCATTAAGGGTAGCCTAATCATAGGTGAGAGATTCCATTTGGTAAGTTGTACTCTGGCTATTAATCATATGGCAAGGGGGTGTTTTCTTTGAGTAAATATAAAGTTGTTATATTAATTGTTATTAGTAGACTGTATTCGTATAAGAGGTTATTTTATTAAAATACTAATTTTGGAGATTGAAGAAGAAGCATTAAGCTTTAGTTGGAGTATCGGCATGGAAAGTCGAAGGTCATTGGTTCGAATCTCGGTGTCAGAAGAATTTTTACCCTGAAATATTCTTTTGTAATGTTCGACATAACAAAATCTATTTCTTATATGATACAGTGTAACTGTTAGGCTACAGGCACCCATTCCACGAAAAATTGACATTGAGGGGGACACTGACGTGTACATATGTCAGGATTGTTGTGCAAAACGACTCAGTAAAAAAGTGGTTTTCATTTATCTGCTAGGCCTACTAAAAGTAATTATTACTGTTATATTAACATAATGATTGTCACCAAATTGCCTACATACTATCATCAAATAACCTAGTATCATCATCAAATTACCTTCCCTTTCAGAGTTGTCTTTAAACATATTTTGTAAATCAAAGTGGGTGTGTACGAATTTAGTAACATAATGAAAAACATTACCTGGAAGAAAGTTTCCAAAATATAAGCAGATCTCCAGATTGAAAAAAATCTAAAAGAAATTAGATCGCTAAAAGAAATAGTTTTCTTTTAAACATATCACCACATTACCCTACCTTACCCTACTCATATTATTAATATATAGATTTTTACAGATACAACAGATGCAGAATTGGTTGGGTCTCATTTGCAATAATATTTTACTGCCCTCTCAGTGGTTGATTCATGCGAATGGAGACCCCCCTCCAAACTATATGGAGCTATTACCTCTTGAAATGCATAGACGGTTTAAGTAGGGACAACAACATGACTATAAAACGAGGGACGGGACAGTGTACTGCCATAAAGTGAGATTTTGCACAAAGTAGTGCCATAAAAAGGACAGTTTTAACCTATAAAATGTTGAAGGTTTAAGTATGAAGTATTTTTAGTGCCGTGGTTTTGGATACCGTATCACTGCAAGCATGCGGAAGTGTCGCTCGGATGTTACATTATGAAGTTAGAGGTTCTGCTATTACGTTCAATGACGCTGCACTCAGTTCAGATTAGTTAGCAAGGAAATTACGACAAGCAGTATTACATAAAGTTCCATTTTGTCCATCAGTTGAGTAGTGCTCGTTAAATACTTTAGATGGACAACTTCATGATGAATTTTGTAGTTCCGTTCTTTTGTATTGGATTGAAGAGCATGATTGGAAAGTTAACCGCACTATTCTAGAAGTAGGTTTTAAATGTAAAATACGAAATGTATTTCCCTCATTGCTTATATAATATAAATTCTTTTTTCCTACCATTCTTCCTTTTATTTTTATTCTCTGATTTACATACCTAAGTTCGTAGGAAAAAGACCAGACTGTTGATCACACATTTAGAGACCCCCGCGAGCATCTGTTTGTAAAATCTATTGTTATAACTAGAAATTACTCCAATAACTTTATCACTGCTACTGGCGTATAAATGCGTCGTTTCAAAAATTGTATAAAAGCAAAGATATAAAATTAATAGAGTAATATTTTGTGTAAAATATGAGGTTTTTATCAACGTGTTAGGATTGCCATTTAAGGAAAACAGCTACTACACTGAAATGTTCCTCATCGATTTCAAATTTAGTGCCCACTGATGATTTTACTTGATGAATGCCTTATTACCGGTGTATAAATTTAGTTCTGCCTGTAGGCTATTTGAAAGTAATCATAGGGAAACTTTTTACTTTCTAATAGTGGTGGACGCAGAATTTTTTCGGGGGGATTTGGATAGGTAGAAAGAATACTAAAAAAATTAACTAACTTACATATATAATTAGATTATAAAACTGGCCACTTACATTGCACATAAAGCCTTTTTTCATATTTCGGGGGGGGGGGATATATCCCCCAATCCCCCCTGCGTCCGCCACTACTTTCTAATCTATTTCAAAGCGCGTGGCATACGAGAATGCAACATTCTTTCTTCCCTTTGGAAATACATCTTTATGTGTAGGTATAACAAACATGAAAACAAAATAAAAGAAACGACCAGAAGAGATCAGTATGTTTATTATAAAGAAAACTATAAAAAAATGAGGTCATCATCTTATTTCGTCGTACCTGGATTTTAAAGCCTAGAAGTATCATATTTGAAGAAAAATTCCAGAAAATCCCACAGGATAGCAAACTAAGGCATTTCAGCATGTTATTAATTTCTTGAACAAAAGTGTCAGAGCAACGAGCACGGACAGCCGAAGATCTGTGGTTCTAATCCCGGCTATGGAATTGAATAATTATTCAGTCTATTTCTACTTTTTTCTACACACGGCCAATGTGAAGGAATTATGATTTCACCGTGACCTACTAGTTAGTGGGGCCCGGGCCTCAAAGTACTTATGAGTTTGTAAGTAGCCACTCTGTTGTTATCTCAGTATTAATGCCTGATGGTATACCGCGATATATGAGTCAGCTGGAGAATAATGCTGCCATTGTAGCTCAAGTGGACATCAGCGGCACTGAGAGTCAAAGATCTGCTTTTCAAATGGAAATGAATTTTTTGTCTGAATCTACCTTTCCAATGTAAATATGGTTTAGAGTATATGCAAATTGTTTTCGAGAAAACTGTTGCTAAATTGAGTAACTCTAATATAGGCCTTGCTGTAAAAACCATAAAAGTAATAACAAAACACTCAGTGTGGTGGCTGGTCCTGAGAAGACAGAGAAGATTTTATATTATGGGTTAACGACTTCTGAACTTAACTTGCAGGTTTAGCCTCCTTTGTACATGCTACACTTAACATCATAAATTTATTAATTTAAGTGAAGGCATTTGTCACCCGTCTAAATTTATGTTCCATTCTAGAGCTCCTTAAATAAATTTGGAATGACTTTTAAAATCAAATAACTTTCAAATGAAGGAAAATCGTTTTTGGGATTAATCTTTGGAAACTCTATAATAATTACGTTAAAATGATGATACCTTCAAACAGCATTCAGGTGATATAGCCTACATTTTATATCATTACTAGCATGTGCCCGCGGCTTCGCCCGCGATAATTATTTAAAAAATTTAAAATTTAGAGCATAATAGTTAAATCATTATATTCATTAACACCTAAATCACGTGGACTACGTACCACGATTAGATAGCGTTGCTTGGTAAAAGCGACCTCAGATTCGAGTTCCTTGGCCCAGAAAACCCCTGTATAGTGAGTTTCGTCCAAATCAAACAATGTTTGACCATTTTTAGGCCTATATTGATTATCCCTCTTCCGTGTAGGTTGAAAATTTCATATGTCTGCGTGCCTTGACATTCTAAAGAAATGAATCGTCCAGGGCGTGCTTACAAAATGAAGAGATTCTTTTATTTCCAAATCATGACAAAAGTAGACGAAGCCTTCTGCAATTGAAATGTATTACTGAAAACCAATCTTCGAAAACGCAAAAAAATGCACGTTTTCTTCCCGTTTTTCACTCATAACTCGCGAACGAAAGCGAAAATTAAAATTCGAGGTGCATTTTCCGACCCTTCAGTCCACCTATGTTTAAAATTTCAGATCTCTGCGTTGAGTAGATTTCGTTGGACATCGTGGACAGACAGACAGACAGACAGACAGAAAGACAGACACTTCCTTTTATTAATATAGATTATCTTTGTCTCCATCGTTGGGTTTTCAGCGATACCGAGGATAGGCTTGAAAATGGAACATTTAACTATATTACACAATAATGCATTGTTCACACTGTACAAAACAGGTGGATAATCTATGTGTAATGGGACAATCTCACAGGCCTATTCGTATATTTACAGGCTGTAAAACATCTCCTGCGATGCAAAATTCGGCACACTAGCTATGAATAAAGCCACAAGAAACAGTTCAGAGCCGTTATTAAATTACAACAAACACTGTACTTGCAGTGGATTTGTCATTCCTCATCCTTTGTAAATTTAGTGAGGTACATAAGAATTTATCGGGAGGAATGCGTTTTGGTGGAAGAAGTTCTGATTGATGTAACTTAGTATTAATTTTGAATTAGACAGTCAAGAAGTTAAGGGAGAATATGATGTCACCTCTGATTCGTGTAATTATTTGGCTTGTACAAATCATTGTCCCTCTTCACTTCTCCACAGACATTCATTCATAGTTCAGTCCAAATTCTGTATGATAGGAAAATTTGATGATACACAGTCCCCCTCAAGTCCGATAATATTTTTGTTCATTTATAACACAAGAACTACAAACGATATAGCTTTCAATATATCGGTATATGTCATTTTAATGCGCATCTTCCTTTCTCACTTTCATCTTTCACATTTTCAAAATACTTCGACTGAAATTGTAATATACTAGGAGGTGCCCGTGGCTTCGCCACGATAATTCTTTTAATAATTAAAAATTAAGAGTGTAATAGTCCACCGCTGTGGCTCAGGGGATGCGTTCAATCCTCTCACGCAGCGGGCCCGGGTTCGATTCCTGGTCGGGACAAGTTACCTAGGTGGGGTTTTTTCTGGGGTTTTTCCTCACCTTTGAGACAAATGTCGGGTAACTTTAGGCCCTTGTGGTCCCCAGATATCATCTGGCCGTCATTATCATCTTCATCCCATCCTCGCCTTGTTTGGAGTGAGTGTGTGTGTGAATGGTGTGTCTCGTCCATGTGTTCGTGTTGTCTCGGAGGTGGCCCCGGCATTGGGAGGCCCTCCATGTCCTTGTCTGGTCAAAAAAGTATGTATGTGATCCAAAGATAATCCCTCTCCCGACAGGTCGCGGCCCTGTAAGGCCCGGGCGGCTTGGGTTGCTTAAATCCTAAAAGGGAGAGGTGAACCTACGATAAAGAAAGAAAGAAAAGAAAGAGTGTAATAATTATTAAAGCATTATATTCATTAACACATGCACGCGAATCATTCATAAACATTAATAATTAATGAAACAGCTAAAATTCCTGCTTTAGAGTACATTCCACGACATGAAAGCGCCCCCTGGGAAAACTATATCAGAATCGATTATGCAGTTCCAAAGAACCTGGGAACACATAATACGTATTGTTTCTCAGCTGTTTATTGACATGAATATGATGTGAATTTTATTTTATCAATTCAGTGTAATTTTCAGAAATTATATAATGTTTCAAGGGAAGGAATGGTTTGTTTGGATTATTATTATCAGCGATATTTCAAGAGATAAAACCATCAATATTTTACAGCTGTTGCCCCCGGCTTCGCCTGCCATTATTCATTGACTCCAGGATTTTTAAGAAAATTACACTGGTAGATTATTAAAAATGTTTGTGGTTCAGAGCTATGAAAATTGTAAGTAAAAATAAAATTAGAATATCTGTTCATTGTGTTCATTTCACTTAGGCCTTATATAATAAAGAAACGGTTTTCCTTCCTAATTTTGTAGTCGTCATGAAAGTTAGGCTGCGAGAGACGAACATCGCCGAGTATACCCGATGTCTCACGAAGCGGGCGAGCAAGCACGCTATTTAGGGCCGTTGAATTGTATAAGAGTAGATGTGTACTTTTCATTATTATGTATCACAAACCTAACAGTTTAATCATCCATATATATATATATATATATATATATATATATATATATATATATATGAAACTAATGAACAACATATAGCCCTAGCATACCTACACTAGGTGAAATAGGGCTCCTTTGTATAGGAGAATAATAATAATTATATTAATGGGGAACTCGAATGGTTTTGATTTCAATGTTTGGTTTCATAATGACTCGATATGGGAACCATGTGTAACTCAAATGGCTTTGGTTTCAGTGTTTGGTTTGGTAAGGGGAAAAGCAATCAAAAACATATTTGTGCCATTTCTTATAAATAAGCTTACGATAATATTTGTAGAATTTATCCATTAAGTAATACGTATATCAATATTAAATAAATATTGTTCTACTTATTCCTTGTGCATAGTATGATAGTGGTTTTTGTGGCGGTTTTAATTTCTTATAATACACTGATATTCCCACTATTGGTATGAAGTTTATTAATGTATAGTTCGCGCAGTCTTAAACTGACCCAGATTGGGACAATTCTAAGAAATGAACCAGATGCCACTTAACTTTTATGGTAATTTACCACTTATCATACAATTAGCTTATGATGCGATGGAACGAATTCATATATTATGATTACTATGAGTTCTAAATGAATACATGGTGAGAAGAAATCATGGTGTCTAGGGTTGGCAGCAGTGTTTAATGAAATGTTGTCACTGTTAAGATCCGGTTCTCTTAAGTGGTCTGACACGTGCCTAGTGATTTGTGTGAGCTAGGAAAAGATATGCAAAGCAGTTAAGCGAAGCTTCACAATGGCGGCTCACTCCTATTATCTGCCTCTCCTTGTTTTATTATCCTTAAGCTAGTCCTATCCTTTTTACAGGAGGTTAAATATAAGGACATCCTTCTGATTGTGTCGTAATAGAGGTTTTTTTAGTATTATTTTAACCATTAGTTAACTATTATTCCTTAATTCGTAATAGGCCTATTTAACATTTTAACTACTAGCGACGTATATGTTCTTCACTGAAAAAATAGCATAAAAGCAGGATTATTAGATCAACTGAGTAATGATAACAATATGACAAATTTTATCCCTGCGTTAGGACTGCTCTCCGTGAACCAGCCTCTTCATTAAAGTTTTCTTGAATAATTTAGTCTTATAATCCCGCCGATTATCACTTGATGAATGTTTGTATTAATATATTAAATTCAGCTCTGAAATGGTTAATTATTTTTGACTAATTATATATGTATAAAAGCTTACAATTAAGAAACAATATGTTATAAATACAGCCCGATTTATAAGCAATATAAAACAGTAAATAAGTGAGTAAATCAGTATGAAAAATGTCAGAAATAAGCACACGAAAAATTAAATAAATTATTAGTTTCATAGAAATACCATATTATTTACGGCTGTTACAGTATATAAGGAAGGTTATCCTCAGATTCTCTTGTGTGAGTCTCCTGTAAGTGAAGATGATTTATAAAATGAAAATTTTATTTCAGCATCGCAGGCGCATAAGATAAACAATACAGTTCTTCTTCGATAAATTCCTCTTCAATATGCACTTCTTCACCACCAGAAAACTTTTTAGAAATATAACAGAGTATTTATAGCCCGTTTTTCCAGTAACTCTATTAGTCGGTGATAATGACGTCTAGGAGTGAAGTAAGCACTTTTTATGTTTTTTAGTAAAATATGCTATTTATTTCAAAATCATAAAATAAGCGAGCAATGTCTTCTTTCTATCAGAATAAGCAAAATAAGCTCTACCAAATAAAGTTAAAATTGTTTGTCAAGGCTCGTCGTATGAATACAATATTTCTGCTTGTGGTTAGGAGTCTGAAAATAAATATGCATTTTCATACGAATCCTAGCTGTAGTGATAAAATATATCTGGAAAGGGTATTGTACCTCTCCAAGTTAATAAATAGCCATGGTTAGAACGGAGTTGCTTATTTACGTCATAAGTACGGACATAGATGATAGAGGATACTTAATTGGTTCTGGAGCATATTTTATTACGTAATTTGAGAGCATATTTGCATGCATATTTCGTCTTCATAAAGCATTAACTTCCGGTCCTTGATCATGAGTTTATTTAATTTAATTTATTTATTTAACTGTAACGGTTTTAACTTGATTGATTTTGGTTAGGGAATTGTAATATAAAAATTATTAGTTAGGTTCTGAATAACTCTTGAAATGGAATAGAATAATTGCTTTCATAAATTGAATAACACTTGAATGCACTTGCAATAACTTGACTTCATTACTTGTAATACTGAGTGAAATTATTTCATATCAAGAATAATTTGTAACTATAAATTCCAATATACTTATAAAACTTGAAGGTTAGGTTAAAACTCAGAATAGCAATAATTAAGCATAATATTAACATTACAACCAGCAACTAAACTGGATAGAAAATAATCAAATCAATGTAGCACAAACTGGAAGCAACCACTGGGATCATTTCCCCAAGGAGAACATAGATCGTCTCATTCAGGGATCAAGAGAAGGAATGCGTAGAATACTAATTAAAGTCACTAGTGATGTATACTGAATATATTTGAATATAATAAGTGTATATATATCATTTAAATAAATACCAATCACAATTTTACATATATGAAATAAAATATATATTTACACACTATTTACAAGCAGCGATGCCAAAGATTCAGTTCTAGTCAAACCCCAAAATGTTGAACTACAATCCTAAGTACAGAAAACTATTTCACGACCTTCCAAACCATCTGGATTATGAACCTGAATAACCTAACAGAGAATTAAATACATGTAATATCTGAAATAATAGCAAAGCAAAATAAAAGGGGAAATTTAGATACATTTACTTGAGCTTACTAAATACTTACTATGAAAAATATTTAACGTAGCAGAAATCTAAATTGAAAAAGGTCAAAAAAAAATAAATAAGAAATAGCTAAATATGTAATACTCCAAATAAGAAAATATAAATGTGAGATATAGACTGGGTAATAATTATACAAATTTAAATATAAGAAAAATTTCAAGTTAAGAAAAGGAACAGAGAAATACTGGTTAAGAAAATATTTGATAATAGCAATAACTGTTTCACAAAGAATTCCTAACGGAAAGGTACAAGCATAAGTTAAATGGCGACAGGAAAAATCTAGAACACGCGGCGTGACGTCAAGTAAAGACAGAAATAGAAATCTCAGATTTACAATATAAAGGTGTAAATATGTCCACAGTTAATTATGAGCATAACATCCGGAACTGTACTTAAGAAAACTTCACTAAGAAAAAAAGGGAAAATGAGAACTAGCCTCACACGAAAAACGCAATGGCAGTTATAACACGGAAATGCTGAAATATTAGCTACAGTATAATAAGAACATAATTCTCAAAATCTTTATTCATAGACAGGAAAAAGAGATCTCAATTAAATACACCAAGAACTGTGAATGTCTATATATATACACGCGAGCAAACATTAAAAGGAAATTCTTACGTAGCAACGGCCTGAATCACGGCATACTGAATCGTACATATTTCTGTACAGGAAAAATGCACGCAAGAAACCAGGGGAAAGTTACGTAGAATGAAAAATAGTAAGCTTGCTTATTTGTTACTGTATTAGCTTAGAAACATCCTTACTTCAATGTAAATACAAATAATGGGGAAAACTGGAGTTGGCTAGAACTGATTCTAATTCAAAGCATAATAATCTGGATTAATTAAAATGTCACGGCATTCTCAACATGGCCGAGTGAACTTTAACTATATAAATCGCGAAACATGGTTTGTGAGAAAACCACAGACTGATATTTGACTGGCATGGTAAAATGCATTAACTACCGAAAAATGTACTCGCAATAAAGCATAACTCACCTCGAACAGCAAATGGTGAAACCGCAGAACAAACTTCAGAGCACTACATCCTTCAACTCCAGGCAACATACTAACGTTGCAACTCTCGCTTCACGGCAACCCTTCCGAAAAACTAGCAAGGGCTGCGCGCGCAGCGTAAAGACAAAAGAAAATCGGGAACCGGCCATGTTTACAAATACTCGTGAACAACGATAACCACTTCATAACTTATTTATCTATTAGTCCATCTATCCTGTTCTCTACACTTCAAGTTATTTTCTCTTCCCCTATATCGTTTTATTCATGTGCTACTCTCAAAACTTCCCCTGGTGTTTGAAGTCATCAAGCATCTTGGTTATCGAAGTCGCGGCACATTAGACACAGCGATGTTTGGAATTCGCGATGTCATGATCGATCTACCTATGTTTTGCATGCATTGCATCGCCCCATGCCTCCCTACCTTCCCGTGTTCTCACTCCACAGGAGGCGGCAGTGGGGTGCATATCTTTTATTACCATTTCTTCTTGGGGTAAGGAAATACCAGGGACATATGCACAAAACCACTAACTTCATTTCTTTTATTTCCCTGATGTTCTGTTGTTTTATTTGTTGACTACCGAAACACGTGAGTATGTTAGAACCAAGCCAGAATTTCTTGAAGGTTATGAATGGAGTGGAAAGACTGGTTTCTTGTTAGATCTAAGATGGTATAATCGTTAAAAGCATAAAGTGTTGCAATAAATTCGGAACGTATAACTTTTGGCACATTCGAAATTGGTCTCCGTGCAATTGTTAGCTAGAACATTCGTGGTTGGTGACTACAGTGCCTCGGACCATTCAGTTCGTATTTTTACTTTATACTTGGGCTTCCTATATTATCACTGCGCTACAAACCGGTTGGTTGGGTGTTCGACTCCCGATGAGGTCGTTGATATTTTTAAATTTGCCTAATCCTTCTCGTGGCACTTTTGGCCCTGAGATCGACTCTGCTCTAACATAAATGAGTCCCTAGGGTAAATGCGGCCGGTGTGTAAGGTTTACATATGACGAGTGTCTGAAACCTAAACCTCCTGGAACCCTAAGGGTCTTTGCAGCCTCAATAGGGTCCACTTTACTTTTTACCTTATATTAATAGCTATTAATAGTTGGAGAAAAAGTATTAAACCCCGAAACTTGATTTTTACTCTTTAGCATTAAAAAAACTATTTGAAGACCAGAATTTAATAATAATAATAATAATAATAATAATAATAATAATAATAATAATAATAATAATAATTCCAAGAAGTGTCCGTGTATCAGTGTGTGCATCTGACTGTCCCTTAGTTTCTGAAGTGCATATGGAAAACGAAATCTCCTATCAAATGACATCTTATTTACTAGTTAGGAATGCTCTGAGACTGTGATATAAAATTTATTTCCCGCCTCTCGAATTTTTCGAAAACAAATCTAACGATTTTGTTTACCTCTTGTAAGACAAATTTTTAATTGAAGCATTTGCTTGTAGAAAATTTTCTGAAGGGTAGGATTACTTATTAGTCATCTGTTCCCAAAGATATTTTAGTAATATTGCAAATATTGCTCCTAATATTGAAACTAATTTTGGGTATATAATATGTATTGGGTACATATTATATTATGTATATTGGGTATATAATATTATGTATAAAATTACATAACTAAGAATCCCTTTGTGTTTTAAGAATGTTTAAAAATGAAAATATATCAGAGTTTATTCTGTTGAATGTGGAGACTTTTTGTTCTAATTAGATTATACATTTCACGTATATTGTACAAATTCCATTCCTATTGGATGAAAAATGAGATAGGTAGAATCTCACAGGTGCATTGTGTTAAGTGAATGGCCACTTGATATTGTGCCCGTGAACTTCTTGTTAAAATTGCCAGTCCATAGAACGATAAGTCACGATCCAAGAATATGCTAGATATAATGGATCTTCATGTATGTGAAGCCATGAGAGTTGCTCGTCACCACAAGACAATTCGAAGAAGAAAATGTAACGAGTTTTCTAGCTCACCGAACATGTAACAAAAGGGATTGTAAAAATTATTTCAGAATTCACTGCAAATGAACTTTATTACAAGTCACATCCTATTACCAAGGCATTTTCCACTTTAATCAGTCGTTTCCCTGAAACCAAAGAAGTGTAGTAACATTCCACAGACCAGTATTGTCTTCGGTGGTTTCTCTTGAGGTTAGTATGGCTACTATGGACATCTTACTGCGGCTTGAGGTTTAAATAGCTCTGTACACATAACCACTCTGCAGTCATTTTCACACTCTCTTCTCTACAGAACATCCAGTCAATGTAGTAAAAGTGCTCATAGATTCCCTTTGACTGTAAATTACTCAATAAGATTAATTAATCCCAAAAGGGCAAAGGCCTCCCGTCGATCGCAGGGTGAGCTCGGAGAATAATTCGATAGGTGAGCTAGTACTAACGAGTTAGTGTTTTCGTACAAATTTAACATAATACAGTATAGCCTAATCAAAAACATGATGCATGAAGAGTAAATGGTAACTATAAAATAATACTCGGAAAATACTACACAATTTGAACTCCATATACTACACTTTTTATCCATTATAATAAATTGTCTTTCCTGTTTCCATCTTCTATCTCTGGCTACTCTGGTCCATTGTTTTCCCGCTGGTTCACCTGTTATAATTAACCACCTGGATTTAGGACGGCCTACTCTCCTTCTGCCTGTCTTGGGGTCCTAACTGTTGATGAGTAGGCCCATCTTTTAGTTTTCAGCCGTGGGGCATGACGCGACTGACAAAGCTGCCGATTTTGTCGGCTAAACGTTTTGCTTTTTCGTAAATAATCGGCCCAGAAAGAGGGGTATCCAATGCTCACTGCTGCAAAAACCACTTGAATACGACCTCAAAGCGATCCGGATAGTTGGAGTTCGGATAATTCGAGTTCTACTGTATGATTAATTAATGGTGATCTCTGTCCTCTAGTGGGATTTAGCGCCATGGAGTATAGTTTATTTTGACTTTACAAGATGTTTATGTTTTAGTAGCTCTATTAATCGTGGTAACAATGATATTGATAATCAGAAGAATCTGATGTAATTAAATGACAAAAAGTCTGCAATCAAAATAGCAAATTGCCCTAAAGATGAAATAATATTGTGGAAAGACGTTGAGCTGATGGAATCTATCACACACTATATGTTATTAAGTGCCAGTATGGTACTTTATGAGATTGTGTGTGGGGACGAAAAATGTCTGTCCGTCTGTCTGTCCGTCCGTCCGTCCGTCCGTGTGTCTGTACGCGCGATAACTCAAATACACTTTGTTGAATTTTAATGAAACTTGGTATACACGTTTATAATGTCCATGGGAAGAACCCTATTGATATTGAACCAAATCGGTTCACCGGTACCGGTGTAATGCCCAATTTAGTGCCTATTTTAATAGACTCAAATACGCTGTATCGGATTTCCATGGTATTTATGACGTTCATGAGAAGTGCCCTATTGAATTTGAACCTAATCTGTTGACCGGTACCGGAGTAAACCCCAATTTAATGTCTACTTTAAAGGCGCAATAACTCAAATACGCTTTATCGTATATTTATGAAACTTCGTATACGCATTTATAATGTCCATGGGAAGACGTCTATTTATAATAGATAAAATCGGTTGACCTGTTTCGGAGTAATGCTCAATTTAGTGCCTATTTTATGGTAATATACGTATTCGAAAGAATTTATAAAAAAAAAATGAAAATCAATTATCTTGACAACACTGCCTATTGTTTTACTGTTATCTTATAAGGCCTTGGAAATTAAAATACAGGTAGCTATGACAAAAAACACTATCGATTTACAAGCGCTTATCCAACTAGACCGTTAAAATGACCCCGGTGGCCGAGATGGTAACGCTTTGGCCTCACATTCTGGAGTCCATGGTTCAAAACCCGAAACCGGCCAATTTGAATTTTTTTTTTTACATTTTTATGTGAGTGTGCGATTGTCATGATATCACATATCTGTACAGTTCAGGTGATGCTGGAAGATTTTAATCTCATTAAAAAAAACTAGACCTTTGTTCTGGAGCTTAACTTGGAAATCAATGTTAAAAAAAACATATTCTGCATATCATAATTGCAGTCATAACTGTTTAAACAAAAACATACTGGCACTTTGTTACATCAGTTTACCTGATTTTATTTTAAGTACAGATTAAACATATATAGCTGTTACAAAAATTAATTCAAGGATTTAGTATTTATATTGCAATTTTTTTGGCCTGAAACACTGCAGTAATTTTTTCAAAGCAAGAATAAGAACATTACTGAAGATAAGCAGATTCCATTGCATGATCTGTCTATGAATTACAGTTTTACTTCAGTTCACCGTCTGTCTTTTAAATACACCGCAGTGCATGACAATCCTATTTTGTCAGTCTCTTATCCTTCAAGCATAAAATGATATTCGAGAAGGAACAGGGTGGTATGCAAGTGATAGGGAGGAGGGTGGAAAAGAAAGAATACTACTACTCCTTGAAATATGGTTTCCTTCAAAATTGGCAATTTAAGTAAATCTCTTGTGAACAGGGAGATGAATACGCAAGCAGTACCATAATAATGGGAGACTCACGATAAAGTCAGCGGGGGTGGAGGATGAGTTTGGGACATGGAGCGCACGATTATGATGAATATTTGTGTTGTGAGTATATGCTTATTACCAGGGGATTTATCAGAAATGGAAAGCTCCTTATTGGTAAAAGAGACATGGGGAAAAGCGAATACGTAAAACCTTTTATATTGTGACTTCCGTCTTAGGGAGTTTTTTATAGGCCTACATACTCTTTTATGAGAGTAGGGCAGCTGTTATTCTTAGTCTGTTTTATTGTTTGTATTTTAGAATGAAGAAGGTCGATATATGAAGGGTTCGTTTTGTGCAGTTGACAGAAATCTTCAAAGATTATTCCTTACCAGATGGTATTTGGAAGAATAGTTCAGTAATAACGTCGCTACTTTAATATTAAATGTAGCCTACCGGTAAATATTTGACGTATTTACTTATAACCTTTCTTTGCGATGTATCAGAGAATTTCTGGACAGCTCACCACAAAAAATCGTCACAATAAATTTGTCACGAGGAGAATTCGTCACGGAGGTATAATTCATCTCAATTTGACAATTAGTTACAGTTACTTTCGTCTCACTTATGTAATTATTCACAAGTACGTTCATCGCTATACAGTAATTCAATTCAGCGTTTATTGATAGTGTTGCAACCAAATGTTTTACATTTAAAAATTGCTTGTCGATATAAACATGTGCTCTCCAAAAAATCAAACACATTTTATTTAAAATTTAATGGGAAAAGGAATTAGCATCTTTACAATGTTAAATACAATGCATCTTTTCTAAAAAACTACTAAAGCTAGACACGTGATATTTTTACATTTTTTAGATACCTATCCTGAAAAAAGGATTTTTCATAACTGTACTTATTTACTGAAATATGATTTTTTTAGTTAACAACATCTTTAAGTACCATATGTTTTGTAAATAGCTTTTACACTAACCGATTCAAAAAATGATTTTTCAGTGTATGTAAGACATCTTAATAAACAAATTCTTTAAATTTCAAGTTTGTAGGTTAAGTATAAGCTGAGAAAATGTACTTTTTATATAGAAAAAGTAAACTTACGGAAAACGAGCTTCAAAGTTAAAAACTTCCCTACTCCATACGCTGGACCATTAAAAAATACATGGATATAATTATATACAATTATGTATTATACACAGTTTTAATCAATCGATCAATATATTTACATTCGTGAGCATCAGATGATGATATCAACATAGTTAATATTAATAAAAGTACAAAAATTAGCTTCAAAATACATTAGGTAGATTGCACTTAAAACGTTATAGAGTCCCCGATTTTGTAGAGGGGGTTGTCGGTCAGCCATCGGCGCAAAACAAAGTTAAATCTGCTCTGACTAACAGTATGTGCCTCCCGGGGTAAGCAATTGAACATGTCCAAGGCAGCAATGTGAAACCATTGTTTACTTTTTGTCAGTCTAACATTTGGTGTGTTAATATGAAAATTGTGCCTAGTTGGATAGTTGTGGATCTCTGATCTGAAGTTCATTGTATTTAAATGTTGTTTAACGTAGTTAAACACTGAAATACGAGTATATACAAATTTATAACTGTCAATACCCTTTCGTTTATGAACAGCGGTTTGCAGTGTGCATCAAGTCCCTTACCTGCTAAAATACGGATTGCCTTTTTCTGTATTACCAAGATTTCGGAAACACCTGAACTGTTTCTCCAAATGCGAATTTCGTACGACATTATACTATTAAAGAACAGTTACAAGCATTTTTCAAAAATTCCTTAGGAACCAAACTTTTGAACTGTCTCAATAGAAAAATAGCTCTTGACAATCTAATACAAACATCAGAAATATGGTGTTCCCATGTCAATTTAGAATCCAGGGTGATGCCCAATAGTTTTGCTGCCGCAGGGTCAAAGTTATTTGTTAAAGAAATAAGAGATAAGAAATAAGAAATAAGAAATAAGAGATGGGTTTTTGCCATTCACCTGGAACGAATATGGTTTCTTACAGTGTAGTCTGTATAGTCAGCGAATTGCAGTACCTTTGTATCCCTATTGCACGGTAGATAGTTCATCATTGCAATAAATAGGAGTGGAGATAGGGTATATCCCTGTGGCACACCTCTTGCTAGCTTTGCTGGTACAGAAATCTTTTCATTGTAATACACCCTTTGTGAGCGATTAACTAAAAAACTTTCAGTCAAGACCATTTCCTTGCCTCGTTTGCTGTTAATTAAATTGTGAGGTACGCAGACCTTGGATAATTCACATAGGGTGGCACTTGAATTATTCTGATCTTCAAAACCACTGAAAACTGAACTGACAAGGTTTTCTATTGCATCCTGTGTAGACAGCCCTTTTCTAAAACCATATTGTGAACCAGAAAATAGGCCATTGCTTTCAAATACGAAGTTATCTGTTCCTTCGTTATTGCTTCCAATATTTTGGAGAAAACTGGCAAGATGAAAATAGGTCTATAGTTGTCAGGCTTTGCTGGGTCGCCTTTTTAAAATATTTGTACAGTTTTTGCAACTTTAAGAGAGCCAGGAAACACTCCGGTGGTTAGGCACTCGTTCACATAATACGTTTAAAGGTTCCGATGTAAAGAATCACTGATTTAATAAAGTCTACACTGATGTCGAAAATGTCCTTACAATTTTAACCTTTAAATTTATGCATTAGATGAATACGTCATTAGAAGACACAGGCTGCCAGGAAAAGGTATTGTTTATGACTCTGTGATTATGTTAAGAGGTCAAACGCTGAAATGTAACACAGATTTTACAGATTTACTTATATGTTCAACCGAGGAGATTATATATTTGTTAAAGTCCTCAGGCTGAAGTTCAAAGATTTGCTAATGTCCCTTATCCGCTCTAGTGCTATTTATAATTTCCCAAGGTGCTTTGGATTTATTTGCAGCCTTATTAATATGAGCCACATTGAAATTAAACTTGGATATCTTAAGTTGAGATCTGTAATATTGTTTTGCACTATCATATAAGTCCTTAAGACCTGTTATGTTCAAGTTATAATAGGAGGCCCACTGTAAATAGCTGGGCAATGAGTCTACGTACCTTTTTTTATCACGTAATTCCTCACCAACCTCTATTTTTAGGTACGCTACTCGTTTATGATGTTCTGATAAATTTATTGATGGGAAAATATCTGTTGTAACCATCTTGAAACAAGGTTACGAAGGCATCAAAGTTGCAATTTATATTTGCGTTAAAATGATTTGTCCAACATGATGTCAACAAATATTCAATAAAATTATTAAAATTTATGTAATTGAAGCTTCGGGTTGGACATATCTTATCGACGCTTTATTTGTGGCATAACTTGAGTATTATTGTTGATGGCCAAGGCATCATGGTCCGATGTATTTGCTTTGATGACCTCCGATCTGACTAGCCCACGAGAAAGGTTTAGTTATCACATTATCGAGACAGGCGTTTGCCCTCGTGGGGCTTGTATTAATATAATAGGCCTAACAGTTAAATGAACGCAATAAGTTTAAAAAATCCTCAGTCAAATTTGAATTTATGTTGATGTCCAGATTGAAGTCTCCACAAAGAAATATAGGTATACTTAAAAGACTAAGGGTTATTAATAATTTCTCCAATTGAATTAAAAACATATTTGTCGAGCTCGTGGGGGAACGATAAAAATATACAATAATGCACTTTAAATTTGTTAAAACAACGGGCACCGCTTCGAAATCTTTTTCGACACAGAAAATGTTTACATCTATGACCCGGAAGTTGATAGACATTTCCAGATATTTTGTAACTCCACCGTGATGAAAGTCCACAGAATAAAATTTAATAACCATAAAAAAAACCTCGATTTTCGTCCAAAAACCAATAAATTTTATTGAATTTCAGAGTTAAAACATCCCTGATCCATAGTCTGGATCTTCTCAAAAAAATAAAATAATAGTTTGGATAGAATTAAAGTGCAATTACGTAAGACACGTTATTTTACGATGAAAGTTCAGAGAATAAAATAAAACAATAAAGAGAAAATTACAATTTTCATACAAAAATCAATTCGATTTCTCCTTAAATTTCCTGAAAAGTTGTGGTCCTTAAGTCTCAGATACAAAAGTAACGTCTTCTGCCTTATGTCGCGGACAATTTTCAGTAATGTATGTGATATTTTTAGATTTTTATACCATCTATGCAATCCTGCAGGCCAGGAAATGCAGTGTATATTTGTGTAGCCTATATAGGCTATGTATAAAGAGGTATCGAGGCAGCGGCACGCGTGGCCTGTTATAGGTATCTGCTGGATGTAGAGGAGTTCTGTGGGGACTCACGGTGGGGTCTGTTGACATGGGGCCGTTGGGCATGTACATCATTTCATTACGGGAGGTTGGCACAATGGGCCGAATGACAGAAATGTTTAGGGTCGTTCCCACCCCGCCTCCCCCTTCAGGAGACTAATCCAGTATATGTATAATCGCTCTAATATAAAAAATACCTGTTTTATATAGAAAAATATGCTGAAAAGGTGTCCACATACGCATAACTTTACGGTAATTATTCGGTTCAAAAGCAATCACACATTGTGATGAATTTAAATTTAATGTTTTGGACGAACATTAATAGGCGACGAATTATGTGTTGTGGTGAACATTAATAGGTGATGAGTAACGAATTTCATTTGTGTGACGAACTGTCTCTGTGACCAACTGTTTGTCACGAATTGCCCCGAACCATTTATGAAGACCTTTAATCTTTATTCTTAGGTTTATTTTCATGGGAAATCGTTAACCCTCTGAAGTGATTATGGTTATTAGCAAATCGAAGCTGTGTTTTACCTTACACAGTATAGGTACGTCTTGTAAGCCAACGGTACTAACAGCTACCTAACCTGAGACGCAATAACTTTTACCGAGAAAGGGGTGCACTCTGGTGAGATAGCAAGGAATCTAATCAAACTTGAAGGAAGGAAACCCCGAGAACGTGGTTTGAATCATAATTACATGCACTCATCGCGACTTCTCACCTCTTGCCTTCCGCTTTATTTCCTGCCTCTGCAATTTCCTCAACTCGCCCTTTATAATGCTTTAGCTTATATACCAGGAATTTCCATTATCTTCTCTTTTTTCATTCCGCTGCTGAAACAGAATAAAAAGAATAATTAATGGAGCTTCCTTCAACATCCTCCTTGTTTTGCTCAAAATGTGAACTATTGAAGTTTAATTTCCGGATTAGTTTGGAGTGTAGATTTCCGTTTGACTTGCAAATGAAAGGTTTTGATACCACTGTCTTTCTCATTAGTATTTATGTGTGTATATAATTAATATAATGATATAATATATATAATTATACAGAGAGGCTATTTATTTATTGTCTGTCTTGAGAACGTAACTTTCACATTATAATGTTCCTTTGTATTACAATATTCTTACAATATTAATGCTAAGGTCCGCCGGCGTGGTCTTGTGGTTAGCGTCGCTGACTACAGATCCGTCGGCCCGGGTTCGATTCCCGGTACCTCCTCGGATTTTTCTGAGTTAGGGAGGTCTGGTAGGGGTGCACTCAGCCTCGTGATTCAAAATTGAGGAGCTACTTGATAGAGAAGTAGCGGCTCCGGTCCAGAAAACCACCATTAACGGCCTTGGGTGTCGGCATGCTGACCACATGCCCCCCAATCCTGCCATCTGCCTACGGGAGATGATGCAGCGGTCGGGTGGTAGGCCAAGTCCCTCCAGGGATGTAGCGCCACGGAGTTTAGTTTAGTTTAGTATTAATGCTAAATATGAATACCAATACTAAAACAGAAGCCACACAAATATATAAAATACATTTTAAAACACGGTTCAATTGTTACGATGTTTATAACATACTAGCTTAAAAGGCTCGGCGTCGCTCGGGTTTTGTATTTTGTAAATGCGAAAATAACTTATGAAGGACTTTCGATTTTCAAACTCGAGGTCTTTAAGGTCTTTATATAGGTATTTAGAATTTGAAATGGGGAAGAACGACTTATCACACACAAACTATTTCCTCAGAAAACGCTAGATAAGCTACAGCTTATTATAGCTTATAGCAGATCCCCGCGGCTTCGCCCACGATAATTAATAGGAAGATTATAAATTAAGAGCAAAATAATTAAACTATTATATTTACTAACACTTTGCACACGAAACATTCATAGGTCTAAACTAAACGATTGATAGGCCTAATTAATGAAACAACTGTAAATCCGGCTTTGAAGTGAATTCCACGATTAGAAAGCGCAGCATGGGAAAAATAACCTCAGATTCGAGTTCCCTGGCCTAAAGAAACCCTGCATAATGTTTGTCCATTTAGGGCTATATTCACTATTCTTCTTCCGTCTAGGGTGAAAATTTCATCTGTCTGCGTGCCTTGACATTATAAACAAATGATTCGGCTATGGTGGGCTTACAAAATTCGAACGATCGCGATGCTTTTATTTCCAAGGTATGACGAAAGTAGGCAAAGTCATCTGCAATTGATTTAATAATTAAGGAATCGCGCACAATGTGCATTATCTTAACCTAAGACTTAACCTACCCAGTCCTGAACCCGGGGAGGGGATCTTTCACTACTGAAAAATCCCCAACCCGGCCGGGAATCGAACCCGTTGACAACTGAAAACTGATGTTTCGAAAGCGCAAGAAATGTACGTCTCAATCCCGTTTTCACTCATAACTCGCGAACGAAAGCTCAAATTAAAAATGTAGCATGCCTTTGCGGGAATGTATTCAACAACTTCCCAAAGTTTCATGGTGATCGGATGAATGGCATAGTAATGCATAAAGGACAGACACACATACATTCATTTTTATGTAGGCTATATAGAAGATCTATATAGATTACCCGTCGAGCGTTGCTGCAATCTCAGAAGATTATGAGAATTGAAATCGATTAAACTCACGATGAAAAAAATGTGTGTAAATGTATTTGACAGACATACATATATTCGTTTTTATTTATATAGATGAAGAATGGAATAAGCCTACTGAGGCCATAGTTTCTATATTAATTTGTCCAGACTTATAATTCCGTTACATTTCAGGCAGATTTAACGACCCTACATAGGCCTAAGAGATTTTACTTATGATTACATATAGAAATGTTGTAGCCTGGACCCCGAACTAAGCAACTTCCCCGGAATTTTCTGAAAACCATCTTTCATAAGAAGCATATTCCACGTTAAATAAATATTTAATATTAACTTATCATCACCTTATCATTAACTTCTCTGGCGTTTATAATAACACTAGCTTAAAGGGCCGATGTCGCTCGGGTTTTGTATTTTGTTAATGCGAAAATAACTTATGAAGGACTTTCGATTTTCAAACTCTAGGTCTTTAAGGTCTTTATATAGGTATTAAGAATTTGAAATGGGGAAGAACGACTTATCACACACAAACTATTCCCTCAGAAAACGCTAGATAGGCTATAGCTTATTATAGCTTATAGCAGATCCCCACGGCTTCTCCCAAGATAATTAATTGAAAGATTAACAATTAAGAGCAAAATAATTAAAGTATTATATTTATTAACACTTTGCACGCGAAACATTCATAGGTGTAAACTAAACATTTGATAGGCCTAATTAATGAAACAGCTATAAATCCGGCTTTGAAGTGAATTTCACGATTAGAAAATAAATGGAAAAATGCAGTATTCGAAAGATTATGAGAATTGAAATCGATTGAACTCACGATAAAAAAAAGGTGCGTAAATGTATTTGACAGACAGACATAGTACATTAGTTTTTATTTATATAGGTGAAGAATGGAATAAGCCTACTGAGGCCGTGATTTCTATATTCATTTGTCCAGACTTATAATTCCGTTACATTTCAGGCAGATTTAACGACCCTACATAAGATATTTTAATTACGATTACATATAAAAACGTTGTAGCCAGGACCCCGAACTAAGCAACTTCCCCGGAATGTTCTGTAAACTATATTCCATGTCAAATAAAATATGTTTAACATTACCTTATCGACATCTATAGCTTTTATAATAACCTGAGATATCCATTGCCTTCCATAGCGATCGCGACGATATTATTTCCAAGATATGACAATAATAGACAAAGCCTTCTGCAATTGATTTGACAACTGAAATGAATAACTCAAAACTGATGCTTCGAAAGCATAAAAAATGCACGTTTTCTTGCCGTTTTTCACTCATAACTCGCGAACGAAGGCTAAAATTAAAAATGTAGTATGACAGAAACCTTCCCGGGAATGTACCCAACAAATTCCCAAAGTTTCATGGCGATCGGATGAATGGTGTAGTAATGCAAAAAGGACACACACACACACACATACATTCATTTTTATATATATAGATGAACGTGTAAAAAGGAAACAAATTAAATAAGAAATACAAGGAGCGTATTTCACTTACCATTTAGTCTATAGAATTTACACAGTCATCCAGGGCCCTATTTCATAAAAGTTACAATTTTACAGGTGTGTTTTTCATAAAAGCTGACAACTTTACATAAATGTCATGACAATTTTGTAGATTTGTATGACAATTTTACATATTGTTGTTTCTCAAAACTTTTGAGTTTACAGGTAAAAGTATGACAAATATGTCAAATCTTAGGATACCTATCATTTATGAAACATTAATTTTTGCTGACATGTTTACAAATTTACAAAAAATGTAGAATTGTCATTACAGAAGTGACAGGCAATCTTTCATATGTAGGCCAACAGAGTAGGTTATGTAAATGTGTGGCATAACTTGGCAAACTTTCTTGTGATTTAAACTTTGTTAATAAACTTGCTAAATTGTCTTGTTAATAATGAACACTAGTAGTAGTGATATTGGTAGTAGTGAAAGTGGTGAAGAAATAGACATGAAATCACCCAGTGTTTTTAGGCAATGGATTAACCTAACTTTCAATTTCAGTGACTTTGTATTAAAAGAGAAATATAATTCAATTATTTTCGATAGTAATAATCGATTGCATAGGTATCATATTCGATGTTGAGACACGTATGTGAGAGCCATCTACAGTGTACTAAAGTAATCTTTAGGTTTGACATAAAATTGTCGCGTTTATGAAATGGGTTCTTTTAGTCTGACAATTTACATTAATTTGCCTGTAATGTAAGGAAAAGTTGTAATATTTATGAAAAATACAATTGTCGTGACATATTGACAAATTTGTCAAACTTGACATAATTGTCGTATTTGTCACACCTGTAGAGTTTTATGAAATAGGGCCCAGGTTTAGCTACATTTAAGTATTGAGTATTTAAATCTAGAACTAAAAATCACATAAACTGTTAATTTCCATCGCTTCTGCATTAGTTTTTGTTTGTTACTTGTTCTGCTCCGTTTTCCTGTTTCTATCATGATAATTATTGCTTATTTTATATTATTACAATAATTATTATTTTTATCACTTGAGTCATGCCATTATCCTCAGCTTTTGCCTTTCTCCCCTGGTACTTTTTCGTCATATTAATTCGTCTACTTCTTACAATTAGCTTTAAGATCAGGTTGACATCGCATTAAAACACATAAAATGTAATCTGGAACTACCCCCGAGCACAAGCTCCCTGCTCTTTCGGGTTTTTAGGAGTAACCCATGTATGATTACCTATCGTTTTTATTGACTAATGTTGATTCGTCTTGTATTTTTGCTAATGATTAGGCCTACTTTGTTTGTTTTATTATGCATCCTCTTTTTATATAATTGCATTTATACACTATATTGTATGTGTGATATCTTCTATATTAATAAAAGGAAGTGTCTGTCCTCCGTCTGTCTGTCTTCCGTCTGTCTGTCTTCCGTCTGTCTTCCGTCTGTCTGTCCGCGATGCCCAGCGAAATCTTCTCAACGCAGAGATCTGAAATTTTATAAGTAGGCGGACTAAAGGGTCGGAATGTGCACCTAGAAGCCGGAATTTTAATTTTCGCCTCCGTTCGTGAGTTATGAGTGAAAAACTGGCAGAAAACGTGCATTTTTTTGCGTTTTAGAAGCATCAGTTTCAGTAATAAATTTCAATATCAAATAACTTACAGATGGCTTTGGCTATTTTTGTCAACATACCTCATAGCCTACCTTGAAAATAAAAGCAACGCGATCGCTTGATTTTGTAAGTCCATCCTAGACGATTCATTTGTTTAGAGTGTCAAGGCCCATATGACATTTTCAACCTACACGGAAGAAGGATAATCAACCCTAAATATGGTCAAACATTGTTCGATTTGAACGAAACTCACTATACAGGGGTTTTCTGGGCCAAGGAACTCGAATCTGAGGTCGCTTTTACCAGGGGACGCTACCTAATCGTGGAATGCACTCCATGTGATTTAGGTGTTAATAATTATAATTTGAAATAATTATCGCGGGGGAAGCCGCGGGCACATGCGGGCACATGCTGTTTGTCTGTCTGTCCACGATGCCCATCGAAATCTACTGAACGCAAAGATCTGAAAATTTAAAGATAGATGGACTGAAAGGTGGGCGAATGCACCTCGAAGCCGAATTTTTAATTTTAGCTTTCGTTCGCGAGTTATGAGTAAAAAACTGGCAGAAAACGTGATTTTAGCGCTGTCGAAGCATCAGATTTCAGTAATACATTTCAATGTCAAATCAATTGCAGTTGGCTTTGGCTATTTTTGTCATACCGTGGAAATAAAAGCATCGCGATCGCTTGAATGTTGTAAGCCCACGCTGGTCGATTCATTTATTTAGAATGTCAAGGCCCGTAGACATATGAAATTTTCAACCTACACGGAAGAGGGATAATCAACATAGACCTAAATATGGTTAAACATCGTTCGATTTGGACGAAACTCACTATACAGGGATTTTCTGGGCCAAGGAACTCGAATCTGAGATAGCTTTTACCAGGCAACGATATCTAATCGTGGTATGTAATTCACGTGATTTAGGTGTTAATAAAATAATGATTTAACTATTATGCTCTTAATTTTTAATTCTTGAAATAATTATCGCGGGCGATCGCTTGATTTTGTAAGTCCATCCTGGACTATTCATTTGTTTAGAATATCAAGGCCCGAAGACATATGAAATTTTCAACCTACACGGAAGAGGGATAATCAATATAGGCCTAAATATGGTCAAACATTGTTCGATTTGGACGAAACTCACTGTACAGGGGTTTTCTGGGCCAAGGAACTCGAATCTGAGGTCGCTTTTACCAGGCGACGCTATCTAATCGTGGTATGTAGTCCACGTGATTTAGGTGTTAATAAATATAATGATTTAACTATTATGCTCTTAATTTTTAATTTTTGAAATAATTATCGCGGGCGAAGCCGCGGGCACATGCTAGTCTATATTAATAAAAGGAAGTGTCTGTCCTCCGTCTGTCTGTCTTCCGTCTGTCTTCCGTCTGTCTGTCCGCGATGCCCAGCGAAATCTACTCAACGCAGAGATCTGAAATTTTATACATGGGCGGACTAAAGGGTCGGAATGTGCACCTCGAAGCCGGAATTTTAATTTTCGCTTTAGTTCGTGAGTTATGAATGAAAAACGGGCAGAAAACGTGTATTTATTCCGTTTTCGAAGCATGAGTTTTCAGTAATACAAATCAATTACACTAGGCTTTGGCTATTTTTGTCAAACCTTCGACATAAAAGCATCGCGATCTGTTGAATGTTGTAGCTCACGCTGGTCGATTCATTTGTTTTTAATGTCAAGACACGAAAACATAATATGAAATTTTAAACCTACATCGAAGAGGATTATTATTATTATTATTATTATTATTATTATTATTATTATTATTATTATCTATATTAATAAAAGGAAGTGTCTGTCCTCCGTCTGTCTGTCTTCCGTCTGTCTTCCGTCTGTCTGTCCGCGATGCCCAGCGAAATCTACTCAACGCAGAGATCTGAAATTTTATACATGGGCGGACTAAAGGGTCGGAATGTGCACCTCGAAGCCGGAATTTTAATTTTCGCTTTAGTTCGTGAGTTATGAATGAAAAACGGGCAGAAAACGTGTATTTATTCCGTTTTCGAAGCATGAGTTTTCAGTAATACAAATCAATTACACTAGGCTTTGGCTATTTTTGTCAAACCTTCGACATAAAAGCATCGCGATCTGTTGAATGTTGTAGCTCACGCTGGTCGATTCATTTGTTTTTAATGTCAAGACACGAAAACATAATATGAAATTTTCAACCTACATCGAAGAGGATTATTATTATTATTATTATTATTATTATTATTATTATTATTATTATTATTATTATTATTATTATTATTATTATTATTATAGGGATAATCAATATTAGCCTAAATATGGTCTAACGTTGTTCGATTTGGACGAAACTCACTATACAGGGGTTTTCCGGGCCAAGGAACTCGAATCTGAGGTCGCTTTTACCAGGTGACGCTATCTAATCATGATATGTAGTCCACATGATTTAGGTGTTAATATAATGATTTAACTATTATGCTCTTAATTTTTAATTTTTGAAATAATTATCGCGGGCGAAGCCGCGGGCACATGCTATCTTAAAATAATAAAATGACGTGTTTGTCTGTCTGTCCACGATGCCCAGCGAAATCTACTGAACGCAGAGATCTGAAATTTTAAACATAGATGGGCTGAAAGGTGGGCGAATGCGCATCGAAGCCGGATTTTTAATTTTAGCTTTCGTTCGCGAGTTGTGAGTGAAAAACTGGCAGAAAACGTGATTTTAGCGCTGTCGAAGCATCAGATTTCAGTAATACATTTCAATGTCAAATCAATTGCAGTTGGCTTTGGCTATTTTTGTCATACCGTGGTAATAAAAGCATCGCGATCGCTAGAATGTTGTAAGCCCACGCTGGTCGATTCATTTGTTTAGAATGTCAAGGCCCGAAGACATATGAAATTTTCAACCTACACGGAAGAGGGGTAATCAACATAGACCTAAATATGGTTAAACATCGTTCGATTCGGACGAAACTCACTATACAGGGATTTTCTGGGCCAAGGAACTCGAATCTGAGATCGCTTTTACCAGGCGACGCTATCTAATCGTGACATGTAGTTTACGTGATTTAGGTGTTAATAAATATAATGATTTAACTATTATGCTCTTAATTTTTAATTCTCGAAATAATTATCGTGGGCGATCGCTTGATTTTGTAAGTCCATCCTGGACGATTCATTTATTTAGAATATCAAGGCCCGAAGACATGAAATTTTCAACCTACACTGAAGAGGGATAATCAATATAGGCCTAAATATGGTCAAACATTGTTCGATTTGGACGAAACTGACTGTACAGGGGTATACTGGGCCAAGGAACGCGAATCTGAGGTCGCTTTTACCAGGGGACGCTACCTAATCGTGGAATGCACTCCACGTGATTTAGGTGTTAATAATTATAATTTGAAATAATTATCGCGGGGGAAGCCGCGGGCACATGCTCTTTGTCTGTCTGTCCACGATGCCCATCGAAATATACTGAACGCAAAGATCTGAAAATTTAAAGATAGATGGACTGAAAGGTGGGCGAATGCACCTCGAAGCCGAATTTTTAATTTTAGCTTTCGTTCGCGAGTTATGAGTGAAAAACTGGCAGAAAACGTGATTTTAGCGCTGTCGAAGCATCAGATTTCAGTAATACATTTCAATGTCAAATCAATTGCAGTTGGCTTTGGCTATTTTTGTCATACCGTGGAAATAAAAGCATCGCGATCGCTTGAATGTTGTAAGCCCACGCTGGTCGATTCATTTGTTTAGAATGTTAAGGCCCGTAGACATATTAAATTTTCAACCAACACGGAAGAGGGGTAATCAACATAGACCTAAATATGGTTAAACATCGTGCGATTTGGACGGAACTCACTATACAGGGATTTTCTGGGCCAAGGAACTCGAATCTGAGATAGCTTTTACCAGGCGACGCTATCTAATCGTGGTATGTAGTCCACGTGATTTAGGTGCTAATAATTATAATGATTTAACTATTATACTCTTAGTTTTTAATTTTTGAAGTAATTATCGCGGGCGAAGCCGCGGGCACATGCTAGTATTAAATAAATAAATGAAATGTATTCCATAAAAAAGTTTTTAAAAAGTCAGTCAATGCTTACAATAATTCTGCATTTTAAAATATTATTATTGTTATAATTTTGCTATATAACTGATCAAAATACGGTACTTAGGCCTTTATCACAGTGTCAATATTCGGATGCTTACCAGACCTAGAGGTCCGTGTCTATTCCTGATTTTTTTGCCGCTACTGCACTGGATGGTCGCAGTACCACCTGTTACTTGTCCTCTACGGGAAAATAAACGTACTAAAATAATCTTTTGTACATTACGCGACGAGCTTATAATGAAATTCATTAAGTTATGAGTAATTTTATGAAAAGAGTTAAGCGATACGAGTAATTTTATCAAACGAGTAAAGCGAGTTTCATAATTTGCATACGAGTATCTTAATTATCATTAGGCTATAAGCAGGTTGCGTAAGACTGTTTCTGTTCGAACATAATCAAGTATTTATGTATTCAGATTTTAGTTTCATAAAAAAAAGTCGGCTGACCGATGCAATCAGCTGTTAACGAGTTCTCGTAGTTCTTACAGTCTGCGATAGATGGCAGCTGTTGGTGTACGGTGGAGTCTAAGCTTGCTCTTGGCAGTTTTCTTGAAAAGAACTCGATTTTTACAAGTCAAAATGAACTCAGTTCAGTATAATATAAAAAATAACACGAATAGAATTGATTTTATCTTAAATACAGGCTGTTCATTGTGCAGTTTTGTTTCAAGATAATAATCTTTACCACATCTATGTTATAATGAAAATCTGTTTTGAAATGGATATTATTATGATACCGTTACGTCACATGTAATAAGCGTATTATATTATGTTCTAACAAAAAATACTTTCAAGTTTAATCATGTTTAAGGAACTAGTGAATGACGTTATATATTTTAACATTATTTTATCTAATGAGTTGATTTAAAAAAGTAATCACTAGGTGTTATCATCCCATCTTCCAATACCAATAAAAAATCTCTGCCATTGGTAGCTATGTATTGTCATTCGAAGCCATGTATCCTACATGCATGCTTTCTCAAACAATTCCCCCGCTTCATTGCAAGCGTTGATTTCTCAGGAAGGCATACATGAGACATTTTCATTGAATGCCATTGTCATCGGTTGTCTTTGTAACGAAGAAGTCGTACCTGATTAATTTACTGACAATTATTACTTTCCAATATTAGTGTTAACTCTTAATGTCCTTACAGCTATAAATGAAAAAATACTAGTTTCCAGAAAAGTCCAGTTAATAGTATTATAACCTACTTTAGACTTCGTCTTATCTATAAATGTATACTTCAAAGAGATGTTTCGTTAATAAAAAAGTTAAGGTGCTTATACAACAATAAATTTAAAAACTACTATTCACAGTCTTAATTAGTCACGTGGAAATGCCTGCTTTTATGCAGTTCAGAAATTCTTTTCTTCTCGTCTTCTGTCCAGAAATCTAAAAATGAAAATGTATAAGATAGTTATCTTGCCGGTTGTATTATACGGATGTGAGGCATGGTCGATTACTCTTCGGGAATAACATAATCTGACAGTATTCTAAAACAGGTTGCTTAGGAAAATATTTGGGCCTAAGAGAGATGAAAAATGGGGAATGGAGAAAACTGTATAACGACGTGCTTCATAACCTGTACTTGTAAGTACAGGTAATTAAATCACGGATGAAATGGGCTGGACATATTGCACGCATGGGGGAGGAAAGACATATCTAAAAAATATTGACTGGGAGACACGAAGGGAAAAAAACAACTTCGAAGACCTAGACGTAGGTGGGAGGACAATATTATGATAGATTTAAGAGAAGTAGGATTTGCGAGGGATGGTTGGATGGAGTTAGCACAGAATAGGGTTGAATGGCGGGCGCAGGTAAGCGCGGCAATGAACCTTCGGATTCCTTAAAATAGACAATATTCCTTTAGATTGTTAGGAATTGTCTATTGCCATTGAGTAAGTTTGTAAGTAAGTAATGAGCCACGTGTTTTGTGTAATTCGTTCCAAGGATTTTTCAAATACATTTTTATGGTAAAATAAACGAATTGAAAAAATACTTAAATAGGATTTGTGCACTTTAATCTTCATCTTACTTGCTGCTACATTATCTTAATTCGTTCTTATATAGAATTTAAACTTCAGTGAATTTTGAAATTTGAATTATTTTTTATGTAATTTTCTTTTTTCAAAAATGATATCGGTGTTTATTTTTTGTGTTTCTAATCTCGATTACTGGATCCTTGGGAGGAATCTATCCCTATAGCAAGCCTTTTCTAATTTATAATCTAAATTTAATTTGAATCATAATTTATTTATTTATTTATTTCTTTATCGTAGTTTTACCTCTCCCTTTTAGGATTTAAGCAACCCAAGCCGCCCGGGCCTTATAGGGCCGCTACCTGTCGGGAGAGGGATTATCTTTGGATCACATACATACTTTTTTGACCAGACAAGGAATGGAGGGCCTCCCCGGATGAGTGATCAGCCCAATGCCGGGGCCACCTCCGAGACAACATGAACACATAGGACGAGACACAACATTCACACACACTCTCACTCAGAACAAGTCGAGGATGGGGATGAAGATGATAATGACGGCCAGATGATATCCGGGGACCACAAGGGCCTAAAGTTACCCGACATTTGTCTCAAAGGTGAGGGAAACCCCCGGAAAAACCTTACCTAGGTAACTTGTCCCGACCAGGAATCGAACTCGGGCCCGCTGCGTGAGAGGATTGAACGCATCCCCTGAGCCACAGCGGTGGACATCATAATGTATTACCATGTTAAATAAATAAATATAGTCTATCCATTTAAAAGTCAACAAAAATAATGAACAAAACAAAATAAAAATACAATGTAATATAAAGTTTTAAAATTCCTGAGTCAACCCCTTTCATAGGATTGAGCTTTACGTAGATTTAATTTGTTGCAAGTGCAGTGATGGTGGAAGGGGTATCAGAAGCATAATTACTCCGTAGCAGGGAAATTGTACGCAGATTGTTATCGAAGCACTTGACTGACTGAGGGGAACAGAGTCTAAATCTCTGTAATTTCAAAATAAAAACACGTCGGCAGACGCTGCTACTGCAAATGATAATTTAACTATGCACTCAGTAATTAAATGTAATGAGATTTGAAAATACAAAAGACTCCTCACATTGAAAAGAGGGAGTTGAGTAAGGGAGAAGACTGAAAGTCTTAGTTTTACTATCATCCCGTTACTCAAAACCTAATTAAAGGAGTCCAGTGTAAGGCAACTTGAAGACAGAAGCCTCACCGACCCCTTCATGTGGTGAAGCCTGAGAGTTTCTGTAACACCGGCGTAAAGGAACCACGCGTCATAAAGATAGGATAGTTTCTTGTTGCTTTTGCTCTTTTAGTTTTAATACCATCACTGAGATAAAGTTATTTCTGTTATTTTATGTGTTTCACTTGTATTGAATGGGTAATACTCATTCTCTGTTTACTTCTGTGACGTGTTTAACGATGATTTCTATTTCCTACATTCATAAATCAAACTGACTTTAAAAACCACAACTGTTTCTCATGAAAGCATGATCAAATAGTAGATTTATTCTTAACACAAATCTGAATTAGTCCTACATGGAAATATGGAGAATGAGAAATACATCATTTAGTCACATCCCGAGAAAATATGCCTACCACTAAGTATTTCGAAAATCCAATTTTTTCTTGGTCATTCTCCATGGCCTATTATTAAATATAAAATAATACAATATATTAAATAAAATATCAATGAATGCTCAGCTTATATTTTGTGTTTTAAGAAGTACAAATATTCCATTGATCAATGTCCAATGAAAGTAAATTAAGCATAAAGATTAAATATATTTTCTGATACAATATTAGGTTAATTTTAGGTAGACTATTCTCAAATATTATATTATGTTCAGTGTTTCTCAAAGTGTCAGGTAAAATAACGTAATAATTGTTTTAAAATATAGTTTAAAATCATTTTTATTAATTATTTGTCTTATGTTTTAGGTAAGTTTTGGAATTGTTTCATCAGCCAAATGCCTACTTCCCGTCACTCATTCCTATACTGGTGAGTTTTTGCCAACATGATACAATATCTTTTCATACCGCACTATTTATAGCTATTCTAAAATGAGTCGATATAATTATTTCGTATATATATTATATATATAATGTATAATATTGATTAATGTAGTCCAAATTTATTGCATTTTATTCTTGAAATTTCTTTGCCACCATTCGTGGATCGTGGTATCACTTATAATATGCCTAATTTTGTCTCAGCCTTTATCCTTGTATTTAATTCTGTAGCGAAACAAGGATCTAAAACAAAGGGAAGGACTAATAGCACATTATCGATTATTATTTTGTAATTCTTTATTGTTATAATATAAAATTTATACAGAAAATAATGAGCTAACGAAAGAACTCAGAGGCGCAACAAATGAAGGTGGAAGAGAAAATAAACAACCATCAATTTTACCAAAGGATTTTGTAATGACACCAGTAAAAAGAGAACAAGCAAAATTCCACAGCCAACATATTCGCAGCATGATTCATCAATTAAACAAGTAACAGCATTACAATCAGATTGGATGGTTGGTTATGCTAGCAGCTAGTTCAACTACAGTTCGTTTAAGAAAATGTAAAAAATTTAAATACTTTTCCAGTCCTGCTAGTGACTCTGAAGTCTCTGAAAAATTGTTTTTATCGGGCTCCAGTAATGAATACTAACCTTCATGTAGCGAAGACTCAAGCAGTGACGATTCAAGTGCTCCACTAGTCCCTCATAGGCCTATTGACAACCCACTTATTAATGATAGTGACACAGAAACCATAAATAAAACCAAAAGAGGTAAAAAAAAAAAAAAGAACACAAAATGTAAATAACTGGAAAAATGTAAAAAGTAAATTACTTAAGAAATCAGGTCAAAGTTACACTTCACGAACAGGGAAAACTGTTTAGGCTCGAAAGATGGGCCTTCCTTGTAAAGATAAATGTGTTCTTTCTTGTTCAAAGAACTTTACAGAAGAATTCAGATCCCAGTAAAGTAGTAGTAAGTAGTAAGTATTTTGCCTTCCGGCAGGATTTCAAACTTGGTACGCGAATTTTGTTTTCCAAAACTGTCTATCCTCTGCTTCCTCCTTCAGCATCCAATATTTCCGCTTTTCCCTTAAATCGTCCAACAGCTGAATTCTTCTTCTTCCAAGTCTAGTTGTACCCTCCAATCTTCCTTCTACGACATCATGTAATAAGCAGTTCCTTCTGAGAATGTTCCCAACCAGTTTGCTTTCCTCTGACGAATTGTGTGTATGATTGACTTCTTCTCACCCACTCTACTCAGAACCTCTCCGGGCGGGAAGTGTTTCAGGAGGAGTGATCGATATTGAAAGAACAAACAATAGAAGACAGCAGCTTAAAATAGGAACATGGAATGTTAGGACACATGCCCGGTTTCTACAAACTTGTGAATTACCTATGGGTAAATTACCCATGGACAAATTAGTTCCATTTAACCTACAATGGTATAATGAGCAAGGCCTCGGAGTTGTACAGTTAATTTAATTCAGAAGGCTTTGATTCTCATTGTTTAAATATTACTATTGATCCTGTGAAAGGTTAAATTTTATCCAGCCATCCATGAAAGGACAAATTAACCCAAAGATTTACCCTTGGACAGATCTAGCCCGAGTTTGTAGGAACATTTTTTCTGTCATTTTCATATTTACCTAGAGGACATTTATCTAGAAACTCGCCACAAGAGTAAGTGATTGCTATCTTTAAATTATTTGTGTTTGTGTGGTGTTATTCTTGTGTAAATTGTGTAAATTCTGTGCATTAGATAATTTACCCATAGGTAATTCGCGAGTTTATAGAAACCGGCCATGCAGATCCCAGCTATTTCAAAAATACTGGGAATTATTCTCTCTACAGCGCCGAGACTTCTTGAATTCGTGTTTTTTTTAAGATATATATATATATTTTAATCAAATACAAACATTGAGAATAAAATTACAATCTCCTATACAAACTGAAATCACTAGCAGAAAACTCTGTCCTCTCGCTATGAATAATCACTTATGTTTCTGTTGCATATTCACTTCACTTCTACTTCAGGAAACACTGATTCTGCACAGGACCACTAAATGTCGGAGGATGAGACCGTAGGTGCACACAGGAATAATGTTCCAATATCCAACAGTCCAGAAAATATGTAACAGCGACTCAACTATCTGTAATGGTAACAAGCTACCATCAAATGCAGGGTATCATAAGAGTTTACAGTACATGAGGGAGCCGGCTGAGCCACGTTACCCGCACATTCCATAACTTGTTTACATTTTCTGGAAGCCTTAGAAGTCAATGACATCTATATCTCTCCGTAACAGTAGTAGTTTATCTTTCTTCTTCGATTGTAATCGCTTTCGTTCATCTCGAAGCACTGCCTGAAAATTCCGTAATGTGGGAGTCTTGTGCGTCAGCATGTAATGATGGTATCCCATGACGATCCATGTTTGGGCAAATAGGTGACGTCTTATCTTTATGTCGAGATTCAAAATTATCCGACGACTGTCGTTGGGGTTGTGAGAATGGGTGACTCGATTTATCTTATCTTCCATCCACTTCCATATGTCTGGAGAGCATTTAGTCAGTCGGTGAGATAAGGTATCTATTTGCCCACATATTTTGCAAAGGGGCGACGTCGTTATATTGTGCCGAAATTTCTTTTCTTCGGTAGGTATTATGTCATTAATAACCTTGTAAGTCATTGTTTTCCAGTCTGTAGGTATATTCGGATATTTAAAGGCACGCCAAATATTGTTCCAATGCATGTTAGGATGTTTGATCATTATAGTAGGAGTTTTATTTTGATCTGCAAGAAGATGCGTATATATTATTTTTGTTCTGCGATCTTCTAGTATTGCGTGTGGTAGAGTAGGAAGACAATGGGCTATTCGAGCAAAAACGGGATGTCGGATATTGTGGTGCCATTGCTCTTCATCTTGTATGTCTAAAAATGTTTTTATAAGTAGTGCCTGACATTTTTCCTTAATTGCTATTAATCCTAGTCCTCCAGCTTCAATAGGTTGTCGTAACTGATTTTTAGCAATTTTATAGAGGTGACCACTCCATAAATAATAATTTATGGCTAATTCCAGGCGTTGACCAATGTGTTCTGGAAGCGGAATGATTTGTCCTAAATACCATAATTTCGATAGTAATATTGTATTAATGTGCCTTATTTTCTGTATGATATTCAAATTGCGACTTAAGTTTCTGTTTATGGCACTGTGGGTAGTGTTTAAGAGATTTATCCAGTTTGTTTCTATCATTGCCATAGGTTCAGCTTGTAGTGTCATTCCAAGAATTTTTATTGTGGTTTTACTTGGGACGTTGACAGGTGTCAGATCAAGTGGCCATTTTCCGAGTGGGAGCAATGCAGATTTGGAGTAATTAATTTTCGCTGATGTGGCTTGTTCGTATATCTGTAATAATTTCAGCAGTTCTTCAGTCTGTTCCCGAGTGCGTAGTAAAACTACTACATCATCCGCATAGGCACGGATGGAGAAAAGTCTATCTAGGTTAGGTTCATGAAATAACCTTTTCCGTAATAAGTTCATTAGAGGTTCACAGCATATCGAATAAAGGAGCATTGATAATGGACAGCCTTGGCGTATTGCACTTTCTATTAAGATTGGTTTAGTAAAATATCCATTAATAAGAACACGAGAATATGCAGCTGAGTATGCCAACTTTATTGCTTTCGTAATCATTGCAGGAAACCTCAATTTGTCTAGTACACTGAACATGTATGTATGATCAATATTATCGAAGGCTTTCTCAAAGTCGAGTGATAAAATTGCTGCCTGGTCGGAACTATTAGTGGAAAAATGAATTATTGTATCTCGAATTGCTGTCAGATTATGTATAATTTTCCGCTCCGGAATCCCACAAGTCTGTTCAATACCAATCAGATTCGGGAGAAATGGCCGCATCCTATTGGCAATAATTTTCATGAAAATTTTGAAATCTGCATTCAATAGAGTGATGGGTCTATAGTCATGTAAGGTTGTCTGGTTTTTCTTTTTCGGTATCAGTGTGACGATTCCTTCATTGAACCCGAATAGGCTTTTTCCCGCAGGAGTATTAAAGGCAGAGTTCATTATCCGGAGTAATGGGACTTTGACTATGTCCCAGTTTTTCTTGTAAAAAGTATATCCAATTCCATCCGGTCCAGGGCAGATTTACTACTTGCCGTAAAAACTGCAGTCTTAAGTTCTTGTACTGAAATAGGTGAATTCAGGACTTCGCGTTCATCCGGCATTAATGCAGTATCAATGGATTTCAGAAGGATTTCTTGAGAGGAATTCAATGTTTGTTTTCTCTTGTATAAATGCGTGTAGTATTTTTCAGTTTCGTGTAGAATACCATCGAGCTGTTGCACAGTAGTTCCGCTGGTTGTAGTCAATGCAGTGATGTATTTGTTATGTCCTTTCCTTTTTTCCGAAGCAACGTGGTAGAGTGCAGTCTTTTCATCTTCTTGAATATTATGTAACCGCGATCTGGTTTTTACACCTTCCATGATATGTTCTTGTGTCTTTCGGATTCTTAGTTTAATTGCATTGATATGTTTGGTGACTTCCTTTCCTTCTTTTTGCTGAGCATATAAGTCATGCAAAACTTGATAATAATGGTGTGTCATATTTTTTCTTTCTTGTGCTTTAATTCTGCCTTTCATTTTGTAGAAGGATTGTATACACGGTTTATAAGTTAACAGCCATTGTTGAAGGTCGGTAAGAGTCGAAGATTGTTCTCTGTTCTGAAGGTATTCAAACTTACTCTTAAACTTGTCCTGAATATGTAAATCATCCAGGAGTGAGTCGTTGAGCTTCCACTATCCCCAGCCGTAGGTAGGTACTTTGTTAGCTGCCGAAATTTTTATCAATAAACTATGATGGTCACTAAATGCCACTGGAATAACTTGTGCCTGTTGTATGAGTTTGCGGTGTCGGTTATTGATATAAATTCTATCTAGTCGGGAGGCATAGTTAGGCCTATGGTATGTAAACTGAACATTACTACCGTGCTTAATTTCCCATGCGTCGTTAAGGCGCAAGTCGTCATAAAGTCTCTGTAAACTGGGGGAAGGAATATGACATGTAGTAGCGTCTTTGCTATGCAAAGTATTATTAAAATCACCACCTAGGATTAAAACATCATAATTATGTCGTAAGTAATACGGTAGTTCTGTCGATATGAATTCTTCACGTAAGACCTTCTTATTGGTACCGGAGTGAAGGTAAACATTGGTGAATAACGTGCCATCTGCGGTTAATGCTGTAATTATTCTTCCACTCGGATGTTTTTCAGTATGTTGTATGGTTATGCCATTTTTGTACACTATAGCCGTTCCTCTTCCTTCTTCTCCGACATTGGTTATGTATGAATAGACGGGTCCAAAAACTCTTCCACATTAACTTCTTGCAAAAACAATACATCTATGTCATAGCCATATATATAATTCCTCAGCAGTTGTTGTTTACTGACATTACGCAAACAATTTACGTTGACGGTTGCGTAAACCTTAACATAGGTCATCCAACAAAGAAGAAGGGCTATTAATAACCCGGCACTATAACCGCATGTTTTGTTAATTAGTCTGGACATCATCGGTAGGTAGTTTGCCGTCATTATTAACTACATATACTTTGCTGGGTCTCTGGTCAGAAGCTACATTTTTCCGTTTCTCCAACCGTGGATCTCGTGGACTAGGTTTTGTTTTCTTGTATGGGCGGATCTGTATCCCGTCCGGGTTTTCAACGTGACTCCCTTCTGTTGTTTCATCCGCAAGCGGTGGGTGACATTGGTTTGTGTTTTCATCGGAACTTGTAGGCATCATGTGTTCAGGATGTTGTTCATGTGGTTTGAATGCTTCTTCTTCTACACTAACGTCAAAGGAGGACGTATTAGTGTCCAATGTTTCTATGCTAGCAGTATTACAACACGTAGCGATATGAGGGCCAGGATTGACCACTGTATGCGGTTTTCCCTTATCTACGTCATGGTCTTTCTTTATTCCTTGAGCCATATCTACTTCTTGGGCCTTATCTACATCTGAATCCATACCTACTTCTTGATCCTGATCCACTGCTTGGTTCAAAATTCCGTCCTGGTCCACTGGCGTCGCGTTCTTTATTTGCTCATCATCATGTAATGCATGAACCTCTTTTTCCTTATTGTAATCTTTTTCCTTATTAGCTGTTACGAGTGGCACTCGTCGTTTGGGAAGTACACCTTGAACTAACCGAGACCAATTCACCCCTTCCTCCTCTCGTGGGGTTTGTATCGGGATTCTCCGGTCCGGGCATTCGTTTCTTATGTGTCCTGTTTTATGGCACAGGGAACATGTGATCGGTTGACCATCATAAGAAATAAAAGACCTATGCCCGGCCATATCCAAGAAGGACGGGATATGATATTTCAATATAATCTTCACTGTTCGAACCCCGTTACTAACTTTATATCGAAATTTGTCACCCCAAGTGTCCGTGGTAATGGACATGATTTTGCGGTATTTTGTCAAGGCATTAGAAACATGATTATTCGTGACTTCAATTGGCAGGTTGTACACCTTTACTAGGCGAGTGCCTAGGCCTGCGTTAACAATAACCACTTTACTTCTCTGACCATTACTATGAAGAAACAGTGACTCGCCTTGAGTTTCGTCTATTATCTTTTGAACTAATTTTTCTGTATTGCACTTTATAAATACCTGTCTGGTAATACCGTTGAGTTGTATAAGATCCACGTCATCTTCCTTAAGTCGTAATGTATCATGTATCCATTCGTGAATTTCGAATGCAGTCGGTCGGGGAGATTCCCTGTCCACAAAAATGATCACTATCGTGTTTTTTCTCTCTACTGCCATATGTCTTACTTCGTTATGTATCTCTCAGGAAAGACTTAAGAATACTTGAAGGAACACACAAGCACTATTACTTAATACAGAACTATAGTGGTATGCACAGAGGAGCTGGTAGCGCACACGTCTGTACACTGCGGGTACTTCCAAGCAACTGATGTATTGAACCACTTATTCTAAAATACCGTCGCATATCTGCCGCAGAACCAAGAAAGCCTAATGATGCTTTTTATGTGATGAGTAAGAGTATGCAAAACTTTCTTGATAAATACCTTGGGAATTACAGAAAGGACGATTCTCACTGTAATTCAAGCCAAAGCAAGTGGAACTGGAATTGCTCCTTCAGATACAAGAGGCAAACACAACAATCAAAAGAAGATTCCTGAAGAGGTTTTGAACTCTGTCAGAAATCATATAAATTCAATTCCCCGTATTGAGAGCCATTATATAAGAAAAGACACCTCAAGAGTGTATATACCGTAGATGGTGGGTTGACTATTGCAGAAATGTACCGACACTATTCTGTTGAACGTTCAGGTATTCAGACAGATCAAACTAAGAGCATTAGTTTGAAACCTGCATATGCAAGTAAAATCACTTTGCCTGACAAACAAACAAACAAACAAACAAAAACAAAAAGACTTAATTAGCTTGTGTGACAGCAACATTATTTCCCACTATTACAAACTTTTTTGCCAAGCTCTGTAAGTTTTAAATTCACATCAGTGTGTTTTTATAGGAAGAAGACAAAACTTTTGTTTGTACAATTTATCGTTTTCTTAACATTTTTATATGGTTAATTTTCTCTCCATTTTATGTAAATGTTTTAACGTTAGGCATTACATAATTTACACTGTATCTTCTTCTTGAAAGAAAGTAAAAAAACAAACAAACAAACAAAGTGTGTTGGTTATTTTTGGATTTTTTGTTATATTTATATCCTAGTAATGCCTAAAAATCAGTTATCTATTTTATAATACATACATCAGTAAATATGTGTGCCTTATTAAAACGTATTTAACAAACAAGAAATAAAATGTTAACAGTTCTGCACTATAAAACAAAACAAAAATTGGGGGAACAATGACGTAATTGATTAAGGGTTGAAAATTAGTGTTAAAAATTAATAGTGATTTATTCCAAGTCTGTTCATATAAAAGTAAAGAATATGTGCTATACGTACACCTTTGTCATTATTTTCAGTCACTTAATTAATTTTCACTGTTAGTATTTCAAATATTTTTTTCTTCTTTTGGGTCTCCTGTAAAATTGCAGTTTCAGCAGTTGCGTCATTGTTCTTTTAGAACAGCGATATTATGAATAATTTGCGTTTCTGACTACGGATTTGCAAGTCCGGAGTCGATCGTCGGTACGTCATCTGATTGTAGGGAGGTTCGAATAGTGGTGACTCAGTCTTGTGAGAACTACTGACCAGCTAAGTTTTAAAGAAATAATGGATGTGGTCAAGAAAACAATCGATAACGGCTGTGAAAGTCGGAACGTTGACAAAATCTCCCATTCCTTGCATTTGCCGAAAGGTATAAACAAATGAAAAAGGTATCTGATAGTAGACTCTGCCTCTACATGGGATATATCACTATTGGGTTTAGATAATTTAATTTACTTTATTTTTTTATACTATTATTAAAATCCTGTTAGTAACGCCGCTTCTATTACTACCGTACGGCACTACCATTACTACCATCAACACCACCAGTTTTCATCATTTATAAAGAAATAAAAAGTTATTGTAACCTTTCCTTTCAGAGAAAAGAATTGTCACATTTACTAATTTTAGACTTGGCTTAATACTTACAAACATTATTTATTTTCCTTCAGGATTCATCAACTGAATTTTATTGTTACTACCCGACACAACATCGACACAATTGTTTTCTTTAAGCAAAACAAAAGAAAAAATAACTTATTCTAATTAACCTTACCTCTAATTTAGCTCCATGCAACAATTTTCAACTTCAGTTAAATGCAATATCCAAGCTTAAATTCAAAGAATAATAGTCTTGCTAATAAAAGTTGCTTTTACGGACGATGAATAGTTGTTTGACTATCACCGTTCAAGTTCTACATAAGCCGTGTCGAAATTCTTTACTAATAATCCCTGTGTAGCTTGTGAAAGTAGTGCCAGTTTTGTTTATTCCACCGTCGTCGAAACACGTCGTTTGTCGCGAAAAAATATAGTTTCATTAAATTTACTACAGAAAGCAGTGTTTATGGGTAAAGTGAAGGAAAGAAAACTCCCAAATAATAGGCAATATTTTATCAACACTGTGAAATCAGCTAATAGAGGTTCCTAACATATTGTCTTAAAATATATGCATAACCTCAAAATTAAATCACAGAGTCTGTTGCAGATGTCGGCCATCTTTGTTATTCACGAATAGTTGAAGCAAGGGTGTTAGGCTGTGTAAAGTGTATACAATTTACCAATAGTTTCACACATTCCGTCGTTATTTTTATCCTTGGTTGTGTACATTCGTGACAGAAATGTTACACTTGGATATTAGTAAGACTGGAAGTGTTTTTTGGTTATGATGGAGAATTTAGAAACTCAGCGGGAAATTAACAGAAACGTATTTTAGCCTACCTGTATACACATTGTATGCCTTGCTTCCTCTAAATATTCTTCTCGTTTCATTTGAGTGGAAAACCGAAAGCATGAGCTGTAGAAAATGTCCTTTGTTAAGATATTGGTCGATTGTCTCGTGCTCTCCCGAAGATTCTCAGTGGAGCATGAACTTTGCACCTGCTCTTTGCAGCTATCACTGTTGTACTTAAGAAACCTAGTAGTTTCTTCATGCTAAAAGCCTTCTCTCGTAATTCAATCATTATTTTATGGACAGCCCTAAACGAAGTCAGACCTCTAGCATAAGTTAGTCTTCCATCATTATAAGAAAGTTTGACTGAAGTTGGCTATGCGTTGTTGGACGAAGTAGTCTTGTGCCTTGGTTATAGAGCTCTTTCTAACAATTTTCATTTTGAATCATACTCTCAAACTTAATAATAAAGAACATTTTTATTAATTATTAGGGTTGGTATATTTATGTTACGTCATATTTTTCCTGCCTTTCATTTTAGTCATATCATTTCATTAAACAAGATTGAACGTTTCTCATTACTTTTGTATAGCATATATCAAATGTGTCATATTTAGGTCATTTTAATGTTTTGTGCATATTTTCAGGATTTAAAGTCGTATTCTGGTTACATTTGCGACAGAATAATTTAGGTTATAATTCATTATTAAGATAAATTCATTCATTATTCATGTCTTTCATTATACTTTTGGGTCATATTTAGCTATTTTAAGGTAATATTGTCTTTCATGCTTCTAACGTTTAAGGTCATAAACATCCTAACCCTATTTTATTATAATATTAACATTTACTATGTAATTACTTTAATAACTTAACCGTGTAATTTCAGAACACACCTACTCATATGTTACATGCACAGTTTATTCCTAATTAATTATTTTAGCACTTACCTTAATGAGCAATATTATTATTAGTATTATTATTATTATTATTATTATTATTATTATTATTATTATTATTATTATTATTATTTACAAATAATTAAACAAACTGTAGAAGGGAGAAAAAACTATTCCTTTTACAACTAACCACATCTATATTTGGAAACCTTTCAGTTTATAGCCAAAGTATCAGTATTATCAAAATCATAATATAGTATCTTGCTGTACAGGAGATATTCAAAGCCTGTGTTGTATCTATGGAGTACAATTATTCTTCAGTTTAGGAAATAAATTAATTTTACCTAGTGGCATACCTTCTCTTATCTTTCTATTCCCCCCTCCGACTGAACACTCCAATATGGATGGAATATATACCACTTATAAAGCACATTTTCACTGTTGGTTTAGCTCTTTGAATGTGTAATCAATGCCGGAATTTTTTGAATTCACGAACGCTGCAAATGAATATTAGGCACAAACTGCTGACCAGAAAGTATCGGATTTAATAATGGAGTTGGCAATCCTGTTCAAAAGTTAGGAAGCACATTAAAGAGAATATGAAACGATATAAATGGACGAAGGCAAATAAAATCAATGGACTTCGTTGAATTCTTCAGGCCGGTTTGCTAAGTCACAAAATAAAGAAAGACTGATATTTGATATCGTTTCTTTCTCTGCCTTTTAAGTTTGCATCGAAGACTTTATTTGTCTGTGGTGAAGATGCAACAGCGGAGCTACGTTAGGCACAGGAAATATCAGAAGGCGATAGAGTCTTAACTTTTAACATACTGAGATCAAACGTAAAATGTTTTTTTCAATATTTTTAATCATGCTTAATATATATATTGCCGGTTAGTTTAAAATTCGATTATGGCCACCAATTTTTAATCATGCGGAAAAAAAAAACATAACCAAATAAGTCTACAGAGGAAGTGCCAGAGCCATCATGCTCAAAATAAGCAACCATTAAACAGTAATAGAGCGCAATTTGACAACCCAGCTTTACTGTTGACTAGAGACAGCATGCGTTTTGCTATGGAGTAGCACTTGTGCAATCCAACAGTAGCTCAATTTACTTTTTTGTTTGTTTATATCAAAAGGGTAATTAGAGACTCTGTTTTGTGTCTTTTGGAAGGGAACAGAAAGAGTTTTTCATATTGTTTTTAATAGCACATACTGTAACCAAAATTTCAACGATCTCAGGACAAGAAGGGTTCGTACACCCCGAATCAGATTAGCCTAGAATCGAAAAGCATCGTGGAATTCCTGACAGACGAAAAACAGTAATTAACTTCTGAGTTTTGTAGATACACATTCATGCACATTTGTTTTATGAATTTTCTTTTTTGTTCAGACCTGAAAAAAAGTATTTTGTTGAAAGCTAGATCAGCATTTTTAGATTTATTGCTTTTCGTATTTTCAATCTTGTATAAGTTATATTATCTCAACCAGCATTAAAAAGTTAAATGTATTCACTTAAATAAATTATATACTTTTAATATTTTCATTGCTATCGTGTTAAATTTTTCGCTCTGCTTTTAGCAATTAGACCTATTAAAAGAAAACTAATACTATAAGATTTTCAAGAGAATTTCAAGTTAGGTGCAACCAGACGCTAGCCAAATGATCGCAAACTCGCAAGTCTAAAATGAAACATTTGTAGTCAATCGGCTCGAGATGTCTCCCTGCGTCCCAAACCCTTTCCGTCACATCCTGCCGTCTAGCGGGTGATTATGGCATGAAATAGTCTCCTCCACTACCTTAATTGAAAGCTACACACCCCCTCTCCATTCCTTTTAATCCGATCACCACTGCGGAGGCGAGGTGCATTGATTAGATTTTTATCGTTCACTTCAAAATTTGTTTAATTTTCAACATTTTTTTACCGTAACTTTCATGTAGAATTAAGAGAATTTATGTCTACATTTTTACTATTCGGGCTGAACTATTAGAATGGTTCCAGATGAGTAAACATAGATAGCAGAAGCATTGATTTAATTTCACAGTGGATTAAGGGGGATTAAGAACACTATCTTGGAAGCCAAGAATTGCTTTGTTCATAACTTCCCCAACGTGCTGAATGAAGTGTGTATGACATGTGTAGGGGTATATAGGTTGAAAGATTAATAATAATAAAAAGAAATTTCACTATCGCAGGTAGTGCATATTTTTTTCTGGACGGCATAGTAATTTTCCGAACCAGAAATCATATTGGGGTATTATTAATTATTATATTTCACGAATAAATTTCAGTAACTAATACATAAGATATCAGTACACCATAAATTATGGGTTTGTATATTTTACTATTTACATTGCGAAGGCAGAAATAGCGAACAGCCCAAAGGTATTAAACCCTCTTAAAGATCATTAGTCTTTAGTGCAACCTGTTTCAGTTTTTGTTCTGGAGACATGTAAATAATTACCATTTCATTTTACTTTAGGGATACTTCAGAATATTGAAGCTTTGTAAGTGCAACCCCACTGAGGAATTTGTCACCACTTAAAAACAGAGACAAGAAATACTTACTTATGGTACATGACCTAAATGTGGGTCAGCCTGGGTGGCGCTGGCTTTCAGTGCTCAAGGTAGCGGGTTTTATCCCGGCCCAATAATTGGGAGAAGCCCATGTCTGTAGATTTACAGTCATGTAAATTAATTCGGAAGTCTGTACTGATTTCACACTAGCCATCACTGCATGTCAACATTGTTATCTTCATAAATCAAAAGCTGCTGCTTAACTGTGGGGTGAAACATGTTTTATTGCTTAAAAGAGAGTTAGGTAATGCAATCCCCTCGAACTGGTCATCCTGTGAGCTGGGAACACTACCAATACAACGCAATACAGTTCAGTTAGAAACGAAACCCTTAAAAGTTAAACGAAATTTTGAATGACATACAGTACTTGGAAATAAAGTCGCAAAAAGTAAAATGTGATAACATAAACCGAATCTTTGATCACAATAAACAGCATTTTTGCAATGTATCAGTATTAATCCGTACGGGACTTCATAAAAGTGATAACATTACCCGATTGATAACATCATCCGCGATTACATTACGCGGCGTTCACTGCATATATATATATATATATATAAGCTGGGAATACTATTATTTTGTAAAGATTTTTTCAAACATTATAAGACTTAATTGTCTTTTAGTAAGTTCGTAATATAATTATTATTAGGCCACATGAATATTTGTTGATTACAGAAAATACGACTCACTTGAGATTTTGTGTTTAGATATTTTTCAACCATATCTTCATAAATAGCCTACATTTCCTCCCCGTGGAAAGTTTTGCAATAAACAGATGTCAAATGATTTACGCATTAAAAGTCATATTAGAAGTTTTTTTGAAAATACAAAGTTATAAATTTAGAATCATAAAGTAACTGTGCATGTAAAAATATTTACACGTTATATCACTCTTCACCAGAAGTGAGAAAGCTGTTGCAGGAGTGTAAAAATTCTCTGTGTGTGTATTTCTAAACTTTTTTTAATCAGTTTAAAATTCGCTAGCAACATCAGTGCTTTAAAGATTAGTGTTAACTTAACAATCACACACATAAAAGAAACAAACAAACATGACCTGAGGTCAGTCAATGGCCCCTCTGTAACAATATTTATATTTTTTACTTAAAGATTAAGTCATGTTTCAGGTACTCTCCTCGACCAATGTTTCTGGTGTTGACATTGTCCTGAGGTAGTCTGCTTTTAATTTTAGTTTGTTTAGACGTTCTATAGCCATATTGAAGTGTACTTGCTCCTGGAACTTAATAAGAACGCTGGATTTAATAATGCACAAAATACATTTTGCTTTCAAGAAATGACATATGTTTATACATGAATACAAAGGGCACATGTTCCGATTTATGTATGAAAAATGATATTTGGCATATGTTCACCACGTCCTCCTCTGCAGCTAGTGGCTCTGTCCATGAAATTTGTGATAATTCTTGCACAGTCTTGCGTCTGGATTTGGGCGATGACACGTCAAATTTCCTGCTTCAGGTCTTGTATGGTTCGGGGATTGTGTTAATAAACCTGCGATTTAAGAAACCCCCAAAGAAAGAAGCCTACGAACAGTTGAATTCATTGGGCGCATTATTCCGGCGCACGAAGCTTCGAACAGTTTGAGCATAACACTCACCATTCTTGTAATGAGTTTTGACAGTTAAAACTCGTTGTTCAGCAGTGTAGCGCTCCATACCAAGTAATTGCAACAAATACAGGAAACAGAAAAACCAACTACACTGTTGCCAATCCCACAGCATAAAAATGGCGACCAATTTAAATCCGACATTCTTATTTGGACAACCTTTACAAATCTACGAAGAACTTTTTAGCTTGTTTGCAAATAAAGTCATAGATACTGTGCAGACCAAGTTCTCTGTGAATTTGACTATTTCGCACAAACCATGGAGCGTTAACAGCAATACGTAGAGTTTTATTCTGAAGAGCTTGTAATCTTTTAATTTTACTTTTAGCAACAGTGCTCCATACTGGGCAAGCATAACTTATTAAAGGTCTTATTAAAGATGTATTGCATAGTCACGTTTGAGTGAGGAATTTCTGTTGAGAATAGGATATAGTGTCGAATGCCTAGCATAAGCTAAGTTTAGTTTCATAATAATGTGATGCTTCCAAGTGAGACGACGATCTAGATGAATTCCTAGATATTTAACTGGTTGGTCAGATGGTTTCCATGGAACAGTTATGCCATCAAGAGGAGGAGTTACTGGACGACGTAAGGTGAAGATCATTGCTTTACATTTAGCATGGTTAAGTGAAATACGCCACCTGATTGCAGACGAGAAGTTGCTGTAAGAATATCCTCATGTGAAGTATATACCGCAGTGTCGTCTGCATACATAGCGATATTGGCGAAAGATGGAAATGGCATGTCATATGTATAGGAATTGAAGAGAATAGGCCCTAAAATTGGTCCTTGTGGGACACTAGATTTGATAGACTTAATTGGTGATTGATCATTTCCGATTCTGACCAGAATGTTCGGTCTGAGAGGAAGCTTAGCACGATATTATATACGAGGGTTGATCCAGAAGTAAGGTTCTCAAAGAGCTCCAACCGCACGAGAAGGTGCTAGGAGAAATCCAGCAACACCGCTGTGCGCGGCTGTTCCTCCACTCTCGATTCCGCCTGGCCGCGCTTTGCTGCGCCGCTCAGCCTTGGCTCAGCAGCCGTCCGAAATGGAGGTGCTCATTGTTGCTCCCGCCAAGTGCGAGATTCGTTCCGTAAGGATTGTTGGACTCCATTGTTACGGGAGATGAAACGTGGGTGTTTCATTTCACTCCCGAAATGAAATAAAAGTTCAAACAATGGCGTCACTCAGAGTCACCAGTCGCAAAGAAGTTCAAACAAACTCCTTCTGCTGGCAAAGTCATGGCCAGTGTGTTTTGGGATCGTAAGGGGATACTGCTGATCGATTTAATGGAACCTGGGACAACATTTAACTTAGGCAGTTATTGTGCAATACTAAGGAAACTCAGGCGAGCTATCCAGAACCGCCGGCGAGGACGACTGACAGCCGGTGTAACGCTGCTTCACGACAACGCCCGACCTCACGTCTCTCGTCAAACCCAGGACCTTTTGACAAACTTTGGGTGGACTGTCACCCACCGTACAGTCCGGACCTCGCGCCTAGCGATTATCACTTGATCCCGAAGTTAAAGGAACACTTGGGTGGCCAACGCTTCCGAAGCGACGATGAAGTCAAAGACGGGGTGAAACGCCTCCTCAACGGGTTGGCGGCGGAGTTCTACGACATAGGGATACAAAAATTGGAGCACCGTCTGCAAAAATGCCTAAAAAAAAGATGGCGATTATGTCGAAAAATAGAGCAAAGTGTCTTCTTTCCAACGATGTACATTACTATGAGAATAAACAATGTTGTCTATTTGTAAAATTGATGGGAACCTTATTTCTGGATCAACCCTCGTAGATAGTCAGGAAGACCAACTGCGTGCAACGTAAAGAGAAGACCAGAATGCCACACTTTATCAAATGCTTGTTTGAAGTCGAGAAATACTGCTGTTATATGATGTTTAGCTTCAAACCCTCGGGCTATGGATTCAGTAACACGCAGAATTTGGTGAGTGGTAAAATGGCGTTTTCTGAAACCAAATTGCTGTGGAGGTAAAATTGAAATATCATGTAGAACTTTACACAGACGTTGCTAGATCACCTTTCCAAAAACTTTCGACAGTGCCGGTAGTAAACTTATTGGACGATAGTTAGATGGAAGATTTGCAGGTTTTCCAGGCTTATGTAAAACAATGATTTCAGCATGTTTCCAGACCTCAGGAAAATGTCCCAAACGGAGAAGTGCATTAAAAAGGGAGGCGAGAAAGGCAAGAGTTTTCCTAGTCAAATGCTTCAAAGTTAAGTTTGGAATCACGTCGTGTCCAGGTGATTTCTTGCTGTGCAGATTTTTAATTATAAAATGTGATTCACTGGGAGCAGTATAGCGAAGGTGGGGTGATATAAATCTTTGGTTCATCGTCTATTAGGTAGATTTCGAAGAAAAATCTACCTATTGCAATGGATATCATGTTATGATTTTCGAAAAATTCTTTCATATCTTTACGTTTCATGCTCCCCTAAGTACGAAACCACCGCCCGTTCAAAAAGAAAATTTGTGATATTTATATATATATCTTTACACGATAGCGGCCGTAATTTTGAATATATTTGAACCAAATTTTATTATGTTATTTCTAGGCCCAATAGTTCGGACAAGTTCGTTAATGGGCAAAATTGGCCCAAGGGGGTGGTCGGGGGAAGGGGTTGAAATTTTAAAACATTTATATCTCGGCCCCTATGAAGTATAGAGGGAAACTTTGTTTGAATAAATTAGAGTACTCCCTATGGAGTTCACAGTGACACCAACGATTCGGGGGTTCGAGTGAGAGTGGGGGTGGGGTGGGGGTGGGGGATGAAAATTCGAAACTTTTGAAACCACGTCTTGTGGGGTATCGTTGAAAAGCTCTTGATGAGTACTCTACAAATCAATAAATAGTTTCTTGATAGCTCTCATATGACGCGAGATTTTAATGTTTGAAAATAATAACACTTAAAAGAATTATTATAATATCATAATTTTGTCTTGTTTAGCGGCTTTGCTAATTTTATTCATTGCTGATCTTGCGCATGGCCTCCCAGAATATTATATCTATTCTTGTTGTCAAAACAAATGATTGTAGGCTCTTCCTCTTTACCGAATTCAGTTCTTATTACTGCGGGTTTGCCATGCCAAGGCTAAAAAAGAAGAGTGTTGCGCAGCGATAATAAATTAAACCAAAAGCACTTTGAAATCTACCTCAGCCTGTAGGCCTGCCTAAAGGGATTTTTTCTTGACTTTTGCTCGTCATTGATTACAGGATTAGGTGTAAAAGTATGCTCCAAAAAATCAGCAAGAATTTTCCATCTACGTGCGTTACGTGCGTTTCCTATTTTCATAGGTGGCATTATAGTAGGTTCACGGAGAATTCTTTTTGTTTCTTTCCATAATGTACAGTCATGTGGCGAAATGGTAGAAAGATGTTGGTAAGATCTAAATCTATAATCATCCATTGCCTGTTTTACTTGTCTTATTAATTGATTCAGTCTTTGGCGCTGCCAAGGTTGTCTTTCATTTTGCCATAATCGTCGTACCTGATGTTTAGTTTTTATCAATTTGATTATTTTTTATTTATTTTTTATTATGAAATCTTGCTCGGTTTGTTGAGCGAGGAAATGACATTGCTGAATTTAAGGAAGAACAGATTATGTTTTTAAAATGATCTACAGCAGCTACGATGTCACTTCTTTCCTTCAAAGGCAGTAATATTTGCAGTCCTGAATCCAGATTTTCTTTGAATATTTCCCAGTTTAAAAATCCTTTAAGTAAACTAGGAGGTCGGGTAGCAAATTCCTGATCAGCACAGAAAGTATTGATTGATTGGACAATGATCAGAGTCTAATTAAGGTAACACATGCGTGAAAAGTTGACATGAGAAGTTCTTTGTGTTATGTCTAATATAGCAGGAGAAACATTTGGACTGTTAGAATAATATTTCGGCATAGATAAGGCAACAATGTGAACTGAATTCGCTTTAACTGTATAAGACACCGACCATTAGGAGTTGTAACTCTACAGCCCAAAATTTCATTTTTACTATTTAAGTCTCCTAGGAGAATGGTAGGGGTGGATAAATCGAATAAGTTCTGAAAGTCTTATGAGTTCAGGTGTGCAGAGGGGGGTTTATAGGCAGATATAATTAATAGTTCAGTATTATTGCGCAAGTGAAGTTTAACTGCACAAGCTTCAAGGCATTTCAGGGAGGGTAAGTATGCAGAATTGTGTTTCAACCTACTTTTAACAATTACAGCCAAACCTCCTGAAGCTATTGGGGCATTTCGATCTGTTCTGTATATCTTATATCCTGGAACTTTAAAATTTTCCGACGCAATCGTGTTTCTGTAACACAAGCTACATCTATATTGTGTCTGAATAGGAACTCATGAAAACACTGGCGTTTAGCTTAATGCCGTTTGCATTCAATTTCAGTAAAGTTAGTGTAGAGAAAGAACATCTCGAAATATTGGCAATTTTGTAATACAGTAGTTATTATATTTGCAATGAAAGACTTGATTTGTGAAAGGTAAGGTTTGATAAAAGACAGTAGCACTGGGATAAGACTAATTAATAATTATGTGATCAGTAAGGGATGAAGAACTAGTAGCACTAGTAGCAGATTCTGCAATGGTGTTCGGATGTAGGGGCAATCCCGTTGATTGAGTACTAGAAGTTGATGTTTGCTGTGTTGCTGCAGTCTTTGGAGGCTTTCTGGACATGCGTGGAAAATTCATCTCATCATTGATTGGAGGAGATGGTGATGTTGATGTATCGTTGATTGATGCACTCGGTACTATAGAATTAAGCCGTTTATGGCTCTGCTTATAAGTCAAGTAGTAGGAACAACCTTTGAAATTTGCGGGATGATTCTGTCCACAGTTAACACAAGTTGGTTCTAGATGTTTGGGCTTGTTACATTCAGAAAATGGTGGTAATTTTTGCATTTCACACATCGTGGTGGGAGATGACAAAAGTTTTTGTATGATCATAACGCTGGCATCTAGTGCATTGTGGTAAATTAGGTGACTTACGGCGATATTCCATCGAGATAATAGCATGCTGTAGAGTCAATTCAAATATGCGTTTGGCTTCCTCGTTATTGAGTAATTCTACTACACACATGGGTATAGGCTGTTTGTGACGATGTAGTAATCTAACTCCGTTTGTTACAGGCAGATCAGCAGATTTTATTTCCTGAAGCACTTCTTTATTTGTAAGTGAGAAGGGCATTTCGTAGTATAACTTCCAGTTTTTTGTTAATTGGGTCTCTGTAAGTATGATATGACAACTTACTATCCTCAAAGAATTTTGTTATGAATCTGAAATCTGATACATTAAGTGCATTTATTTTTAAAACTTTACCTTGCTGCTGAGTTGAGAATTTATTGCCAATTATAGAGGTCAGATCTTTTATTATTTGTTGGTAGTTATTTACTTGGTGTAGAAAAATGGGTGGTATTTTGACCTTGGGTACTGACTGTATACGATCACTTGTGTCAGAACTGGTTTCATCCATGTCTTCTAGCACAGCAAACTTGTTGTGAATGGCTGTAAAGTCAACCACATATTTGCTGTTAACATGAGCAGCTGAAATTGTATATTTTTTTTTTATTAGGGACTTGAAAAGTGCCTTCAGAAATAGAATTAGTGCATGTGGAATTAGAATAATCTTCATGTTGGTGTTTATTATTTTGTTTAGTTAAATGTGCTGTTGCAAGAGAATGCTTTGCATTAGGACTTGCTGTTGAAACTGATAATTGCATAGAATGATGTTTTACAGACTGATTAAGCACTAGTGATTGAGTGCAGAAGGCTTTGGCGCCTGGTAAGGTGGTCTGTTAATGCATTTCGGCTATTCTGAAGCCTGTTTTGAGTTTCAGCGGACGAAGTCATTTTAGCAGAAGAAGATGGATTGTTGAATGTTAATTGCCCAGAATCAGGGCTGATAGTATGAGCCATCGAAATGTATTTAACTTAGTTTTTCTTAAACGATATCACAAAATGGCTATGATGCAAAATGCAAATTGCAGCTAACACAAAAACAGTCAACACTGAGTTAATTGCTTATAAATTTCTTTAAAATATTCACTTGAACACAGTAATGAGAACGAGGAACACAAAATATATCAAAATACTTATGTAATTCGTTAAATATTATACTCTCACACATTAAGCCAACAATGCGTGTGGTCACTCATTTCTAAACTTAATTTTATGTAATTATTTAACAATTGTTGTCTTTTTAATTTTTAGGCATGTGCTCTATGCAGACCGAGTGTTTGTAAAGTGAAGCGGTACAAATAAAAGTGCTACGAACATAATAATAATTAATAGATGAATAGACTGGTCCTAATACGGTATACAATGGTAAAAAATATGTGCCAGACTACTTTCCACTAATAAAATGCATGTCCATTCTGCACGATTGATAAAATTCAATCAATAATGCTGTTCTTTTACCTATTACTAGCATGTGCCCGCGGCTTCGCCCGCGATAATTATTTCAAGAATCAAAAATAAAAAATTAAGAGCATAATAGTTAAATCATTATATTTATTAACACCTAAATCACGTGAAGTGCATTCCACGATTAGGTAGCGTCGCCTGGTAAAAGCGACCTCAGATTCGAGTTCCTTGGCCCAGAAAACCCCTGTATAGCGAATTTCTTTCAAATCGAACAATGTTTGACCATATTTAGGTCTATGTTGATTAGGCCTATCCCTCTTTCGTGTAGGTAGAAAATTTCATATGTCTGCTGGTCTTGACATTCTAAACAAATGAATCATCCAGGATGGACTTACAAAATCAAGCGATCGCGTATGACAAAAATAGCCAAAGCCAACTGTAATTGATTTGACATTGAAATGTATTACTGAAAACTGATGCTTCGAAAACGCAAAAAATTCATGTATTCTGCCCCCTTTTCACTCATAACTCACGAACGAAAGTTAAAATTAAAATTCCGGCTTCGAGGTGCATTTTCCGACCCTTCAGTCCACCTATGTTTAAAATTTCAGATCTCTGCGTTGAGTAGATTTCGCTGGGCATCGCGGACAGACAGACAGACAGAAGGAAGACAGACACTTCCTTTTATTAATATAGATAGATAGATGAGCATTCCACGATTAAGTAGCGTCGCCTGGTAAAAGCGACCTCAGATTCGAGTTCCTTGGCCCAGAAAACCCCTCTCTTTCGGGAATGTTCATGGGAAGAAACTAAACGTTAAAGCAAAGCGTATCTCAGTCAGAAAAATCTATATCTCTTTCGCTTCCAGTTTGGCACTCATGCGGTTTATGTAGAGGTTTTTTTTTCCTTAACAAATTATTGTGATTTTTTCTTCACTGTTGGAACGATTTTATTGTCTTTTTTCCCCAAAAAATGAAAAGGGGACTAAGAAAGACTCAAATACCCTACAAATTTCACAATTTGATAAATGGGCATAAATGTAGTATATATTTCTGGAAAAATTTAATATTATATTAAACATTTAACAACATTTATATACTGTCAAAATTCAGATTTCAAACATGATAGGAGAAGATTTAGGGAACAAATTGTGTTTTATGTTTAACCTGAATAGACTAAAAGGGGAAGGAAGGACAACTAGAACAACAGCAACAACAAACATCAACAACAGCAAGATCAAGATTATGATAATGCTGCAAATGAAGAAAGAGAAAAAGGATTATTTAAGCAAAAAAGGTGAATCTTTAATAAACTTTTACGACTCCAAATAGTTCCAGACCCTAAGGTTGTTAACCATGATTCAAAAAGCCAAAATTCTGCTTTGATACTACATGTGAATTTACGTGTGGAATGAGGAAAGACAATATTGATTACCCCATTAGATTGAACAGCTTTTCTACACAGGCTGTGAGAGTCGATATAATGGAAACCAAACTTCCTATGATCCGAAATTAGTGTCGACAGTGAACAAAGCCTACTGTATGGATTCGGCCGCAAATGGACGGCATAACAACGTTATACCTGGCTATATTCAACCGTGTGCTATTATTTTTTCAATAAAAGGTCCCTTTGTTCTTTTACCCATACCTCTATGCTGTTATCCTTTGTGTACCTGTAATTCGGAAGTTCTGTATGACCGGAATTATAAAATGTCCCACTTCCAAGCAATGATATCGTCCGTTATCGCATTTCTCGGTCTTTGTTGGGTCATATCCATGGAATCGACTCAGTTATAGGTTAAGTAGGAATTTGTGTATGAACGAATGGAACATTATGTGATGTAGAAGAATATGGGCTGGTAACTTACTAACATTTCAGGTGTAATAGGTAAGCTAAATGTGTAATACCAATTTCTAGTAATATAATGAAATAATTGTTATAATAATAATAATGAAATCATGACTGTTTAATATGCTGGTAGTTGTAAAAATTCCCCTTTCTTTGTTATTATATTATAATTATGCCGCTTCAATCGGTTAGCTTTTCTGCACAGGTAGAATAGAATATATTAGGTTACTTGAAACAAATACAATTTTATCCGACTTTAAAATTGTCCTTAAAGATTCTAAACGTTAGTCTTAAATTTTTTCTGAATAGTGAAAATTATGTTTTGTGTTGATTTCTCGTCCGTAGGGCTTCCTCACTTTTATGGTTTTTAATAATATCTCATCTCCGGTCTGCGGATAAAACAATAATTTCTCCTGATAAATGTTTATAAATTATATGCGTAGCAAATTACGTACGTAAGTGGACGTATGTTTATTAGAGTATTTCTAAGTGTGCTCCGTGAAATCGTTAGAAATCCTAGGGGTTCCGTTAAGTTTAACTTGTTTAAAATCTAAGTTTAGTTCAGGATACTATAAAATGTTAGTAAAATTAATTACAATGTCCGTAAGTAATATGCAACATCACATATGATTAATGTCTAGCTCATATAGATTTGCCTTAATTTATATAACTTATCAATCTTTGTTTACTCTATCAATTTAAATCTAGAAAAATCAAGAAAATTCTATGATGTTAGACACGTTGTCATTTTGGTAAAAGTTTTTAAGAAAAGGACTATTAACATCAATATTAATAATATTTAAAATGTATTATGAATAATAGTAATTATTGTGATGGTGAATATCGTACAGTAAACAAACGTACTGTATAAGAAAATTTTCATCAAAATGAAATACTTAAACGGGCTAATTGCAAAAGCAAGAATTGGAGCTACGATTCTCAACCATAAAATCAGATCTAATAAAAATCTGTTGGCTTAAAAACGAACATTTTTTCTGTGAAGAACATAATTGACGTTCGGTTTCCATAAGTTTAATTATTCAATTCTAATTAATTATTGTGAAAATATTGTCTCTAAAAGCAGGCCTAATAATCCATTCGCTTTTCAGAACATCTCATAAAATTGCATTGTGCTTATTTTACAGTACAACTATATTTTCGAACATTAGTAACATAATTATTGGTAGTTCATTATGAAAATAAATCAGTGTTCAGTTATGAAGTATAATAGGCTATATCTCAATAACTGTATAACAATGATAATATTTACTCTTGTTGCAGTAAAATAAAAATTACACTCATTTAAGGTTCCCGTGGTTGCACTATGGTCTATCAGAGATTCTGCGATGAAAAAAATCGTATTCATTCTTCATTCATATGCTGCCCTATTCTTCCTAGCTTTCTGCTGTTTTATTATCTTCATTTTTAGTTTTGACATGAATGCGAAGTAAATAGAAGTTGACACTAATCTGTAAGGTACGGGTATGTTAAAAAAATATACTGAAAATTAACTCGTGATAAAAAAATTAGTACCGTACTAAGCAACGTGAATGTTCCTTCACGTTTATATTTATGTCCCCCAACTGTAGGCATTGATATTTCAGTACTTCACGACGATATTCCAAAGCTCGCTTACAACTTTAACTTGGTATTTGTGGGGGAAGCACCCATGCCTTTGGGCTAATAAGAAGGAAAGAAAGAAGGAACGATAAAATTTGTTTTACTTTTTTATATGCTAGATGACACTATGTCCTCCCTAAAACCGTTACTTACCCATTATTTATCCTATTACTAGCAGGTGCCCGCGGCTTCGCCCGCGATTATTTACTCAACTGCTAGATGTTTTGTTTAAATCATTTATTTAACAGAAAAATAATTAAAACATTATATTTTTTAACACTGACATCGTTTTTACATAAATTGCAGGAACTACATAATTTTATTCTTAACTAGCTTAAAAGGCCCGGCGTCGCCCGGGTTTTGTATTTTGTAATATGAAATTAACTTATGGAGGACTTTCGATGTTGAAACTCCTTATATAATATGTATGTAGAATTAGAAATGAGGAAGAACGACATATGACACTCAGACTATTACCTCAGAAAACGCTAGATATAGCTTTTTATGACTCATAGAGGATGTCGAATGTTGCATTCCATTGCTTCTACACACCATGCCTGGGAGAAGTGCAAATAAGAAGAAAAATAAATTCCGGTTACATAAGATTGTATTGTCTCGACAGAAAATTTTATTTCTCACTCTCATGTTACCATACAACCGTTTTGGGGCTGAAGTAAAAAAGAAATTCAATATCACTTTCATACTTTCCTTCCCAAAACCTGGGACATAATATACTGCGCGCATAGGACTGAAGATGTTCCATCTCATTTTGTCTTCTTTTAGATGTTTAGGGCCTCTGATAAACATCCCTAGGCCTATTTCACAACTAATACAAAGCCTACAGCTATAAGTGACGTATCAGTGGATTGTATTTGTTACCGACTTCCGATATAGCATACTCACAGTCTCACACTTAAGTTGTCCCTGCGATACGACCGCTTATTCTACATCAAAATGTGAAGTGAGAAAATATTTTCCATGTCGAGGGTAGAGAAAGTTATGTGACTGCTTTATTTTCGTGGATTTTATTCTTCAAGAATTATTTTCAAAAATGTATTAATTACATCGGTAGTATCAGAATTTGTTAAAGCCCAGCATTATAATATAGTTTCCAAAGCCCTATGTGAACACCGTAAACAACACTTTCGTTATGTAAACAATTGACAGCAGAACTCTCTAACTGTGCCTCACTCATTTCACATATCCGACTTTTCCCGTGGATTTTTCAAAAATTTTCTTCCGTACAAACCTTGTCCTGACAATTACGAACACAACAAAAAAAGAATAAGCCAAATCGGTCGAGCCGTTCTCAAGTGATGCTCTGTCATACATTTTGGAAATTCATTTTTATTAATGTAGAAGATTATATTGTTTAACGTTAAAGATAGGCTATAAATAATTAAACGAACAAAACGAATTTCATGCGGCCATAAGGGCATACAAATTCGAAATGAAACTATTAAAATGAACCATAAATTCATGAACCTTACCCAAATCATGCATACACAATTTTATTATATCGACTGGTAATTAAAAAACTAAAAACCCGGCTTCTGGGTGCATTTAATGAACAAAGTGCGCCGCCCGGGGGAAAAAAAACACCTCAGATTAGAATTCCCTAGCCCAAAAATCCCACATAGTAAGTTTCGTCCAAATCATTCAAAGTTTTCCCATTAAGGCATGCTTTCATCTCTCCTTCAGTCCACCTGTTAAAAAAAAAAAAAATAAATAATAAAAAAATAAAAATAAAAATAAACATCTCTGCGATCTTAAACAATTGAATCAAGATAGCAACCGAGCAAGGCCATCTTGGGTTAATTTTACAGTTGAATACTGTCTTGCTAATAGGAACGTTTTCCACAACAATCGAATTGCTCGTGTGTTTCTTACGGAAGATATTTTGTCTCCTCTAAAATATTTTATATTTGGCATCGAAAAAAAAAATGCAAAATCCTTTCTTAGTGAGCACCTACATTATGAAACGAAGATACTGACAAAATTCCAAATCTCTACCTATTAGGCCTATAGTTTAGGTATTATTAATAAATTTCATCTTGAATTTCTATGAGGGAAATATAGAAGTATCAAAGAGATTTTTGTCTTATACCCTCAAAATTAAATTAATAAGATGCCGTCAACCAAGGATGTGGGGACAACCTTTTACAAATATCAAAGTGTACAATTATTTTGAGAAAAACTTTTTTCAAAACAACAATTCTATCCTAACAAAATAATGTTTTGTAATACATATAATTAACTTAATTCTAATAAATTATTGATTTACCATTGAACAAGGTATTTGTAAAAGTTGTCCCCACATCCTTGGTTGACGGCATCTTATTAATTTAATTTTGAGGGTATAAGACGAAAATCTCTTTGATACTTCTATAGTTTAGGCTCTACGTTGATTCTGTTAGTCAGTCAGGGCAAAGCCGGTTATAGGCAAAACTAGAACGCTAGGGAGCCGAACGCGATTTACTACTATGGGCTATGGGTGACTGATCCAGCCATCATAACTGTTTACAACTTTTTCGTTAATTGTAATTTTGTATTAATTGTATAGTTACCTCACAGATTATTTATTTGAATACTTCGTAGTTTTATGTGGTGAACATCATTACACTGTACTTGGATAATTGTACCGGTTTTCTAAATTTCAAACGATAAATTATCTCCAGAATATAAACCACAAAAATTCGCTGCAGTAATTCCCTGACCTAACATACAAATTACACGACCTAATTCGATTGCCAAAGCAATACTATAATTCGACATCGACCTCTTCATTCAATCATTCATGCCCGGTTTCTACAAACTTGTGAATTACCTATGGGTAAATTACCCATGGACAAATTAGTTCCATTTAACCTACAATGGTATAATGAGCAAGGCCTTGGAGTTGTACAGTTAATTTAATTCAGAAGGCTTTGATTCTCATTGTTATTGATCCTATGAAAGGTTAAATTTTATCCAGCCATCCATGAAAGGACAAATTAACCCAAAGATTTACCCTTGGACAGATCTAGCCCGAGTTTGTAGGAACATTTTTTCTGTCATTTTCATATTTACCTAGAGGACATTTATCTAGAAACTCGCCACAAGTGTAAGTGATTGCTATCTTTAAATTATTTGTGTTTGTGTGGTGTTATTCTTGTGTAAATTGTGTAAGTTCTGTGCATTAGATAATTTACCCATAGGTAATTCGCGAGTTTATAGAAACCGGCCATGAGTCAGTCAGTCAGGACAAAGCCTCTTATATAGCCTACTAGCTTAAAAGGCCCGGCATCGCCCGGGTTTTTTATTTTGTAATTGGAAATTAACTTATGAAGGACTTTAGATTTTTAAATTCTAGGTCCTAATATAGGTATTTATAATTTGAAATAGGAAGAACGACTTATTACACTCAAACTATTCCCTCAGAAAACGCTTGATATAGCTTTTTATGGCTCATAGAGGATGTAGAATTTTGCATCCCATCGCAAGCCTGGTAGGGGTTCAAATAAGAAGAAACAGAAATTCCGGTAACATAAAATTGTATTATCGTGGCAGAGAATTTTTATTTCTTACTCTCGTGTTACCATAAAACTGTTTTGGGGATGAAATTAAACAGAAATGTAATATCACTTTTATACTTCTCTTCCCAAAACATATTACCTTACCTAGATTGTTTTCTCTAGGTCCAGTTTAGAGAAAGTTATGTGACTGCATTATTTTCGTGTATTTCATTCTTTAATATTCATTTATAACATTAATTATATTGATGCCTTCTCTAATTTGTCAAACTTCCATTTCATTTAATTCCAAACCCATTTGATACCACTTGCAACAATACTGTTGTCAAGTTTTCTGTGATTTGGATTTGATAATTTTGTGTAAAAAGGGATTAAGTATTCTCAAAAACATTTGATTTTTGGCATTTAAAATCAAAATTTTTCAAAATCGCTTCTTAGTGAGCACCTACATTATGAAACGAAGGTAGGCCTACTGTCAAATTTCAAGTCTCTACCTGTTATAGTTTAGGCTGTACGTTGATTCCTGTCAGTCAGTCAGGACAAAGCCTTTTATATAGAGAGATTTAGTGATTTGTGGGTATCTGTCATGTTAATGTATTTTTTTTTATTTTTTGGGAATTTTTAAATATAAAAGTAGTTAATTTCTTGATAAAGCCTTACATTAAATTAACACTTTAAAACAAGAACTGGGTAGGATTAATGATTGGCCCAATGTTGTTGGCACATGTATCTTACAGTGATTCCAACACTAATTGATAGACCCTGAATTTTGCTGGAGAATAATTTACTCTGAGTAGATAGTGACGTTTTAACAAAATAAATGTGTTTTGGCTCCGAATTCTGCCACAACTATCGCTTCTTAACGCTCTGTAGACAGGCTTTGTTGCGTCATGACAAGAGCCATTGTTGCAAAGCAACAGAATTACACACGCATCAGTAAAGAAGCGGGTGTTTGTCTCCTGTCAAATTACGATTCAAACGTATTCGCGGTCACTTGAACCACTGAACCATATGACATGGCGTGAGAAAAACCCTCATATGTGCTTTACAAGACGAGATGGAACACAATCAAGCATCAGCTGGTCTTTGATGTAGGCGGAGGCTATATTTTGGTACTAATTTGTGAAGTAGTTCGGTAATCATTTCATTTTGGAAACCACTTCTAGTGTACACACCTTTTAAACACAATAAGACAGCCATTTACCAGATTATGGAGACAGATTCCATTTCCGGTATGCTTAGTCACAATATGTCCATCATTATTGGGAAAAATCCTACAATAACCCCTTTATATTAAACATTGAAATGAAATTCAATTTTACCGAATGCGAGTCAGGTGGAGCCTATTAGAGTACAACTTACATACTTATCCAACCTAATGTAGACTTCTTTTAATTGAAAACTCGTATGATATTTGAATTTGTTTAATTATGTATCATAGTTTACATAATGGGATACTGCTACTGCAATGCTTCTTACTACTTGTGAAATAAGTCCTAAATCCGTGGTATGTAAGGGCTACAGTTACATTTTAAATAGAATTTAGAAACTGCAAAACATCCCATTTTTTTAACACTTCTTGTTTCACTTTAAACCTTATGTAAGGAGTGTTTTAGATTAGGCCTATGTAATCATTAGGGCCCTGATTTTTAGGATTCTATAAACTTGTTTTAGTTTTTTAAACATATTAAAATAGTTTTATTTTATTTTTTTAACATTTTCAGACGATTTCTCTAAGTTCCACTTTAATAAGTACAATAAACACATTGAAACAATATACTAATTCATTTTATTTTCTATGAAATTTCAATGGTTCTCATCCACAAAACTTTAGGAATACTTTTTGCTCGATAAAAGTATTTGTTCGATAAGAACTTTTTCAATTAATGAATCAACTTTTAGCATACTTTACTTTTGGCATATTGCTGGAGCAAACACTGTGAATAAACTGCAAGTGTACGATTCCTAAGAATGCCTTTAATTTGCTTCTAAAGAAACCGGGGATTTCGGTTCACGTAAGATTTCCTTTAGGCTACTAAATGACAAAATTACAAAACGCAATGCACATTTTATCTTACAAAATAGTATACTGGCAACAACGAGCAAGATATAAAATGTAGGCAGACATTTAAAAAGTATTTTTACTAGAACAATAATTAGATTAATTACTATAATTATTATTGTTATATTATCGTACTTTACTTGAAAAGAAGTTTTAGCCATTTTTTTTGTTTTAACGTCTTATTTAGCCACTTAGGTTTTATAAGATTGGACTATGTGACTGCCTTGCCAATGAAACGGATAATTATGTTAAAAATATTACAGTTAGCTAACAAGGAACAAAATAGTTAATCACCTGAGAATCCCGGCCCTAGTCATCATAAATCTACTTAATATGCAAATATCTTTGCATTTGCATTTATTATTGTTGTTATTATTATTGTTATTATTATGTTGTTGTTGAGGGCCGCTATTTTAATAATTCCCGAGGCGATTTTTATCCCCAGTTCGTCCCTTGCGGATACCTCATGCTATCCTTCAAAGAAGGACTAAACGATCAGGTCAGTGATTCCTTAAAAGTGATAAAAAACTTGAATTGATGTACAGGAAGTGCAACTGTACTTTTTGCATGTAATATAAGCATTGAATATAAATCGCTCAAAGGCGAATCCTATACCTAAAAGTAAAGAACACCTCTTTGTACCTTATAACGGCGCAGTTTGTCTTCTCTGCGTGTAACCAGATCTTGTTGCACAGTGGTGATGATGGTGGCTGCGTATGCTTCCAGATAACGCTCTGCAATATTGCTGGAGCCGAATAATTGGATATATAATCTGATGCGGTCCATTCAGTCCTTCCCCCCTTTCTCCCTGACGGCTAATTCCTGTACATACATGCGGTGTGATAATAATTGTTATAGCTAACACATTCATGCTTAGCAATTACAACATACTTGTACCATCAGTGAGGTTAAACACGACCATGCTCTGCCTATAAAGATCTGTACTCAGTATTAAGATAAAGACAATAAATTCAGAATAGATTCTGTGCACTTCTTGTATTGTAGTTTTGTCGTTGCTTGAACATAATTTTGTGCTTTAATAAGTTTCTACTTAATTAGAATATAAGAACGTATTAACCTTTTCACTGCTAATGACGTACATATGGGTCAAAGCAAAAAATTGCGTAAAAACCGAGAAATAAGCGTCATAGATTAATGTTCTATATTAAAACATGAAATGTATTTATCCATGTATTAAATTTTAGTTACTTTACTTGATGAATGCTTATATCAAAATGTTGTGCGCATGCCAGAGTTTTATAAGCAAAATAACCAAGTAATGTTGATACAGGCGCCATTTTTCAGGCTTTGAATTAAGGAAAACTCTACCACTAAAAAGCTCCCCGCACCTGGGACATAACGTTTGGAAATAAATTCAATGAACACGGCCTAAATCCCGGAAAATACTTATAATGGTAGCTTAGTGTTTAAATGTGACATTGATATAGCTGTATGGTTCATCTTTGAGTTCATACTATTCGAAAAGTAAACCAAGGATAGAGAAGTCTATTCAAATCAACAGGAGCACTCTGATTGGAGCCGTACGTCATGAGGTAGGTTTATGTGACATCCACTGTTGATGCATAGCCTATCTCAATCCCACAGATTCGGCTTCGGGGAAAGCACTCGAAAATCTCATTGAAAGTGAAATGTAGGAAAGTGTGACACATTGATTTTCTTGTTGACTTTACATTTCACTCCGTACTGAATAAGTAGGAGATAGCAGAGCTCCCGATTCCACAGTGGGCAATGGGAGAATAATTTTTTATTAAACAAAAACCTCCCTGAAAGCTAGTCTTCCTCTAGCATACCATCAGTACCACCCGCAAGTCCACCCTTGCTTCATTAAGTCCTGCTCTAAAAAGAGTTCGGGTGTGGGGGTAGATAAAAGTTAGGGGGATAGAGAGAGGGGTGAGGGAAATGAGAGGGTTTGGTGACGGTGGTTTACGGTTTTAATTAATTCTGGAGCTGGTGTCCTGAACTGAAATGCAAGGCACACACCTCCCTCCTATTTAAACCACCCCCTCTTTCTCCAAAAGCAGACCGCAAACATCGAAATTCAGTTTGACTGTGACGTTAGGGCCCCCCTATCATAACGTGGTACGTGAACGGCGATTTGGAATACTGTTACCGCCAGCAACTGGTGGTGGTAACAGCAAGTGAATTTGTAGAATGGAGTTTAATTCTGACTGCTGTGGCGATGTTTCTACCAGACCCCTCTGCACTAAATGTTCCTCTGTGTCCCCATTTTCATTCTGGCAGAAAAATTTACTGTGGCTCAAGTTCATGTCCCGTTAATAGGTGAATAGAACAGTTTATACTACAGTAAAATAAAACTTCATTAAAGAACGCAGATGGACCTACAGTTTCCATATTTATACCAAGAACTGGTCGTCAATTCAGATGAGCGGATTTTTATTCCTGAACCGATTTTGTCAAAATTTATTTGAAAAAAGCTAAAATTAAAACTAAACTCCGTGGCGATATTTCCCTGAAGCGACAACGCCTACCACCCGACCGCTGCATCGTCTACCATAGGCAGATGGCAGGATTGGGGCTTGTGGTCAGCATGGCGACACCCAGGGCCGTTAATGGTGTTTCCATGACCGGAGCCGCTACTTCTCTATCAAGTAGCTCCTCAATTTGAATCACGAGGCTGAACCCCGTTCCAAACCTCCCTACCTCAGAAAAATTCGAGGAGGTACCGAGGATCGAACCAGGGCCGACGCTAACCACAAGACCACGCCGGCAGTCTTGAAAAACCTATAAATTACAATACGATCATATCAAAATTCCTTTAAAGAAGACAGATTTAAAAAAAAAATAGTACTGGAATTTTGCTTTCTACTCTTTTAACTCGTTCATAATTTCACTTATTTGTAAATATTCATTCTGTATTAGACTAACTTATTTATTCTTTTCTTATTATTACACTGTACTGTGTTATAAATATTTATCCTTCAGCAATTCATCACTCGCCTCATCTTCTTCCAAATATTCACTAATTGCTTTTGATTTATTGTTATAATATTCTGTTGAAAATATTCACCCTTCCGCAAATTCATCATTCACATATCATCATTGTCATCATCATCTTCTTCTACTATATATAACGAAATCATGAAACCATGATAATTAATTGTTAGGGCCCTGATTTATTGGTGAAATAAAATGGCTGATTTCGGTAACTTCCTTCAATTTCGGTGGGCATTTACTACATTGGTTACATTGCGCAATGATAAACTTTGCTTCTTTATTTACATGAACTAACACCTCCCCCCTATTTCCATATTCTTCTGCCCTTGTATGAACTAATGTAACTTTCGATTTAGGCATGATTGGAGTTAATGTTCAAATATAATGACGAGAAATATTATTGTAATTTCTACTAAACACCATCAGATAGCCATTTGCAAACAGAAGTGCAAATCATACCACTGGGGATAAAAGGCGAAATCTGTTGAATACAAGTAACAAACATTCTACACTCTTCTGCTGTAATCGATCATAGGCATCGCTAACTTGGCAAAGACTTAGCAGGAAAGGAGTGTACTCAACAGTACAAACCAGGTCACAGACAATCTTTGCGTAAATTCTGCAATCTTTGTAATCGATCACAAATATCGATATATCGGTAAATCTTCGACAGCCACAGAAACAGCAGGAAAAAAGCATGCAGCTAAGAAATAAAAAAATACAGTACCGGTACACCAAAACACAAGTGATTTTAAGCCACGTTTTCGTGCTCGTTTCTCACTTTACGGACAGAAGGGGCATATTTCGCGCTTAAAGACACATTTCGCAGAATCGAGTAAATTTCGTGATATTTCGTGGATTCAATTTGGTTCATATTGGTATTTTAAGAATATAAAAGCTAAATATAGCTAAGGGAGGTTGTTTTATAAAATTTCGCGCTTATCGTTGTTACCAAAAATACGGTCCCTACAGTAATTGTGTACAAAATTAATGTATGTATTATCTCTATTCTACCCAGTAGTGTAGCCTCCGGCTGTGAGACTCTGGGTTAATTATGGTCAAATATATATAGACTATATATATATCGACATGTAACTCGGGTAGGAAATAGCTGAGCACTATTTAAGATATTAACTGGAAAACGGAAATAGCTCAGCACTATTTAAGAAAATAATTGGAAAACATAAGATTCAGGGGTGGCCTAAATCAACCTGAGGGTCTGTGAACAACCAACTTGACTAATAGCTTTAAAACTGTCAAAAAAAAATATATATATATATATCCGTAGTGTGCTTGGTGACCTAGAGAACGGCATAATATTTGCGGTGGTGTTGACATTAATCACAATAATACTGTATAGGTGGAAGGACGGCTGTTTATTTGATACCTGGATCCTTTCTTGTTGGAATAATAGCTCTCATGAGAGGACTTGACTTCATTTCAACCATGGCCTGCCCTTACATTATTTTACCAATAAAATGACACGAATTTCTTAGCCACTTTTATTACTTACAGTAAAAAATGTCACGTGAAGCTCTTAATTGTCATGTGTTGAGCTCAAAATGATTATATCTCATCGTTCTAATTGGTGTTCTACAGTTCGTGGGGATTTGAATTCATGGTTAAAATTGGAATCGAGACAATTTTCGAAAGGCAACATAACTCCTAATGCCATTTTCGCTCAAATAGTTTCGCTAATCCACATTGTCAGCTTTCGTATTCATGACACCAAATGCAGGAACTTACATCGTTGATTTAAGAGTGTCTCTCATTGAATCAAATGTCGTTAACAACTCATAACTTCAAAATAGTATCGGTACCAGCTATTGCTTTGACTGCTTCAAGTGTTTTATTTTGCTCTAGGCTCTTTTAATCGTGTAAATATTGTTTTCAAGGGTACATCACAAATACACAGAAACATTACGTAATATTATTTTCATGTGTGTCAGGCATTATTTAATAACCAGAATGCCATATTTAATGGGCGTCTCCAAAACATAGAGAAGAAGGTTAGGGAACGCTAACCTGGATGTTAGCTGAGAGAACAATTTGAAATCCATCTTAGGGAGATCAGATTGAGACGAGTAGCTTGGGCAGACAACTGGAAACCATGAAAAAATTAGGCTGAGGTGCTGATCTCTCGAGATCTCGATTGCAAGTAAATTACGAGTATAAGCTGGTAAATAGCAGTTAGTCCTGTATGCTTGGCATTTCATACTTATTCTTTATTTTTAAAGTCATCTGCATATCTAGTGGTGAATTTTGCTGACTATGGATCCACAGACCCCGATTCGATTCACGATATCTCATAAAATTTTCTGAGGTAGGGTTGTCTGAAATGGGGTGCGAAGTGTCTCGTGTCGTGAAGATAACTGGAAAGTTATTTGATAAAGAAGTAGCGGCTAATGAAAGCCATCGGTAAAGGCCCAGTTTCCTCGGAATAGAGCACCATGGTTTTGTTTAAGTTTTTTTGTGTTTATGCTTTTAAAATGTTTTCCTTACACCTTTAGGTAACCAGATTCATGTTAAAAGAATCAGCCACATGTGTAGGCCTACTCTGACATTGGGGTTTTGTGTTTTGGGTTGCTCCACTGATGATAATTAGTGGTAATCAGGATACTGGGAGGGGGAAAGGATTCAATAATTTTTTTCATTAAAATCTTTTTATCGCTCATCACAAGCACACAAGATGCTTTGGTCAGCCGATATACTGTCTTTCATCTGAGTGTTGCATTTTTCTACGGAAAAAGTAATTTCAATTTCGGAAAAGTAATTTCAATTTCGGAAAAAGTAACTTAAATTTCGGAAAAAGTAATTTCAATTTCGGAAATATGAGGGCTATACGAGGGGCATAAAATGGAAACCACAGTGTAAATCAAAACTGTTTTATTTGGAACATTTAGGTACACCTTCTAGCTACTTCTGTACATAAAATCGCTCCGATTGAGTCATTTGTCGTAGCGTGGTATCAACTTTACTATACCCTATTCATAGAAGCTTGTCGCCAGTATATTGAGAAGAGACTTCACTGCATTTTGAAGAGTTTTGAAATTCTTCGTTGGTGTGGAAGCACTGTCCTCCCAGATCTTGGGTTTGTTCGGGAAATTTGTGTGCATCCATTGTTTGAATTGTTCTTTTGATTCTGGATTATCGTAACGAATCCACGTTTCATCCCCTGTCACGATGGATTTCAAAAACTCGTTCCCGTGCCGAGTGACTTTCATCTTTTTAAGCAGCCGAAGAAAGATCTGGGAGGACAGTGCTTCCACACCAACGAAGAATTTCAAAACTCTTCAAAATGCCGTGAAGACCCTTCTCAATACGCTGGCGGCAAGCTTCTATGAGGAGGGTATAGTAAAGTTGGTACCACGCTACGACAAAACACTCAATCGCAGCGAGATTATGTAGAGAAGTAGCTAGAAGGTGTACCTAAATGTTTCAAATAAAACAGTTTTGATTTTCACTGTGCTTTTCATTTTATGCCCCATCAAAGGTTTTAAAAAATAGCCCGCGTATTTCCGAAATTGAAATTACTTTTTCCGAAATTGAAATTACTTTTTCCGAAGTAGAAATTACTTATTCCGAAATTGACATTACTTTTTCCGAAATTGAGGTTGAAAAGGAATAGTTTATGTGTTTACGTGAACGGGAAGGAGTAAAAATTTCATAATTTTATTCATTTTGTTAATTTTGTGGGTCCACCGCTGTGGCTCAGGAATGCGTTCAATCCTCTCACGCAGCGGGTCCGGGTTCGATTCCTGGTCGGGACAAGTTACCTAGGTGGGGTTTTTCCGAGGTTTTCCCTCACCTTTGAGACAAATGTCGGGTAACTTTAGGCCCTTGTGGTCCCCAGATATCATCTGGCCGTCATTATCATCTTCATCCCATCCTCGCCTTGTTTGGAGTGAGTGTGAGTGTGAATGGTGTGTCTCGTCCTATGTGTTCGTGTTGTCTCGGAGGTGGCCCCGGCATTGGGCCGATCACTCATCCGGGGAGGCCCTCCATGTCCTTGTCTGGTCAAAAAAGTATGTATGTGATCCAAAGATAATCCCTCTCCCGACAGGTCGCGGCCCTGTAAGGCCCGGGCGGCTTGGGTCGCTTAAATCCTAAAAGGGAGAGGTTAAACTACGAGAAAGAAAGAAAGAAAGAAAGAATTTTGTGAAATAATTATGCAATGAGATTCTTCTGGTTAGCACGTCATCAAACATGGCCGCCTGCGTATGTCTTCAGAGTGGTCAAATCACATTGTTTCTTCATAGCTTTCATTTAAGCAAGAATATAAAGTTCAATAAATAAGCAGAACGCTTTCCTCGTTTTTTCTTTATTCTAAAAAATTCTAATGGAGCAGATCTTGCTTATATCCTTAAGAAGATAATTTGTATGTATTGGATTTAAGCTCTCACCTGATTAGAGCAGTTTCGTTTCTGGAAGCTTCACTTTAGCAGAAGCAGAAGGGAGCAGAAGTTCCTGTACGCCATTAGTCTGTTGATGTGATGCCGTGCGTACTAGGAACATAGCTACATTCTTGGAGGGATGCGTTGTTTGCCATTAGCCGTTTCTAATCTGCCATGTGCTCAAGTAGGAAGTGTAGGATATGGCTGAAAGATGGTCGATCGCCGTGAATCTACTGAAATACATAAATCCAGTCGCATCGGCACCCATGTTAGTTAATCTAATGTGTCGGCGTTGGGAATTTCATTGCAAACTGCATCCATGTTACGTAAGTGGAACAAGGGCTGTTCTGTGTTCGTCACATTAGTAAAACTTCAGACAGAAATCAATCGCATCAGTACCCATGTTAGTGACTTTCTAATGTGCTGGCGATATAGTAACATCTCATTGTAAACATTCAAGTCAATAACGACGAAAATACAGTTACCTAGTATGCTCGTCATGTTAATAAAATACGTCACAAGGGCATCCATGTTAAAAAAAATGCTAATGTGCTCCGACGAAGTGAACTTTGTGAAAAAAGCATCCAAGTTAGAAAATGCTAACGTGCTTCAACTCAATGAACTTTTTTTTGTGTAGGGCACCAATGTCAAATAATTTTTTCATGGGCCTTCAAGAAAATAAATTTTGTACGATAAGTAAAATTACCATAAACTATGGTTTTGAACACTACATATTGTGTTCAGTGAATTTTCAGTTATTTCTACTTCAAACTGTTTAGCCGGTATAACCAGCTAGAAAGTACAAAACCAGTGACCAGATTTCAACGAATGTGACTGCATTAACATATGCAGCTGTCCTCAACCATGACGATCCAGAAATGCACATCGAGGGAACCGCGTGGTATCTCCAGCCAGCAGTGACGTCATCGCCTCATCGGAGGAAGAAAGAAAAGTCACGAAAGAAAGTTTGAAAATTAAAATGAATGGACTAGCGGTTCATCATTTGATGATACCGAGGCCAACCCCCACCATTTTGTTATGAGATATATTTCCTTAAAGTACTTTTCAAATGATATTACTTTTTTCTGTACAGGCCTTCTTGAAAGATTTTTACAGGCCCAGAACTTAACTTTTTTGTGTGTGTTCATGTTCAAGAAGTACTTTTCTCTGCATAGACATAAAATATTAATCGGGTCTACCAAACACTTTTTTCTATAGGCCTTACGCGCTTAAGTTATGAAGCCAATGAGAGGATTTTAGTTCACATTTTTCAATGCTCAAAGAAAATGTTAAATATAACTTACATTTCAGTTCTAAAACTGAACAATTTTCAATAAATTTGCATATTACTTCACACTTCTAATAAAAATTAATTCACAGTATTGGTGACTTAAATTACTGTACTGCAATTTGAGAATTACTTTCAGTTGTTTCTCTTATGAGACTTTAACAATTTTTTAACATTTTGTCTTATTTATTTTAAGTATAGAGCACTATTAATTTTGTTTCATTTAAAGAATACGTTCTAATTCAATTAAATATTCTGAACTTCTTTTATATTTTTCCTACTGAATCTTGAAGCCCCTACTTTGACGAAGCATACAACCATCATCATCCGACTTCGTGAGCACTGTTCATCAGTTGCCACTTTATTATTGTCCAGAGTGCTACCAATTACACATTACTTGTTACTTTTGAAGTTTTAATTTTTTTAATATATTTTAAAAAATAGAGATTGATATTTCAATATTCTTTGTTATTCTTTTGGTAACTGATATACGACCCACGAACTCCAGTATTTCTGCTTCACTCCCTGCAGAAGGATAGAAACTCATGTACACATATCTTAGTACAAATCCTTGAAACGCTCATCATGCTTCATAAGTTCAAGCCTAAAAGTATTAAATTCACCAAATTTTACGTCTCGTCATTCATAGTACGTACCATAATGTAGGCCTACTAAGCTGCTATATTTCATCTTCTTTATAGCCTTTAGCTAACGGTACTTAATTTAGTATGGTACTTAAAAATTCTAGCCAATTTATGGCTGAGAAAATACACCCCGTTCAGAAGCATCTCTTTTAAAAAAACTCCATGGCATAGACCTACACGCAAAAGGCTGCATGTAACTTGTCAGAGCAATGTGGATAATTGAAACTGATGTACTGTGTTGTGTCGTGATATGATGTGTTGAAACTTCAGGATAGTCTGAATACTGCTTAAGTAGCCTGTATAAGGATCTAAATATCATATCCCTGATATTGTAGTTTTTACTGCAAAAATAATTTATGTCCTTGACCTTTAAAACAGGTTAATAATGAAGAAAGAACACATTCCTGTAGTTTTTCAGGTTGGAAATAATGTGTAGATTTTTGTAAATAACAAATTTATGTGTTTCCTGTATATGGGATTTTTATTATAGTTTTGCGTGGATAAATATTACTTACAGATATTATTAAGATGTAGACCTACATTATTAAAATTTTTTGAGATTTTTTCTATCCTAGAACAATAAACCGTCCCAGGATTACCATAGAAGTAGGATATAAGTAAATATGTACTTACTTACGTCCTCAATGGCAATAGATAATTCCTATGCAAGCTAAAGAAATATATATTTTATGGAACCCGGAGGTTCATTGCCGCGCTTACATGAGCTCACCACTCAACCCTTTTCTGTGCTAACTCCATCCAACCATCCCTCGTCGGCCTGTGTGGCGCAGTTAGTATCGCGCTGGCTTTCTGCGCCAACGTTGCGGGTTCGATCCCGGTCCAGGTCGATGGCATTTATGTGTGCATAAATGTGACCGGCCCATGTCAGTAGATTTACTGGCATGTAAAGAACTATTGCGTTATAAAATTCCGGCACACCGGCGACGATCACAGGCCTAAGGACCAGTACATCAACGTCGATAAATAAGCATCTACCAACCAACCAACCAACCATCCCTCGCAAATCCTACTTCCCTTAACACTATTCTAATATTGTCCTCCCACCTACGTCTAGGTCTTCATAATGGTCTCTTCCCTTCGAGTCTCCCAGTCTATATTTTTGAGATATTCCTTTCCTCCCCCATGCTTGCAACATGACCAACCCATTTCTTCTTCCGTAATTTAATTACCATTATTATATTCTGTGAAGAGTAGGCCTACAGGTTATGAAACTCGTCGTTATGCAGTTTTCTCCAGATCCCCGTTTTCATCTCTCTTATGACCAAATAAGTAAATCTTTACGTAGATAAATGAAGAAGGGCAGTTATTTGAGACATATTTAAATTCTGAAAACAGGATCGACCATTTTTTGCGGAATGGAAGTTGTTTTATTCATTATGTGTAACTGTATTTTAAATCGTTTAATATAATCATTCTGCTTACTGCTAAAGTAAAATATGTGTGAAACTGTTAAAGAGGGCTATGAGTGGTATAGGTTTACCTAACGGCCATGCATCTCGTACTAGGATTCAGGGTATTCCCTACATATATATTCTATAGCAGCGTCTTTCCTGCAGTAGGGTAGCTTGCTGCTTGTCGTGTACAGGCATGTCTAATGTATTTTAAGCTCTTAGCTGAATGTATGTCGTCTTCATTTATCTCTTATATTTGCGTCAATCCATCAGTGTCCGTTCTTGGATAGATGCTCTGAAAGAGACCATCATATTTTCGTGTGACCTGAAAATAAATGGCCTGGCATAGGATTAAGATGAAGGAGTAGTATGAAAGGAAGAGATGAAAGTGTTGATGAGCCAGAAAAGATAGCCGAGTGGCTGACATGCTGGAGCTCGCTCAACTGGAGATTAATCCAAGCTTCCATGTATACAACAGATCTCTGATACGGAGCATTTCTAAAGCTTCTGCCAGACGCGAATCTTATCTCTACAACAGCTTTCAGTAATAGCATGTCCATAAATGAAAGACAGTGGATTCGCTGTAATATTCCTTAAACGGATATAAAAAAGAATGTATTTTTGGGAGAATGGCCCTGATAGACTACCCGACAGAGACAGCTTTATTGTTCATGAAAGTGAAAAAATCAGCCGCTCATGCCTCGTGGTTACAGGACTCTCGTGAATTCGAAAATTATTTCTACGTAGAACACATTTTCAGAAAGTAAATGATAAAAATATATTTTACGGATCCCCAACAAAAATTTGGTTATATTTGCCTCTCATAGTTTTCTCAGTCAGTATCGAAGATTCTCAAATATGCTGTCCATTTTGTTTCGTTCACCTATTGATGAATATATTTTTATAAAGTTCATTTAAATTGTTCTCCACATATACCTTTTACACATTTCAACTGTATATACCTGGTGGTTGATGGGGAATTTTATCATTATTAATGGTTTCCATGGTAGTAGCATCTAAATTTATCCATTGCTAGAAGAATATAAATAAATACAGAAGGATTTAAACGATATTATAATGGTTTCTTCACTCTCCACATCGAAAGCAACGGTAAAGTAAATATAATAAATCAATATTAGTTTATTTTAAGAAGGAAGGTGAATACACATCAAAGATCAAAATGCTGTAGGAACTTACCACAAGTTTACGTATTTATTTTTAAAAAATTACATTAAAAACAAAACTCATCAATAGTACGACAAATTTCATTTAAACAAAGTGCATAACACACAAAAAAATCTTAATTTATGTGTGTGTATGAGAGAGAGAGAGAGAGAGAGAGAGAGAGAGAAAGAGTGTGTGTGCGCGTGCTTATGTACCGGTAAGGTATTTCTTATTTTTTTCTTGTTTAAAATTTGCAAAGATGTAGAGAATAGACCATCCATGACATTTTATGACATTCGACTTTCAATCCTCTACCTTTGCTTCACACTTTTTCCTTAGGTCTACTGTAGGTTAAATAAGAATTTGACTAGCCTTTTCAAAAATATGTAGGCCTATTAATCGAGCCTGCATATTTTCTTACATGCTACTAAATTATTCAGTTTTAATTTTGTGTCTATTCTTTAATCATCTAATTATCATCTGATTTCAATGATCGATAAGTCCGGGAGTCATTCCGTGACTAAATAATTTAGATTATTAGATTTCCATTTGAATTCACGAGCTTTATTGTATTGACTATTACACAAATAATACAAACTATATAAATAATGAAAGTCATAAGTAAGTCTCATAAAATAAAGTAGTATCTAAAAAGCTTACAATTAACGATATCTTAACTCACTGGTCAATGCAGCTTTATGATCGTAACATATAAATTATGTTATAAATAATAGAATTGTAGAAAATCTTCTCGGGTTTGCAGCCAGTCAGATTCCCTGAGGATGGAGGCAGCGTCAGCCTCGGAAACGTTGGACCACAACAAACTTCTCACCTGGCTGCAAACCCGAGAAGATTTTCTACATAAGATTCGCCAGGAAAGCCTCAAATCTTAAATAATAGAATTGCTTGTCTTCGTTGCTCACATGTTTCATGAATGCCTGATGAATAAACTAAGGAGCATGATGTATTTGTTGAGTGTTAATTGTTTGTAGAACCGGAAGGTCGCGGGTTCGATTCCCGACGAGGTAGATGGAGTTTTTCAATTGGCCTAATCCTTCTGGTGGCACTATGGCCCTGGGGTAGACTCAGCCTCTAACAGAAATGAGTACCAGGAGCAATCCTGGGGATAAAGGCGGCCTGTGCGTAAGGCTGACAACCTTACCACTTTCACGTGCCGAATGTTCAAAATCTGGGAGCCTCAACCTCCTGGAACCCTCTGGGCCTCCTTGGCCTGTATAGGCATCACTTTACTTTCTAATTGTTTGTTGACAACAATCATCGGACGTAGACCTGTGGGCTAAGCGGAATAGACACAAGAATAGAAACGTTTCGCACAACACAATATAGGGAGTGTATGAATCTTCGAAACCATTCATCTCCTTAACTTATATTTCATTGTCCATTTAACTTTACAGTGGTCTATGTCATTTGAACAATATTCACACGATGATTCACGTTTTCTTTCTCAGATTTAGCATACAATATTATACTTCACTAAAATGTCTTACCCGCGCTTCTATTTAAGTTACGTGAGCAAAGCAAAGTTAAAAACTTCACGGTGTAGGCCTACTGTTTGAGTGTTTCGTATGATACGAATTACAGGTGAGTCGTTCAAAGAATTTCCTCGGCTTAGATTAAAGGAATAGGGAATTCAATGTGCTTTTTACTCTTGTTAAAGGGTTTTATGTTCACTCGATTTCCAAGAAAACCAGCTAGTTTCTAGTCTGGTCAGTTCAGTCAGTCGGACAAAACAGACAGACTGCATTCCTGATACCCTACCTGCAATTTTAATAGAGGCCATTTTTTTATTCTGTACAGTAGTACCAGATAAATATCTCCATTGTTTTAATGTTTCTAGACAATCATGCTTCAAAATAAATCTGTTTCTAGTTCAAAAATGATTCGTAGAATAATGTCACTGGAGAACTATTATGCAATTGCAATTGAGCTGTATTGCGGACAGAGACAACAAGAGTTGTAACTTTATTGTCTGGGAACTAAAATTGCCCATTTAACTATTCTACGTGAGAAGACCGCTGACTAAAGGGTAAATATGTTTACTTCTTTACGTTAACTATAAATACCGCATAACTTTAGATTCTTCTGTAGAAATTTATGTGGAAAGTTTATCGAGATTTTACCACGTTTCTCCCAGATATTGTTTCCGTTTATTTGGGGGTACCTACATAAGAAAAATTAGAATGAAGTGAATTTCGACTCTTTTTTAGGATGTCCATTCGTCCCATTTTTCCGGGACAGTCCCGTTTTTGGCACAGTCCCGAACGTTTTATTGGGGACGCTCAAATGTTCCGTTTTTTTGTGATTCCGCTTGGCCACTGTATTTTACGCTGCATAACTTTCTTCCTAGATGTGAAAGTATATAAACAACATGGTGAAATTTAGCGTGGTGCAAATGTTGGGTCACTGATTCGCACAGAACACGATCGGAGAATCAACCCTCTGTTGCAAGTATATTTTCTAGGAAGCGCCACTTGTACAACTTGGTCAATACTCTTTGCTTTTTATTGTCAATGCCTTGTGTTATTGGGAGCACTGTTTCACCGGGAAGTGATTTTAAGTTGTATTTTTGGCTGGCGTCGCGTCGGTTCTTCTGGCAGTTGTTGAGGTTTGATTCGATCTGTAGAATTACCGTTTCAACATGCCGAAGCGAAAATGTAATTGTAACAGCAACATTAAAAGTGTGTTTCCTTTTATCACGGGCAGTGGAGAAAGTGTAGAATGTACGTTGTGCAAATACAAATTTGATGTTGGACATGGTGGCCGTTCCGACATTGTGCATCACGTCAAGACAGCCGTGTGCTGAATTTTATAGTAAAATATCAGAAGAAAATGAACTTCTTCATAAAAGTGACAAGTATAGTGTCAATGAGGTATCTACTTCTGCGGAATGAATTACTATCTACCGCAGTCTGCAGAAGAAGCCATGTGAGATAATTTGTATGTATGAGATAAAATCAAGTTTAATTTTTCACTAAATTTTGTAGATGACATTTTTCATCCCCCTTTTCCTTTAATTGTCCCAGTTTTGTTTCCAATATTTGTTTTAGAGTCCCGTTTTTATATAAAAATCATATGGACTTTCTAGTCTAGTTATGTTTTTAATCACGTCGTAATAAATGTGAGAGTATTGTTTATCAAAAGTCCAAGACAAGTGAAGACAAAATGTTCTCTTTATTTATAGGCTTACTACTTTTTAAACTTGTTTCAGTAAAGAGGTTTTCTTTTAATATGTAGGCCTAAGTTATAAATTTACAGTTGCTCATTAAACTAGGATTCCTTGCTTTCGATTTACGTTTACATTATTAGAGGGTGTTTAGAAAATAAAAACATGAAATCTTTAAATATCGTACCAATGGCACAGACTATGATAAGTGTGAATTGCAGTTGCTAAGTAAAAGTAGCCTATGTCTGTTTAAAATCTGCTCGGACCAAATTAACTGGTTGAGGTTTCTGCAGTGATTTTTTCTCAGTCAAAAAAAAAAAAAAAAAAAAAAAAAAAAAAAAAAAAAAGAGAGAGAGAGAGAGAGAGAGAGTACGCTGAGGCTTCGTATTCATACATCGTCTTCTCATATCTTTCAGTTCTTTACTTTATATAAAGTAAAGGGAATCCACCAGGAGTATCCTTTCATAGTAGATTCCAATGGCATTAAGAAGGAAGTTTTGGCTACCCTGAAAAGTTTAATATGGGCTCCCTAACAGAACAATTCATTTTGAAGCATAACTTATAGGTTCGGTAGCAAGTCTTCAGCCGCGAAATGTGAAATTTGATAGCTTTATAGGGTCTCGGGGCATTAACATTTGTCTGAATTGTTACTAGTACCGGTAGTCTTTATTTATATTATTATTATTAGTAGTAGCAGCAGTTGCAGTTACAGTAGTTGCAGTAGGAGTGTAGGAAATTAGCGAGTGAAGAAATATTAGATCCTAGATATTAGATACACCGCATCGCTATGAAATCGGCTTAAACAAACTGTAATAAAATACACTCGAATATTAAAGTGCATATGCTGTAATACGTAGAATCCTTAAGGGCCATTGGAAGCAGCGAAGACGCCTAGCATTGTTAAACATTAATTGAGGAAAAAGTTTCCACTAATTCACTCATGTCAATTCTTCCTGTTCTCTCATCTTCAATACGGTACTTAAAATGCTCCACTTTATCCCACTTGTGATGTGGAGCAACGTAAATACGTTTTCATTAGTTTTACTTTCTCGCATATACGTAGTATAGAGAAAGTATTGTGATCGTGACAAAAAATCGAAAGCGAGATAACACCGGGGAAGCATGTTTCACGATGCTTAGAAAACAAAAAAGGATTTTTAGAATGACGTCTGTCCGTCTGCCCGTGGACAAGCACAGTGGTTCATTGTATTTACTTCATGTTTTGAATTAGGGACTTTTTCGGAATTTTATTGAACCACCCAGAAATTGAGTTTTATAACTGAAATATTAAGGGGACTTTTCATGAAAGTTTTTTGAAAAAATTTGGTGTTTTAAAAATTGGTTGTAATGATTTTAATTAAAATTTAAAATTAGGAATTGTTATCTATGACTAATAAGATGGCTATATCCGTTTTTCCGCCAAAATTACTTAGAGGTTACTTTACTCGTATCCATTTTCCATTTTTCTAGGCTATTTCCATTACATTGGGCGATACATGGAAACTTAGTACAGTCAAGTTGTAGAGAAAATTAAAAAGAACATTTTTTGTTAAACACATTTTTTTATAAAATTAATAGGTTTCAAGAAAAAACTAAATAACATGACTTAAATGCGAATTTCAGAACAAACATTTTGATTAAAATATGAATATTCATTTGTTGCCCATAGTAACAAGAATACTATAATCTTGATATTGTTGTGAAATGTAGTCGTTTACCACAGTCGTATTGAACGCACCAAAATCAATTAGAGCGAAGTGGTTTAGGGTAATAGGGAAGAGGTCCTGGGTTCAAATCAAATTTCGTGGCCACCGAAAGTTACTAGTAAATTCTTGTAATAACTCATTCCTGCAGCCTTTGCTTCTATTGTTCGGCTATATCTCAATGTTTCCTGCATTTTAGCCTTTGAGATTGAGGAAACCATGCAAACCCCAAGTTATTATTATTGTTATTATTATTACTATTATCACTGTTATTTCACGGTAAAAGCATTAAACATAAAGATCAGCCCTGATGCTTTCCGTTCTAGATACTTGTTAGTTTTATGAAAATGTAATGAATAAAATTTAATTATCTCTTAATTTACTTTTTTCTGTGCTAGCCTTTAACACGTAGGCTATATGCGAGAAAGTTTGTGCAACATATTTTTGCACTATTTATTTATTGAATTCCTAAAACTAATTATTTTTACTCTACTAATTAAGCGACAGGAAATCAGGATGAAACACTAAGTTCCATTTCTACCACAATACTAGACCTGATGTAATGTCCACGCTACACCTGCCTCAATAATAATGTAATAATAAAAGCAATGAAAAAATATACCAACATGTTCACGAGTGTAAACCAAGTAATGTATATTATGCATTGTCGACGGCCCATAGTGCCAATGCTCGTTTTCCTGATAGTTGACATGTACGGGCGTGTTCACTGAAAGTAGTGAACTCTGTATTTTACTGCTTTGCATATTCCATCTACATTATGACCACCTCTTTTCTTATTTCCATTTTGGGTCCCCTAGAACATCGGTCCCCCGCATCGCGGGTCCTGCAGGGCCTTCAGTTACGCTTCTGGTAGATACAGACGTATTTTTGAAGCATTTATGACAACCGTCATGTGCATTCCAACATCCTTTACGAATAGGACTCCATGATAAGAAGATATCTGATTATTAGGGCCCGGATTTTTAGGTTTTTATAAACCCTTATTAGTTTTTTAACATATTAAAATAGTGTTGTTTTAGTTTTTTTTTTTTTTTTTTTTTTTACTATTTTCAATATGTTATTATTTTATTTTACCTACAATTTCCATCGCTCTGAACCACAAAACTAAAGGAACACTTCTTAAGACACAAGAAATTTTAGAATTACCCCTCTTATATCTAACTCCTTCACATAAACTCGACTAGAACGTTCTTCAATTAATCAACTAACTTTCTTTAATACTTCACTTTCGGCAACCACTGTGAATAAACTGCATGTCTAAGCTTCTTAGAGTGGCTTTAATTTATTTCTAAAGAAACCGGGTATTTCTGTTCACTAAGTACTTCCTTTGCCAGGGCAATGGGGTACAACATTACAAAGTGCAATGCTATATTTTATTTTACATTTAAAATATTGGCAACAATGGGCGAGATGCAAAATGTAGGCAGATATTTAAAAAGTTATTTTAGTAGAACAATTTCCTGTAGTACAAAAAATAATTAGAATGATAACATACTACTAATTTATTAAGTATTTTAATGTATTATGATTAGAAACAGTTGATCCATTTTTAGGTTATATAAGACTGGGCTATGTGATTGACATGACACTAAAACGAATAATTATTTTAAAATCTCACAGTTAGCTAGCAAGGAGAAAAATAGTTTAAAGCCTAAAAATCCGGGTCCTAATGATTATTGTGTATTGGCTGAATTTCAATATAATGTCTTGTGGAAAATACAAAACAATATTAAACTTAATTTGATATTTTTTGTAGATTTTCTGTCCATATAGGCCTATTGATTGCAATCTTCTGAAAGCCTAATTTGTATGTCTGTTATGCATTTGCTTCGAGCATATTATAATTCAAGTACCACAGAGAAGTTCAAAACGGCGGGTCTTAAATTTAATAAGAAGTATTGATTGTAACACCTTCTGCAACCTTCCTTTAGCAAACTTCATATAACAAATGGTTGGCAAAAATGTTAATTGCAATAATTACTTTTTCCTATTCTCTCCGCTTTGTTTTCTAGCTTTGCTATTACTTGAAACACGGAAGCACATCCTCAGAATGCTGCAACCTCCGAGTCTACGCTATTCTCTAATCTCTCAAGAATCTTGAAATAACGACAACGAACTTCATAAAGATATTTCGACCCAGTGTTAAAGAGATGGTTTGATGGTAATTGAAAGCAAAGAGATGGTAGAAAGGTAATTGAAAGTTACAATCAGAATGTCTGAATCAGAAATCTCTAATGAACCATCAAATGAGAAGCTAAGAGCCCACCTCCTCCCTTCAGGGATATTGTCTGCTTGTAGGCCTATTTGTGAGCGAAGAAATTAAAATTGAATATCTTACAAATTATAGCTCAGCAATAAATATCCATCCATGCCTTGCTTGAAGCAAAACATTTTTTTAATCAAACTTAGAGCTTCATAATGGTACACGGAACACCGATATGCATCTGTAGTTTATTGCCACCAAATTAAATTCATTGCCCGTTTATGTTTGTATTTCAGGTCTCCATCTGACTCTGCATACCGAAAGCAAATGAGATATTACGTAAGCCAGTTTAAAATTTGTCTTTGATTGGGTAGAGAGTTACATGAAATTACACACAACCATTTTCAAGCGATGGCGAAAAGAGATAAGTATTGAAAATTAACTGAATATGTAATCAGTATGCTTCCTTTAGCCTTAGCTATCATTTGCTAAAAAGGGTAAGAAAAAACTGAAATATAACCCTTTAAATAGAACACTTAATTTCTCATGCATTTATAAATCTGTGCCGGACTGCAAAGAAAACAGTTAACAAAATAATTGGCCTCATACTTTATTTTTATTTGTTGTACTATATTCCGTAAATTTAGTAGGCCTACGAATTTTGAATTTTCTTTCGAGTTATTTTATTAAAAATTGAAGGCAAACTAGTATACCTACAGGACACAATATGCATTTAATGGTTAATTTATTTTATATGTAGGTAGTATGGGAGTGTCCTTCTTTCACACGGGCTGAAGTGAAGCTTTCTGCTGAAATAAATTGTTTGTGTAGGCCTAAGTGACATCAACTTCTTTGGCAAATATCTCGTAAAGATTTTTAGATCTGTCATTTTATAAAATTCTTTCCAAGCGTAGAACAAAGTATATCAACCATCAGAAAACATCTGTTTATAAAGTGTTAAAAATAACATTGCGTTCCTTAATCCACCGTATTAAAACTTTCCTTAATTTCTATAGCGAGATATGTGTATACTTGTTATGTGTGACATCACTGTCTAGCTCAGGAAAGTAGTCCATCTGACTTGTCATCGCAGAGTACAAGGAGATTGTGCCCGAATCCCGCTCGGACCAAAATATGTGGCTTTGGTTTTATGCCAAGATCTTTAATTCTTCAGTTATTGAAAAAATATCGTATATTGACTACCTATCATATTGAGATTTCAGATTCGTCCGCCGTCAACTCATTCGTCTATTCGTTTGTTTCAGGAAAGGCGATGGGAAACCACTGCTAGTAGACTATCGTTGCTAAGTTCTTCACTGGAATAAGTATTCACCGAGAAAATTCGAATCGTTCATATCGTTCCCTAACAAGATAAACATGCTATAGCTACGTATGGTACCTTAATTGACAAACGTCATATTCCTACAATGAATTTCATTTTTTCGATTGAGCGTAGGCTAAGTATAAAATATATAGGTAGCACCATTAGCTCATTTATTGTCCTTTTGTCGTCGATCCAAGAGGACTTTTTACATTTAGAGTACTGTGCACACTAGCATATGTTTCTTTTAAAGGTTTATTCTGTTTTTATCCATTTTACTCATATTGTGACTAGTATTTTGTAATACATATGTACGATCATTAATTGGTTAATCAATTATGACATTTTACTTATGTAGCCTATATATAAAACATATAAAAAAGACAATTGAGCTAATGGTGGCCACTGTGTATGTTATAGTTATATTCCAACCAGCGTCTGCTAAAAAGTGTCTATGAAACTTCCCTTCACTCTTTTATACTATTACAATACGGTTTACGGTTTATTTCTTGGATTTATTGGTACTAATGTTTTCGTAAAAATACAGATTTTAATAAAGTGAAATTGCCAAGGCGAGAATCGCAAAACCAAATGTCGGCCTGGATGTTTACTTATTATGGTTTATTGTGGTGGTAATTTCGGTTATGTTATCATTAAAAGTGAGAATCAGTCAATATTAACACAAATTATCGTAAGTAGTTAGTTAAACATCCTACTGGTAGCCTATGTCCAAAGATCCTAAAACCGCGATATGCATGCCTACTTAAAGCTCGAGTACATGAAATTAATAATAAATTACTTTAAGTACCAATGCGGAAGGAGGCTATAGAAGGTGCGGCTCAAAGTTCATTGTTTTCTCATAAAAATAATTGAGATATGGCTTCACTTTCTCTCAGCAGCACATGCATATTTCAAAGGGACATTAGTAAGAGTAACGGTTGTCGTTAAGGATCATTAAGAATGTAACAAAAGGATATGAGGTATGTTGCCGGTGCTATTAGACTCTCTGGTGACATTTGTCGGAAACAGTCTAATTAAAAGGAAAGGGAAAGGATCCAGAGAGATTCCTAAGACAATTTTAATACAATTAACATGTAAGCCACTTCCGTCTTAAGTTAGGATACTTCAGACTTTGAATTTACATAGGATATCCGTGTCAGAAATGGGACATAGGCCTAATAGGTAGCAGGTCATTGAAGCTTTCCGATACATAAGCTGAACTAAAATTAGTTTGTATCTTATCCTCTAGCATTGCGTTAGACTTCTCTCATAGCGTTAATAAAATAATTGTCTACATGAGAGGTAAATCAGCTGAGTTTTAGAGTGTACTAATTCCATTTTTAAAAATTTGAGATAGTATATATTTCGAACTCTTAGTTCAGGGAAGCATCAGGTGGACAGTTTGTTGAAACAATTGTTAGGCGATTGTTGAACCATTTTTAGATTATTGTTGGATCATTTTTGAAACGATTGTTAGTCGGTTTTTTCAAAAGATTGTTGAAATGATTGTTAAAACGATTGTTGGACGATTGTTGAAACGATTGTTGGACATTTTAAAAAAATTGTTGGATGATTGTTGAATATATTGTGGAAACGATTGTTTGCCACTCATTGAACGATTGTTGATACGATGTATGAACGATTGTCGAAACAATTATTGAAACAAACGATTGATGGACTATTCTTAAAATGATTGTTGTAACGATTGCTGAGTCGATTGTTTAAACGATTGTTGTATTGATTGTTGGACGATTATGGAAACGATTGTTGGACGATTGTGGAAACTGCACTACTGAAAAACCAATTTTTTCACCTTTAAATGCCGGAATAATAGATGGCTCTATGTCACTTTACAGATGGGTCTCTCCAGTATTCGAAGTTTCCTCGTTTTCTCAACCTTTATCCTGATGGACTTGGTACAATCCAATACTCAGATGACGCTGTGTTTGCATATGTATATGTAGGACACAATATTTTCTTATAATTGTAATCAAAATATATTCATTTGTCCTCATGCTGCTTTCTTAACAGCTGAATTTTTAAAAATGAAAAAGTTCCTGGAATAATAATGAAACCTTTAACAGGAAAATCTTCGGAGGAAGGAAACACATATCGTTCTCTCATATACTAGTATATGTATATTTATATACTTTTATTTCTTTCATTTCGTTATTTTCATACTTTCATTTAACGCACAAAAATACTGCGAGGATGATATTACTAGGTGGGTATATATCACAAATCTTTAATTAACCAAAAAAAGCACTTTAAAAAAACCTGTCAGATCCTTATTCTAGATAGGCTTTAGTTTAGAATGGAATTATAACCTTTCATAAAATAAACGTTACTGAGCTAAATTACGCTTCTTTTCTGGTAATAAACATACGGCATTTACAAGAACAGAGAGTTTTCAGCTTAAAGTTTTCAATATTGCCGTGTTATAGGCGAGATTATAAGAAACTACCACAATATTTTATTTAACTCTCCGAGTTCTTCCTGCTCTTCAGACATCAAGGTAAAAAAATCTTACATAGGATAAGGTTAATAAAAACGGAATTCGTTTGATGTTGTTTAATTCGGAAACTGCCATGCACCTAAATAATATGTACTTTTAAGTATTATTTTTACAGCAGTATTTATGCAAATTAGAGATGTTATGATACGAAGTTACTTTAATAGCATTTTATATATGGTATACTGCCCTATTTCGCATTTTCAAACGTTAGATCAGTTTTTAGTTAATACTTAAGGTCGACAAGGTAGCGTATTTAAAGAATTTGTCCCACTTATATTAGTTTTTTCTTGGTGTCTCGAAGTGCACAATATTTTATAAGGTTTACAGTATTTTTTAATGCATAATATTCGTATAATAGATAATTATAAAAGTTTGTAGGAATAAATTCTCTACAAGACGAGCAGCTTTTTCGTAGAGGAAAGTGGTAACTTACTTTGCAACGAAAAAGGAAAATGAATTTGTTTGCTTAAAACAAATTATAGATACCGTCAATTTTATAGCCTATTTTTTTCTTTAATATATTTTTGCAGAAATATGATTACATCGGTCTAAATTCTTATAAAATTACTAACAAACGAAAGTAATATTTGATAAAGTTTTTCTTTTAGATTTTTGTAGCAAGCTTTCAAAATCTTTACATCCAGAAAAGATGTTGAGCAAGCCACCATCTGCAAGCCTTTATTTGGCAAAACTCGATTTTTCATACAATATTTTATAATGCGTAATATTAGCATAGTAGATTATTACAAAAGTTTGTAGGAATGAATTCTTTACAAGGCGTAGATGTTTTGTAGAAAACTGAAAAAAAAAATCAGTCTTATAGTATCTTTCTTGTAAGAATTTATATAATTTTACGTGATATTTAAATTTCTTTGCCAAATTTTAATACAAATATAAGACAATTTACTGTTTCCCATAGGATACATTATCAATTTAATGGTTAAAATATTTAAGGTTTTGTAAAGAAAGTTATGAACGCTGAAATATTTAAATTCTGTAAAGAGGTGTCTAGAAAAGTAATGAGACAGGGAATCCATAGATTGAGATTTCAGTCTTCTGTGCTAGGGTATAAAATCTCCAAAGCACATGCAGGCCACTTTCATCAAATTCAAATTTAAATTACATACTAGTTGCAGATTCTCATTATTTGATTACCGGTACCTTAAAGAATCAATATTTAATTTATAAACAAAACAACACAACGCTAAGGAAAATGTAAAATTCGAAAGTTTCTTGGTAATGACTAAAAGCTAATATAGTAGTGTAGTAGCGTGCATTTATCTTATTAGACTGTGAATTTTGCACATTAGCGTGCATTTGTCTCATTAGACTGTGCATTTTGCACATTTTGAAGAATCTAAGTTTTTAAAACACAGTTGACGAGGCATTATATAATCAGCATTATCAGAAATTTTAACAAAATTAATAACTTATGATGTAAATTGTAATTATTTTCTATTGATTTATAGACATTGAATTTTAATTCCATCAATCTCTAAAAATCTTACATTAGGGGAATATCTCAGATTTTGTCAGAATCCTTACTCAGATGATAGAATTTCTCTGTCAGTAGGCCTATTCTAAATATCTTATTGTTGTTCATTAACAACTTGTTCAGCTGTAGGACTTCTAATAATTATTGCAATCCAGGAACTGCAGGTTTTTAATATTCCTTTTTTTTCTTGTGTTACAGGTAAGCAGTCAGATTGACTCATCACACTAGACGCACCTATGAGCAATAACTGGGTAATTAAATAGCTTGTTACATCTATGTCTAATAAGTCGAGCTATTAAATACAAAAAATACAAACACATTTTAATGGCGAGTATGGCATGCTATTTGAAGAGTAAGTTACTAGCAATAAATTAAGTACCTGCATACATGAAGAAACTTATGACATTGCTGAAGTCAGAGAATTTTTGTGTGTAAATAAAAACTTCTTACGTTTATTAGAAAGTTTCTTCTGCTCAAAATTAATTCTTCGATTGACGAATTTATGCGAGAATATAATGATGATTAACAGATGAATATCAAAATGCAAATCGAATAATTATCTTAACAATCCATCGACATCCTTTGTGTTTAATGTGAATATGAATTTTTCGGTTTTATTTTTTTCGATCCATGAAAGTCACAACAGACACTCGTATATTTAGGCTTAAAAGACAGTAATTCATTGAATTTGGATACCCTATACGAATTTCAGAATCAATACATTACGTTGTTCAAAGTAAACAGAAGACAAGATTCGGTTATAAATGATTAGTGGATTTTTCTAAACTGTAAATAAACTTTGGTAAAAAGTTGGTTTTGTTTCTATTTCTATGATATAACATCTAGACCTTAAACATTTATTTCCTCTATACAATTACGTTTTCAGAACCATAAGTAAAGTTCGTTGTAACTAAATAACTTAAGCTTAAGGTAGGCCACTATAAGAGAAAATAAAATAAAAATATTTATACTAGAAAATGAAATTTTCGAAACCAGAAATGTAGCCTAGTATGTAATAAGTAAATTTCTTTAAGATTTGTAACGGTGACTGGTAATATGACTTAGGTATAATGTAAGTACTATAACGTCATTTATTTATACTGCAAATGGAATTTTGAAAACCAGATGTAGAGTTTATTGTAACGAAATGACTTTAAGCTTTTTAACAAGAAACTGATATAGTTATTTACGATGTAGGCCTACATAAGTAAATTTGTACAGGATCATTGTAGAACGTTTTATGGTATTTTTCACCGTAAATTTTGAAATGAAAATAATTTCAGTTTGCTTGTGCTTAGAATAGTAATCAAAATACTTTTTGGAAATTTAGTATAGATATCCATATCTCATTTTAGACCCCCATAAAGCCTTCCACTCCAATTTTTGGCAATTTTGTTTCTATATTGACCCATTGGAACTCAGTAAGCACAAATATATAAATACTACTGTCCTTATTTGCTGTAAGGACTGAACTAAATTGAATAATTTGAATGATGTTTCGAGTTTCAGACTGTGGAGTAATTGAAACAACAATTCCCTATTTTCATTTCTGTCGACCTGGAAAACAATCACGATCCTCTCCATACTCGTTCCTTATACATCGAAATTAAATAAATTTTCTTTGAAAATCTACACGAGTACTCTACTTCCTTTCACTCTATACGAGGAAGCCTACCTGATTACAGTACACATCAAGCAGACTACTATGAATGTTGAGAATGGGGAGCAATCTAGAGGGTGATTTAATATTCCATCTTCTGGGTGGACACACGGCATCATTACTACCGTCTACAACTCCCATTCCTCACCTCTCAGTGCATATTAACTTCCTTGTGTGTCTGCTTGCTCTTCTCGGAATGTATGCTGTTCTAATAACATCACAGATTCGGACCTCAGACCTGTATTTACTGTGCCAAAGTTTAACTTCTGCCATCAGGTTAGTTTACATACCTTTATGAAATCTCTTAAAAATGCTATATTTGTTTACTTTTCGCAGTAAGGATGTAAGTGGATTTTTCACGAACGCTTGATATTGACCAATGTGTCGAAAAAATGTTTATACAGTATCTCAGAAGTAGGCTATTATAAAGTTATGGACACAGTATAAAATGTAATAGGCATATTAAAACCTTTGAAGCATAATGTGCTCTGGGGTATACAGTAATTTCTCTTATAATGCCTAATAAGAAGATGTAAAAGTTGAAGAGAGAAATATAAATTTCAAGTAAAATTATAGAATAGAGTACAGGATATAAACTACGGGTCTAATCAACGTGTTAATTGTTTTCTTTGCAGTCCGACACGGGTTTGTATATCGTGTGAGAAATTGAGTCTAGAGCATGAAAGGGTTAAAAGCCACAGAACACTAAATAAGAGTTGTAGGTTATTTATAGTAAATCGTTCGAACAAGTGGAGAAATTCAAATATCTGGGAGCAATAATTACAGACACAAATAAAATTAAGGCAGAAGTTAAGTGTAGACTGAAATCAGAAAATGCCTGCTTTTCTGCAGTTCTCGCCTTCTGTCCAGAAATCTAAAAATGCTCATTTATAAGACTACTAGCTTAAAAAGCCCGGCGTCGCTCGGGTTTTGTAATTTGAAGTTATCTTATAAAGAATTTTCGATTTTTAAATTATAGGTCATTATATAGGTATTTAGAATTTGAAATAGGAAGAACGATTTATCACACTCAAACTATTCCCTCAGAAAACGCTTGGTATAGTTTTTTATGGCTCAAAGAGGTTGTAGAATTTTGCATCCCATCGCTTGTACACAGAAAGGCTCAAATAAGAAGAAACATAAATTCCGGTAACATACAATTGTATTGTCTTTGCGGAATATTTTATTTCTCACTCTCATGTTATCATAAAACCGTTTTGGGGATGAAATTAAACAGAAATGTAATATCACTTTCATACTTCTCTCTCCAAAAACCTGCGATGTAATAATAAACATATTACCATACCTCGTATTGTTTTCTCTGTGTCCAGGGTAGAGAAAGTTATATGCCTGCATTATTTTCGTGGATTTCATTCTTTAATATTTATTTATAACATGGATTTTACTCGTATTGATAGTTCTCTAATTTGTCAAGTCTCGTTTCATTTATTTCCAAAGCATTATTTGAAGACTGCCAACAATACTGTGATTTGGATTTGATAATTCTGTGTAAAAAGGGATTAAGTATTTTCAAAAACATATAATTTTTGGCATTTAAAATCAAAATTTTTCAAAATCCTTTCTTAGTGAGCACCTACATTATGAAACAAACTTACTGTTAAAATTCCAAGTCTCTACCTGTTATAGTTTAGGCTCTACGTTGATTCTCTGTCAGTCAGTCAGTCAGTCAGTCAGTCAGTCAGGACAATAGAGAGATTATCCTGCCGGTTGCTTACTCTTCGGGAAGAACATAATCTGAGAGTATTCGAAAACAGGGTGCTTAGGAAAATATTTAGGCCTAAATGAGATGAAAATGGGGACTGGAGAAAACTGCATAACGACGTGCTTCATAACCTGTACTCGTAAGTACAGGTAATTAAATCACGGATGAAATGGGCTGGACATATTGCATGCATGGGGGAGGAAAGACGTATGTAAAAATATTGACTGGGAGACCCGAAGGGGAAGAAACCACTTTGAAGACCTAGACGTAGGTGGGAGGACAATATTAGGATAGATTTAAGAGAAGTAGGATTTGAGAGGGATGAGTGGATGGAGTTAGCACAGATTAGGGTTGAATGGCGGGCTCAGGTAAGCGCGGCATTGAACCTCCGGGTTCCATAATATAGATAATATTCCTTTAGTTTGCTTAGGAATTGTTTATTGCCATTGAGTAAGCAAGTAAGGTTATTTATAGTTATTTAGATAACCACATAGTAGTTACGAAAGTAGAGCTTTAATAGCCCAACGAGAGGGTCAAGTTATACCCGCGAGTTACTAAAGCTATTTTGTAACGTGTAGTCTACAATATTTTATCTAGATTCAGTCTATATAACGTAAATCAATTTTGTAATTCATTAATTTATTAAAGTAATACATTTGAGTCGGTCAAAGCCTATTTTAATTTTTATATAATTGAGAAATCGTTTCTTGGCAACAACAAATATCAACAAATTGAAGAATTTATTGTTATACCGGAACTTTGTCATATTAGATCAAGTGATAGAGCAGCGACGAAGATCCTGTTTCGAATCCCGGCTATGGCATTGAATTTTACAGTCTGACTCTGTAATTTTCCAGAAGTTAACAAAGTTTGTTACTGAAGTCTCCATTTTAGATTTCGCATGAAAAAGTAAAAATGAGTAAAGAAAACGAATTTGATGGTCCACTAGCTTCAATCTTAGAAGCAGTCAAACATCAACCTTAAAAATCAAGAAAAGTTTATATGAGCTGTTGCACGTAGCCCTATTTCAACGACTGGTGCGTGAGTAATGAAGTAAGAATACTCGTAAATGACAAAATATTAGCGTATTTTTACGAAAAATCCAGGAAGATTAAAGCATCTAGTCTTTGGTTAGAATATTTTATGATAAAATCAACTGTTGTGTTTAACAGTAAGTTAAACAGTAGGTTAACAGTAAGTTAACAGTAAGTGTGTTTATCAGTAAGTTTTCAAAAGTTATTGGTCTATTGGTTTGTGAATTACATTTTGAAGGTATTTTATGTTTTGATGGAATATAAATAGGCTATTAGCTTTTGTTACCTGAAAACAGTGGACTAAACCTTTAATTTAGTAACAATAGTACATAAAACTTATTCTGTTCATAACTTCGATCAAAACCTTATGCCTGTGTAATCTTCATTAGGATTGTGTTATATCATCACTTAATTATTCTTCATTATATATTCTATTAGAATATATGAAACGGAAATTACTTTCAATCTAGGAATATTGGCCTACAGCATTGTATTCCCTCGATGTGTTACGGGCGTTAACGACCTTCGATGTTGACGTGCCCTAAACCAAATAACTACTATTGATGCTGCTACTAGGAAAGAGGAAAGGCGATGATCGGTGTTTGTTAGGCTGTAAGAAGTTCAAGATAAATTCCATATTTTTATCGTTTATTTTTTCGCACCAAAGTTCAGTTGTTTTGTATGCAAATTCGTGATAAATCACGAAAAATAATCGTAGCAGCAAGATCAACCATCCATTTCGCATACATCCATAATGACTTATCTAAAGAAGAGAGATTTCCATAATTTAATTTCGATTATTGTGATTTCAATAATTTATCATTCAGTTTGATGTCCTCAGCCCCTTATTATTAATAGTAGTAAAGAGTAAGACGGTTTGGAAAACGGAAAGTGTTGTTAAATTCCCTCGCAGCGTGACCATCGCTATAATAAATATCGACTATCTCGCCATTGGCCGTCCATTTATTAAAATATATCGATAGTCTCGCTTACATTGATACACTTCACTGCATGAAGTCGATGTGTTCTATTCATTTTAGGTAGATTTCGAAGAAAAATCTACCTATTGCAATGGATACCATGTCATGATTTTCGAAAAATTCTTTCATATCTTTACGTTTCATGCTCCCCTAAGTACGAAACCACCGCCCGTTAAAAAAAAAAATTTGTGATATTTATATATATATTAATATATATATATCTTTACACGATAGCGGCCGTAATTTTGAAGATATTTGAACCAAATTTTAATATGTTATTTCTAGGCCCAATAGTTCGGACAAGTTCGTTAATGAGCAAAATTGGCCCAAGGGGGTGGTCGGGGGAGGGGGTTGAAATTTTTAAAAATGTATATCTCGGCCCCTATAAAGTATAGAGGGAAACTTTGTTTGAATAAATTAGAGTACTCGCTACGGAGTTTACAGTGACACCAACGATTCGGGGGTTCGAGTGAGGGTGGGGGTGGGGGTTGAAAATTCGAAACTTTTGAAACCACGTCTTGTGGGTATCGTTGAAAAGCTCTTGATGAGTACTCTACAAATCAATAAATAGTTTCTTGATAGCTCTCATATGACGCGAGATTTTAATGTTTGAAAATAATAACACTTAAAAGAATTATTATATCATAAGTTTGTCTTGTTTAGCGGCTTTGCTAATTTTATTCATTGTTGATCTTGCGCACGGCCTCCCAGAATATTATATTCTATTCTTGTTGTCAAAACAAATGATTGTAGGCTCTTCCTCTTTACTGCAGGTTTGCCATGCCAAGGCTAAAAAAAGAAGAGTGCTGCGCAGCGATAATAAATTTAACCAAAAGCACTTTGAAATCTACCTCAGCCTGTAGGCCTGCCTAAAGGGATTTTTTTTTTTCATTATGATAAATATGACAATCCCCTCTTTACTTCAAAGTTAAACGGCACTAGCGTGCGAATATGTAGGCCTATTAAAAGTTATTTCTAAAACAAAAAACGGTATATTGTTTTTATATTACGAAAATTGAAGGAATGCAATTGTTGGATTGAGGCTAAGTTGCTTATTTAAGATGTAATCATTTGTGCAGTTGCCTAAATTAAATTAACATCAGTATTATAAGAGTTATGCTTGTTGCTTGGGAAGCGTTTATCTATTTATTTTGATTAAATAAAAGGGTATTTCGTTATCTAAAGTTACCTTTTACTTTCTCGCATATACGTAATATAGAGCAAGTAGTCTATTGTGATCGTGACAAAAAATAGAAATCGAGATAATACCAGATAATACATGTTTCACGATGCCTAGAAACCGAAAAACACGTTATTGGAATGACGTCTGTCCGTCGACAAACACAGCGGTTCATTGTACTTACTTCATTTTTTGAATTAAGGACTATTTTTGGAATTTTAACGCCCAGAATTTGAGTTTTATAACTTATTTATTACCTATTCTGTGCTAGCCTTTAACGCGTACGGTATATGCGAGGAAGTTCGTGCAAGATTTTTGCGCGATATATTTTATTGGTGACAACTAAGTCTGTGAATTTTTAACTTTTTCACTGCTACTGGCGTATAAATGCGTTGCCTCAAAATTGTATGGAAGCGGATATATTGAATATAAACATTAATTATTTATGTCGGAATATGAGGATTTTTATCCACCTTTTATGATTTTCATTAGTAGAAACCAGCTACTTCAATTAAATTTTCCTTGTCGATTTTAAACTTATAGCCCACTGACGATTTCACTCGATTACTGCCTTATCAGCATGTAAATTCAGGTCTGGAAAGATTTTAAAAGATTCTGTCAATGAGTAAAATATGTTTGTAACCTATAGCCTACTCCTAACGGACTTATACGTACCTCTAAATAGATGAGCCATTTGTGAATAGTTAGGCCTAATAGGCTATTGTTCTTGTCACAACGGGTTATGAAAAACATAGTCCACGGTTTGAAGATTTGTTCAGTTCGGCTTTGAATGATATTAGCAGCATCTACATACATTGAGTTTAGTGAAGAAGATAACCAGAAGCCGTTCTTCTCAGAAGAATTGCGACGTATAGAAGTATGAAGTAACACTATTTTTTACAATACCCGGAGCTTCAGAGTAGCCTTCTTTTATTGTAAAGCCAGCTGCTTCTTTCTCAGGCTCTAGGGAGTACAATCCACGTTTTATGTTTCAGAAATAATTGTGAATTATGGTTTATAACAAGAAATTCCGTGTAACACTTTTATACCTCAGTTTCTGTGGAAACCGCAACAGTGCTACAGAAGTCGGTCAGCTGTGAAATAATACTCTTTTGGGATAAATAGCTTTATGTTCTTTAATACTATGACTATGAAGAAATCTATGTAGTTGAGATATTTTTATATAAATTAAATAGCGCACAATTCTTCCAATTTTTATTCCTCCTGACTTTTGTGGCAATATTGTCAATTTCGTGACTCTACCTTTTACTCATTATGACAGCCGCAAAACCATGAGTAAGGAAATTGCTAAATCTGCGTTAATGACATGCTAGATGAATTTCTTAATCTCTTGGCTATCATAAACTTCTAAAGTGGTACACACATAACTAGGCAGTTTTTAATTCTCTCATGACGTACCCAATTAGAGGAACTTGTACGAAAACAATTCAAGCATTTGACGTTTTTCTTTTCCAAGCAGTATGAATGAATTCAGAAAGTAGGGAAAGATAACTGGTGATATCTCATTAGGCCTATATTACATTTCTTACGTCTATTATATCCAGATTGTCTATTTTCATCACATTATGTAAATTAGGCTATACATAGCCTACTTCATTTGATTTGACTTGTATTTAGGGCTATTAGAAGGTTAGTTAAGCTCAGTTAAAAGACAATGTTGCAACACTGGGTCCAACAGGTAAAACCTACCTCTTTTTTTAGGCAGATACAAAAAATTCCTTATTCCTTCATCTGTCAAATGTTAAAAGAAGGAGAAAGTCAGTGAAGTAATTTGATTTACAATATTGTTTTAAAATGTCGTGTGAAACGATTAAGTCTAGTTCTTTATCATGAAATTAAAACTCTTTTTGTTTATTTGATCTTCCCATAACTATGAGTTACCTTCAGACACAAAAAGCACAAAACATGTTAAATTAATGAACATTCTAAATTGTTGAATTAAAACTTAAGAATTCAATAGTTTAAAACTGAAAAATGTTTATAATAATAAGAATTTAATTAAATTACAATTTTAGAATTTATTAATGATAAAATTTATTGTCTTTGGAAATTCAACGAACGAGTTGTGAAATTTCACTCACTGTTGCTGCTTTTAAAAAAGAGTTTCATTGTATTAAAACTGTTATCTTACAGTATACTTTTTTACATCACGATTTGTGCTTTTGTCTCTAAACGATAGACAAACTTGGGAAATCCCTGGCACATACGTCCCATGCTCAGAAATACACATGTTATAATCATCAAGAAAGTACCGTATTTCATATTATGAAAACTCTAAAAAGTATAATATTATTTATTTACTGATGATTCTAGTGCAATATTGTGTAGTAAACTAAACTTTCAGAAAAATACTTTTCGAGCAAAATTAAGAATTAACTTAAGTATTATTTCAGTCTTCTGAACTGCTACATGTATGAACGCTATAAATTGAATGTAGTCTATGAGGGAGAACAAACTCATGGAACGGAGTATCAGATAGTTATCATGGAAGTTAAGTGAGTTATTACAAACAGTGGTGCCAACATTATAAATAGATTGATTACAAGGTACGTCATGTCACGTTAAAATCACGAAGGAACACAAAGGAAATTGGAAACCTGGAAACACGTTTTGGTCGTTCCTCTTGAATGCAGCTTTCCCTTTTCAATGGTTGCGTCTAATTCGTAATCTATTTCTGTGCGAGATCTTTTGTTCTGAAGCAGCCACCGGCTGAAAGCTCGCGTACATCATGACAGATGCCCGTGGAGAAATGCAACAGCTATTTTACAGATGGCCAACCTGCGGTTTCTATAGAAACAAAGGTGATTGTTACATGGAATTCACTTCTGTAAAACCATAACTCACGATCAATTTTTATTTGCTCCTGTAAAAGGAAGAGTTTCTCTTCTTATTCACTCAAACATCTCGCTTAGGGTAAAAGGATATCAACGAGGATAGTGTATTTATATTTAAATGTTAAAAACGTAAACTTAACAGTGGCTCTAAAGGTTAAACCTAGTTATTTTTGACATGAATACATGCAATATTAATAAACTAGAAAGACCACAGTATTTCAAAGAACACTAGTAACGTACACTAAGAGGCGGTATTTGATTTCCACCATTCGAAATAAATCATTATGCATTACCGCAATTGAATATGTATCCATAAAATATGCTAAATGCCAAATGCCAAATGCCGATAATGAAACTTCACCCTGAATTAGCCATTTACAAGGATTACATTTTCAAATACAGAATTAAAAAATTAATATAAGACACATTAATATTAACCACATTTCACACTTTCCCCTTTGTAATGATTTATATGCTCTTCCTTCCTTTTTCTGAATGGCAGCCTACTGGTATCACTATATTTTATTGTATTTTTAGTTTAAATTGATTGTATTGTACCTGTATTCATAACATGTTATTTGTATTTTGTATTTGTATTTTTATTTTTATTTTTATTTTTAACTGATGTAATTTAAAAAGAACTGACCCCAAACACGAGCTTTGCTCCTTTGGGGTAACTTATGTAACTCTTTCTGTAATAATTTAAAAGAGTAAATAAATAAATAAATAAATTTGAAATAAGATATTTCAATACAATAGTGCAAAGTGCCAAAAAAAAAAAAAAAATAAACAAACAAAAAAAAAACAAACAAACAAACAAAAAAAAACATATCAACAGGCCTAACTCCTCACTCGCTTGCAAAGGGTTTCCAAGAACAGTACGAGATGGCAGTCAGTCGTTCAAACGTAAATGACTAAGTTATTTATAATCCTTAAAGTGCTTAACTTTATTTTTATTGCTCTTTATAACGTGATTTCAATGAATATATCCTAACATTCTTGTAAAGTATCGCACAGTTTATACCTGTAATACCCCTCGTATTCGACGGAAAAGAATACAAGTTGTAGGTAGCAAAAATAGTAATATCAAAACTGTTTACCGTTTACATCCTGATACTAAGGTGGATGACATAAGAACTGACTTGGTGCAACATTTTCCCGAAGTATTATGTGAACAGCTGGTAGCCAAACATGTAGGACAATATGCATCTTTTAAAATTAGTATATACGATAATAATTTTGACAAGGCTATGGATCATTCGATTTGGCCAAGTGGGGCTTGCATTAATAAGTTTTTTCACATGCGCAAGAGGGAACCTCAGAAGGAATGATATTTAAACCTACAACCAGAATATGTCAGCCAGACATGAATAGCTGTGCTAAAGAGGATGTTAATAGGCCTACTCCAAAACGACTTAAATTGACAGCAGTTAATGTTCAGTCTCTCAAGAATAAAATGTCTCAACTTGAAGTTTTTTCTGAAGAGATGGACTCGGATGCAATATGTATTACTGAACATCACTGTAATAAAAATCAAATACAAACTATGATTTTACGAAATTATAAATTAGCAGCATTATACTGTCGTAAGTCTCATGCGTGTGGTGGTTGTCTAATTTACTTCAAAGAAAGTAATTTATACACGTATAGCACTATGGATTGCAGTTCTTTCAGTGTAGAGATGAGTTTAGAATGTTGTGCTATAAAAGTAACAGCCCTAGAACTTAATTATGAATGTTGCATTATCAATATTTACCGATCTTGTGACGGGGACTATAATATATTTTATGCAAAATTGTATGACATATTAGTTCATTTTTCTAAAATTAGTAAAATTTTGTATGTGTGTGGTGATCTTAACATTAATCTATTAGACAACAGTATTCAGAAGAGAATGCTTATTGATGTAATTAAAAGTTTTAATTTACGATGCACCTCATTTGAACCAACTAGAATAGCTGTAAACAAACATGGGGTGAGGTCAATGTCTAAAATTGACTATATAATAACTAATGATGACGCCAGTCACGTTTCTGATGTTATTGCTCCTAATCTAGGAGATCATTTAGCTATACACCGCTACTACAATATCAACTTTTGTCATGCAACACAAAATGGACAACCTTATGTTGAGCATAAATTATATAGAAGAATGTTGAAAACTGATTTTATAAATCTGTACAATTACCTAAAAATGACTGACTTTACAGATTTAAAAAATAATAATCAAACCGAGAAAATGTTTGACGAATTTCTCAATAGAATTACTTATGCTATAGAATTAAATTTACCCCTGATACCAAGATTTGATTACAACAATACTAAAGATAAGAAATGGATTACTCCTGAAGTTATAAAAATGGGTCATGAACTTCGTGACTTATATAAGTTATCAATTCAATTTAACAATGATATAACTCTTCAGCAATACTATAAAAATAAAAAGAGATCATATAGGAAGTTTATACATGACTCAAAACGCGAGTATTTTAATGATGTCATAGCTAAATCTAAAAACAAACCAAAACAAATCTGGAATATTGTAAATAAGCAACTAGACAGAAGCAAACCTCCAAGCAATATTGTCTTATGCAACAACGGTATAAATCTTACTGATAACATTGATATTGCCAATACTTTTGGTAATTATTTCTCTACGCATGTTGATCTTGCTGTTCAGTCCCACTTTGGTAACAATTTATCTTCTTGTACAACTGCACCATATAATTCTTATAGCTTTTGTTATGATACTGTTGAAACTAACGAAGTCATTAATATTATTAATAGTATGAAGATATCTAACAGCACTGGTTTGGATGGAATTTCTATCAAAATATTAAAAAGTATTGTTGACATCATAGCTGAACCACTGTCTTATTTGATTAACCAGTGTGTTTTTAAGGGAATCTTCCCAAGTATATTAAAAATTGCCCTCATTATACCAGTTTACAAAAAAGGTGATGCTAAGTCAGTAACTAATTATAGGCCTATCTCAATTTTAAATACTATTTCAAAAGTTATTGAGCGTCTTATTTACAACAGAATGGTAAAATTTATTTCGAAACATAATCTACTAAACTCAGCTCAACATGGATTTGTATCTGGAAGATCCACGGAGTCTGCACTTTTTGACTTCTTTAATTCAGTTTATAGGCATCTAGATGAAGGAAACCAAACTATTGGTCTTTTATTCGATTTATCCAAAGCTTTTGATTGCCTGGATATAAAATTTGTAATTAACAAACTTGAAGCTCTTGGCTTTAGAGGTGAATTTTTAAATTTTATTGAATCTTACTTAACCAATCGCAAGATTTGTGTCAAAATTAAGGATGTAATATCAGATATGTTTAGTATTACCCGAGGTGTACCTCAGGGTTCTGTCCTGGGCCCTCTGATCTTTATTTTATATATTAATGACTTACCAAATTTTATTACAGTTGGTAAGGTTTTAATGTATGCTGATGACACATCTATCATTATCAATGATCCTGATCTACAAAATCTTACTATTATGACTCAGTTGGCTGCTTCACAACTCAATTATTGGTGTCAAAGAAACAAATTATTATTAAATACTGATAAAACTGTCTGCCTGAAGTTTTTTAACAAAAGTAACAACACTGATTTTAGCTTCATCTTCAATTCCTCAATTATTAATGATCAAAAGAATTCAAAATTTCTAGGCATAAATATTGATAATTTATTAAATTTTAATGATCACTTGATTTTGTCATTAATAAAATCAATAATGCTAATTTTGCTATTCTGAGATTGAGAGACATATTTCATAGTAAACCCCTGATAGATGTGTACTATGCATTAGTTTTTTCTTATTTAAATTATGGTGTGTTCTTATGGGGCAACAATGCTAACTTCAATAGGATTTTTATTGCACAGAAGAGAGTTTTGAGAACAATTTTTAATCTTAATAGTAGAGTGTCTTGTAAAGATTATTTTATTAAGTACAAAATTTTATCATTTCCATGTATATATATTTTTAAATGTCTGACTTTGTTTAAACTACACGAACATAATTTTTATAAACAATCTCATTATCATTCATATGAGACTAGGAATTGTCATTCAACCTCAACTTTAAGTCACCGACTGGCGAAATTTGAAAAATCGCCAGCTCATGCAGGTATAACATTTTTTAATAAATTACCGCATGAAGTTAAAGTCATGTCTTACAATTGTTTTAAAATATATATGAAAAAGTTTTTACTAAAAAAATGTTATTATTCAGTTCCTGAATTTATGAACGATTGTTTGTAAGTGTATTCTTTGTGATGTTTTTTTACTTTGACGTGTATATCCATATTATGTATGGCCATGTACAAAATAAACACTCTACTCTACTCTACTCTACTCTACTGCACGGTAGTGCAGCAGCAAATACATTCCAATTCACGAAAAGCGAGTCGTCTCTGAGAAAGAATTTAGTGTGCAGGTATGTCGTAAACTAAATTCCTACGATTCAATCCCGTAAGTACAGGGAGAGCACAAATAATAGAAAGCTGGTCCAAGTGGGCTAAATTTCGTCCTGTCTTAGACCTTCAAGACCAATATTTACAAAATATTTCCTGAAAAATTAATCAGTAGAATATCAATTTGAAGTCATTCACATTCCTAGTTGGTGGGTATCACACGAACATATTCCTTTACATTTACAGACTGCCGTAAACAAGCTTAATGCTATATTATTATGAAGCAAGTGGATCATCATTTTCTTGCTATAGCTTGACACTCTAGAAGCTTTTATTTTTCATTATTTAGCAATGATAATTATGTGTTCCACTTCGCTTCTGTATCAGTTTACTTTTAACTCTATCGTTTTCCTAATTTTTAGTGTAATTTAATAACAAAGTCGGTTCTATATGTTATGTTTTCTTATAAACAGGTATCTAAAGGACTTAAGACAAATAAGGATGTAGTTGAATGTTGTAATATAATTATTTCATTAAACAGATATTTACTCTTTCAAGTCTGTATTCCTTGAAAATGGCATAAATATGCTACACTACAGTAAAATCAACTTAAATAGCATTAAAAATCCAGTTCCGAGAGAAAATTGACCAATCAACCAACTTTGGGATCCGTCAAATGAAAAATACTCTTTTAGTTAAAAATATTTGCATGTGATTGTTAAATACACTGAATTTAATAAGAATTTAAAATCTTAAAATTCACTACGCCTTTTTTAAGTGTGAAATTTATCACGGCGATTGCAAAAAAACCCTCTTTCTTGGTGGGTAATAGCGTTGTCATTATGTTGGCAGCAGTGTACGAGAAAATCAATAACAGACTTGATTATAAATTTCATTTTTTCCCTTACGAGGGATATAAAGATCTCGCACGAAATCTGTGCCGATGAGACCGTTACTCGCTAGAGAGATACATGCCATTGTGCGATAGAGAGAGAGAGAGAGGTAGCTTGGCCTTTACAAATAGAAAGGGAGGTACTGTTGTGCGAGAGAGATAGGTAGCAGGCCAATCGACGCTATAGTCCCCACGAAAACATAATGCAAAGACGTAGGCAATCGGCACAGATTTCGTGCGGGATCTATAATTGTGTTGTATAATGTGTGAAACAATTCCACCTATTCCCTCGAATTTTGGTTTTATAAATTTTGTTGTTATATTTTCAGCTTAATAGCTTTGTCATTTCTAAAATATATAATTTCCAATTTTATAAAATATTAAAATTTTGTAGGCTCAATATTCTGTGGGATGGATGATATTTTTCGGCTTTCATTCCGCCATCTTTAGGTCCTTTTTCTTTTTACAGATGATCTTATTCTGTTTGTTGATCCATTTCAACTCAATCAACAACAACTTGTTGAAATGGATCAACAAGTAAAATAAGATTATCTGGAAAAAAGGATCTGAAGATGGCGGAATGAAATCTGAAAATATGTCGTTCATCCCATAATATTGAGCCTACATAATTTTAATGGCCTATATTATTAAAAACTTTAGATTTTAGAAATCACTAAGTTAATAAGCTAATAATATAACAAGAAAAATCATAAAACCAAAATTCTAGGGAATAGGTGGAATGTTTTAGACACTTTACAACACAATATAACAGATGTCTGAGCGCTCCAATGTGGTTGGCTCCATGGTGAGTAATTCATTACAATAGTGTATGATACGCGTGGAAAAATGATATTTTTATTTTGCTCATAATAGCGTTTCTCAACCTTTTTGAACCCGAGGACCTCTAAAATGTCTAAAAAAATGTACGGACCCCTAATTTTACATCCTATTTTTAAAAAAGGCCTATATTTTTAATATTTGGGGTATTAATTATAGGTCATTATAACGAAATATGTGACAAAATGTTACTTCTTTACTTTCCACTTGCTTTATTATATTTTTTAATTATGTCTGCGGACCATCTTAGCCATCTTCGCGGACCACCAGTGGTCCGCGGACCATAGGTTGAGAAACGCTGGCTCGTATGATTGTTTCACTCGCCCTTACTCGTTCCGCAAACATACCTACTCGCAAAATAAAATCCTTCTTTTAAGTCTTGTGTCATAAATAACTATTATGGTTAATCCAGATGCCAATATATATATCTAATAAATAGGCCTATACAAATAAACATCCATAGTATAGGTCTACCACAACAAGTGGTGAATCCTAAAATTAGGGCAAGATTATCTGTTTTCCATGTACAGTAAACACATACGATAGAAGGATAAAAGTGTGGCTTGATCTATAATTGTTACGGGAAGATATTATATTCTTACAAAGTAAAGGACTTAGTAGCAAGGACGGAATAAGTCTGCTTGGCGATGAAGCAGTTTGAAGGCATCCTCATTAGTAACGAACTCAGGTTTATTGACTTCGACCAGAGGGGCAGCAGCATCGCGGTAGCTACAGATGCATCCAATTACTACGATCCGAGAATTGAACTCCTCACAGCGCTACTTGCACAGACATTTTATTGCCCTTTGTGCTTCTGTAATTATTCCGTCTATCCACTTCAGATATTTGAAGTGTTTTTAAAGAGTTTTATTTTACCATATTTGAAACTTTGTGGTCGTTGTCCTGTAATTCTTACTGTATATTTATGCCTTCTTTGAAGGATTTTATGTGCTCTAATAGCTATTTAATTTCTCTCCATAATTTAGGATCCATGGTATTTATTTTTCCATTCTAATAGTTTGATTTTCCGTACCAAAATTTGCTACTACCGACGTGTTTGGCTTGTGAAAAAGAAATCGCCTACTAAAGACTATAGCAGTTCTTTAGTTGATTTAAAAGAGTTGGGTGCCATTTTATAGCTGTACTTTAATTCGGGTTAGTTGACGCCAAGTTGGGAGATCATTTATACCATAGTCCTACAGGGGAGTACTGGTGTTGGGCGATTCTGGTTGTCGAAAAGGGGTTATTGCCGGCTAGTAACTCAGTTGATAGATTTATGCACGAGATTCTTAATAACGGGTCGGTGGCTAGAGAAATTGTCCGAGGGAACGAATAGGCAAATCGGGATGTATTAGGTGAAATAAAATGTTTATGATCTTTTCTATTTCAATCTATATTCTAAATAAAAAGGTTAGTTCTGAAAGGTAATAGTTGTATTATTGAGTCTTTTCATAAGATGATGTAAGTCCAAGGGGTGATGTCGTAGTAATTATAAGTTGTTGTTGCAATGTCTAAGACTATGATAATATTCACTTCTTACGCGCTTCTTCACTATAATTATTCCGTCGATTCTATTTATATGGCGCGGATTATTAATACTTCCTTTTTATCTCGCGGGCAACTTTACTAGTTATGCACCGGGTACGTTTTAAGTTTAATTACTTTAACAAAAATCACTTATACAATCTCTACTTCCGTAGGTTAATACTGACGCGCGGCGATGTTATATTATACTAAATTGATCTATTTATAATGCGCGGATTCGATATCTTTGAAGTTGAATATTTATAGAAAATTGTAGTTTAGTCCATGTTATAAAAGTTAGCTGAAGGCTCTGTCTTAGTGTCGTAGGTTCGTCGTCTGTCTCCTGATCCAAAAAGATGCTGTGACTTCGGGGCTCTTTGATAATATATCCTGGGTAGGTGGAGGGGTGAATTGTTGCTATTGGATGGTTTCAACCTAGGGTTTTACTTAATTGGAGGAGATCTTGGTTTTCTGCTAGCTTGTTTGAATCTTTCTTCGGTTAAAATGCGTTAATGTTCGTTGGGTCATTAATTTTATGTGACATCTCGACCTAGTCTCCAGAATGTCTGTCATACAGGAAGTCTCCTCCTACTAAATATATCTGTGATAATAACTGTGATAGCTGAAGGCTATCATAGTTAATACTATTCCCATTTTGTGGGTTGATTTTAGCTGAATCGAATGATCTAAGTCTCAAGTCTGTCGGATTAAAACTATGGGAGTTAATTATAATGTCCGATTAAAATGATTGAAGGGGTTAATTAAAAGTTTAGTGTAGTATATGAAATTGAAGGGGGTGTTTTTCTCTTTCTATTGGTATAATTTGTTTTATTGTCATTATTTTATTTATTGAGTTATTGATGTTTGAAGTTGAGGAATTTTACTATAATATAGGGGAAAAAGGCCGGTTCGTATGAGGAAATGTCCGGTTTCATATGATCGCATAATGAGTGGAAAATCACGCGATATATTAGGGTGATCAAGAATAATACGAGCGAGATTTTACAGTCATTATAATACCCGTTTTCAAAGTCCTAAATAGTCCTATGCCTTGTTTTAATTTCGGTTTTTTTAAATTTGTTTTGATATAATTTCGTGATATTATTTCTTAATTAATTATCTTTGTTTGATACGTTTTTCTCAGTAATTAGTGTCCTTACATCACCTTGACTCTTTAGTTAATTATACATACACATACATAAATTCATAAACAATAAAATGCACTTTTACAATACTATTTTACCTTAACGTAGTCTGTCTTCTTATTATTCGTCGTACATATTGTATTCAGTCCGTTGTCCTTCTGTTACACTAGTAAATCATAAAAATATTCATTATATCTTATCAATAAAATACACACTATGATTAAAGTTTGTGTTCATAACCTAGTCTTATTAATTTTATCTTCATTCTTCTGAATTTTGATGCTGATGCTTAATTGAAGTGAAACGTTGGGGTACGCTTTCCTTTCCTTATTATGGTCTTAAATAACTCTTAAATTATATCCAGATTTCACATATTATACTCCTATTCCAATTTCACCTTTTAAGTACTTTTTGCTATGTTACCTTCCATTACTCTCGATATTCTTTATGTTTTTCTATCAACTTATTCATTTCTTTCAATATCAATCTTTATCTCACTTATTATCGTATTTCATTCACTTATGTCACATATTTCGTCACTACATATTTTCATCGTAATTTTATACGGTATACTTTCTTATTCTTTGCTTAACTTTCATCTTTCATTCTTCTCCATCACATTTTTTTCAATACTTTTCTCATATACGTAATTTATTAATATCTTACCTTGTTTGCATACACTTTTTCAATATTCTTAGCATATTCATTATTCAATCTTACCATATTTTCTTCACTTCTAAAATGACTTTACTTGGTTAATTTTCGGGAAAGGGTTGATAATATGTGCTGTCCATACTTTTGTATGTAAAATAATTTATTTTATTTTTTTTTTTTATTTAAAATTTTGTTCATATTATGTTATATACTATTCCAATAAATAAAATTAAAATGTGCCGAAAATGGTTGTGTCTAATTAATCATTAGGTCAAATAATAGTGTGATTCCTTTGGTCAAATGAATGTTTTATCTCTTCAGCATTGAATTTAGAGGGGAGGTAGCCTTATAACTTAAAATTATCTATTTACACATTGAGATCACTACAAAAATAATACAGTGCACTTGTATTTGTAGTGGATTAATTTGCTGCGAATACTCATCATATTTGATATAATAAGTCTCGTATCGGAGAATTGTCTTTCAGCAAATCAATTAAAGACTATAGTCACTCAACCGTAAATTGTACATTCATCCTTAGATGTCAGGTAAAACATTAATTTGTGAAGTAGGAATCACTCTAATTATTTTACATAGTCAGTCCAATTCAATCCTTTTTCAGATCCGGTCATCTTATATTTACACTTCCTTTTTCTTCCAATCCAAATACCAGGCTAAGGCTTGCTAGCCATTACATGATAGGGCTTTAACAAATGTTTTCTATACTTGCCGAGAATTTTCTTTGGATTCTCTATGTGGGTGAGTTGATAGGTATCAGTACTAAATTTTGCTTTTACCTGAAATGGTCCAGAATAAAGGAGACTGAATTTCTTCTGGCGATTGTGTAATGCACTTGAAATTATATGTGATTTAAGCAATACATAATCTCCCGGCAAAGGATCCCACCTAGGACGAGGGCGTCTGGGTTGTCGTCTCCTTTTCGACCACTTGCTCTGTAGGCGTTTAAGGATAGCATTGCATATGTCCAAGTCTGATTTATTGCAGGTCGGTAACACAGGGGGGGTGTTCTTGAAAAGAGGGTTCACTTTACAATGTGTTACTACTTCTAAGGGAATTTCCTTCGTAACGTGATGTTTTGTTTCGTTAAGTATGGCTTGGATGGGCTTTAAGTATTTATACCAATTTTTGTGCTGTCGGTGAGTTAGCAATCTTAGATAGGAAATCACTTGTCTGATATATCTCTCAGAGATATTGGCAGAGGGATTATATGAAGAGCAGTGTAAGGTCTTTATATTGAGTTTAGAGAGTCCTGAGTTCCACTTTGGGCTTGAGAATATACTAGCATTGTCAGTTAAACAAAATTCGACGTTGCCAAATGTGTCGACATATTCTTCTACTTTCTTTAGGCAGATTCTAGTAGATAAGTCCCGTATAGGGTACAGTGCTACAAGTTTGGAGAAAGTATCCACAAAAATAAGTATGAATTGGCAGCCAAAGTTACTTCGGACTAAAGGACCTAAAATATCCCCGCATATTAATTGGTTGGGCTTGGTGGCTTCAATAGAATTTACAGACACTTCATATGCTGTGTTCTTACTCTTTCCTACTTGGCATAGGTGACAATTTCTTATGTAAATTCTAATCTTACGTCCAAGTTGTTTTATGTAAAAATGCTCACTAATAGAATCGATCAATTTTTCGGTTCCACTATGCGCAAGGTTTTCGTGATAGCTTGCTATAATATCAGTTTCAAGAGATTGGGGGATGTAAGGTCTCCAAGCGGGATTTTCTTTGCCACAGAATTTATATATAATTCCGTTGTAAGTAGCTAACGTGCTTTGCTTATTAGCTTCACCTGGTGGGCTAGAAGGTGGTATTTGTAGTTCCTGCAACTCGTTCTGAACGGTAGCCAAATAAAATCGTCAAATTGAAATTTAGATTTTTTTATTTTTATTATTATTATTATTATTATTATTATTATTATTTTGAAAGGGTTACCACAGGAAGAGTGTGTTGACCCCTCACTCGTGTAAAGTCACGGTGGGAGTGGGAGACTGCGTTCTTTGTTCCTGATTATCCTGGTCATTGTTGTTGGGTCTATTTCTAGCATGGTCATATGAGTTGTTTCTTGTGTATTGATTATTATTACTGTGGGCGTACCTGTAATTGTTTCTACCTCTATAGTAAGGTCTGAAGTAGCCTTGGTTGTATTGGGTTCGGTTGAACCAGTGTGGTCGATAACCAGCATAGTTATGCCTATATTGTCCTCGGTAGCTATTGTTATATCTGCCATTGCCATAGGGGCGGAAACGATAACCTCTGGTTCTCCAATTACTCCTAGAATTTCTCGAAAATTCAGTTTGTGGCCAATAATAGTCAGGGTGTCGAAACTCATTGTTGTTTTTACCATCATATTGTCTATTTTCAGTGTTGTCAGGTGATTTAGAAGGGTTGGGTGATCGCAACCCGTTTTCAAAAGGAGTGTGGTTAAGGGCGGTTTGCACTAAGTTGATATTCTTTCTGTGCATTTGATTTGCAGACACTATTTGTTTGTTAGATTGGTAGGAAGTATCCTGCATGGATTTCAATAATTTTAACATGTCAGTGGTGGACTGGGGAGAGGCAATTATGAGGCAATTTCGTACCATTGAAGGGAAGTGTGAGTGAAGGGCATTAAGGAAATCTATCTCCTTTATCTCAGGCTTGAGTAATTGCCTACTCTCGCATAATGAGATAAAGTACTCGAGATACGATTGTCCTTGGCTTCTATCATATTTCCCGTGAAATATTCTCGCTCTCAAACGAAGTTGATCTGTTTCGCCCCAGAACTCTGATAAAAACATTTCCTCGAACTGACTAATGGACAGCTGATTATCTGGGTTGATCACTTGTAACCATCGAGCTGCTGTTCCTTTTAGCGATTGCGCCACGAAAATTAGTTTCAAATGTTCAGGGACACTTCGTAGAGTGAAATATGTCTTGAGATCTTTTAAGTATCTTACTGGGTTAGTTTTAATTGTCTCTTCAAAGCAAGGAAGCGGAAAGTCAGAATTATTTAATGAAAAATTGTTAATGGGAATTTGTGGGGACTCGCGGCTAGAACTGGCAACTCGCTGGTCCAAACCATTGTTCATTCTTTGCATAGGTACAGAGGGTTCTGGTATTTCGGGTACATTTGGCACTGGATCAGGTAAGGTTGATGATGTAGAGGCTGAGGTGGAGGGGGCATTACAGACATGGGGCATTATTGCATTTTCCCTTGATTGGTCAATAATGGTTTCCTGTTCACGGACTTTTTGTTGGAGCCTGTCAATTTCGGACTGGAGGGAAATTAACCTCGTGGAGTTATTCACTGTGTTTCTTTCTATAGTACCAACCTGTGATCGAACGGAGTCCACCTGGCTGGTGAGCACTTGTTCGGTGTTGGCTATTTGTGCAGTTACACGGGAGTCCATATTTTGCAACTCCGCAGTAACGTGAGTTCTGTGTTCGTTGATTAAAGACTTAAATTCTGAGGTTTGTTGTGTCATGTCTGTTCTTAATTGTGTATTCAGTGTTGTTATTTTATCTTTAAGTGTTGTGTTCACAGTAGCCATGTTGGTATTCATTTCATTTCTTAGTTCTTGGTTCTGATTATTAAGTGTGGTGTTTACTGTGGAGATTAATTCATCTTTCAGTGTCGTGTTCTGTGAATTGATTGTTGTGTTCATAGAATTCATTTTATCATTTAAAGTGGAGTTTTGGGTAGCTAGCTCCGTGATTTGTGAAGACAGCTGGTTTGAGATTCCTGCGATCATGGCTTGTAACTGTAGTAAAAATTCAGTATTAGGGTTTAGCGTGTCTTGTGAAAGATTTATAGTGTTCTGTGTAGCAGCAGGTTGCGTATTGTTATTCTCTGAGGGAGAGCTTATTGGGTCCGGTGTGTCGTCTGTAAGAGGCGTGAAACTGACCGCAAGATCACTTTCTTGTTCGTGTGGGTTCACATTGTTATTTTCTGTACAAGTTGGTGGATTTTCACTTTCACTGTTAGGAGTATTCGAATCTGAATATAATGTCCGAGTTCCTGAATTTTGCTCCATGGTATGAAACTTTTTGTGGCTTCTCAATCTCATAAAAATTTGAAAAATAAATTTAAGTTACTGAATTAATAAAAAGTTGAAAATTAAAATAAAAATTAACAAAAATTAAATGACGAAATTACAATGCAAATTGAATAAAAATTGCTTAAGATTTTACTTTAATAATAGAAGCAAAATTCCGGATTCGACCTATAAGTTTGGATAACGATACCCTTTTGTTGCTTCGGGTGTCCAGCTGTTGGGGGTTGATCCGGGGTCCAGTTGTTGAAGATCCTGTTGTTGAGGGTAATTGATGTAGGTGAATATCCAGTTGGAGGGCTTTGATGTTGTGGTAATCCAGATGATGTTGCACTGATTCTAATTTAAAATTTTTTTTTTAACACTGATTTGAAACTGTTTTAATTTGTGTTTGTTTCTGAGGTTTTACTATATCGAAAATTTAAAGTGTTTTTGTTACTCGTTCCTCGGGAATTTCAAATTCAAGCAATCACGTTGGTAGCCATTTTATAGCAGTTCTTTAGTTGATTTAAAAGAGTTGGGTGCCATTTTATAGCTGTACTTTAATTCGGGTTAGTTGGCGCCAAGTTGGGAGATCATTTATACCATAGTCCTACAGGGGAGTACTGGTGTTGGGCGATTCTGGTTGTCGAAAAGGGGTTATTGCCGGCTAGTAACTCAGTTGATAGATTTATGCACGAGATTCTTAATAACGGGTCGGTGGCTAGAGAAATTGTCCGAGGGAACGAATAGGCAAATCGGGATGTATTAGGTGAAATAAAATGTTTATGATCTTTTCTATTTCAATCTATATTCTAAATAAAAAGGTTAGTTCTGAAAGGTAATAGTTGTATTATTGAGTCTTTTCATAAGATGATGTAAGTCCAAGGGGTGATGTCGTAGTAATTATAAGTTGTTGTTGCAATGTCTAAGACTATGATAATATTCACTTCTTACGCGCTTCTTCACTATAATTATTCCGTCGATTCTATTTATATGGCGCGGATTATTAATACTTCCTTTTTATCTCGCGGGCAACTTTACTAGTTATGCACCGGGTACGTTTTAAGTTTAATTACTTTAACAAAAATCACTTATACAATCTCTACTTCCGTAGGTTAATACTGACGCGCGGCGATGTTATATTATACTAAATTGATCTATTTATAATGCGCGGATTCGATATCTTTGAAGTTGAATATTTATAGAAAATTGTAGTTTAGTCCATGTTATAAAAGTTAGCTGAAGGCTCTGTCTTAGTGTCGTAGGTTCGTCGTCTGTCTCCTGATCCAAAAAGATGCTGTGACTTCGGGGCTCTTTGATAATATATCCTGGGTAGGTGGAGGGGTGAATTGTTGCTATTGGATGGTTTCAACCTAGGGTTTTACTTAATTGGAGGAGATCTTGGTTTTCTGCTAGCTTGTTTGAATCTTTCTTCGGTTAAAATGCGTTAATGTTCGTTGGGTCATTAATTTTATGTGACATCTCGACCTAGTCTCCAGAATGTCTGTCATACAGGAAGTCTCCTCCTACTAAATATATCTGTGATAATAACTGTGATAGCTGAAGGCTATCATAGTTAATACTATTCCCATTTTGTGGGTTGATTTTAGCTGAATCGAATGATCTAAGTCTCAAGTCTGTCGGATTAAAACTATGGGAGTTAATTATAATGTCCGATTAAAATGATTGAAGGGGTTAATTAAAAGTTTAGTGTAGTATATGAAATTGAAGGGGGTGTTTTTCTCTTTCTATTGGTATAATTTGTTTTATTGTCATTATTTTATTTATTGAGTTATTGATGTTTGAAGTTGAGGAATTTTACTATAATATAGGGGAAAAAGGCCGGTTCGTATGAGGAAATGTCCGGTTTCAAGACTAACAGTTTAGAATATAATTTTTGTTAGTTCCAGAAACTCTTGGCTCTCAAAACGCACTGTCGGATCAATGACCAGACCATAGTTCTTTTCCCTCTTCACAGTTCCTCTTTCAATGAAGAAAACTGCATGAAAGCATTATAGATAAAGTTACGAAGCATTAGCTTCTGAATATAATTATAATTGGGTGAAATGACCCAGAATTTGCCAATAGAAATTGTAAAGGCAATTAAAAAGACGTATATGGAAGATGGCGACGAATGGCAAAGAATGGCAACGATTTGAACAAGAATAAAAGGCTAACTCTCAGAAAAGCTCTGATTGGCTTAGAATAATGAGGAGAGTCAAATACGCATTTATAGTAATTAAATAAATTTAGCAGCAACTAAAGAATCATTATGGTAATCAAATAAATTATATATACATTCATAAATATTAATGGATTTAAAAATACTATGATTAAATCGTAAAAATATAGTATTGAAATTAACCAGAGTGAAAATGGAACGCTAGAAATATAAATATATTATGAAGTTCAATTGTTTTCTTATCAACAAGAATTAGGCAACTAAACGCATGATCAGTAAACACAAGGCCTCCTGAATACGGATGAATTACAGGGAGAAAATAAAAATCAGGTTAACTGATTTAACAAAGTGCCAGTAAGTTTTTGTTTAATCAGTTATGATTGAAATTATGATATGCAGAATGTATTTTTTTTTAATTGATTTCCAAGTTGAAGCTCCGATTTATTCATTAAGCAGGGCTTACGGAAGAACAAAGATCTAGTTTTTTTAATCATATTAAAATCTTCCAACATCAGCTGAACTGTACAGATTTGTGATATCTTGACAATCGCACACTCACATAAAAATAAATAAATAAAAAAAATCAAATTGGCCGGTTTCGGGATTTCAAACATGGAACTCCAGAATGTGAGGCCAAGACGTCACCATCTCGGCCACCTGGGTCAGTTTAACGGTCTAGTTGAATAAGCGCATGTAAAGCAATGGTGTTATTTGTCATAGCTAACTGTATTTTAATTTCCAGAGCCTTAGAAGATCACAGTAAAATAACAGGCTATGTTGTCATGATAACTGATTTGCATTTCATAAATTCTTTCGAATACGTATATTACCATAAAATAGGCACTAAATTGAGCATTACTCCGAAACAGTTCAACCGATTTTATCCAATATCAACATACGTCTTTCCTTGGACATTATAAATGTGTATACCAAGTTTCATAAAAATCCGGTAAAGCGTAGGGCCTATTTGAGTTACAGCGTCTTTAAAAGCGACACTAAATTGGGTTTTACTCCGGTACCGGTCTACCGATTTGGTCCAATATCAGTAGACGTCTTTCCATGTACATTATAAATGGTGTTCAAAGTTTCAGGAAAATCCAATAAAGCATATTAGAGTTATCGCGACTTCTTATATATTAACATAAAAAGCACTAAATTGGGCACTATTCCGGTACAGGCCAACCGATTTGGTAGAAAATCATTAAATATCTTTCTATGGATATTATAAATGCGTATACGAAGTTTCATAAAAATCCGATAAAGCGTATTTGAGTTATTGCGCCTTTAAAATAGACACTAAATTGGGGTTTACTCCGGTACCGGTCAACAGATTCGGTTCAAATTCAATAGGGTACTTTTCATGGACGTCATAAACGCGTATACTAAGTTTCATGGAAATCTGATAAAATGTATTTGAGTTATGGCGTGTACAGACACAAGGACAGACAGGCGGACATACATTTTTTCGTCCACCACACAATCTCATAAAGTACCATACTGGCACTGAATAAACCAACCATTTACCATAATAAAATTTAAGATTTGGTATTAGATCTATAATATAATTATCAACAAGAGAGAAGAACTCAACATAACTGAACAAATACCCACAGCTGATATCTGCTGATATCTGTTGCTTCAATTACTTTTTTACTTGACCATACTATAATACGCTTATTACGTGTGACGTAACAGTATCATAATGACACTCATTTCGATACAGGTTTTTATTTCGAAACTGGTGTGTTATCGATTACTATCGAACACGGAACGATCTTGATATTAAGAGTGGCAGATGAAATCTCCGTAATAAATAGCCTGTATTTAAAATAAAATCAATTCTGTTCGTGTTAATTTTAATACCATACTAAAATGATTTCATTACGTGCTGTAGAAATCCGTTGGTTTGAACAAAACAGGAAAAGAAAACTTCGATTTGACTGACGCCGTAAACTGCCATCCGTCTTAGAAGACGTGAACTACGCAACCAGCTGGTGCGAAGGTCAGCTTGCTGAAGAGTAGCCGGTTCGTTTACGTGTATCTAAATCTAAAAATTTAAACATTTAGACTAATCATGGTCGAACAAGAACAGTCGTATTCAACTTACCTATAGCCTAATGGTAATTAAGATACTCGTATGAAAGTCATGAAGTGAATTTCATAAACATACTCGTATCTTAATAAATGCCGGTATAGGCTTATAAAACAGCTTTTGAATAGGTTCCACATGACACACATAAATCTCGTCGCTTACGCTTTCTCACTCATAGTAATAGTTAAAGAAAGGAAGATAAAAGTACAACGTCTACAGGTTTTCAATCCAATTAATATATCTTCTCTACAAGTAACAAAGTTTCTTCCTGTCTTTATCAAATAATTCTGAAATCTTATATTTTATATTAATAACTCATAGATGAAGTCTCGTGTTCTTTACTTAATTTGGCATGTCTCTGTTTTATCGCCGTGACATAAGCTAACCAGTCTAAAGACCAATTTAATTTTTGTAATCGATCTCAGAGTCAAGCTCCGGATCGATTCATTAAGTATACCTCGCATTCACATAACTACCGCGTAGGCACGTGCTTACTTCTTGTGGTGCAGCCGAAGTTTCACGAATCGGTTTCGCAGTGTAAATTTTGCCCTGAAAATTGTATGTGCGTAATGCTACTTAACTGTAATCTGAATAGATTTTTACGAAGTCAGATGGTATGGGGAGGGATGACCGTTTTATATGTTATATATATATGTATATATACAAGAAAACCCGAGGAAAATAAAGCACGTTGGTGTGGAGATAATTCTGACCGTCCCATGCTGTTAGCTTGAGCCTTGCCCCTGTGTTACGAAGACTTTCCGGTTTGTTTATGAATTAAGTTGTCTTGAACTGAATTTATGTACAGCTGGGGGGGGGGGGAAAGCGGACCGACTAAAATACCTAAGTTGTCGATATGAGCCACTGCGCATGCCTAGCGGCATTCATAGGATAGCAGAGAATGTATTGAAATTTGTTCTAGTATCGATAAATTGCTTGAATTGAGAAATACGCGTAATTTCACATAATTTGCATTATTTGTGAAAACAAACGTTTCCGTTACATCTCTTACATTTATTTACGTATCACAAGGCTATGAAATCAGCTACAAGAGTCGGTCCGCTTTTTTTCCCCCTACCTGTACCTTTCTCGCACTTATTCAACATTTAAAAATTATTTTTCAGTAAGAGATAATATGAAGCTTTAGTTCTGTAAGGTTCTTAGGAATATTATAAGTTAATACTTCTTGCTACTTTAAAATCGTATGAATAATTAAACGAAAATAACGGATCTAAAATAATGTAGATAACCTAACTATTTTACCTATGCTAGTTCAAACATGACCGCCGGCGTGGTCTTGTGGTTAGCATCGCTGACTACATATCCGTCGGCCCGGGTTCGATCCCCGGTACCTTCTCGGATTTTTCTGGGGTAGGGAGGTCTGGAAGTGGTGCACTCAGCCTCGTGATTCAAATTGAGGAGCTACTTGATAGAGAAGTAGCGGCTCCGGTCATGAAAACCACCATTGACGGCCGTGAGTGTCGGCATGCTGACCACATGCCCCCAATTCTGCCATCTGCCTGTGGTAGATGACGCAGCGGTCGGGTGGTAGGCCAAGTCCCTTCAGGGATGTAGCGCCACGGAGAGTTCAAACATAGAAATTACTACGGTCCTAGACTCTATAACTTCATAATTAGGTCGATTCCAGAAAACGCAAAGATGAATAGATAAGGAATTCATTAAGAGTATTAAGTATGTTATAATTTATAATTATATTTAAGTGTGTTTTTTTTATTCTATACCACAGACTGTTAGAATTTCTCCAACTTTGCACCCCAATATTCTATAATCTATGTTGTAAACTTTAGGATCATATATATTTTTGTTTTCTTTATTAGTGGATGTTAGAATAAACTGCACTTTACTCGAACATAAGCGTCTTACTCATTCGTGTATTTAACTAGCCTATATATATCAAATAAAGTTTTCTATTAACTTAACATCCCTAATAACAAAATTAGATGCTAAACAATAAATAAAATTAGTTCATCCCGGGAGCAAATACAGAATTTAGATTTCACATTCTCTTAGGCCTACCGTACCAACTGTCTTATCGAAACCGTTAGGTTTCTCGTTTTAAGTGTGATTTTATGGCCATTGGTTGCCTTTTAGAAAGGCCTGTGGAAAATTTCAAAGTCTAATTATTTTACATCTGTATTTTTATGTAATATACCTAACTAATCGAAACACAACTTTACCTTTGTATTGAGAATACTAATTTTATCGGATTAATTTGCATAAATACAAAGTTCTTTAATAATATATGATATCACTATTTACTATTATACTGTCGCTCAATCTGCATAAAATATAATTGTTTAACATACGACTGCCAATTCATCGTCTTCTGTATTTGTAACATAATGGTTAACAATATAAATAATGGAGTACAGGTTATGGGTATCCTGCACTGTTAATTTCACGGAAATGTTGTTTTAGTGTTTAGTGATAAGTAGTTTCTGCTTAAGGAAACTAAACTACTCCCAGTGAGATACACATTTGCCGCATACTTAATAGAATCCCATGTTCGTCATGCTGCATCTATAAAACACACAACCTTATGTGGAGACTGGTTCATTTTCTATTCATGATTTATCTGTCTAGCAACAAATGAAACAATACTTTTAAGTGAGTAATTTATTATGAGCACATAGCCTTGAGTACAATCTCAAATCAGTGTCCATTGACGCACAAAAATTGTTATAAAATAAAAAATGCAAACGTAGATAGATAGTAGGTCTATCAAGCACAAAGAAAGTAAAAGGTCAAGCAGGCGGCAGAGATAAGTTAACCGAATTACTGACAAATAATAAATTCATAAATAACAATGTTTTAAAACAATCTTCACCGCATTCAAAATGTAAATAATAGGGATTATGTAGGCTATCTTAAACCCTATCGGCATGAATACTTGAAGGAAACGGAACTAGTCTGGGTTAACGTTATGCATTTAGTAGTAGTTTATTTATAGTTTATTATTTAGTTATTACAATTATAGGTAATAGTTATTAAATCGATTGCATTGACGTCAGCAAGCAACCTTATGTCCTCGCCTGTGTTATGTTTTGTTATATATTATGGTCATTATAGTGAAAAATTATGGTTATTGCAGTTATGTAGTTATAGTTTATTGCATTTATTGAAGCCAATTTTCACCAACAACTCCCACTTTTAATCAGGTGGATTAATGAAAACTGCCGGAAGAGGATATCATGAAAAAAGCTAAAAAAATAAAGGCGAAAGTACGTATATTTCTAGTAGCCGAAATATCCAAAGTCCAAACGAAGTCATTGGAACAATTTTATAGATAGTCATGGGAAAGATAAACAGAAAGTAATTGGCAAGTTACGTGTAACGTCCTGGGAAGATATCGAACTAGAATATAAAATATAGTTTAAACACCGATTTTTCCAGTTAGGCCTATGGTTCCATGAAATACACAGCGACAATTTAGGACCTAATATAGTACCCATGGTATCTGAAGTATGGATGGAAAGGCATTAATATACTACCTATCTACCTATATTACATTTTGCGATGTTCGAAAGCCCCAAGCATTTTGATTGGCTCTCGAGAACAACCAATCAGATACCGATCTGCCACAAACTCTGTAATGAATTTCACTTTTCAGTTAGTCATTACGTACGTGTGAGATTTCAATCGAAATATTTTTTCGCTGCGGTTTGTCTAATTTCCATACCGTTTAGTTTTAATAAAATATTAAAATTTAAATGTTATATTTTAAAGTCGAACAAAAGATTCATTTCGATATCTCAATCCAAAGCCCCATAGGGGATTCATTCAATGAATAGTTCATAACAACGAAACAAATGATAAAAATATATTATAGTCAACACTGAAGTTAAAATTAATGTTTAAAATGTTAATGTTAATAAATATTAAAATGTTAAATGTTATTGTGAGTAGCTTATATTTAGCGTAATTTTAAACACTCCTTACTTATTTATGACCTGTATTATTTGATTATAAACGACTGAATAATGGTGAACCTAACTACTTAGCTCAATTCCAGTTTTTATGGCTTTTGTCAAAAAGAGGGAAGTGAGAACGTTTCGCACGGGTCTTAATACTAGTTGTGATATAAAACAAATTGCATTCTCTTCTTGATGGTTGAGTTGATTGTGCATGAAGTAACTGTGGGTTTGGAACAGTGAATGCACCTGCTGCCCACCAGTCCTTCTAATTAAAAGCCAATCAGATAGAAAAATACCAATAGCGTGCGCTTTGAAGAATACATCCTGACAATAAACCTTTTTCATGCCTTCTGTGAAGGCATATTTGCTCTCCTGTATTCTGTATTTCCCTTCTGGCCCTTCATTATATTTCGTAAATTACAAAGTGTTATTTTATTGTTTCTTCACCAAGATGTAAAATAACAGTGTGCAGCCAGTATATTCAAAAGGAAATACACTGCGTTTCACGTAAGAGTTGGCCAATCATGCGGGTTTCTGCAACGCGGCGGCCCCAGCTCTAACTCCTGAAAGGTCGTGTGAAATAGGCCTATCTACGCAAATAAAGTCGCTAAGGGTGTAATGATTCAAGTTCTCACAGTTACAGTTAAAATTACAATGAAAATAACCACGTACCTCATCACAAGAGATGTTGGAAATGTCCTCCTCTTGCATCCACACAACATTGGCACCTTTTTAGGCAATTTTCTTTCATGTGCATAAGTTCAGCTTCCGAGATAGAGTGAGTTTCTCTTGTGATATTGTCTTTAAGTTCTTCTAACAGTTTGTGACTATTATTTATGGGGAAACTAGAACAATAAAGTGTATAGGTCAATTTCCCATACATTAACGTGTGGGATTAGTTCACATACAGGATCCGTTGATATGTAACATGTTGTCTCTTGGTGACAATTGAATGTGTCATTGTAGAAAGGTACCTTCGTCACTTGAATCAAAGTTTTGAGAAACTAAAAAAACTCTCTAGCTCAATAGCTTAGGTACATTTCTGTAATGCAGTTTTTTTTTTTGTATAGGATTTGTCACACCTTAAGATATCAATGACAAAGATATCACACCTTAAGATATTTTCGTTCACAATGTGTATCTGTGTGCATGGATATCGACAATGGCCTTACCTCAGTTTTCCAAAAGAAGTAACTTAAATACCTTTCTTGAATTACACATTCAATTTTAGTTGATGGTTCGGAGTGTTTCAAATTATCGTAGTTTAATGTTATCAAAATAATTTGCTGCTTAAAAAAATGTTGTAATAGGCCTATCCTTACAGATACAACTATAGAGGAAAAGTATACACAGTATCTCACAAATCCTGCCCCACCTCAGTACCCGCTCATGTTCTTTCACGTAGCCTACAAGTAATCCATTTCCCTAAGGAAAAATTGAATCTTGTTGATGTAGAAGCTTCCAAAATTTGGTTCTGCAGAACAAGATAGGGAAAATACAACCTGATACAGTTGGGGAGTTGAAGATGATTGGAAGAGCAGGTGCAGTGGTGAACTCTCTCAGATGTTGTCATTGCAGAAAAATAGTTTCGAATTTAAGTCCCGGAGCTTTGTGAAGCAGAAAAGTGGATGTTTTGTTGCATATTGCCTTTAGGAGGGAGGGGTACCGTATTGTGTGGAGGGGATGACTTGTAGACTCACATAACAACGTAACGTGCTCAGCAAGCGAATTAGAAAAGAAGGTGGAGTTGCAGATAACAGAAAAATACACGCCGGTTCACGGTTGCGTTCGCAGCGGGGACCCGCTACTGTAACTTCTCAAATAAACATGGAAATGTTAGTCATTAGTCACAACGAGACATGTTCACTTGTCACGGCAGCAGCGTTCTAGATTTCATGGATTTTGTTTTCAGATGTGAATTACTGTATCTATGTATGGTTCACGTATTAAGGAAGTAAGTTAAGTATGAAGAATCAATAGATAATGAAACTTAATACAGTGAAGCAAGAAATTATGTAATTCACTAAGTTGTTGACTATTAAACGCTTTAGGCTTCACTTTTCCTTACATTTTTGCAGGACGTACGTTTCATGGGCTTTGCCCACATTGAGAACTTGATCAAGAAGTTTGTTAAACCAAAACCAAAAGGCGCCAGTGTTCTGCAAGCAGAAAATACAGTTGACAAACAGTTGAAAATGTGGGCAAAGCCCATGAAACGTAACGTCATGCAAAAATGTAAGGAAAAGTGAAGCCTAAAGTGTTTAATAGTGAATAACTTAGTTAATTAGCCTACATAAGAAGTTAAGTGTTGACTGAAATCGGGAAATTCTTGTTATTAAATTCAGAAGTCTCTATCTTCTCTTTTTATGTTCAGAAACCTAATGTGTATATAAGACAATTATCCTGCCGATTGTATTATGTGGATGTTACTCTTCGGGAAGAACAATAATCTGAGAATGTTTGAAAACAGGGTGCTTAGGAAAATATTCGAACCCAAGAGAGATGAAAATGGGGGCTGGAGAAAACTCCATAATGACGAGCTTCATAACTTGTACTCAATACCGAATATAATAAGGGTAATTACATCACGGAGGATGAAATGGGCTGGACATGTTGCGCGCAGGGGGAGGAAAGACATATCTCAAACATATTGACCGGAGGAACCGAAGAGAAAACACCACTTGAAAGAACTACACGTAGGTGGGAGGACAATATTAGAATAAATTTAAGGGAAGTAGGATATGCAAGAGATGGTTCGATGGAATTAGCACAGAATAGGGTTGAATGGCGGGGTAATGTAAGTGCGGCAGTGATCCTCCGGGTTCCGTAAAATAGATCATATTCATTTAACTATAGATACCAAATTCTAGTCGGTTCGATAAGATTTTTAAAAATCCTTAATTTAGAAGAAAGAAGTAATTACAACAACCGTTTTATCGTAAGAAAGATTGTTTGATTAATATCGAAAGGCTGACTTTGAATAAAACAGTATTCATTAGTAACGACTTCTGACTTACAACCGTATGAATTTCGTCATTATGTTTTCTGTGTTTGCGTCTAAAGGGTTCTGTAATTATCAATTTCACTTTTCGTGGGAGATTGTAAAATTAAGTGCATTGAGGTCATTAAAAACGAAAGACATAACAGAGGTAGCAATGTACGGTGAACCGCATTTTGTGAAGCAGTTCTATCTACCTCCGTATAATCTCAGTACAAGCGGCTTCAGGAGCGAGATAAATAACAATCATCACATTCCAACACGCATGCTCAGTTTGTGTGCGACAAGAGGAGTGATCCTTAGTGATGCTGTATCTCTTGTTGTCACAGTATTCCGCTGAACTGAGTGTGGGAAATTCCTCCCTTGTTATTGTTGTGTTCATTGGTATCAAAATCACCTGTATTATTGTTGTTTATAGATGCTGGAAATGATAATAAAAGTGGTATTACTGATCTACACGAAAATGGTACTACTTTGTGATAAGTTAGGCCTTAACCTGGCATTCATACGGAATCAAAAATTATTTAATTTTATTGTCACATTAAGCCAATTTTGTATTTGTTTATAATTTGTCTAAAATATTGTACCTGCTAATAAAAGCCTACTCTAAAGAACTGCCTACCTAATTAAGTCTCCTTGCTACAATTTGCATCAGAAAACAATTTGTACCGGTACTTCTCAATTTATACCACCGCTAACTCCAGCAATGGACTTTTATTAGTTCCAATGATTACTCAATACACTGCAACACAAATCAAATTGCCATGAAATTAACGATGAATGAATATCATTAATAGCCTCCGGTTTCTTGTACAGACACCAAAAGTCATGCTGACCCCCTCAATTGATTAACAAATTGTCTGGTATGAAGGATTTTCTACTGTTTAAATATTATGATAAATTAACAATCAATGTACAGTATTATCCTTTAAATAACACATCTCACAATAGGCATAGTCATAACAATTATTATTATATAACAATTATACACAATTTATACACAATTATAGTGTATAGTGTATAATGTGTAATTATAGTGTATAGTGCATTAAGATGCTAAACGGCTTATCTAGAAGTCATCGACTTAACCTATGTTAAAATAGAAAATGACAATCTGAAGTATTCATTAGGAATTTTCTTGGGTAGACTGCAATCAAGTATGTAAAAATGTGCGTTTTGGTAAGTCCACAGAACGTCACTTCAATATCGTGGTGATCTCTGATAAAATGATTGTGAGATTACCTAATGTTAGGCCAGGGTAATTTTTTTTCATATAGATAAACAGTTCTAATAAATATATAATTGTATATTAACTGTGATCAGGATTCCGAGCCTTTATATAGTTATAGGCCCTATTATCACATTTTTAACCATTTCAGAATTTGATTACTCTTCTGTCAGTCCTGACGGGAAAGTGTGACTCGAGGTTTTCTTAAGATGCAAGTCTGCAAATTTATGTTCTTCTATGTAGCGCTAACACATTGTGGCTTTACACGGTTCCAGCAAAACTGAAGTAGCGCAAATGCGGTGTATTCCGACCTTGTCACGTTATTAACTACTAACAATATAATTGTGATAACAATAATTGAAAGAAAGGACGTCCATATTTCATTTAGGCCCGGTTGCATAAAAGCTCCAGATATCTTCTAGACAGCTAATGGCTCTATAGATTTTATACACTCTATAAACACCTTCCGTTTCCGAAAGCAAATACGATCGGCAAATAGCGATACGTCAGATAAATGAGTTGAGCACTTTGTCAATAGATGGAGACACGGTGCTTACTCTAATATCAAGTTGGCCGTGATTGAATAGCAACCAATCGGAGCGCTTCTTGCTATTCTATCAAAATGGCTGAATTATCTTTCTGCTTTTCCTTGTCTGCTGTTTCTCTGCTAAAATGAATGTAGAACGTGAGATAAACTACGGTAATTTCGATTTCGAGACTTGTGCATTAGAGAAAAATGTCACCCATCACAATCTGACAACATAATGCGTAAAACGTAACACATTAATTAAGTTATAGCTAATTTACCACAGAAAGGAATGCTTCGATGGTTGTTCCCATTTCTAATGATGGGCAATTTAACGCTGAAAAAGGCATGCTTGAAGCTGTTCCTTATTTAATATGATGGCCTATTTATCCATAGGTAATTGCTTTCACAGCCTGATTCTTTCCGAAACTCAATATCGTCAAAGATCTAATTCTTTCAGGGAATACTTTTTGCTTTACACATCTCTAGGCCTATTTATTGCCTCAGGATGAAGATGACGAGAAAGATGATGATTATGTATTAATATTCGTGCTGTAAACTGGCAATATTTTCTTCATAAAGTGTTGCATCAGAAAATAAAATTAATATACTTAAGCTACATTTTTTCCGAATCTGAATATCATCGTAGGCTACTTCTTGAAAGGATTGCTGTATTTCTTTCAGGGAATATTTACTTCTGTATAGACCTAGGCCTTATACGATCTGGCATTGAAGATGACCAGCAAGAAAATAATATTCGCGATGTTTTCTTAAAATATTAACTTACAACAGAAAATGAAATTAATACAAATAAACGATGGATACATTAATAGCCTAGGCTAAAACAAAGATCATCTAACCGATAATATACAATTTTTCTAGTACAGTATTATGAATTATTTCACACACAAATTAATAACCAATGCCAGCTTCATTACTACTTTTAATTTTAATACCATAACAAGCTAGTAACATAATGTAAGATTAAATGCTAACATAATAACGAAACATACATCAACATAAATATTTCGCATTTCCGCCATGTTGCGTGTTTATCTACCGTTTCGCCAGATATCTAGTGATTTATGGTGCGATAGTTTGTAGGGCGTTCTATCGAACGATTAGCCGCCATCGAACGTTTCAGAAACGCTTACGGATTGAATAATGCCATCTAGTAGATATCTTACGTTTCGGAAACCCGGCGTTAACCATATAAAAAAAGATACACAGTACACGCCGCTTATTGTGATCACTTCGGGTTGCAGCTATTAACCGACTGATAACAGTAGCCGAATGAATTAAATGAAGATTATTTATTCATATATAAGATAGTTAAAATTTTTATTCATAAAATAATGCGTAACTCTGAACCATTGAACCACCCATAGGCTAATAGCCTATAGTAATAGATTGCAAGAACTATTTTTTTTCAAACAATACTCCATACTCAAATACGAGTTACGAATGTTTTTGGAAATCTATACTGATCTGCGGTGAACACCGCATACCAAAACATCTAACGCCTGTCTGTTCAAGTATTTTCATTTTACACTAGCCAACATTGCATGTCAGCACTGTTATCTTCATAAATCAAAAGCTGCAGCTTAACTGTGGAGTGAAACATGTTTTATTGCTTAAAAGAGAAAGTTGGGTAATGCCCGGTAATGCCATCCCTTGAACTGGTCCCCCTGTGAGCTGGGAACAGAATTGCTACCTCCAGTACAATACAATACAGTTGACTTAGAAACGAAACCCTTAAAAACGAAATTTTAAATGACATACGGTACTTGAACGCCGAAAGGAAGATGTGATAATATAAACCGAATCTTATATCACAATAAACAGCATGTTTTCAATGCATCAGTATTAATCCGTACGGGACTCCATAAAAGTAATAGACCTAACATTACCCGATTGATAACGTTATCCGCGAATATATTAAGCGATGTTCACCGTAATATTAAAACATGAAAAAACTAAAATGAGAGGGGTTTATTTAAATAAGAGTCGTGCTCTACAAAATCAAGCTGTCATTTTGTAATTTCACTGTAGGCTACTTCTTTATGCTTTTCTATCTGCAATAAGTTATTGTCTGGTTTTACTTTCCCTTCTCTTCTTACTGTTTGGTCAAGTTTACTTATCCTCTCTTATGCTTTCTTATGCTTGTATAAAACTCAATCTTAAATAATGCTGTCTATGAAAGAGCAATGTTCACACTAATATAATTATGTTTTACGCAAGATATCGTCAAAACTTCAGAAAACAATACTTAACTATTGGTTTTCCATCTGTTCTATGATCGTTTTTTGTCCAGAGAAAGAGCGACATTGATTGTAAGTCCATAGGTAGTATAGTCTCTAAAAATGCTATTAAAATAATCCAATTTCAATATATTTTATTAATTGATTTTTACATGTTATTCGTTAAATAGTCATTTTAATGCAAGTCACCACTTGGGACTCCCTTAAATTCGTTCGCGACTTTGACACTCGTGAATTTATAAGCGATTTCCAAATCAATTCTGGCATCTTATGATATACTACAACCTGTGCTTCACCGTTAGATACATCACGAAGTATTTACAGGGTTTGGTTATACAAGGTTTAGACCCAACTATTGTTCCATATCATTATTTTGTAACTTGAAACGTGAATAGCGTTTGTGATGTTTTATGAGTTGTTCGCAGTACTTCTAGATTTCATACACTTGAAAATCTTTCTGAACCCAAGAATTTAGTGTACAAGAATAGACAGGTCAAGCAGCATTCTCAGTCACTTTGTATAGAAAGAACATACTGTAGCCTACATGAAATTATATTATGTGGAGAGATCAGATTATCGCCCACTTTCACAAGTAAATAATTTGTTAGCAGTTTCCAGCAATTAAACAATCAAGACGAATTCGTTATCTTGAACATTGAGAAAGCGTATCAAGACTGTTACAAATCCCATTAAACATTATAGCCTATGGACGTTACAAGGCAGAAAAACAGCGTATATTACATAAGAACAATTACAATCAAAACGACAAAAGGTATGTGCGGGTTAGCCTTTGAAGTCGTGCGCTGAAACAAAAAATTCTGTTCTCCAAAGTAGCTGTCAACCGCCAGTTACCTGTTAATTTATATTTTGTATCACGATTTCTTTACGATTACGGATTAACGTTTTCCCATTTGTACATTGTTTGATATGCGTGTCGTGCTTAAGAATAACCGTTGAAGTGTACCGTTTCTCAAGTGAAGGTTTTACTTGCTCTACCCGCACCGATGGCACTATAACTAATGCAAACCTGTTCAAAATGTTCAAATAAAAGATTGAAATAAATTACTGTTTGAAAATACCTTTCCAAATATAAATTAAGTTATATGAAGTTATGTTAATGGATCTCTCAGATGATTCTTTGATGCATTTCCAACTACAAACGATACTGAGGGTGTATCAGGAGAAAAGAACTGTTCACAACATTTTCATTGAAGAATATTATGTTTAAATTTATTTAATTTTTAGTGTGGGTCTACTGTATGTTCATTAATGAATTTCATTTCAGTAGTGGGCTGGTAATATATTACTTATTTCTTTACGACCTTATACCTTCGTACCTTATATAAATAAAATATTCATATAATCTTGCAGTTAGTTTACAAGCTACACTATATTATACATTGATTTGTACAGTAGCCTACGTGGTAAGTAGTTAAAAATTGCGTATTAAGGGTACAAAGTCAAAAAATATAAGAACTCGCTGTTCCTTTTTGTATTTATTTCTGGGGATGCATTTCGACGTAAATTACGCTGTCTCCAGCCCTTGAAGCACGTTGTCACAGTTGTATGTAAAGTCGTTGAAAACGCACTGGATGCATGGCTATTGACTACTGACAGTTTTTAACTATTGACCATATACTACACAAAAACATAATGTTGCTTTTGAGGTAAAAGGAAAATTGTATGAATAATATAATAAGATACGAGGTTATAAGATCGTAACAAAATAAATATTACTACACCACTGTATGTTGTTTGTTGTGGGTACGTAAAATCATTCTTGACTAAATATTCCAGACATTATAAAAGGGACAAAATTATAAATCTAAGAGCATATTCTTTAGAACATTATTAACCGAACTTTAAATGGTAGTTTGGTGTCTGCATTGTCGTTTAGCCCCAAAAAAGTTGAATCCCATGCGAACCATAACAAAATTAACCCATATACCTACTGTACAGCAAAGGAATCTGGTGCAATCACCAATAAAAGCCGCCACACAGACGAGATAGTTGAGCTGCCAAGTTACCAGGCGCCTGCCACATATAAAGGAGAAGATAGGGTAGAGCATTAACGAAGCCATTATATTGACAATATACTTGATTAATGGAAATGTCTGAAGTGTTTCAAGAAGGATCGAGGTAACTCTGTACTCTTGTATCAAACGATAAAATATCTCTAGAGGTATTAAAACTGCATAATATCATGCACTGAATACTTAATTAAATAGGCCATCTGAGGCATGTTTTTTTCAGCAGTCTCACGAATTCAGATAACATTTATAAGGTTTTAGTCATCTGAATATATGTTATCATTAGTTATCGATCCTAATTGAAGTATTCCTTTCATTCTTTCGTGTTTTCGTATTTATCTTGTACTTTTTTTTCTTAATATATATTTCTTGCTATCTTTTTTCGATTCTTTTTCCTTCTTTGTTAAACCCATTCCTTCATATTTTCCTTATTTTTCATACGTTTAATAAATCATTTTCTTCATATAACTTATTTAATTTTGTTTAATATTTTGTGTTTTATTTTTGTATATTTACCATGTATTTCAAAACATTTTACTTTCTCGCATATATTATGTAGTATAGAGAAAGTATTGTGATAGTGAAATGTTATCGAAATCAAGATAACAGCAATAAAATTTGTTTCACGTTGATAAATTTCATGGTATTTGTCTCCTACGAGGGATTTGTACGTTGTGTATAAATATTACCACCTATTCCCTCGTATAAAATCTTTTTGTTGAAAAATCAGCTCATAGCCTTGTCAAAATTAAAATTTATGTTTGTCAATATTATAAAAAAACATAGTTAAAATTTATGTCTGTCAACTTTGTAAAATAATTTTCGTGTATTGGACGATATATTTCGGCTATTCAGCCATCTTCAGGTCCTTTTCTTTCAGCAGGTGATCTTACACTGCTGGTTAATACATTGCAATGTATTAACCAACAGTGTAAGATCACCTGCTGAAAGAAAAGGACCTGAAGATGGCTGAATAGCCGAAATATATCGTCCAATACACGAAAATTATTTTACAAAGTTGACAGACATAAATTTTAACTATGTTTTTTTATAATATTGACAAACATAAATTTTAATTTTGACAAGGCTATGAGCTGATTTTTCAACAAAACGATTTTATACGAGGGAATAGGTTGTTTCACGTTGCCTAGGAAACGAAAAAAGTGTTTTTGGAATGACGTCTGTCCGTCTGTCCGTCTGGCTGTCTCTCTACCCGCTGTCTGTGAACAAGCACAGCGAGTAAACGGTCCGTTGCATTTACTTAATTTTTTGAATTAAGGAGTTTTTCGGAATTTTATCGAACCGTCCAGAATTTGGTTTTTATAATTGAAAGGAGACTTAAAATTATTTTTTAAACATTAATTTAAAAAATGGGTGTACCGGTTTTGATAAAAATAGGAAAAAAATAGGCTACTTCTGTCCGTGTCTAATAAAATGGCTTTATTCGATTTCCTCAATTATCTCCATTACAGTAGGCGATACGTGAAAACCTATCAGAGTAAAGTTGTAGTGAAAATTGAAATTAACATTTTTTGTGAAACAAATTTCTTTATAAAATTATAGGTAGGCCTATCAAGATAAAAACGAAATAAATACAACTTAAATACGAATTTCTGAACATATAATTATTTTGATAGTACATAAGTCATATTAATGATAGGCCTACCATTAATAAAGAAAATAGTAGTCTTAAATGTAGATTACAATATTTTTTTTAACAAGCCTTAATTTTAAAGAAATGAAAAGTATTCAGACAATGTACTACATAGTTCCATAAAAACAGAATATATAAATAGCGGTAATTAAAGGGTATCTAAGTCATATACTATATTCATATGTGTGATGCTATAAGGAGAATATTATATGAAAAATATGAGAAACATATTTTGCACCGTTTATTCTGATTATCTCCCTTACAATAGGAGATACAGGAAAACCTAGCACAGTAAAATCATAGAAAAATTAAAATGAACATTTTTTGTAAAACAATTGTCTATAAAATTAACGAAATAAATATGGTCTAAGTGCGAATATCAGATCAAACATTAATTAAAATATGAATTATATTCTTTTGTTGTCTGTAATTACATATGTGAACACATCATTAGAATGGATATGACAAGATGTGACGGAGTTGACGGAAGCTTTGGTGAATTATGTCCATTCATAGGCCTACCCAGTTTTAAAGGATCGTGGAGTTAGTATGTGAGCTTTCATGCTTCCAACTATTGAATTAGACTGGCACGATGCAGTCGCGTATGGAGGTTTATGAGTGTCAATTTCCCTCACTATCGTACATCTAGTACTCATAATCCGCATTATTTGTACATTCCATAACCTGCCCATTCATTTGTATATTTCAAAACTAGCTTCGCTCGTTGGGGCTCCGTGGATTTAGACTGCCGTATAGCTTACTAATTATTCCCGTGTAGCCATAACATACGAGTACCTAAAAAGTGCGGAACGACATATGACTTTTTCGGGGGTAAAAAAAATGTACGTACTTTTGGTATTTTCTCCTAAAAGCTGTAAGTCTGCCAAGTTTCAAGTTTCTTGCTCAAATTTTTATATTCGTTAAACTTAATTTTAAAATACATAGCCTAATGTAATACAAAATACAATACAAATTATGACAATATTTACAAGTTTCAGAAAAGTAAACATTAATGTCAGTGAGTTAGTCATGTGGCTTTAGAGTATAGTAATTTTAAAATGATCCCACATTTTCAAAATAAAAAATAGTTGATATGACTTTTTCCTCGTATGTGAGTAACAGTTCATATCACAATAAATGTAAAACCTATTTTCTAATTAATTTATGAGATAGGCCTAATTAGGTTTTTATGTTCCACAGAATTACAACAGCGCACTACCAGATAGCTTGTGTCACGTGGCAGTGACCTCTGTATTAAACAAAGCTTATGTGGTCCATGTAATACGCAAAGGGAAAATTTATTCCTTCTTGTCTCCTCTGCTGAAGTGAACAGTAGGCTACAGATAATACTTATCGAGTAAAACAGGTTACAGTTTAGGGACAACATGTTTTTTCCTTACTCAAGTCTCACTTGAAATAAAAATGGTATTGAAATGTTTATTTAATTCAACCCAAGGAAGAAGTTTTTTATGCGCAGTTTTACCCCTTGCATCCTATGTGTGCATGTCTGTGTATATTCAATTGAAAATAATGTAGGGTCCTATTTTTTCCACTATACACTATTAAAAAATTATATATAGATATTGTTTTATATTATGTTTTTTGTCTGTGTGTGTGCTTATATATTCTAATATCTGCTATCGAGTCAAAAATACCGTTAAAAATCTTATGTGAAACAGATAACTTCCTCTGCCCAAATAATAGTTTTGCCTCCAAGTATAATATATTATTCTAATGTATGACATTCTCTTCATAAAAAAACATGCTTCACGCTGCCTAGAAACTTAAAAAAGTGGTTTTGAATTGACGTTTGTCTGTCTGTCTGTCTATGGGAAGAGTATCGGGTAAACTGTTCATTCATAATTCTTTTCTTTAGCTTAGGACTTTTTACTATTTCCTCGAACCGGAAAGAATTTGGTTACTATTACTGAAATATTAAGGGGACTTTTCATGAAATCTTGTTTAAAAATTGAGATTAAAAAAAAGTTCTAACAATTTTAATGAAAATTTAAATGATGAAATTTCCGGGGCCATTAAAATGGCTATATTGATTTTTCAGTAAAAGAAAAATACTTTTGGGGCACTTTATTCATGTCCATTTTCTTCTGGGCTATCTCAGTTACAGTAGGCAATAACATACATTAAAACTTAGCACAGTAAAGTTGTATAGTAAGTTAAAATGAATATTTTTGTCATACAAATTTCTTTATAAAATTGATTGATATCAAGATAAAACTAAATAAATGTGACTTAAATGGTAATGTCAGAACTTACATTGATAAATATGTATGTTATTCTTTTGTTTCACACGGTAACAAGAAAACTATACTTAACTTATTGGTGTGAAATGCAATACAGGCTACCTGAGTCGTAATGAGCACGATAAAACCATTCCGAGAGAGGTGGCAGAGGTAAGAAGACCTGGTTTCAAATCTCAAACCTTACGACTACCCAATTTGACTTGCGTTTATAATGTTTTCCTCATTCGCTAGACTTGCAGGACTTGATTACTTTCCATAACTCATCGCCGCTATGTCACCTAGTATCATTATCGTTTAAGTTGAATATCAGTCAAGAAGATAACACACAATAGAAACAAATACACACGAATGAATTTTGTAATAAAGCTACCGGAAAAACTAAACATGTGAAATTATCAATATACGGAGGTGGTATGTTAATGAATGGTGCATAGGCCTACCAGTTTCTTTCGTATGTCTATAGCCTAAACCTCAATAATTAAAATCTTAACACGTATATGTGAGAAAGTTTGTGTTTCATGATGCCTAGAAACCGAACAAATAGCTTTTGGAATATCTGTCTGTCTGTCTGTCTACCCGCTGTCTGTGGATAAGCACAGTGGGATTTTTTAAATTAAGGACTTTTTCGGAAGTTTATCGAACCGCCCAGTATTTGGTTTTTATAACAGAAATATAAAAATCACTTTCCATTAAAGCTTTTAAAAACATATTGATTTTTTTAAAAATGGCTTTAACGATTTTAATAAAAAAAAAACAGGAAATTCAATACTTCTATCTGTGACTAACAAAACGGCTATATCCGTTTTTCTGTACAAATGACTTAGGGGGTACTTTAATCATTTTCAAGTTTTCTAGATTATCTCTCTTACAGTACATGAACGTGATAGGCTACATGAAAAACTAGCACAGCAAAGTTATAGAGATAGTTAAACATATTTTGTAAAACACATTTCTTTGTCAAATTAATATATATGAAGTAAAAAATAAAATAAATGTTACTTAAATGCGAATATTCCTTTGTTGCCCATAGTAACAAAAAAATGAAAATCTACTTACTGTTGTCAAATGCAGTCAGTTTTCCTCAGTCGTAATGAACACACGAGAACCAATCAGAGCGAGGCGGTATGGGCTAATAGGCAAGTAGTCCTGGGTTCACTCATGGCCGGCCAATTGATTTTGGTTTTTCCTGGTTTCCTCATACGCGAAGGAAATCCCCGGATTTGTAGAACGTGGTTACTTACCATAATATTCATCTCCGCTATGTCACCGGATGTTATAATCGTTTAAACTCAACATCAGAAAAGAAGACATCACTGAACAATAGAAACAGATGTACACGAATGAATTATTATGAGACTACTGGTACACACAAACATTCTAAACACGTTATGTGACTCCTATGCAGTTAAAACATGCAAAATAAGCTAAGTAGGGCCTAACAATGCTAGTAATCATAAAATAATAATTTGAACAACAACACTCGAAGTACTGGTATTATTAACAAAAATAAGGTAAACTGATGTAACAAAGTGCCCGAATGCTTTTGTTTAATCACTGATAATTGCAAATTGTGATGTGATTGTTTTTTTTTTTTTTATCGATTTTCGAGTTGAAGCTCCAGATCGATTCATTAAGCAGGGCTTACGAAAGAACAAAGGTCTGTTTTGATAAGCATGTGTGAAGGAATATGTGGGTAGTGTTATTTGTCAAAGCTAACTTTTTTGCGAAATATGATATGAAGTTTTCTTTTATTGCAACTTCCAAAGGCGTATATGAACACTGTAAAACAATATGTTGCCATGAGAACTGATTTGCATTTGATAAATTCTTTCTAATATATTACCAAGAAATAGGCACTAAATTGGGCATTACTCCGGTTCCGATCAACCGATTTGCTCCAAAATAAATAGGCTTCTTCCCATGGACGTTATAAATGCGTGTACCAAGTTTAATGAAAATCGATGAAGCCTATTTTGAGTTATCGCTCGTACAGACACACGGACAGACAGACGAACAGACATTTTTCCGTCCACCACACACTCTCATACAGTACCATCCTGGCACTTAATAAAGAAAATAGTAGGCTTAAAATTTAGAATATTATATTTTCTTGAACATGCCTGATTTTAAAAAATAATGAAAAGTATTCAGATATTGTACTAAGCGACCCCAGAGCAATACAACATTACAACGAGGCTAAGACAAAATACAAGCAACTCCTAAAAGCAAAAAGGGAGACACACACAGAGGATGAAACCATTCGACTAGCGGAAGAAGCAGAGAAAGACCCCTTTCTAGCTCTGGCCCCGAGGAAGCCGAGGCTCACAAACGCTATACAGATGCATTCCTGGGAATCCCATTTCGCCCGGATCCTCAACAAAAGGAATAAAATCATGGAGGGAAAATAACAGTCAATCCAAGCTCACACGGACTTCCCAAGAATATCCATAGCGGAAATGACAACAGCAATAAATCGCCTGAAGCCAAGGAAAGCAGCTGGCCCAGACGATATCTTCAATGAACACCTCAGGGAATCACAAGACATGTTAATTGAAATCTGGACAGACCTCTTTAATAAATGCAAAGAACTTGGGAAGATACCAGATGAATGGAGAAGTTCCACCATCAAAGTCATCTATAAGGGAAAAGGGGACAACTCCAAAGAAGACTCTTACCGGGGTATCGCGCTGGAAAACACGATATTTAAGCTCTTCACAAAAATAATCACACAAAGACTAACCGTGGCGACGAATGGGAAAATACCGAAAGAACAATTTGGATGTACAAAAGGCAAGGCAACCACGCACGCAATAAAGAATCTCCTGGAGAACATCAAGGATGCATTAAGACTGCCGAAAGGGAAACTCCATGCGGTCTTCGTGGATTGCAGGAAAGCCTTCGACCTTCTGGATGATCACAAAGCTAGAACATATGATCGGCGAGGAGCCCTATCTGACAAGAATAATTACAGCAATCTTGGAAAGTAACCAAATTTGGATACAAGACAGCGCAACCTTCTCCAGACCCCTGCTTCAGACCAATGGCGTCCTACAGGGCGACCCTTTAAGCCCGCTGCTATTTAATATAGCGACAGCAGACGTAACGGAGGCTATAAGCAACAAAGACCAGACAAAGATGTACATATACGCAGAAGATATGGTCATTGTTTCGGAAAGCGCACAGAAACTCCAGCTCAGCTTCAATGAACTGACAACATGGGCCATCCAAAACGGACTCGAAATGAACGGAGATAAAACCGTTCATATGGTATTCAGAAGAGGGGGAAGAGTTCATTCCCAGGACTTCATAGACTACAGAGGAAGAAGACTCACTACTGTAAGAGCCTTCAAATATCTCGGAGTGACGTTGCAACCGACGGGGAGAACATTCACCCTTCATGTAAAAGACAGAGCCATAGCAGCTATCAGGACCATTAATGACATCAGACATCCGCAAGCAATCTCCCTTGAGACAGCAATGAGACTTTTCAATGCCAAAGTACTACCCATAATAACCTATGGAATACAGGAATTATGGGAGGACCTAAAGAAGAAGGACCTCGAGACCTGGGAAAAGGTAAAGAGTCTCTACCTTAAGCGAGTAACAGGAGTCTCAAAATATACTCCCTCGAGGCTAGTCTACATTCTGACAAAACAGACTTTCCTGATCGAAGACATCAGAAACCTACTATCCATGCCCCACACAGCTGCATACGGAGAGCTGATGAACAACCTGCAGCAAAAGAGGATGCAAGTAGACGACGAATTCTATGCCACCAGCGCCATGATTGACCGATCTTGGACAGGAGCCAACCAGCGAATGAGACAGGTTGTCAACAGACTGGCGGTACACGGTTTCCACCACAAGATGTGCAGTACCAAGTGGTTCCACCAGGACGTGTCCGAAACATGTGTGTGTGTCTATTGCGAGAAGAGCTGTGGCCGTTATCACATACTTTGGTGTGCAAAATGTGACAAATCTGTGACCGAACTTAGTGCCGAGGAATGAACAGTTTCATCAATGCACGCTTGTGCGCATTTCTTTCTTATTATAAATAGATCTAAACTTAAAATTTGCAATAATTAAAGCAGACCTAAGTCATATAATAATGATTTTGTTTAATTTGCATTCTCTTTTATGATTTATTTTCTTGACCAAGAAAATTTAAATCTATTGAATAGTCGGAGGAATTATTTATTCAGTTAACATGTATGATGCTACACGGAAAATATATAAGAAGTTCGGTAAGATTATTACATCTATTTAACCTGCAAGTTATACATTAATTTTTGAATGGTGAATTCTGGTAACCTCAATAATACAATGTGTATATGTGAGAAAGTTTGTGCGACCTATTTTGCACCGTTTATTTCATGAGAGATTATTTTTACTTTAAATATGTTGACGCTGAATTTCCCCTTGTTGTTTCTTTCAGAAATTCTCAAAGCAGATTTGAATTGTCTTTTACGTAATGGGATGAAAGTTGTCTTAAGCTATAAGCTACTGTTGTATATTGTACTCTCATTTCACTAACTCTTGATTTCATCATTCTGTTTCTTTCGTTCTTTCTATCATTGTTTTTCTTATATTTTACTTATTTTATACTTTTTTCATCCTTTCGTTTTCTTGTCCGCACTTCTTTGTTTTATATTTAATATCAAATAATTTTCTTGTCTTTTTCCTTATTTAATAATAATTACTGCTCCTTTTTGCCTTATAGTCTACATATTTGTGAGCTATTTATTTGTTCCGACATATTTTTAAACTTGACATTTTTATGTAGGGAGGAAGGACCGGGCGGCGTGGGTCGCTTAAATGTCCCTAAAGGAGAAAGGTAAAACTAAGGTAACGAAAGAAAAGGAAGGAACTGTACAGTTTCAAGGGGCAGTAGATAAAATTGAAATAAACATCAAATTATATTTTGCGTTTTGTAAGTAAATCTTTGATGAGATATTTGGGTTGAAAGGTTCCACAGAATGATTTAGCGCTTTATCAGATAGCTCTTCCGGGTGGTAAAGAACGCAGTCACGCGTATAAAAACAAATACACTGTGTGACGAAGATTCTGCCTTGAGAAATTGCCTTATTTCTCAGTGTATATGAATTTCGATTCTTTGTATGTAATTTACACAATAACTGACAACTTTATTGTAAACCGCAAAGGGAAAATTTACTCCTCATTGGAACAATACCGATAATACTGAACACGATTAAAGTTATGGTGCAAAATGTTTTTTCCTGTACTCACTATAGACAAATATGCTATAGGGATTTTTTTTCTGGTGAAGGAATGAGCATATGTGAGTTTTAAATCCCAGCAACATACCATATAAAAAATAGTGTAAAGATCACATCTAAATCGTTATTTTTGCCTCTTAGTTAATGGTACCTGCCTATACAGTAGCGAACTCTCCTTTTACATAATCTTAAATAAGTTAACTTCGTCTGGGCATATTTTGAAATAATTTTGTACATTATTCAACAGGAATTTAGCTTTAATTTTATATATAACAAACTATCAATATGAGTCATTTTTATTTATTTATTTTTAAATAAAACATCCTCTTTCAAACATAACTTCATCTCAAGTAAAGACGTTATTCTTCCTTTAAATCTTAGATCGTTTTCTGAAGGGTTAACCTCAAAGAGCATTCTATGTCTTAATATTAAAGCTATATATATATTAGATTTGCAATGCAATTTTTACTTTATTTTCAATTTCATATTTTCCAGTTAATCATTTTTAAACAAATCTTAACTATTGTGGTTATATTTGAACGAAACCAAATGGTTCTTGAGATATTGCGTTTTTGTAACAAAAATTTTAACTACCGAATAAACGAGTCTAATAATTCTATCGGAAAACTAGTTATTGCCCTTGTTCTTAATCCTCCACAGCTTAGAAAAAGATTGAATAATATCACTATTAAATGAAAATTTAGAATTCCGTACAGAAAAACAGACTTGATCACTTGAAACGATAAAGAATTATTACTTATAACCACCAAATTATGAAAGCAGGAAAAATATCTGGGTGCTTGAATGACTTAGTATGGAGAAACAAATATATGAGAAAAGAAACAAAAGTAAAAATTTATAAAGCTGTTATCCGACCAGTATTGACTAACGCCTTAGAAACAAGAGCAGAGACCGTAAAAACACGACGAATGATGGAAACAACAGAAATGAGAGTGCTAAGAAAGATAGCTGGAAAGACATTGTATGACAGAGTAAGGAACGAAGAAATAAGAGATATATGTAAGATCCAGCCGGTAACTGAATGGGTTGAAAGAAGGAAAAAGGAATGGAATGAGCATGTTTCCAGGATGATGGAGGACAGATTAGTAAGCATTGCAAGGGATAACATCCCAAGAGGTAAAAGAAGCCCGGGAAGGCCCAAAAGAAGGTGGAAGGAGGACTTGATTCATGATTAGAACAGGCGGGTACGCCTAACACGAAGAAGAAGAAGAAGAAGAAGAAGAAGAAGAAGAAGAAGAAGAAGAAGAAGAAGAAGAAGAAGAAGAAGAAGGAAAAAATATATTTTCTAGTGTATGAGCCCCCATAAAACGCCAGACCCTCTGGTGGAATGCATGCAGATAAGATATGCGCGCTGTACAACCCTGAGTTCGGTTCCTGCCACCCACATAATTAACCCTTCCACAATCAAAAGCCACATCTATGGGAGCTCTTGATGCATGGGAGATCTCTTGCCCTGGTCCTCAGTTTCACCCTCATTGCAGATTCAAAGCGCGTTGTAGTCTTAACCCCCCAACCCTCCGGTTTTGAGTGACGCCACCCCTAATACATCCACCCCTACACCACCACCGCAGATATGTCCCGCAAAGTTCGGCTCTGGAAAGATGACAAGAATCTATGAGTGAGGAGGCGGAGTGGATGTTATCAGTGGCGGTTTCCAGGAAGACCAAAATAGATAGAGAAAGAATTGAACTGACATTATTTTAAGGATTGTAAGCGTATAAATAAAGAGTTCCTTTTAGGCATAGGCCTACAATGCGCTCAAACATACATAGAAAATCACAAATAACAAATTACAAATATAATTATAATTACAGATACATTGTTAATACAAATATTGGAAATATTTGACCCAATGTCATGAAATAGAAGATAATGAGAAACTAGTATTCATAATCAGTTATGAGGTTATTTACAAAAAGTTTTTTTTTCTAGCAAGAAAATAACTTTATAGTGGTACAGATGGAGTTTATTATATAATCGAGAGGTTCTGCATATAAAAGATTTATTAAATTTACTGGTACGGTATCTAGGAATTTGGAGTGTGCATGAGGTAGATCTATTGGAACGATCATGTATATTTTGCATGGGGATGAAAGATTTCAGCAGGTAAATGGGGCTTTTCATTTAACAATTTTAAGATTTAGCAGTCCAATGGCAAGGATCCTCCCTTATTTTAGTTTTAGCTACTTTTAGAGATAGTGAGGGAGGGAGAGACACACATAAATAGAGAGGGGTCATAGCTTTTCAGAAATATAACATAGGTCCAATAAAAAGAGGAAGGAAGTCTGCTATATGAATGTATTTAGCAAGTAGGGCTTTGTGGCAATATTTCAGTTATAGTACGTCTGCTTTATCCTGACACAAAATTCAGCAGGTAGCCAAAATTTACTCACTCCACTATTCCACTGACCTCAGGATAGGGTAGGGTCGTATAGAAAAAATGTAGAAAAACAAGAAATTCGCCGTTAAGTAATTGACAGACGTGCTTCAGCTCTCATATTGTCGTGTAGAAAAGCAGACGTGGCGGCTTGTTACTGTGAATGGTGTTGGTGTAAAATATTTATTTTATATTTTTGAAAGTAAATTGTAATATTCACATTTATTTGACTTTGGGATTTACTGCATTATTTTATTCCAGTGACATTTATAATGATACCGTAATAATAAATCACGCTTTTCTAAACGACAATACGAAAATTGAAACACATGTGTAAGGTATTAAAGCAATGAAAATTCCGGTACAAAAAAAATAACCAGGAGAGATACATTTTTATAGAAAGACCTTATGTGGGAGTAAGACGATTTACATACTTACGGAAACTCAAAGACTTACATAATTCTAACCGCCATAATATTTATTTGAGCGAAACGTGGGGTAATAACTTATATTAGGAGTAAATAAATAGTTGGTACTCCGAATCTGGCTTTATCCCTAATTCCATGTTATATTGCAAATTTATATCGAGGAACAGTTATATGCAAACACTTCAAAAATGATTTGATCAAAATTCTATTCCAAATATTCCTCCAAATTCAATAACACTAATGGATAACGCTAGCTACAATTCAAAATAAACCTCGTGCCTACCTACACTTACTTACTCAATGGCAATAGACAATTCCTCAGGAAGCTAAAGAAATATTATCCATTTTATGGAACCCGAAGGTTCATTGCCACGTTTACCTAAGCCCGCCATTCAACCCTATTCTGCGCTAACTCCATCCAACCATCCCTCGCAAATTCTACTTCCCTTAAATCTATCCTTATATTGTCCTCCCACCTACGTCTAGATCTTCCAAGAGGTCTTTTCTCTTCGGGTCTCCCATTCAATACTTTTGAGATATGTCTTTCCTCCCCATGCGTGCAACATGTCCATCCCATTTCATCTATGATTTAGTTACCCTTACAGATTATGAAGCTCGTCGTAATACCTACTCCGTGTGAAAATCAGACACGCAAACTTGTTTAAGTGGAGGCTATATTAATTCTGATCCCGTGCTATCCCCAGAAAATCAGTGCTATATGGCTGAATTAAATCAGTCAAGACAATCACAGCCATTACGAGATAGGCACAGTACGAAACAACATGACCACACAGTTATAGCCTACGTTTACTGCCATACCATTGTGACTTAAACCCTATTGAATTAATATGAAATAAACTAAACTCCGTGGCGCTACATCCCTGGAGGACTTTGCCTACCACCCGACCGCTGCGTCATCCACCACAGGCAGATGGCAGGATTGGGCATGTGGTCAGCATGCCGACACCCACGGCCGTTAATGGTGGTTTTCATGACCGAATTGAACTAATAAGGGCACTGGTAAAATACGATATCACTGTCGGAAATAGCAATGAAGTAAAAAAGTTAATTCTGTGCATTGGAAAAATGCTTGTGTTCATGGTTAAAAAATTAAAGGATTTCGTTGGGTTAAATACAGTATAGTTTTGGTGTTGGGCAAATTTATTAAGAATTTAGGCGATTCAGATCCTGATTAAAGTGGCATAAACCTCACTGAGCACCACTGCTTCTTGCAGTTACAATGATGGGTATATCTCCTCTGCCACCCTCGTCAAAGTGACAGCTTCAAAATATGGAGTGAGTAACCTTCCACAATAGTATGTTTCTATCTCTTTCTGTTCAATACCTGACTTCTGCCAAACATCTTCTGTCTCAATTTTCTGAACTGTGCCAGCTTAGACCAAACGGACTCTAATTTGTGTTCTTTTAGCATTTTGCATTGCCACTACAGTTCATAATTTATTTAATGAGGAAGAATGAATGTAAAACTATTGTCATATAGTATGAATACTCCCTAATATTTGTTAAACAATATTCTGTATGACATTATTGCGTCACAATTGCATGTAATTAGTGATAAAGTCTTCTGCTCCTCGCAGATTGTTGAGGCTAGACAGGTCTTTTGCTACATTTAAGCCTGCTGCGAGACTAGTCCGGTTCGCTCTCCCGCCCGAGGCCGTGGTGGTGGGGGCCATGTAGCTTGCCTCGCTGTTCCGGGGACTTCAGTCCGGCTCAAGCGCTGTTAGGAAGCAGTCCCATAGCAGTTTGTTTTCTCCTTTGTAATACGATAGAATTTTATACTGCTCGTCTTTTGTTTTAATCTGCTTTTATCCATCATACTGATTGGATATGCATTACGGCAACATGAAAGGAGTAGGGGTAAGCCCTATATAAACAGAGGAGCTGCTAATGCTCGTTCTCTCTGTTTATGGAATTCGTAAAGTGATGTCGTAAGCATGGTTTACACAAACATGGCGGCGTTCCCGCTTTCAGTCGGCTTATAAGGTAAGCGTCATCTTCCTTTTGCTGGTCCATCAGACCTGTTTTGTCTAATAAAGATGTGTGTAGTGATTTAAATAGGATATTTAATTTGGTGGCCTGGTTTCGTTTTCCATTCTGCGAGTGTTGTGGAGCATAGTGCTCTTTCTATGTCAGTGATGCTGAAGTTGAATTAAAGTAACGTGGTGTGAGCGACACCAGAAGCTAGTGTTTTTTTGTCTTCGTCTTGCTGTGATGTTATAAGAACTTAATTTTGGGAATGTAGCTCTTTTTTATTTTGTGCCAGACCAACCGGCTTTCGTGGGGATTTTTCTTGGGTTGATTTATTATATTGTACCTTGTAAGATTTATTTTTTGCACCATGCTTTCGCACCTCTCATGCGGATGAAGTAAACGGAGGGCCTATTCCGGGAGGAATAGTAAAAATAGGCTAATATTAGCTCCCTCTTTGTGTGGACATCGGTCAGGCTGTCACGATGGGTGACAAATACATAAGATGGCTACCATTTTGGCGTGCTGTAAACTACGCATCTTTCCATCTCGTGGGGGTATGTCTCATCTGATTTTATCTAATGCTTCTTGACCTATTATTTAATTTTGTAATGAGAATAAATAGCCATTAATATGTGTGGTGACCGAAGTCCTAGTCTTGGCTTGTATATTTTATTTTGAGGTTGGGTCCTTTCTTATTATTTTGGAATCTAAGATTAAAGTAATTATTATTTGGACCTAATGTTACTTAATTTTCTCTTCCGGTCACCATCTGTTTTCATTTTATTTAACTTAAAGTGATGAGTCTTGCCAGCGACATGAAAAGATGTGTTTTCTAAATTATTTTGTAGCCACCTCATAAGCACAGCATGGAGAAAAATAATAGGAATCCTTCCACACACAGCTGTGTGGCGAATAGGTTAACAATAAGGTAAGAACTTGTAAATGTTTTAAAATATTTGAAGTGTTTGACCTAGGATGTAATTGTTTGGCTGAAAGATGTAAATTTATACTGAGTACATATTCAGCCTATTTTAAGATAATTGTGTCATATGTGCTTAAACTAATGTTATTTAATGAATTGCTTGTATGTTATTATTTAGGCCATCAGCCTAATTATGCTGTAAATATTTTCTATGTTCACTAAAAAGGGATTTTAACCACTCAGTAATATTTTAACTAAGATCTCAATTAATTTAATTTGTTGGCCATCAGCCTATGAATTTATTTATTTAAAATAAACTGTCCTCAATAAGTTTCTTCTTAAACTTTGTGTTTTTCATAAACACTCTGTCGCGAAGGGTATTTAAATCCTTTTAGATCCCCTTCGTTATGAGATGTTCCTTCCCGCTTCCTTTAAAAGCCAAATTTAATAAGCTGGGAGGCCCAAGAAGGTAGCACGCTGTCCACGGAAGAGAAGAAACAAGAAGCAAGGTGAAGAAGAGGAGTTTCTGGCTTGGTGGGAGTGGGGGGGGAGTTTCATCTGGTAAGCAGAGCTGTGGTTAATAAAACCAATTGGTTGTCCACGCCTGCTTTTAGCTTTTCAGATTTTAACTTTTATTTTAATGCTGCTATATATTACTTCCCTCGCATGTAATAAAGTAATTAGCTTGTAAATAAGACAAAAGGGTAAAAATTTTATAATTAGGAAACAAAGGGTTTATTTTATTATGTATTCTGTTTTATGCTTGAACTAATATCTTGTCATTTTTATGTTTCATGTAAATATGGCTTCTGAGGGTGACAGAATAATTCCTAACCTTGACCATTTATTGAAGACAGACATTAAATACGAGCTCTCAATCAGAGGTCTTCCAGCTGATGACAAGGAACTAGTCGCAGATCTCAAGAAAAGACTGACTGAAAATCTAGACAAGGAAGTGGACATAAATCTATTCGGTGAGTCTAATATCCAAGATTTAATTTCAGTTGCGAAGGATAGATTAGATTGTGCTAGTTCAAAGTTCGAAAGTAATGAAGTCCCGTCAGAGAAACTTAAAACAAGAATTTTGCATGCCTGTCAGCGCATTGCTGACTTGGAAAAATTAGTCGCAGGAACAGACTTCCTGTTAGAAGTACAAATGCTGAAGGGCAAAGTCAGTGAAATATTAAACAAAGTTAGATCAGCTGGTTTGGAGGTAAATGCTCCAGTGAGCGGGGAGCTTGTTCAAGAAGAGGTTTCGCATAACGTAGAGGTTATGGACTCCTTTACTTTCCCAACTAGACATCCCAGATTTGACGCGAGTGTAGGTCATCAGACAGCCTTTTCAAATTTTGATAGTAGTGTCGGTAGGGAAAATGCCAGGTCATTTCCCTGCGCGCAGAGTTTGCCTCTAGTATTTTCAAATCTCCCGCATCCACTTGCCTCTATGCTTGAGAATTGTACGCATTTTTCAGATGACAATGTGGACAAAGTGTTAGAATTTATTGACTTCATCTGTGAACTGCGAAGCCAAGCAACTGTGTTTCACTTGGATGAACACAGTTTGCTAGCCTACTTGTTTGCAAAGCTTACTGGCTCATTAAGAGATGTAGCGTTAGAGGCGGTTAATTGTGGATTAGGTCTTGAAGATTTCCATGTGAGGTTATTGGACACTTATGTTCCTGTGCGAGCCAGAGCTGCTTTAATAACAAAGCATTTCTATCGCACTCAGGGGCATAACGAGTCTCTAGCAGAATACTCGCGCAGTATTAAGAAGAGTGCTCAAGTGTTCCGCCTTACTATGCCTGAGAGCGAAATTGTAGACTCTATCATAGAAGGTATGTCACCTACTACTCGATCGAGTGTCGTGTTTGAGAGCAGACCGGCTTCATATAGGCAATTAGAGGCCTTATGTGCCAAAGTGAATGCTATTAGCTTTTCTGACTCCTTAAGAGTTGACAATCAGGTCGGATTAAGTAGTAGTCAGTCTAGGCCTAGTGGTAATTTTAATAGTACAAAGCATGTTGCAGCAGGCAACAATAGAAAGCCGATCAAATGCTATTATTGTGGCAAATTGGGACACATTGCGAGAGACTGCAGAAGTGGGAGTAGAGTCAATGGGCAAACGCGTGTAGTTCAGAATCGCTCTGTTGATTGAAATTGGTCTCACCCTAGGGCCCAGGGTGATCGTAAGAATTCTTGTAGCGTGAAGAGTGAAAGAAAGATGACTGACGATGTAGTAACGACAAACGAAACCGACTTTAAAGACGTTGACGCGCCGGCTAGGGACCTGATCAGCTCTAGGATGGTGACTACGACCTCTGTTCACAAGACAGACTCGACGGACACTAAAAGCCAGACAGACCGTTTTTACCCCTCTAGGACTTTTGTAAACAGTATTTTTCTCAAAAGACGCTCAAGAAAACAGATTTTAAGAAACCTAAATGTAAATAAAGTTTCTAATGAAGCGATTCAAAGTAAACATGAGCTTCTAAAGCAAGAAAGTTTGCCAGTGGAAAAGTTCGATCCGGATCGAAAAAGAAAGAAGCATAGTAGAAAGAGAAATAGGCCTAAGAAGAAGAAAATACCGAAGTTGTCTCCCGATTTTGACAGTAATGATTGTGACATAAATAATTCTTTCCCACGCCATTTGTCTGCAGTTGTAGATTCTCATTTGCCAATGATAGAAGTAGAGTTGTACAAATATAGTCTGTCCGCATTGGTGGATAGTGGTTCAGCGGTATCTCTGCTCTCAAACGACGCTTGTGGTAGGATGCGTTAGATAAACTTACGCAGGCCAAATTTGATTAGTAGTGAGGGTATGTTAAAGTAACTGGTTGTCAGGAATTTAATAGTTACAGTTTTACTCGAGGATACCGATACTCAAAAAACTATTAAAGCGCATGTGAGTCATTGCAAAAAAGCGTAGTAGACTGACTGCTTAGCTGACTTTCTCCCTTCTAAGACGTGAGTTTGCAGCTTTAGATAGCAAGCAGAGTGGCCTTCTTCTTCTCCTGTCATCTGACACCATGTCTAGGCGAGTCGGTGGTGAATGCTGGGGAGTACGACAGAAGAACCTCGATGTCTGAAGTTCCGGGGAGTCCCTCCTTGCAGCTGACGGGATGGGGAAATATGGACTGGACTCTGCACTGAAGCGAGCCCCTCCGTAGGAGAAGAGGAACCGCTTCTCTACATAAATGGAGTATCTTTACTTATTTTCAATAATGCATGACTTGAAAGCAAAAGCAAAACACAATATATGCTGTATGTGAAAGGCTTGATTAATGCTTTGCCAGATTATTGTCTAATCTGAGCAAATTACATTATTTTAAAGAAAAAAACTTATCATGACAAATATCAAGACATTAATGTCTTTGCTGTATATATTTAATTGATTTAAGGTAATATTTATTTTCTTATATGTAAGTTTTGTTTTAAAACAATCAATTTTAGCTTATAGATCTATGCATGAATAGGGTTTTACTAAAAGCTTTAAAATTGTACCTTATTCAAGATCAAACTACTATCAAGTGTTATAAAAGTTAGGTTATGTAGAGAAATTTTATTAAAATTATGAATGAAAACACAAGATGAATATAGATTATTTAAATCATTTGTTTAGTACAAATTAGTGTGCCTGTATATATATATTGTCATTAATGAATTTAAAATCTATATGTTTATCAGTGCTATGTAAAATTTTGATTGTAAATAGATAGTAAGAATGAATTTTGACTTAGCTCCTACTATTTTCATGCTGCCAATATTTTCTTTCATTAAATACCGTAACAATCTTGTCTTTGAAGTAACTTTCTTTAATAGTGTAGGCTTAAAAGGTGCTTTAATTATGCAATTTGTCTGTTTTCTGCCCGTATTCTCCCGCTGGACTTGTAATTTCAGGAGGACATGTTGCTGACGATGTTGGAGAATCACTGGATGCCTTGTTGGTGGATGTCTTACTCTTCGAGCCACCTGACCACCTGACTAGTATCTCTGTGAGGGTTCGTAGGACGCTGACTCGCAATCCGTTTCTACACCCTTGAAGGCAGCAGGATCTAGCAGTTATCAGCAAGCAAGAACAAGTATGAAAATAATGGACTTTAAAAGCCATAGGTGTGAGTGAAATACTACTGATTGAAGGTATGATCCTTCTTTATTTTGTCTGCTGCATGATTTGGGTCGGGGGTCGTTGAGGAGACATCTAGTCTAACTCGGACATTCTTTATTATGTGATCTCTTTCGTCAAGCTTGTTGAAATGTGTTTCAATGGAGAAACATATTTCAAGTCAAAGAGGGGGAGTATTGTGGCAATATTTCAGTTAATTTGTGTTCTTTTAGCATTTTGCATTGCCACTACAGTTCATAATTTATTTAATGAGGAAGAATGAATGTAAAACTATTGTCATATAGTATGAATACTCCCTAATATTTGTTAAACAATATTCTGTATGACATTATTGCGTCACAATTGCATGTAATTAGTGATAAAGTCTTCTGCTCCTCGCAGATTGTTGAGGCTAGACAGGTCTTTTGCTACATTTAAGCCTGCTGCGAGACTAGTCCGGTTCGCTCTCCCGCCCGAGGCCGTGGTGGTGGGGGCCATGTAGCTTGCCTCGCTGTTCCGGGGACTTCAGTCCGGCTCAAGCGCTGTTAGGAAGCAGTCCCATAGCAGTTTGTTTTCTCCTTTGTAATACGATAGAATTTTATACTGCTCGTCTTTTGTTTTAATCTGCTTTTATCCATCATACTGATTGGATATGCATTACGGCAACATGAAAGGAGTAGGGGTAAGCCCTATATAAACAGAGGAGCTGCTAATGCTCGTTCTCTCTGTTTATGGAATTCGTAAAGTGATGTCGTAAGCATGGTTTACACAAACATGGCGGCGTTCCCGCTTTCAGTCGGCTTATAAGGTAAGCGTCATCTTCCTTTTGCTGGTCCATCAGACCTGTTTTGTCTAATAAAGATGTGTGTAGTGATTTAAATAGGATATTTAATTTGGTGGCCTGGTTTCGTTTTCCATTCTGCGAGTGTTGTGGAGCATAGTGCTCTTTCTATGTCAGTGATGCTGAAGTTGAATTAAAGTAACGTGGTGTGAGCGACACCAGAAGCTAGTGTTTTTTTGTCTTCGTCTTGCTGTGATGTTATAAGAACTTAATTTTGGGAATGTAGCTCTTTTTTATTTTGTGCCAGACCAACCGGCTGATTTATTATATTGTACCTTGTAAGATTTATTTTTTGCACCATGCTTTCGCACCTCTCATGCGGATGAAGTAAACGGAGGGCCTATTCCGGGAGGAATAGTAAAAATAGGCTAATATTAGCTCCCTCTTTGTGTGGACATCGGTCAGGCTGTCACGATGGGTGACAAATACATAAGATGGCTACCATTTTGGCGTGCTGTAAACTACGCATCTTTCCATCTCGTGGGGGTATGTCTCATCTGATTTTATCTAATGCTTCTTGACCTATTATTTAATTTTGTAATGAGAATAAATAGCCATTAATATGTGTGGTGACCGAAGTCCTAGTCTTGGCTTGTATATTTTATTTTGAGGTTGGGTCCTTTCTTATTATTTTGGAATCTAAGATTAAAGTAATTATTATTTGGACCTAATGTTACTTAATTTTCTCTTCCGGTCACCATCTGTTTTCATTTTATTTAACTTAAAGTGATGAGTCTTGCCAGCGACATGAAAAGATGTGTTTTCTAAATTATTTTGTAGCCACCTCATAAGCACAGCATGGAGAAAAATAATAGGAATCCTTCCACACACAGCTGTGTGGCGAATAGGTTAACAATAAGGTAAGAACTTGTAAATGTTTTAAAATATTTGAAGTGTTTGACCTAGGATGTAATTGTTTGGCTGAAAGATGTAAATTTATACTGAGTACATATTCAGCCTATTTTAAGATAATTGTGTCATATGTGCTTAAACTAATGTTATTTAATGAATTGCTTGTATGTTATTATTTAGGCCATCAGCCTAATTATGCTGTAAATATTTTCTATGTTCACTAAAAAGGGATTTTAACCACTCAGTAATATTTTAACTAAGATCTCAATTAATTTAATTTGTTGGCCATCAGCCTATGAATTTATTTATTTAAAATAAACTGTCCTCAATAAGTTTCTTCTTAAACTTTGTGTTTTTCATAAACACTCTGTCGCGAAGGGTATTTAAATCCTTTTAGATCCCCTTCGTTATGAGATGTTCCTTCCCGCTTCCTTTAAAAGCCAAATTTAATAAGCTGGGAGGCCCAAGAAGGTAGCACCCTGTCCACGGAAGAGAAGAAACAAGAAGCAAGGTGAAGAAGAGGAGTTTCTGGCTTGGTGGGAGTGGGGGGGGGGGCGTTTCAGCTTCCAATATAAAGAGATACCAGTAAAAGGGGTTCGTATTTTTAAGGAAGTCCCAGTGAAAGTCCCGTTTTGAGGCTTATAATTAGAGCCCGGATTTATAAATAAAATGACATAGTAAAATAAGAAACATAGGCCTTTTTAAAAAACAAGTTGAGTAATTGGCTTATCTGATGTTACATTTCAACTTAGCAATCCTATTTTAAAACTTAAATATTGACCCGTCGGGCTCTCTCCCTGGCTACATCCTGACCATTATCAAATCAAGTCAAATCAAATGATTTTTTCAATTCGTATTGAACTACTGAAATTGTATTTTAATCTACTTTATTTCGTTATGTAAACTGTAAAGGATCTATATCTTCCTTTTACATTTTATTATTGTGAATACAATACCTTTATGACTAGATTCCTCTTGTATCATTTGCATCGTGCGATTATGTGAACTAAGACTTAGGAAATCCTGATCCCTCCATTTTTTACGCTTACGCCACTGCCGAACAAAAATGACAATAAAAAGGAAAGAAATGAGGAATAGGGGTAAAATAGGTGACGCTGCGAAAGAGGAATGTTCCACTTTAATACATGTCATTCTGGCACGGTTTAAAGAAATTCTATAGAATTTGATTATGTCATCTTGTCTGTTTGGAAAGTTCGCTCCTAGTTTTCCAATTACGCTAAGTGAGCGGGCAATGTTTTCACAAAATGTTATTATCAGAATGAAGCAAGGGCTTAAGAACTCAGCCGAATAATGATTGGGTGCCTATTTGAGAGTTAGCCTACTTTTGTGAGTAGAACTATGCTGTGCGAAGTTTCACGATAAAACTCTTAGACACACTCCCATCTAGGGAAATTTCACAAACTCTCAACAGTGAGTTCTTAATTTCACAATCTTCTCTGTTGGGAGGGTATTTTAAAAATTATCAGTAAAGTTTTTAGTTAGTAGTCTGCTTAGAAAAACATTCTGGTAACTGTAATCCATATAAAAAATGAATTAAAATGTCTACTTGCTCGGTGACATCTACAGATAATGCATTTGATAATGCATGTACTGCTACAAAATTATATAAAAATTAAACTATATCAAATAATTTAGTCACTCCTGAATGAAAATCTCTTATTCAGGAGAATTAAAATAGAAAATAAGAGCTTCTAAAAATTCACATTTCCGAATTAAGTTACACAAATTATTTAAAAGAAGCAATTAAGTCATTTGTAAATACAGTATAATATACACTTGACACGCTTTTTAAATTCTGCATTCCGAAGACTACGAAGGTACTATTATGCTAATAGGTAGTATATTTCATATTTTTCAAGGGACTAACTATCTAGTAGACTGCATAAAAATTATCGATAAGAACCTGCGTAAACTAGAAGCAAGTGTTAACCACCCCAGTCTATAGCCTTCACAATAGGAGTTACTTTAGACCTGGGATTTTAGGCTCTAAAAAAATTAGTTTTAGGCACCTAAAATAGGCTTTTAAAACAAGTAAAAAAGGCTTTTAAAACAAGTAAAAAAGGCTTTTAAAAGAGAAAATAGGCACTTAAAATATGCTTTAAAAATGTGTAGATAGACAGAAAACAGACTTTAAAATATTACAATATAATTTAAACCGTAACAGGGTCTTTTTTACTGCAAGAAACGTGGTATACCTATTCTTAACAGAATTAATTGCAAAATTAGCCATGACAAACTATATTCACTTAAACAGATGTTCTTTCACTGGTGACTTGTCACAGTAGTCCTTCCCTCTTAATCCTCCCCTCCCCCGTCAGTCATTCCTTTAGCGAAAATTGTTTGGAATAATCAAGTTTCTGTGGAAAACCCACCTCTGCTGTTCTGCTTTTCATTGAAGGATGTCCATTATAAGATTGTAAAAATTACAAAAGTTGAATTTTATTTTAAATGTACAAAATAGGCATTTTTAGGCACTAAAATAATAAAATAGGCTCTAAAGGTCCAAATAGGCATTTTAGGGCACTATAAAACTCTATAAATGTAAGTGATTTATCATGAAACGTCCACATATTTAAAAATTTGCATGTTCTTTCATAAGGAACAAAATAGGCATTTGCCTTAAAATCCCAGGTCTACGTAATAATATAAGTTAAGATACCTAGAGCATTGAATATTGAATTATAAAAAAGATGAGTGCAAGAAATACTAAATTACATACTTCATGTTTCATATTATTATTATTATTATTATTATTTTATAATTAATTTTTATTGTTATTATTATGAAAAGTCATCGTCTACATCATAATTATATGTTCCCAGAAAGATTGAGGCTAAGATTCTCATTTTCTAAACCTGCATCTAGTGTCGATGATTTTGAAAAGATGCGACGTACAATAAAAGAAGCTTATATTCTTCCCCATCTTCCTTATTTATGTAATCCAACCCTTTCATTACCGCAAGCCTGACGGTCGGGATGCAAATTAAAAAGTGTGTGAGTAAACAGAAAGAGGCTTAGCGTCTCGCTTCTCCTTTCTCCTTTTAATGAAGTGCGTTATCTTAAGAATTCTATAACCATACCGAAGACGCGATCCATTCATGCCAGTAATGTCTTATCAACGTTTGACAGTTTTCAACGTTCAGTCATTGCTGAGAGCATGAAAATTTAACTGTCGTTTTCAGTAGTTAATATATTATATATATAGAAGCTAGCGAATTGTAGTTCAGTAAAGTTGAGTTGCGGTCCAGTGTAAAATTTAAGTACGAATTGCGACCCAGAGGGACGACTGAATTGCGGCCAGATATTTAGGTAATGATTGACCGATTAGCGTTACCCAGGAGATACCGCTATGAACGACGCGAAACGTAATGACGGCGAGTATGAAATTATTATCACGTTAGAATTTCAAATGGCATATTTGTTTATTAATCATGTACTTTAAGCTTTGTGATGTCTAAATTCAGTGCTGAGTTATTTCTTGGACTTAACCAAGCAATAGGCATAATACGGAAGTAGTTACGAATTTCGGTGCTACTCTCGATATGGTAGGGTTAGGGTATGCTAATTCGTATGTTAAATCGCATCAAACATAACATTTAGTACCTACCCTACCTAATCCGTTAATCTGAAATTGATCGTAATAGATCTATAATTTGAAAATTTCAGCTACCAGTGCATGAAGAGATGACCGCCGGCGTGGTCTTGTGGTTGGCGTCGCTGACTAAAGATCCGTGGGCCCGGGTTCGATCCCCGGTACCTCCTCGATTTTTCTGAGGTAGGGAGGTCTGATAAGGGTGCACTCAGCCTCGTGATTCAAATTGAGGAGCTACTTGATAAAGAAGTAGTGGCTCCGGTCATGGAAACCACCATTAACGGCCGTGGGTGTCGGCATGCTGACCACATGCCCCCCAATCCTGCCGTCTGCCTATGGTAGATGACGCAGCGGTAGGGTGGTAGGCCTTGTCCTTTCTGGGATGTTAGCGCCACGGAGTTAGTTAGTACATGAATAGATATGAACTGACTATATTGCTGATAAGAATGCAGATTCTGTTAGCTTAATGTAAACAACAATACAAAGAAATAATCAGTGCCGTAACTAATACATAGTCTAAAAAACGGTATGACTGCAACAAACCCCGGGTAAACTATATATTAATTCGGCCTCAACTCATATCCTATAGCCTATGGGCCCGTGCGCTGGATTTGTTATATTGAAAATGTATTTAATATGTGTATAAGAATAAAGATGCACCTTACATTACCATACCGTACCATACCTTTTACTTAATTCTTCCAGTTTGTCTTCCATTTAGCTTTAAAGGAGACCTAGACTGCAAAATTAACATTGAATGTTATTTACGCATTTAGGTAAGCTAACTATTACATTAATTTTTAAATTTAAATTAATTAATTCATAAAATCGTGAAAGACCAGCAAAAAATAGTTAAGTTAGTCTTCAAACGTCAAAATGTCAAAAAATAATTAACAACAAACATAACATGCTATCGACTAATTTAAAAAGGTGATCTGTACATTCCTGTCTTAATTTTTGCAATACATTAGTGTACCGTATCTACTTCCGTGCAAGAAAATTATTCTTCGTTTATATGTGCCATGGAAAGCAGACCAAAAGTCGGAAAAATAAATGTTGTGTTTTGAATGGATTTAACTTCAGCATAACATTCTGAGCATTCTAAAAAAGTTAATTAGGCTATACCTCTAGCTTAAAAAGAAGTTATGCCTCTAGCTCAATGTTTTCGTAAGGCTTGAGGCTTTCTCGGTGTTGATTACTAATTATGGTTTCACGGGCCGAGTAAAAGGATATATTGCATCCAAACTTTCGGACGCTGACATCTCTGCGGCCTTTAGTGAAAATAAAATTCTAAAAAGCATTTATAAGCTCTCTCTTCCCTTATTCCACACTCATTTCCCTGAGGAAGGCCTCAGATATGTCAGCGACCGAAAGCTTGGATGCAATATATCCTTTTACTCGGCTTATAGCCCGTGAAACCATCATTAGTTATTTTATGTTTTCATAGCCGTTGAAACCTTATTGTCCAAAAAGTATAATTTATGGTCATTGGTCGCCAAAGAACTAACTTTTCCATTATTTAAACATCAGTTTTACAATATTGTAATACCACGCTCAAAGTCTGTCACACACTAGCAGAATGTCTAATTGCATTACTACAGCATAGGAAGTGTTACTCGTACTTAATTTTTTTTTCACGAGAAGTAAAAAAGAAAACATTATGGACCATGTTAAATTTCCATTGCGACTTCTGGACTTTGCACTTTCAGAAGTGCATAACTTTTTCAAACTGAAAATACTTGGCTGGCAATTACTGTCCTTTATATTTGTCATCAGATTGTTATTGTTGGGTTTTCCTTGGCATGGTAACATATAGACAACGCACATGCATTTTTTCACACACAAGAATGACGATTAATGTTATATTATTACGTATGCAGTGTTGAAAACCTTTCATTGTAGTGACGTTGGCATCATTCTTAATTCTGTCTAGAGAAAACCGGCATCCGGTCCAGATATTTCCCTGGTGAGGGCAGTACAAAAAGATTTAAACTCCAGAAATTAGATTAGCTATAACTTAGTCTGAATATAAATCCTTCCCCTTCGTTTATACCAGAGTCTAGTTCTGGGCATGGTCCTGTAAGATAGAAATATGAGAATGTAAAGGCGATGGCACATGGAAGTAGAAAGTGACAGTTTGTTGAGGGCAGGATGGCAGTAGTGTCCATCTGGCGGGAGACATAACGTCCATTCCAAGTTGAAATCCTAGCCATCTGGTGGCTCATCCCCAGGGGGAAGTCATCGTTATGCTCAAGTGTTTTCCCTTCTGGAACCGTCACGACCATTCTGCCTCTCGGGCTGGCTATTTGAGGCTTCTCAGGGGAAAGTAATGTGCGCGTCTGTATTTATTTGACTGCCCAGGATAACAGTTTGTTTGCCCATAAATAATTCTCCACCGTTTGAACAAAATACATAAGGACAGTAGAATAAAGCATTTAAAAGTAGTATCTCTTCCGAGTGTGTTCGAAAACAGGGTGCTGGGGGAAAACAACTAAATAATGACGAATTTCATATCCCTTACTCTTCACCGAATGTATTAAGGCCAATTAAATCACATAGAATGAAATGGGCTGGACATGTTGGGGGCATGGGGAAGGAAAGACAACAACAAACTCAAGACTCGAGACCGGAGACTCGAAGAGAAAAGACTAATTGCACGACCTAGACTTAGATGGGAGGACAATATGAGAATAGATTTAAGGGAAGCAGGATTTTCGAGGGATAGTTGGATGGAGTTAGCACTGAATAGGGCTGAATGGCGAGCTCATGTAAGCGCGCCAATGAACCTCCGGGTTCCATAAAATATATAATATTCCTTTAGCTTGCTTAGGAATTGTCTATTGCCATGGAGTAAGTAAGTAAGTAAGTAAAAATATCTATCCCGCCTGAAAACTTTGCCTGCTTCCTTCAAATGGATTTTAAGTTGAAGTAAATATATATCCCGCCTGAAAATATTGCCTTCTTTCTTGAATTGAATTTTAAGTTGAACTTGGGAGCATAAGGTAGCCTATAAGATATGGAACGTCTGTTTTAAATTACATATAAATGTCTTAATGATACAATTAGTTACATCTGTATCTGGTATCTGGTACCCTATGATCCCCAGGTGGGGCGAAGGGGCCTCCAAGTGGAGGTTTCACTACCTAAACTAATTTTGATATGCTTATTTTCCGAGAGAGGGTAGAGGAACAGGTGGTAAGCCCATCGCCTCGCAACCCCCCTCTGGAAACTAAGTATTTCTTGGACGTGAAAGGGCCGAGAAATTTTGTCCAGAGGCTCTAATTTCGGCTTGGAGTTCTTTTACGTGCCGTAAATCTACGACACGGGACCCCCAGCTTAAAGTCCCTCCCGGAGGACTCCGTGCCCAGGACTTTTACGTCCTGAAAAATCCATCGACCGCGGCCGGGAATTAGTTACATAGATATGTATAAATCATTTCTATGCTGATAAACCTGGAATATAGGAGCTGTGTAATGAATATATTCCTTGTAACATTACTAAGTAAGTTTACAGGAACTTAGTTTACTTTTATATCATCTTATTGCATAATGGAAAAACTTTGTTTTGAACAAGTGTCTTTCATGACATCGTATTTAATGTAAAGAAAAGTAATTAAAATCTAAATGTAATGGAAAACATTATTCTATCTTAATGTTCTGTTAAATCCAAATTATAGTAAATAAAGTATGGAAATCAGGAAGTTCACTTTCCCTCATTGTGGAAGTAAGCTTTCTTAAACACCGTACAACGCAAGAAGCTTGGCGTCGGACGCAGTGCGTCGTCTAAAAACTATCTCCAATGCGGATTACCTCGACGGCGCGTGCCTGCCTTCAACTGTTTCGCAAAGCTTGTATTATTTCGTTTCCACTGCAGAGATTTTTCTTGCTAAGTCTGCAAGATTCTGAGGTAATCGATTCCCTTCATTAACACAATCTCTATGAGAGCATAATACATAATACATTAATTGCTTGATTAAAGTTTCATCTTTACTTACTGTTTCTGCTAAAGCTTGGAAACTTTAAACAGCGTCTGAAAGTTGCCGGATTCCAAATCACGTTATTGACAGGGTCATTTTTTCGCTTGTTAACTTTTCATTAGCATTTAAAATGTAGATTTAATTTCTTAATTTATATCCTACATTATGGTAAAGTACTGTAACTTATAATTATTTTCTTAATTTCAAGAAGCATAAGATCAGGCTCATATTCTCGAACCTACAGTTCGTTCGTTTTGAGAGACTTATATCACACAGTTGATGTTAATAATAATAATAATAATAATAATAATAATAATAATAATAATAATAAAATACTATTAAAAGTATTTTACACCCTATCTACCTGTCTGACGGTTACAATATCTTGTTAGAAAAATGGCCAGTTATTGGTCATTTATTTGGCAATAAAGGAGCTGTACCCAAATGAACTTGGAGACGCATTTAATTTAGAGAATTAAATATTACATTTGGAACATTAATTAATACTGCAATCAACAGCCTAAAACAGTCTAAAATTTTCACAGTTACTTTCTGCCCACCCCAAAATTTGTTAAATTTCACCAATCCAATTCTTGCCTTCAACAATATTTTCAAGTCGGCGACTCTGAAAATGTTACATCATAATTTATTATATATATAAAGCAGCAATCAGTTGGTGCCACCTTATTCCCTCAAACTGTCACATTTTTTTTACAGCGCCTTAGGTTTTCATGAGAAATGAATAGTGCACTTTAATTACAACCAGTAGGCTACCTTGTCAAAATAAAACAAGTTAAAATCTAGGCCTATTATTAGTATTAGTTAAAATCTATTATGTATGAAAAGAACTATAATTTATAATTTTAAAGGTATACACATCAAACTAAATTTCACTATAGCCTAATGACTTCAGAAATGTCAAGGTGCCGTCAACTGATTGCTTTATTATAAATTGCCTTCAAAGAATCAAAATGAAATTCATTAAATCATTTTTATTTATATTTCAATTTAAGAGTGATTTTGATATTTTAACCTTTTTTCAAAGTTTAATTTAATGGTTTCCTGTTTTCTCCCTTCCTTGAAAGAATTTTCCCATACACATCCATGAAATTTGTTTTGAGGGCCCCTGTTGTCAATTATATTATACGCTTAATACGCTTAATACGTGTGATGTAACCGTATCATAATGACACTCATTTCATCACTGTTTCATATTTCGACATCGGTGTAGTATCGATTATTATCGAACCAGGAACCATCTTGAGACGTTGAGAGTAGCAGCTGAAATCTGCTTGTATTTAAAACAAAGCCAATTTTGTTCGTATTAATTTTAATATAGTACTAAAATAAATTCATTTCGTGCTGTAAAAATCCGTTGGTTTGAATAAAACATCAAAAGGAAGCTTCGATTTGATTGACGCTGTAAGCTGCCATCTGTCGTAGAAGACATGAACTACGTCAACCATCTTTTTTTTATTTATTTATTTAATAATAATGAACATTACAGGTATAAAACCCAATTAAAATGTCCATGCCAAAAATACAATGCATACATACAAAATAATTAAAACATAAGATACAAAAGATAAGAATACACAAAAGATAAAAATACACAAAAAAAATTACAGCAATTTAAAAGCAGAAAAAGACATTCCTAGCCACTTCTGGGTTCCAGCAGTTGCCAGGTTATCTTCTTTAATCACAGTAGGCCTACATAATGCCTTTGAGAATTAAGATAAGAAAGAAAGAGTGAGGAAAATGTTTGGCATGATACTTTAAACCAATACACTAACTACAATTGATTGTAACTACGTTTAGTAATTTTAATTCAGTATTAAATCAACTTCAACTAAAGCTTTTTTTAATTCATTTTCGGACATGCTAAGTATATCAAAATTTAAAAAATGAATTTTATTATACAAAGTGGTTACTTTATTTAAAGGTGAATTGTTATTAATATCAGTATTTAACCTGGGGGTAAAAAATAGCTTCCTGTGTCTACTTAGTTTACATGACACGTAAAAATAAATCTTCTTAACAATATTATTATCATAAATTTTTTAATGTAATAATTTGTGAAGAAATATTAATCCTTGATTATTTCTTCTAAATTTTAAACTTTTAATATCATATCTAAAAGTGTTTGGTAATTCAAGTGTATTGGATAATAGCCAGAACTTCTGAATATCAAAAGTTTGTAAAACTTCGATTGTATTTTTTCTATTGAATCAGAAATTTAATAGTCATTGGATTGCATATGACTGTGCCATATTCGAGATTTTGTCTGACCAATGAATTATAAAGTATGATTAATGTGTTTTCGCTAAATGTGCATGAATTCCTTATAATAAAACCTAAGTTTCTTAACGTTTTAAAACTATTGTTTCAATGTGGATGTTAAACCTGAGATCCTTGGTAAATGTTATCCCTAGATCTCTACATTGTAGTTTCCATTACTTCATCAAGTTTAACATTATTTATATTATAGGCATATGATATAGTCTTTTTACATCTATTGAATGTCTTTTTATCACATTTCTTAATGTTGAATGGAAGTTTACATTTATTACTCCATGTTTAGGCCCTATAGTTTATTTAAGTCGTTTTGGAGTTGAAAACAATCTGAAACTGAAGCAATAGACTTATACATTTTAATGTCATCAGCAAATAATAAAATATAGAGTTGTTCACTACGTTCGGTAAATCATTTATGAAACATAGAAACAGTAAAGTAGGGCCTACCTAAGTTTGATCCTTGAGGAATTCCAGAATTAACCACAAACTGATCAGATAAGTGATTTTGATAATTCCCTACCTGTATTCTATTTCTTAGGTACGAACACATAATTTTCATAAAGTGAGTGGAAAAAGAAAGTTGAGCTAATTTGTTAAGTAAGAAGTCATGATCAACTTTATAAAATGCCTTTTGAAAATCTGTATATACTCGTATTACGTCAACTTGTTTATGTTGGTCTAACTCATATGAGACGTATTCAGTTAAATTCCATAAGTTTGTTACAGTTGATCTTTTTGGCATGAATCCATGTTGAAGTGGTGAAATCGCTAATGCCTACTAATGTTAAGCCTATGTTAAATTCTTAACTTCAAATTCTCAAAATATTTGGTATCCTCATTTTCTGAACTCCTATACAAAATGTACAAAGTATATAAAATTACTCACATACATATATAATATGTCCAAGTTAAGTCGACAAACGCCACTGGATTTCCAGTGCATATTTTATTGAAGTTCTTCCCGGGATGTACTCGCCTTTGTCGACTTATACATCTACAATCCTGTAATCGCATACGAAATAGATATCCTAGAGTAGTCTGACAATTTATCACGTAAATTTACTTTCTTTCCTGCGAGATAAAAACGTATGACATTGCAATCCGGTTATGTAAGAATTATTCATATCTTGCTTTTTCTTGTGATGCCAAGTCAAATGCATTGGCAGTTTTCGCTAGTTGAACACTTGTTTATGTCAGAATATATTATGCAAAAACGAAGATTACACTGTTCACCCCAGAAGAAAGAAGTGCGAGGAAGAAAATAGGGTAAGCATTATGCAGCTGGTGTGAAGTAATGAGATCATAACCAACTCTAGCAACGGATGAGGGAGGACAGCTGAGCCTCACATCTGACACTACATTTGTAGCCCCGTCTGAAACAGTATTCTCCACTGTTGGGGAGTTCTCCGTTTACAGTACCCTGACAAAAATTGCTTCTATTTCACTAAATACGTGCATAATCATAAACAATGAGAAGAAAATTATTCTAGAGATAATTCTAGATATTATATACATCATATAAACTGTCCAAACTTTCATAATAGCTTTACCTGGTTTTGAGTATTTTAGGTCTTCCTATATGTATTGGAAATTGTTCTTCATTACCAATGTCATTATCGAAAGTACGTAAATGATTTCGTAACTCCATTTTATTCGCGAGAAGTATAACCTCAAAAAACCATGCAGTTAGAAGATTAACTGTATATTTTTGTACATTAAAGATTACTGAGACTATTACAGAGAGTTAACCCCTAACCAGATATTGTAAAATCGAACTGTCAGTAAAGTAACCGTAACCGTAGCCGTAAATATTTTACTAGAGGTGTTAATAACGGGCCTTAATAATGAAATTTTGGGACAATTTTTCTATATTTTATTTGATGTAAAATGAACTAAATATTGGAATTCCGATCCTTGCGGTATTTATTTTTTGCACTCCTTAGCTAGTAAGTGTTACTTACGAAAGTTGTTTACATGGATCGTAAGTTGACATTCCCACACAATCGTGTTGCTAAGGGCGTTGCGATGAGGTTAAATTACTTACGGTCCAAGCGCCACGTCATAATTCATTACGATACACTTCATAATACAAGCATTTATGGACACGGCCCCCAGGACAAATATTCGGTTCCCATAACAACAAACACATGCGAATCACTTTCTGAAATAATCATCTATTTTCGACCCGTAAACGTGCCTTACGGCACTTGTATCGCAATATACTATTTTGCACGATGTAACTAATTAGTGGTACTTACGAATATTGTTGCCGTGGATCGTAACTTGACATTCCCACACGCAATCTGGTTGCTATGAAAACAAAAGAAATCTCAATGCTGAAAAGATTACAAAAAGAACTAATCCCGTAAGTAAAACCATCACAATACAAGCCTTTATCGAAAGCCGGAATCAAGGCCCCCTCAGTTTGTGGCTGTTTTAACAGGACAAATATTCCGTCCCCATAACAACCAACACATGCGAATCACTTTCTAAAATATAATATCTATCTTCAAGAATGTATATACATAATATTTTCAGGTAATATCACAATTAATATAATTAAATTGATATAAATAATCATCGTGCCAAAAATAGCATGCAATACTCGTGCCGTAAGCGCATAACGGATCTCGGAAATAGAAAAAACTCTTTCCTCGATCCGTATGCATAGCTTACGGCACTTGTATCGCAATATCCTATAATTTGTACAACAAATTCACTTCTTTGATTTACTGAACATTCTTCATTATTCGTAAAGCACACACCAGGCAAATAATTTTATGAATGTGTCATCAGTGCTGGATTAACCCTATAAGCAAAGTAAACGTCTGCTTAGGTCATCAAGGGAAGAGAGGCACCAATTGAATATTTCTTAGCCGAATTTATTGTTTAAATTAAATTAAATATATTGCCCTTTTTGAAATTATATAGCGTTCTATCTTGTGTCATGTTTATCCTGCAAAATAAAGCACACTGTGCTAGCATAGAGGAAACCATACAAGCTGTTTAGCTGTGCGTTCATTTTCTCGTTTGAAATATATTAAAAATCCCCTCAAAACAACTATGCAACAAGGCATTCTGGATGTCTTATTTCTGATCAAAGAAAGTAGTAGAAAATTATTAAAGCACTAATAACGATGTGCAAGTCAATGTTCTGTTCCATTTGTTCAATTTGTTGTACCAGTCCTTTATATCATGCTTTGTTAATGGCAGTATTATCTGCTCGGCGGTTTTTTTTTTTTTTTTTTTAATCGAATGCCAACTTGTTCAACATCCTTGCTAGTATTCCAAATGCACATGCACTATTCAAGGATTATGGAAGAGTGCATATTGTTTATTGTCGTATAAATGCAATAAATGTTTTATTATAAACATATCGAGTGATTCACGAGTTTTGCAAGTAACTTCTGGAAATTGTTTTTTTATAAAACATGTGCCAAAATCATATTCATTCTAATTACCATTACTTATATAGATTATTTAGTTTAAAAAATGAACTGGCATATCCAAAGCAAGGAATAATATAAACTTACATTGATCAACACGATACAGCTGAATTCACTCATTGCATTAATAAAAAAAATTAAAAAGTAAAAAAAAAAAAAAAAAAAAAAGACACTCTTTAACTGGTGTTTTCACTTATGCATCTTTGCGCTGTTATAAAGCTCATCGTCCTCAACTGAACTGTGCATCGCAATTTGTTTGTCCTTGATATATCGTACGATTCTGCAATAGCAGAGTGACCATAGTCCGCCGGCGTGGTCTTGTGGTTAGCTTCGCTGACTACAGATCCGTCGGTCCGGTTTCGATTCCCGGTACCTCCTCGGATTTTTCTGAGGTAGGGAGGTCTGGTAGGGGTGCACTCAGCCTCGTGATTCCAAATTAAGGAGCTACTTGATAGAGAAGTAGCGGCTCCGGTCAAGAAAACCACCATTAACGACCGTGGGTGTCGGCATGCTGACCACATGCCCCCCAATCCTGCCATCTGCCTACGGGATATGACGCAGCGGTCGGGTGGTAGGCCAAGTCCCTCCAGGGATTTAGCGCCACGGAGTTTAGTTTTTAGTTTTTTAGAGTGACCATAAGTCACTTTCAGTATATCTTCATTGGTCACAGCACTAAGAAAATTCCAATGGGAAGTAAATGAGGAGGTCCATTGCATTTCGGAGGACAGTAGACATCGTCGAGGTGATATTATTGTCATTTGCCATTAACAAAGCAGGGTATAAATGCCTGGTACTGAACCCTATTGTTCAAATGGAACAGAACATTGACCAAGCTGTGCCGGTAAAAAAAGAAAAAGAGGCTTTTTACTGTCCCTGTATTCCTTACTCCTTTTCGAAGCCAAGTGAACAGCATTTGGTTGAAGTATTAACATACGCTCGGCATAACAGAGAATGCCAAACAAAAAATATGCCGTAACATGTTGGAAGTCTCATTGAACACATTGCATAAGCATTTATTTGGAATTTTTAAACTGTTCACTTCCATTTTCTATAGTATTCTTATGATTTCAATGGATTACTTAATTAAAATTCTACACGTGTTTCTTTATCTGGACCTGTGTAGTCATCCAAATGCCGGGAGAATTGTTTTCCTAATAAAAATTTCTCTGTTCTAGGAGCAGTATTTGCCATTGAAGCAATATTTATTTATTGATATAATCGAAATGAGTCTTGAATTAAGAAAAACATACGTTTCTAGCCATTGCGAATTGGACGCATGCTTATGTCATGTTTTAACGGAAATTCTGTCAAATATTTCATGAAGTTAACATGCTTCATTCATGTATCACTCTGTATTTGCTTATAAGATTACAAGGCTATAAGAATCATAAACAATACTTAAACAAATAGCACCTCAATAAATGTATACCTTTAATGGAGCTACTGCAGCAATAAGTAACTCCTGCTGAACTACCTGTATAACTTACATAGAGTCCTAAACACTTATGTTAGTTTTAATAGCTAGTGGCCAATTAGAACAGCTTTCTGACATATCAAGGTTTTATTAGCACGAGATTAGTCATCTGAAAAATCGTGTGAGGTTGTTAGGTATTCTGGTTCATAAACCTTGGCTATTAGTGTAGGCAACGCAATGTTTCTACGCTTTCAAAGTTAGTCGTTTTGCCTTCACATTCCGACGTCTTGAGTAATTTATTGTGGAACGGTCTTTTTGATTTTTCAATTGCATTTACTGTACAAGATCTTGATAACTATACTGGTCTGAAATTTTCCGTCGCAATAGGACGGTTTGGTATGGTGTGAGTTGCACAATTTGCGATTATCAGTCTACTATTATATTAAGTATTGTCTAGGCAACACAACAAACATTTTTGTTTATTTATTGAAGGAAAAAGCATTTGCATTTACAAAGGTCATTACATAAATAAGACATTACATTAGTTAATAAAGCGCAGATCGTATGAAAATCTTATTTATATCTTCCCCCGTACCAATGAGGTAGTCTGAGAGCAAGCTTCATCTGGTAGATTCAAAACAACTTATTGATATGAACTTACTTGGAGCTCTTGTGCTATTTTTTATATTTTCTCTTAACCTTCTTTTTCACTTACATGTATATTTGCTTTTCACTTACATGTATATTTGCAACATAAACAAAACATTCCCGAACGAGCTTGCCTCTGGTTTGGAGTGTAGTTAACAAAACAATTTTTAACTCTTTGTTTTAGAAGCTGTTATTATTGTAATTTCATGTACGGAATTCATTATTTTATATCAGTGGTGACAACAACGAGGCTCGCGAGCCGCATGCAGGTCTTGAGCCAATATCGTGCGGCTCTTGAAACCAAACTAACAGTAAATATGATACAGATTTTAAAAAGTATATAGTTAATATAATTTAATGAAAACATATTACGAGGAAGTGAAACACTTATTTCTGATTTAGCGCTGAGCGTATTTAGTTTCCAGAACAAATCAAGACTATTTCGGAAAGACCTTGAGACTAAAACATTCGCTTATTTCAAATCTCTGAAGAAAATTACTGAAAACTTCCTGAAGTTTAGATGGAAACAGAAGATTATTTATGTAAAATGTCTGGTCTTTCTAAAGTAATCAATGACAGATTTAATGATTTGAGAACCCTTAAACTTTCATTTTCATTCCTGGAAAATCCTTTTGCTGTTGATGTTGTGGGCGATGGCAGTCCTATTTCATCACCATTACTAGTACTGCAAGAGGACGAAGTAATAAAAGGACTTGAACGAGGTAGTGTTTTGACCATAGAATTGAATAAAAATACCTACTAACAAAAGAGTGTGCTACGAGACTTATCTCTTAGCACTACTTATGTGTGTGAATCTCTGTACTGAACGCTTAAGTTCACTAAATCTAAATATCGATCTGAACTAACTAATGAACATTTAAGTGAACTCGTGCGAACTGCGCTAACCAGTTATCAACCAGATTTCAAACAACTAACAGCAAAAATGAACACTCGAGAAAGAATTCCTTACAATTAAAATCTTATTTCTTGTTGTGTAATTGAACAATAATGTTTATGTGTATAGTAAAAACAATGAGGTTCGCTTCGAACAGCTTCATAAATTTTCAGCTCCCAAAGTTAAGGTTAGTGGCTACCCATGTTTTATATATTTTGTTTGGCGAGATAATGGAATATCTCATCAATTTTAATAATATTATGTGCCTCTTTTTAAATAATTTATTAGTGATAAGTTTGGCTATTATGTAATGAAGCCATGTTATATCATCTTGGGGCAATTAGGATTAGCCTACGCCTTAGACCTGTTTTAGTATTGCACTTAGTTTCAAAAAATGAGCATTATGTGTCTTATTGTAGCAAAGCTATCCACTCTTATATGATTAATTTGTATTCATAAATTTGTTCTATTTCCAATCCCGTAGTTTAAATTTTCTGTATTCTTTTATAATTCTTTTCTTTTTTGTAATAATAGGCCTATCAATGGCAAGAGAGAATTATTTAACCCTCCTCAGACTGTAATTCCGTATTGACAAATGGACTGAACTAGACCTCAACGTTTAATCTTAACACTGTTTGGCATGAAATGTCTTAACTATTGACTGTATAATTTTTTGAAAGTTACAAATTAATATGATTATCCCATGCTATGTTTGTATCTATGATAATAAATATGTATTTTCCTTTTAATTTTGAGCATTCACAGGAATTCAGTTTAGTCAATTTTATTTTCATTGTGGATAAATATATTGCAACATAACACCTAATTACAGTAATAACTTTTAAATGTTATTTCATGTACCCATTTATGAAGTTCCTGTTTTCGAAACGCAGATTGTAACTTTTTTATAATGAACTATAAAAATGCAATACATTAAGATCTACCTGCATCCGGTTTGTTATTAACTCAGTTATAATACTAATGATGGTTTCACGGGCTATAAGCCGAGTAAAAGGATATATTGCATCCAAGCTTTCGGTCGCTGACATCTCTGCGGCCTTCCTCAGGGAAATTTCCCTGACGCCGAGATAGCCTCAAGTGTTCAGTAATAATAGTTATATTTTATCCAAATAGAGAACTATGATTGATTTCTAATAAATTTTTGCACATTATGGTTTCAACTAAAATCATTGATTTATGAACAAAATAGCTTTGGTATCATTGCCAATATTTATTATTGATATTAATATAATAATCATTTATATTTTTGTATTACAGTATTATCATTAGTGTTCTAATATCCATACTTCACGCATCATAAATGTAACAAAATAAACTGTTCCTTAGATCGCCTTCATTTTCTTAAATATATGGATCAAAACCTTTTCTAACCTGATGTATATCTTGTAAGGAAAATGTGTTTTATTAGAAATCCCACTTATTTTGGTTTCAATTTTATTATGATTCTAAAAGTTTTGAGGAAATAGCGTGTTACTTCGATACTAAGTGATGGGTCAGTCTCGTCTGAATCAAATCTCCACACATTGGCTAGGTTATTCATTCCGACAAGAGTAATGTAGTGAATATTTGGCGCATTTTTTTTTTTGCAAAAATAAATATTTCAAACGTATCCAGTATGTAAATTTGCAGAAATTCAGGATGCTACCGCCTTGTGTCAGTAAGGATGTCTTTTTAGGTTAAAATTCTGTTGTATTTTTAAAAGTATTTCCTTATTTCTGAAGTGGGTAAGAATATTACTGTTTTTAATTTTCAATGTACTGTCACGAACAGTGAGATACTGGGTTTTATAAAATAAATTTACTTAAAAAAAAAAAAGGAAAAAAAGTCCATAATTCTATAATATAGGTTAATTACAACAGTGTCCAAAATATTAAGAATATATTTTAAGGAATCATTGGATACTTCTCAGAAATATACAATTGGTTTATATCTTTCTCACCTTTAAGGTCTTAATTACATAGTTTTTAATAAAATCTCCAAAATTAAATTTGGTATATAAGTAGGATTTTAAAAATATGTGTAGGCTATTATTTTTTCTCACATCTCAAAAAGTACAGATAAGCTATTTGAAATGATACTGTTATAACTATTAGACTATTATAGATATTACACTATTATATATTTTAGACTATTGTAACAATCTGTATAAATGAGAACATTTTCCCCCCAAGGGCATAAAAGATTAAAAAATAAAATACACTTTTCTTACCTTTTTAGGAAATAGTTTCAGAACGTTTACATAAAAAATAATTATCTATTATTATAATTTATTTCTGTTCTTTTTTTATTGTATGTTATAGGCCTACCTTATCTTTCCAGTTACCGTTTGCATTCCTTTTCCTTTGACTTTACCCTAAGAAAGAATAAACGCTAGCATCGTAATAAACAATGAAGTTTACTGCACCGTATAAAGAAGTCGGGACTTCCCTGAAGAAAGGAGTTTCCCTTACAGACGAAGTGGAATAGTATTTTCTAAATCAACTTTTAAAGGAAGTCATCCTGCCAGGGTGAAATGAGTAGAGCTGCACCCTGCTAGACGTAATGGGACGAACCGCAGTAAATTCCTCTTCCCTTCCGCCCTTCGCCCTCAATCACTCTGCGGGCCCTACATCCCTTCGTGGTACTAATTTCCTCTTCATAAACCCGCTCGCGGACCCGGTATTTGCATGCTGTACGGTCCATTGACACAGGAAACGAAGCAGGGACCTGCCTTATTACTCCTGTGTTCCTCTTAGTTAAGGTTTTCGCTCGTCTTGATTTTGAACGGTACTTCCTCCTGGTGTTTCTTAATTAGAAATATCTGCTGGCAGGAATGTTTGAGGATTTTAGTTCTTCTTTAACTTGTTTTTGGCATTCTTGCGATACCAGCAGAGCTAGAAACGGTGCTTGCTGGTGTTTGTGTAGAGAACAGTGAGGATCAGTATTCTTATTTACAGGGCTTATTCGCATTTGAATACCTTCCTGGAATAAGGCTGTAACCATCAAAATATTAATTTTTCAGAAGAGATACATGTGATTTATTTGAAAAGAACAATAAAAATATGAAAGAACAGAAGAGTTTTGAATTGCTAAAACTAAAATCTTATTGGTATATACTGATATTTCAGAATAACTGTATGACATTCATATTTGTCAGTGGAATAAGGATGAATTAATGGATTATCATAATTTAAAATTAAGTACTACACTTTCTAATTCTTAGTATTACATATCTGGTTGAAAAAAAAAACTAATTTTTCCTGTATTACTACACTCATTCTTTTATAAAGGGAAATATTTATTCCACTTATCTCAGCACAAGACTGTTTCCTACGTTTACAATGCCTTTTATTGCTGTATATTCCTTCCCGCTCTCCTTTGGATGTTTCCTTTTTGAATTTTCCAATTAATTTAATTACTTTTACGCCTACAGTCTTTATTTAACAACTTAAAAAAGTCTAGCGACGATCCAGAACAAGTACTGTTGGCCATAGTGAATTATGTTACATCCTTTTTCCACAAACCTTAATTTCTATATAGCTCTAGTGTTTCACTTAGTTTAGTAATAGGCCTACAATGGTACTACCGTGCAGAGTAGTGATCTTGCATCCTATTTCCACCAAAATCCAATTTCTGCACCCTTATTCCAGGTAGGTATTCAATTATAGGACCTGTGATTAAAAACAAAGTTTAGCAATTCGGGGATTGGTTTCATTTAAATTTATTGATTTTACTTAATTAAGTTAACTTATTTTTAATTGCAATAGCGTAAGAAAAATAACCAAAATAAAACCCGTTTTTCATCTTGTTCCATTATCTTTTTCACAATTCCTGTAAGAGGTACACTTATGGTGATGGAAAGGATTTGAATTGCAGGAACACTTCACTAATCTGATTAGCTTGTGGAAGGTGAGTGCGTTTGTGAAAGTGGAAACAGACTGGCATCCTCTTGACAGTCATGTCAATAAAACATCCCATTACTAAATTGAAGCAATTTACTGGCAAGTGGTGTAATCGATAAACTCCTTTCGCCACCTACAATATTACCTCCTTCATCAAACTTACACACGAGTATGGTTCTCGAGTATTCCCACGCAACTGGCTTCTGGTTTGTTGCTCTTGTAAGTACATTATTCATGTAGTTTTTTTTTTATGTAGGTCCAAAATTAAATTATCAGAATTTTCAGAGGAATTTTTCGCCTATAATATTCACACGTAATGTCCTACAGAGACAATATTCTGTGGTTCATAAATTCATATTTCGACCATTAAGAAAGCCCTAAAAGTTGGATAGGTAAAATGTCGATTCTTAGCCTAGGGTTCAAATACAGGGAAATTCTACTATTTAGTGTCTCAGATCCATCTTACCCTTTAACCCAGTTGCAAGAAGCAAACTATTCCCCTACCGTTGGTTCTGATTTCTCATTAAATGTTCAACATTGTTCCCAGCTCTAGTAAATTCAGAACTCGTAAATCGACACTTCTATTCTCTAGAAGAACAACACACTGACATAATGATCGATTAATTTTTGTTTAACTGTAATTTAATGAATGTAATCTATAAGATTTTCAAAACAATTGTGCTAAATTAGGATTCAATAGGAGAGAGTCTAGTAATTTCGGTAAAAATTTCTAAAATAATAGTAATAAAAATTGCCCATAATTTAATTGGGAATAATTTTTATTGGCTATTTTTTAGATTTTTTTTTAGCAAAACTCGCCCTTCCCTCCTTCCACGGTTCACGCGAAATTGTATGTTCAGTTTCACTGAATTGTCCATAAAGCAGTAATGAGCTCTTCTCAGTTGAATTTTATTGTTTGTTATGATGTTTTATTTTTTCTTCGTTGCATTAAGCGGAAGATTTATGGCAAAAGGTACAGAGTAAATGCTTACAGCTTTCTGAAACCAAGTTGTATACCAACTTGCGGAAACACAAAATCTGAACAGCCGTTAAATTCTGCTTCAGTGGCACGAATACTAGTGATGTATATTAAATGGGACTTATTTACAGGCACTGCATTATCCTTGTCTAGAATGTCAACACAACACTCGTATCACTATAAGTCATTCGATAAAATGTGTTACAGTAGATGACTTCGTAATACAAAAATCTACGTACTCGTAATATTATTATAAATATACACAAATCAAAACATTTAAATGCACTATTACGCGACCATAAAGCTTACTGAAGATAACAAAATAATTATCTAAAATCTATCGATTCAGTCTTTGCTTAAAATGAAAATATGAACTTCTTAGAAACGTTATTAATTTACGTCCAAGTGTAAAAAGAAATTTAGTAATTTTGCAAATAAATGTTGATTTGATAATTCAGTGTTATGGCAAACGCTAATCAAATAATAATAATAATGTGAATCTCACTTCTTAGCACAAATTTTATTTTCCCACAAATTACAATATAAAATCTTTACAAATGTGAATTTGTACGCCTCCCGAAAAAGCAAAGCTTGTGCTCGGGGTCGGTTCAGTTCAATATACTGAAATATACCAAAGTAACTCCTTTGAGTTATACAACAAATTGATTTACAAACATAGTAAAGTATACGGTAATAATATTTACAGTAAGGGTAGAACATTGATAAATTTCATTTTTCCGTTTGTGGTAATGTTTGTTATTGTAAAGAGAATTGTCCACCTAACCACAAATTAAACTGAACCAAAAGTTCAATGAATGTAACGTTTAATTAGCCCTTTTTTAATCTACAGTATCGTAATATTAGTTGAATTCATACATATGTAGCACTCCTGTATAAGGTTTTCATAGATACTGTTACACATTCTTCAAAAAGTGTTGATGGTGAAGTTTAGCTTTTGTCCTAAAATATATATGGTAGTAAAAATTATGCAGTCACATAGTACACATTTATACTTTAAATAGTAAAATGCTGTATGTATCCAATTTAAAAACATAAAACCACTAAAATTATATTATCTTATATGTTGCGTAAAATTTAAAAATTTAAAAATTTAAAAACTGTAAGTTATAAAACCATTGTATCCTGATGATTAAGCGTAGGCAAATTTGCCGAATATATCTCAGCAAATAGTCAACGATATGAAGTTAATCTTAGGTACACCGGAGCTACGTAATTTACTTATGTTCAATAGATAGGCAACAGACAATGTTTTATAATTAATCTACATTACATTTCTTTATAATACGATAATAATATATCAAATTTTAAGTTAAATAAATTTTAAGGCAAAGTAATTATAAGTTAACTATATTTTAAAATTTAATGTATAAAATGTTATATTAATGACAGAAGTAAGGAAATAGTTTAAGAAATAATTATGTAAATTTCATAATTAATTTTATACTTAAATTGATTAAACCAGTTAATTCAGTATGGCTGCTAATAAATTAATTGAATATTCTTGGGCCGAAACTTGAATAGAATAGGAATGTTTTTACATGTTGCGGCCTATAACAATAGAGAAAGTAGGCCTATGTATAAATTAATTATAGTCACAAAATCAACTATTTAAATAAGTTCTACAAGCATTTCGATTGAAATTGCAAGTAGCTCATTCTCAAAACTCCATTTTTCTTTAAATTGACAATTATTTAAAAACTTTTAACTCACTTTTACCAAATCCTGAGCAATGATTAAAAATACCTAAAACTATGTTAATAAATAAATATTTTCAAAATGAAATGTAGTATTAATTAATAACCGCCGAAGTCTATGTCATATATTCGTCATTTGTTGATATGATAATGGCCACGAAGCGATCGTCTTTTTTCGTTTGCAAGTGCTCGTTTATGACATCCAATTACATCTTGATCTTGATCTTACAGTTTGATCTTACATAAAAATGATCGAATTTGATGATCCAGGTAATAAATCGCTGGAAATCTTTGAAAAACTTAATTTTAAAACAGTCTAGGCAAAAATTTCTATACAGCTCTCTCTCTCTCTCTCTCTCTCTCACTCTCTCTCTCTCTCTCTCTCTCTCTCTCTCTCTCTCTCTCTCTCTCTCTCTCTCTCTCTCTCTCTCTCTCTCTCTCTCTCTCTGGGTGGCAACAAGAAAGTAGGCTATTTTATTATTTTATTCTAAGCATTATATTGGCCTCTTGAAGCTATAAAATGTCTATTAAAAGAGAATCGTATTTTCAAGAAATTATGAGCAGTAAATATGTTCATTGCTTATACTTTGCAATCCTATGGGACACCTCTACGTGTTCGGTGTATAGGCCTATGGGACTTTCAAATAAGCAATGAGCTTTACACGATAATTTGCTGCTTTGATCAGATTTTGACTTTGTTCTAAGTACATTGTAGTAAAACAGTGTACATGCTTATCTCATGAAAGTACAGAATCGATAAAAATATTTACAATTATAGAAGACTAATGAACTCATATGTGCCCAGAATCAATTGAAATATAGGCAGTGTAGTGCAGAATAAATAACTGAAGTAATTTTATTGTTATCACTCTATTTGTTTAGGTATATTGTATTCGCGCTTTATAGGTTCATTATCATAAAAATTGAACTGATTCAGAAAATTAATTTAAAATATTCATCAAGTATAATTTACTTAAGGAAACATTTCATATATTTATATTTTAAAAATTCCACTCGCCCTTGAATTTTTTCGCTTCAGTTAGTCTTTAACTGCAAATTTAAACCAGTAAATCAGGCCATGACATTTTGATGACCTTAAAATTTATTAACGCAATTTACCGGTAACTACTTAAAGTTAGTTCACTTAGTTTTTAGTTTTTCTTGTTAAATTAATTGTATTTATTACAAATCATCCTTGCATCTTCTTCTTGATCCTCACACATTTACTTATATAATTGTGTTTAGTGTATAATCTATAGTACTGTACAACACTTATTTGCGAAACTACACCAACTTTTATTGGGATTTATTCCTGTAGGTGGCAGAATAAATAAATAAGAAAATAAAAATAAATATATTTTGTGATTCAGTAGCCACAGAGTTGCAATACCATAGGAAGTGAGAAACGCAACGCCGGGCATAAATGGGTTAACGTAATTTTAACTCAAGTGGTTATTGTGTTAGTTTTATCTTCATTCAAATATAAATTGTTGGCGCACAACTAATATTTTCCTTCATTTACAGCAGATCAACTAGTAGCCTATATTCCCAGTTACCAATGTTATCAAACACTGATGTGTCATCTGCAAACAATATTGACTGAGCCTATTCTATATGCGTGGGAGTGTAGCAAGGAGAAATAGACTTGGATATGAGTTTCAGACCGTTATGACTAATACATCAACTGGATGCCGCGAAAGGAAACTAGGGAGACAGACGCGAGGCGGTTTTTGCAGAGTTACAGTAGCAATAGCAGACGTCCTTACACATGCCTGGACGTGATCCCGGTTCTTTTTTTCTAAATCTGAAAACTTGATACAGACGTCTACATTCTGCTCTTCTTGGAAACAACTTGCAGCATGTGTTGTTATTGTAGGGATGAACAAAATCTCACCGTTAACAGGGTTAATGATTTATTCATCCAATTTAATATTTTCCACCAGGTATGTGAAAATCAGTAAGAGTGTTGTAAACTAGTCAGTTTCGCTTTGATCACCTAGAATGGTTGTTCGGTCTAACATTTGGACATACACTATTAAGGTCCTTGTCATTTTTTAGGTAGATTTCGAAAAAAAATCTACCTATTGCAATGGATACCATGTCATGATTTTCGAAAAATTCTTTCATATCTTTACGTTTCATGCTCCCCTAAGTACGAAACCACCGCCCGTTCAAAAAAAAAATTGTGATATTTATATATATATCTTTACACGCAAGCGGCCGTAATTTTGAAGATATTAGAACCACATTTTATTATGTCATTTCTAGGCCCAATAGTTCGGACAAGTTCGTTAATGAGCAAATTTGGCCCAAGGGGGTGGTCGGGGGAGGGGGTGGTCGGGGGAGGGGGTTGAAATTTTTAAAAATGTATATCTCGGCCCCTATGAAGTATAGAGGGAAACTTTGTTTGAATAAATTAGAATACTCCCTATGGAATTCACAGTGACACCAACGATTCGAGGGTTCGAGTGAGGGTGGGGGTGGGGGATGAAAATTCGAAACTTTTGAAACCACGTCTTGTGGGGTATCGTTGGAAAGCTCTTGATGAGTACTCTACAAATCAATAAATAGTTTCTTGATGGCTCTCATATGACGCGAGATTTTAATGTTTGAAAATAATAACACTTAAAAGAATTATTATAATATCATAATTTTGTCTTGTTTAGTGGCTTTGCTAATTTTATTCATTGCTGATCTTGCGCACGGCCTCCCAGAATATTATATCCTATTCTTGTTTTAAAAAAAAATGATTGTAGGCTTTTGCTCTTTGCCGAATTCAGTCTTTATTATTGCGGGTTTGCCGTGCCAAGGCTAAAGAAGGAGAGTGCTGCGCAGCGACAATAAATTAAACCAAAAGCGCTTCGAAATCTACCTCAGCCTCTAGGCCTGCCTAGAGGGATTTTTTTTTATTGGTGTTGCTGCTACCCGAGTTGCAGTGTTTTGTTCTTACAACTAAGTGTATTGTCATCACCAAAGTTTCAAGATTCTACTTTTTATCTCTCTATATATAAGAGGCTTTGTCCTGACTGAAAGACTGACTGACTGACAGACAGAGAATCAACGTACAGCCTAAACTATACCAGGTAGAGACTTGGAATTTTGACAGTACCTTCGTTTCATAATGTAGGTGCTCACTAAGAAAGGATTTTGAAAAATTTCGATTTCAAATGCCAAAAATAAAATGTTTTTCAGAATACTTAATCTCTTTTTACACAGAATTATCCAATCCAAATCACATTTTACATTAAAACATATTGTTGCCAGTGGGTCTCAGATGGGTTTGTAAAAAAAAAAAAGAAGGTAGAATATATTTGACAAATGAGAGAGCTATCAATATCCACGAAAATAATGCAGTCACATAATTTCTTTACCCTGGACATAGAGAAAACAATACGAGGTATAGTAATATATATTATTATATCACAGAATGAAATCCACGAAAATAATGCAGTCACTTAATTTCCTCTAGCCTGGAAATAGAGAAAACAAAACGAGGTAAGGTAATATGTTTTGAGAAGAGATGTATGAAAATGTAATTCATTCCCAAGACGGTTTTATGGTAACATGAGAGTGAGAAACAAAATTTTCAGCCACGATAATACAATTTTATGTTACCGGAATTTCTGTTTCTTCTTATTTGAACCCCTACCAGGCTTGCTGTGTACTGTACAAGCGATAGGATGCAAAATTTTACATCCTCTATGAGCCATAAAAGCTATATCAAGCATTTTCTTAGGGAATAGTTTGAGTGTGATAAGTCGTTCTTCCTACTTCAAATTATAAATACCTATATAAGGACCTAGAATTTAAAAATCTAAAGTCCTTCATAAGTTAATTTCCAATTACAAAATAAAAAACCCGGGCGACGCCGGGCCTTTTAAGCTAGTCAATTTTAATGTTGTATATTTTACATTATTGCCATATTATACAATATTAGCAGTCATCCTGGGTAGCGCAGTTAGTATCGCGCTGGCTTTCTGTGCCCAAGGTTGCGGGTTCGTTCCCGGCCCAGGTCGATGGCATTTATGTGGGCATAAATGTGACATGTAGATTTACTGGCATATAAAAGAACTCCTGCGGGAGAAAATTCCTAAACACCGGCGACGGTCACAGGCCTAAGTTGCAGTACCAACCAAGCAGTTAAGTAGCCATATGCCAACCAACCAACTAGCCTATCCATGGTGAAAATGGGTTTAATAATAATAATAATAATAATAATAATAATAATAATAATAATAATAATAATAATAATAATAATGTTTATTACCCAATGTCCATACAGGTGAGGCATCGTCAATATACGTAATAACAGTTCTCATAAGACAAAGTCAGCAGTAAGGAATTCGTGTACAGAGAAAAATGGTCTCCTTATCAGCCATGCATATACATAATTTTTAAAACTATTTATGGGTAAACAACGGACGCTTGAAGGCAGTTTGTTGAATAAATTAATGCCATTATAAAAACAAGTGTTATAAGAGCTATTAAACGACACTTTGGTAAATTTAAATCTGCCCTGTGTCTTGTATTATAATTATGCATTTCTACAGGGTGTTAAAAAATTACGTTTACAACCTTTCAGGGATGATAGAGGAGGTAAAAACAAACATTTTCTTTATGTGACAAAACTTTGGCATATGCGCCGTTTATTGTGTAGGCCTACATAAGTGTTAATTGCAACATTCGAATTTTGTTCCTATTATCCAGAAGGAACGAGGACAATTGTCGTTTTAGAGATGGTGTCCAAACTGCCGTTCATTGAAGGCATTGCACAACTGGTATCTTCGTACTATGGACTGTCTGCAAGGCTCAAAAAGGCCAATGTTGTCTCAAATAACACGTGCAGCTTCAACAATGCGAGCAACTAATTTTTCTGCCGTATCGATCGGTGTCTCATACACAAGACGTTTCATGTCCCTACAAAAAAAATTCAGTGGTGATAGGTCCGGTGATCGAGGTGGCCACCACGGTACCGCCCCACCCCTGCCGATCCAACGATTGGGGAATGGAGCATTTAGATGGTTCCTGACACGACGATCAAAGCAGTACAAACAAAACTAATCGGTGCGTGTTGTGACGGCAGTTAAGCCATCTACCCTTAAGTCCATCTAGCGGCAAAACGGAGCATTTGCCAAAGTTTTGTCACAGAAAGAAAATGTTTGTTTTTACCTCCTCTATCATCCCTGAAACGTTGTAAACGTAATTTTTTAACACCCTGTATATCAGTAAAACTCTCTAGATTCTTCTTGACAAATAAGGTACAATAAAATAGATATAAAATAAAAAGTGTCATAATATTCATTTCAGTAAAAAGAGGTCTACAGCTTTCTCTCTGACTTTTGTTTGCAATTATCCTCAGGGCCTTTTCTGGAGAAGTAAAATAGAATTTGTTTCCCTGGAATGACCCCAGAGATGTATTCCATAAACAATATGGCTTTGTAAAAGAGCAAAATACACAGACCTTAAAACCTCGAGTGAAATGCAAGTCTTAATTCTTCTTAGAACAAAAATACCTCTAGCCATTTTCTTACAAATATTTTCAACATGGGGCTTCCAAGTAAGCTTAGAGTCCAGGTGAAAACCAAGTAATTTTATATTGTCGCAGTTATTAGGTATCGTGCTTGTAAGACCAAAAGAATATTTCCGAGTCTTTGAATCATTTAGAGCAAACCCATTTCTACCAAACCAGTCCTTTGCAGCTTTGAGGCCATCCATTTCCATTTGTTTCATCTGATCTAAGTTTTTATCAGAAGATATTAGAGTGGCATCATCTGCATATAACACGATATCCACTGGTATATTATAAGACAGATCATTTACTGCAATGAGAAAAAGTAATTGTGCCAGTACAGATCCCTGTGGAACTCCACAGTTTATTAATCGAATATCGGAACTTTGGTCGTTTATACTAACAAACTGCTTCCTGTCATATAAAAAGGACTTAATGAAGTTCAACCCAGCGTTATTAACCCCATTGTATTGTAACTTTTTAATTATCAGTTTATGATCTATGGTGTCAAATGCCTTAGTTAGATCACAGTCTGTTAGTGATAGTAGATCCTTATTTTCAAAAGCTGTGATGATCTTTTTGACTACATATTCAGTAGCTAACACCATGGACTTTCCTTCCTCTTAGATATTCCAATAACTGTTTATGCATGAGAGATTCAAAGATCTTGGTCAGAATTGGTACCAGGCTTACAGGTCTATAATTAGCCGGAGAGTTCTTATCCCCCTTTTTGTAGATTGGAACAACTTTACTTATTTTCAAGCGGTCAGGGTAAATTGGATACTGGAAACATAGATTAATTAAAGTAGTTAGGGGGGCTAAAATAGACAGGATAATCCTCTTAACGAAGTAGTTGGACATGCCATATACATCATTGCTCCGAGAATTTGACAATTTCCTTGTTACGTTGTACACCTCCTCGGTGGTGATTAGTTTCCATTTCAAACTTGTACCACATTGTGGAGCATTTTCACATAGGTTCATGGCCTTTGTTATATCCATTTGACAGCTATTAACAATATCATTAACTGATTGAATACAGTACTGTTGAAAAACCTGTGGTTCAATTTCAACCTTGTTAGAAGTATTCATGTTTATTTCCGTTTTAACTTTGTTCCAGGCTACTTTAGTTCTATTATGGGCTGTATTAATAAAATGAACATGAGCACACTTCTTCCTTTCAACCACTAAACTTTTATAATTGTCATTCAGCAATTTGTATTTTTTCTTGTCACTTTCCAGGTTATTAGACTTGAAACCCGTCCTCTGAGCAAGTACTAGGCGATGTAGTTTATGGAGATCATTACTGTACCACTTAACAGCACTCTTAGTTTGTCTTTTATATTTATGTGGAAAGCAGTAATTACAGTAGGCTATACTGGCATATGATTGATAAAGTTTGCGAAGGCAGTATTAATGTCTCTTTCATTATTTAAAATTTCCCAATCAGTATCAAACATAAATTGACAAAACATTTCTATATTGGCCTCATTCATGTTACGAAACCTAATAAGTTCTCTGTTTACTTTCAGTTTACTCCTATTTACAATCATCAACAGAGACTCATGGTCTGCAATACAACATTCTATATGTCTAACCGAAATCATTTCCTTACTGATGTCTGTTAAAAAATAATCTACACAAGAAGTCCCTCTCAGTGGTGATATTCAAACAGTTTAACAACCGGTTCTCAACAGGGTATTTGATGTTGATTCAAAATAGCCCAATGTGCAATTTTGTCCAGTGGCGCCAACTTATATGGGCCCGTGGGGCTCAAGCCCACCCAATAATTTGCTGTGAATTATCTTAAATATTTATTATAATAATTATTAGGCCTATTATTACGAAAAAATCACGTTTAGTCGGTGCAAAACCAAAATCAGGCTAGCCTATATGCTTATACAAGCGTTGACACAAGTAACATGATCTCCCTTGTTTCAATTAACTTAGCCTACGGTACGATCGCGATCGTTTGCAATTGTTTCTGAATCCTTCAAATGTATAGCCTACGACAAATTTACTCTGTTAATGCCAGTTTTCCCAGCATTTTCCGAAATACTTTTTTTCCGCTTTGAAAAAACTGAAGATGTTATTACGTTCGACAATATTATAGAGAAGAGTTAATTTCACACATTGCTCTTCTAAGTGTAACCCTACATACGGATAACGGGGAAAAGTTGGTTTTCGATTTTGCTTGTTGAAGAATTTATAGGGAGAAGTACTGTACATGTAGGCCTACAAAATGCAGTGCTACTCAATAGTTATTGCTTGTTTTACTTTATTTTAATTTATTTTATTTTATTTTATTTTATTTTAGTTGTTACCTAATATCTTTCCTCCAAAGGTCCCCATGATTATAAACTTTGAAGAATTAAATTAGAGTCCCACCCGGGAGGTGTTGGTAGCACGGTTGCCTTCCACCTTGTCGGCCAGTGGTTAAAAATTTCCAACTTAACCGCACACCCGCTACCTATGGTGGTAGTCCATCGCTAGCGAACATAAATGGCGTGTTTTGGTTCTAGAAAATTCGTATATGTATTATCACTGTTGTGGATTGGCGTGAATCTGATCTTGGAAAAAGGCAATCACTCATTGTGAAACTACCGGTTCGGAGAACCTACAAGATATTTAACAACCGGTTCTCGCGAACCGGTGCGAACCGGCTGAATATCACCACTGGACTCCCTCTCGTAGGGCTCATACTAGTGGCATAAATATTAAAAGTCCTGAGCAGATCCAAAAGTTGGCCAGCCTGATGGCTTCCTTATGGAATATTTACATTTAGATCGGTTCCAATGATAATTCTTATTTTAGGCCTATTTTTACATATTTCTTTTAGTAATGCTTCAAAACTATTCAGAAAATCATAAAAATAGCCATTTGGAGATCTATATAAGGCGATTACAATAATATTGTAATCTAAAATTTCAACTGCACAAGCCTCACAAGTTTTTTCTATACAATTGTCAACAATGTCAATAGCTTTATAATGTAGTCTCTTGTTAAGAAATATACCGGACCCACTGTTTTTATGAATAGATCTACAGAATCCAGAGCCAATTTTAAAGACATTAGGTACATACAGATCCATCTCTCTGCTCTGTAACCAATGCTCACTGACACAGATCACATCTGGGCAGAGACCTAAAAATGACGCTTCCACAATTTCCAGTTTGTTTCTGATACACTGCACATTTGTATGGATTAACTTAAATCCATTATGATTGTCTTCCCTGAGTCATTCATCGGCCAGATTACTTATCTGTTCCTGTTTAAGTTTTCCATAAAATTCCGAGAACAGGCAGCCTTCGGGCCACAAATAGGGTTTAAGTATTCTGTTGAACTCTGATTCGTCTACCTCGACATGAAAAGACGAATACGAATCATATTTAGTTCTTAATTTTGTCACTTTATTACACAGGTTATGTTGTTCAAATGAATCTTCATTTCAGGGGCTGTAACCTCGGATGCCAACCTCGTCACGAAAATTGCCTTTTTTTCTTTAGACTATACTTTAGCTGCAATTTTCAAATTGTTAGATTACCAGTTCCTTTTCCCGTCACCTTTTCTTTCACATTCAACTGAAACCCAGCATCGGTAGCATCTGCATTGCACTGCATTTCTGTCTTTGACAATCGAAGCAAAGGTGTGTTCGTCCCTAACCTTTCCCTCCATTTGGTTAGTCAATTCACTTTTACTACTCGACATAACCTCACCACAGTTATGACGTTATTTAGCACTAGCATCAATATTGTATTTACCCTTTAATAGTTTAATGAGTAATTCCTGTTCCTTTAGCCGTTTTTCCATTTGATTGTTGAGTCTGCACATCAATTCCATTTCGCAATTCCACAGACACCCATCTTTCTTGCATCCAGCATCAGACACAGTATTTACATTTTCCTTGTTATGCGTATTAGGCGTGAATAATTCCTCAAAATAAACTTTCACATTCTCACCAACATCTGGTGCAACAGTTTTGGAGACCAGAATGTCGATTAGTATCTTTTTACTAACAAGCTTGTTCAATTCGTTCATTAATAGCTCACTCCTAGTGCGTTCACTCCCGTCCGCCATCTTAGACGCCATCTATATATAAGTGCATTAACCTTTAAGTTATAGCTAACTAAAATAGCAAATGGTATTGTCATATTAAAACAGTAGTTAATATAACAAATGCCTGATCTTTGAACCCCATTGGAAAAATATTGGGTATTCTGGATTTAGAAATTAAAATATAAAAGCAAAGCAAAAGATGAAGAAACTATTCTTCTTTAATTTCTTTACAGGATACTCCATTTTGTACCTTTAATAAAAACAGTACGGTCACTAATGAGTAATCATTTGACAGTGAAAAAACTTCTAGAGAAATGAGGCAACTACACAGAATTCATATGAACACTGCTTAGTTATATTTCTTGTGGATTTTGCCTCCCCACCTCCTGAGCCATTAAGAACGTAAATTCCTAGTATTTTCATAGAACTCTAAAGCACATCAATCAAAGACAATGCCAAAGTTTAGGAATCGTGAGTAGTTGGATAAGATTCCAATTTATGGGAAATCAATACAGAACTCTCACGAATCAATAAGACCTATTGTAGGTGACATGTTTTATTTTTAATTTTTGAAACAAAGTGCAATTTTTAGTTTCTCGCAGAACTTCTAGTTAAAATGTGGGCCTGTTAATAAATTCATTTCAGTGCGTACAAAATCCTCATAGCATACTGATTTTGGCTTGTCTTACAATATTTTTACTTCCTCTGCCCGTACCATAGGTACTATAGGTAGAGGAAGTATTGTTTTCGACCCCAAAATTCGAAGTTGAGTTTTTAGCATATATACACGTTTCAAGGCCCCCTGAATCCAAAAATACTATTTTTGGAAACATGTCTGTGTGTCTGTCTGTCTGTCTGTCTGTGAACACTCTAGCTCCAAAACGGAAAATCGTATGAAAACGAAATTTCGTATTTGGGTCAGGTACCTTCTGAAGATGTGAGAATAATATTGGCGACTATTTTCTCTTATTTTTAAGGGGACTTTACACGAAGAAATTTTCGTTTTTCGCGATTTTCTCGAAAACGGCTCTAACGATTTTCTTTAAAATTTTCACATGTGTTCCTTTTACTGAGAGCTAAAATTTTTATTTGAAACTTTTTTTTCGAGAAAATTCTCTGAGGGTAGTTACAAGCTACCCACTGTTCACCCACTGTTTGTAGAAAGTTCGTCTTGCGTGATGAACAACTGAATACGCGCTCTTTCACGGCCTCTTATTCTATATAAGAATGTGAAGTCGAAAGATGTATTGTTGGCCAGGCATAGAGTAAAGAAGTATCTGAGGGAAATATTCGATAAATTTCGGAAATTATATTTTACGGCGGAAAGTTCAATAAACGTCTGCAGTCACTTGTTCTTTTTTTTTAAGTTTGTTATATAGCCGGCGCTTTTAGTCGCATCATTGAAAGATAATAGCGTAAAATTGATAATTAGCGTAAAATTGTGTCTTGCGATTCTGTACAAGGATATGTGAATACTGCTAACTTTTATTTGGGCAGAGGAAATTATGTGACTTTCACATCAGATTTTTTTTCCTTAGGAGTCTAGTTGAGAACAACTACAGCTATGAGTTATTCTTATAAAAAAATGTAAGGTAAAATGTAAGGTGCCTCCTTTGGATTTTTATCTCTGAGAGCACCTTAAACTATTGGTTTATGGAGCAGACCCCTGATGAAGAAACTTTTCATCGACGTGTCATGGAAGCCTGCGAAACCATTCGACACCATCCCGGAGTATTTGAAAGGTTGCGACAGTCCATGATTCGACGAGTGCATGCATGTCTAGAAGCAAGAGGAGGACATTTCGAGCATTTGTTATGAGTTTTGTGTATTGACGTCTTATGAGTGTTGAACAGTGCCTAACGAGAAAACAAAAAGAATTATGGGACCTATGTTCACATGATCTTTTTTCCTTCGTTTGGTGCGAGGAACCCATGGCCGAAGTTTGTAAAAGTATTTTTTGAAACATCCTGTATATGTATAGGTATTACCACATATTATGAACTGTTCTAACCTATGTTGAACCATCCTTCAGTCTCAGTTCTAAAGAAGATAAATCTATGAATTAGATTTGTACTATAGACATAGGCTATATCGATACAGAATGTTTTTAGGTATTTCAAATATACAATCCAATTTATTTTATTGTCGCAGTACACACATCGCAGGTGCAGAATTTTACTTTAAACACATTGGTGTTCAGTTCACTATGGCCTCTACTAGTCTCTAAGTCAATTCTTCCTCAATTGCACAAATATCTTAGAAAAGGCTACAGCATATTCGACCTTTATAAAAGAAAAGCACGGCGGATAAAATAGGCAACAGTTTCTGTTTGTGTTGAGTTCTTGCTCTGTAAGATGTAAATCTGTAGATTTAATGAAGTAAAAATAAAAAAATAAAATAAAATGAATTAACTGTTCTTATGTATGATTTTATTCTTTTCCAGGTAAGGCTTCGTAGTATCTACAATCCAATTCGTACCTGGTGAAGTCTTATTCTATGGCTACAGAGGTAGGATGAGTTTCTCTCTATGTATGTTTTCTTTTGTTTTCTTTAAATACTTTGATATGGTTTTACTGAAAGTACATTACTAGTAGCCTGTACCCGTGAGAAGTTTCACTCTTCGTCCCTTTTGACAGGACCTGGGAAAACTGGAATTTCAGTTAAGTAATTAAATTAACTCTTACACAGTCGTGTCAAATCATAAAAAAAGTTTTAAAATACAAAGTGTTTCAAAAAAATGTACACACACTTTGAAGTGTCATAGAAAATCTATTTTCCGTTCTACAAGGTTACATTTCTGGACATAGAAAGCTTAAAGTCCAGTTTAAAAAATAAATGACTTCCTGATGAAAATGGGATTGATGTTCAAATGTTCAAAATGGTGGCCTTCAGCATCAGTACATATCTGAGTTAGAGTCACCACTGATTCCGTGCATCGTACTGAAGTGTCCAATGAGATTTCTGAGCACACCGCTTGAATCTCATTCCAAAGTGTGTCTAGTTTACGTGGTTTACGTTTGTACACCTCATCTTTTACTGTGCCCCATAAGAAAAAATCCAGCGGCGTAAGGTCTGGAGAGCATGCAGGAAACTCGATTGGCCCCTTTGTCTTGGCAAATTTCGATCCAGGTATGCTCGTACGTCCCTATGATGGTGCGGCACCATCTTGTTGGTAATAAAACCGTATAATGCACGAATGGCAGGTAATATGGAATCAGCAAGCATTGTTAGATACTTTTCATTGTAGTATGATTATTGGCACGATTGTTGGACGATTGTTGAAACTATTCTGCTACCACCTGTAGAAGGAATATAACATTACTTTCTCCCAGAAATTTAACCTTGTAGAACGGGAAATAAATTTTCTATAACAGTGCAAAGTGTGTATACATTTTTGAAGCAAGCTGTGTCAGTATATTTCACATAATTCACCGACAATAAACTGCAAATCCTTCCTAAGCTGAACATTTTGATTTATGAACCACTTATCGTTTCTCAGCAAAGGTGCGTTAAAAACCACTAATTAGACACAGAACAAGAATCCAGGTGCCTTTATATAAATATTTTTTATGTGCAGTCTATCTCGCCGGGACGTGCTACCGATGCTTGCAGGGCTACTTTGACTCAGAAAAGAATCTAAACATATTTTCTATTTAAAAGCAAAGTATTCTGGTGAGAATTTTTTTCCAGAAAATTAACAATTTTAACCAGCCTTTATTTATATATGAACCTGAACTCTTTTGTAATAATAATATTGATATTTAAAGATAAATAAAAATATATACACGCATTTTACAAGAAATACAGTAGAATTTGCGTCTTTTTTTTCAATTACAGGACAACATACAGGTAATACGTAGAGTCACCTATTGTTTCTCTCAGCTAAATTGTAAATATCTTACCATGATCTAACTTATAGTTTGTCACAATTATTGTTAAATAGTGTTAAAAGACGTTTTGAGGAGTGTAATTTCAAAGGTTCTAAGTGCCTTTTACAATAAGAGACACACAAAAAACCTCACAATTGTGTACTGTTTTGATTTCATGTTATTTAATTATTATAACTTGAAGGAAATGTATGATACTGCGTACTAGGGTGCTTTATACAAAACGTATTGTATTAATGATTTGGTACTGACTTAGAAGGTTCTAAGTGCCATAAGATATTATTTTGAACAATATTAATGTTTCTATAATATACATTGAACTAAACAGAACACACAGCACCTGTTTCACAGAGCACAACTATTCATAAAAAGTCTTTGCATGAACAAGAAGATATGGCACAATATTAAGGAGAACTTTCTTTTTTCCGGAGGTATACTCGTGGGATACAAACTAATGTTGACTTCATTCCAGTGTTCAAATGTTTTCCTATTAAGATATTTACCAGCAAACTCTTTGATATTTTAATAATGATCAGTTTTGGGAACTTGCACTTCGCAGAACTTATATAACTGAAACTGCCAGCATTCTTCATCCGTTCATGGGTATAGCAACTACCGTAACAGTGAATAGCACACAGAATCTACATGGATATTGACTTCGGCACAAGGAACTACATGGTGGGGGGAAAAAAAACTTCGAACCTATGAAATTTCCACTCATTTGTATTTACAATGTTCATATTAATTTCAGGAATGTTATGTTATTTGATTTTTAACCTAAATTTTATCTTTTACTGCTCGTAAATGACTTCTCCATCTGTACTGAGAAATAGGCTATTCAAAATTCGAAATAAATTTAGTATGTTTAACAGATAAATAATAGATTTCATGATAAAAGTTACCATCTAAAACATTAATGTGGCCATAACTTACACGCTGTTATTTTCAAAATTTAACTTTTTTATGTCTTGTGATAGGTAATTTCATGTAATTTTAAAATGCCTGGTTTATGTACGTGACGGTGATATTCACATGGGTAGGGGCAAACAGCTGATACACCCTTCTGCTTGTAAAAGAAATATACATCTTTCCCCGAACAAAGTAATAGGAAACATAAAGTAGTTAAAAATTTCAACTAGCATTAACGAATAGTTACAATATGCACTTGGCTTTCGCGGCCGCGTTTAAGAAGTAAACTTTTTGTGAAGGGCCGAAACCATCCGTTATGATAAGTTAAATGAGAGATTCTGTATAATTGATAGCCTATTGTTCTTTCAATGCCAGTCTGGTAGGATTTGTGGTCAGTTTGTAGCTAGTCATTGGAGAGATTTTGTTTTTATCTAAGACATTGCCATATGTTGTTATTGAATTCATTGTAGACTATAATGTGTACTCTTAGTGTCGAATCCTTCATCCTTAAGGAAAGTCGGGCTGAACTATAGATGATAAATTCGAATTATTGGATTTCGATACAATGGGAGAAGCTCTGTAAACATAGGAGATTGAAAATTACACCGTCCGATATCCAGTTTTTGCTATGTTAGATGTCCTTTTTTTTACATTCATCGATTTGAAAGGTGATTCCTTTTTATCTGAACCTAGTGTCTGGGAAATTAATACTTCCCTTGAAGTTGAGATAGTACTTTAGAAAATGAAAATAGGTGTTAACATTTGAAGCTGTGCATTTGATTATCCTGTACATTTTTTACATGTCTCGTGGCTACTTCAGGCTTCCCAGATGAACCTCTCTCCCCCTCCCTCTCACACCTCCCTCTCCCCCTCTCCCTCTCCCCCTCCCCCTCTCCCTCTCCCTCTCTCTCCCCCTCCTCAACGAATTTGACGCGTCCATCGTTTATGTTAGTTCCAAGATATGTAAGACTGAAGTGTTATCTTTTAGATATTTCTGTATAGGTTATATAAATAACAAAAAATATTACACTTTGCACATTTGATAAGTGCAAGGAAATAGAATTAACAATAAAAATCGTTCATGCCGAAATCTTCATTAAAATTGTGATGATATAGCCTACACAATGGGTCATAACAACTTACATGAAAAGAAACGCCATGTTCCTACTAGTCCAGTCGATATAATGAAAAATAGGGGGGTAGCTGGAAAATATCCCGAAGTTAATGAAATTTTTACATGCTATTTGGGGCTACTCTAGGATGTCTATCCTAAGTTTTCGACCTCGAGGACCCTGTGCTAACTTGGGGGTGGGGCAAAAACCTCAAATTTTTTGGACTTTTTTCAGTTTTTCGCTTATATCTCGTAAACTAAGCATATTTTGGGCACCATAGTACAATACAAAGTCGTAGAACATTAAATTTGCTAAAGTTTGGTTGGTGAAAAGAATTCTTAGACCCAATATTAACTGTGATACGGCCGATCAAAGTTAGACAAATTTTCTCGAAATGTAAAAAAATATCCGAAAAACGAAGGTTTTGGCCCTATAACTATTTATTAACATCATTTACATGTTAATTATGTTAATCACTCATTAATTTCAACATCTTGGAATATCTATGACCCCTTCCTCCACCCCCTCCCCCCTTTAAAGTCTTTATATTGAACTTATAACATTAAATGACAGGCGAGCAAAGTCGTGCAAATGACGAACCCCCTCTTCAGTATAGAACACAGCAATGAGTGTATATGTTATTTTTTGTTGACGTTACTATAATACGCTTCCTGTAACGGTATCATAATGATGTCCTTTTGGATGAAGATTAGGTCGATACCGATTATTATCAAACACGGAAAGATCTTGAAACCTTGAGAGCAGCAAATGAAACTGCGTAAAAATCCGTTTCTTTCAAGAAAACGGCAAAGAACAAGCTTGATCTTGACCATACGCCGTCAGCTGCCATCTACCTCAATAGAACTTGCTAAAAGCTGACTGCCACGGTCAGCCGATTTCTTTTTTTATGAATCTAAAATCTGAAAATTTGAACATTTAATTATGCTCGGACAAAAGCAGTACTATGCAACTTGCCTATAACTGATTGGTAATTAGGATAATCATATGAAAATTATGAAACGAGCAAAGCTGGTTTTAATGAACATAACTTACTCTTATCTTAATAAATGCCATTATATTCTCGATGCATAATGCACTATTACAACACTACGAAAGGTCTGTCCAATCCCCCCGTTTCATACCGTTTAAATATTAACTCGAGACAATTTTGGTGGAAGTAACTAAAATTTCCCAAGCGTTTGCCCGAATGTTTTGACTCTCTCCTTTCGAATATTATTAACTTACGCTATAAGCCAATTTAATTGCATTTATTCCACGCATTTCAATCAATTGCTCAGAATGTGACTTTCGCTTTTTGAATGAAATTTTATGTCCCTAAAAATGAAATAGGAGTTCATAAAACGCCAACGTCTACATTCTGAAAACAGCAGAATTCTCTAAAGACTGACATTTGATATTTATTATAATTCAAATTAATGTGCCTATTTTAATGAGAGTGAGTGGTTTTTACTGCGGTGAAGAGTTTTTCGTGGAATGATATATTATTCAGTGCATGGCAACCCCTTCGTTAACACTGTGTTGCCACAGCCGCCCCCTGACAAGGGTAGTTTGTGTTTTTATTTACTGTGAGGTGCAATCCGTTGCAAAGTGGTTGATTGTCACTGCTGCATGTATTATGGATTAGCGGAAAGGGAGGGACGTGTGTGTGTGTGACAGACTAGTAACAAAAGTGCGAATTGGCGGAGGGTTACATATTGTTAACAGCGGTTTTGTTCCCCAGAATTTTCAAACAATAGTGGCAACAGTTTCAGTCCCTAAATGGTAGTGAATTTATCTACTAAATCTACAGTATACGAAGTTAGCTTAGACGTACTTTAATCTAGTCTGCTCATTTCCTCTTATTCAGTACAGTAATGTGAAAATAGTTAAATTCCAAGCATTATCATTAAACTGATTTATGTCTTTACTAGGCCTGGATGTTTGACCAAGAAAACAAATATCGGCGGTAGTTACGAGCCATACATTAAACATATGTTGCTAGGTTATCGCCTCACTCATAACGTTGACGGGCGGCTCGCTTTGTTCTCATATTACAATGCTTGTTGTTACTGTAAAAGGTTTTCTCAAAAGAAACCGCTGACTGAATTCGTGTTGCCAATTCTCTCATTGCTCAATGACATTGCCACGTAAGTGTTTTGCTGCATCTACATCTTCCCGCTCTGTTTACTAACACTGTGCTGTGTGGCAACTACTCCAAGCGGCGGCGACTTCTTTGATGTTAACTGTCAACGAATTGAGCACGGCGATGATAAGCTGTTACCTACCGGGTAGATCACTTAAAGGGGCTATATACACTATGATTTATGTATTCTTCCAAATCACAGAGCTCTGTTATGATTAGGGCCCGGATTTTTATGTGCTAAAAAGCCTAAAAGTATTTATTTTTGATGTGCTAAAATTGTTAAAAATATGTGAAAAAATTTTATAATATGTGCTAAAACTAATATATATATATATATATCTGAAAAAGAAACAAAACACCAGAATGTTCGTAACTTATTAGAACAAATTATGTTGAAATTCACTAATTGCAGCTAAACATCAGATGTAAAATGCTGACAGGAGTTGCAGTGCATAACAAAATAATGTCTTCTCCAGATTATGGATCACAAATCCTTGCCTATTATCCGAGAATAATGCCTTATATTGAGAAAAGGAACGTTCTACATCACATGATGTTAACCTTGCATATTTGAAGAGGGTAGATCACTAACACACACACGATCAACTTCACTTATGTATTGGCCTTCCAAAACTTGAGCGACTTTGCAGAGGGTTTGGTAGCCACCATTTTTCTCAAACAAACCTTTAAATTTTGTTCTTAGAACTTCTATATTCGAACCTGAGATAGTGTTAATTGCCTTTCAACATATTGTATTTCTTTAACTGAATTACGCAATATTGAGATTGGGTTCTGTTCTTCCCTGATAAGCAAGTTCAAGTGAATCACTCTCACCTCATTGCAAGGGAAGCATTTGTGTTGAATTCTTTCGAGATACAAATTTTTGTTGTAAAATGTTAAAAGAGAATGAGGAAAAGTACTAAAATATTTATTTATGCAGAATATATCAAAAATATTTATTCACATAACTTTTTTGTAAAACATGTGTTTTTTATGTAAAATAAAACTTGGAATTTGCGGTTGTCGGACCTTGATATGAGTTTCAGGAAAAAAAATTACATAAAAAATCCGGAAAAGTACTAAAATATGTATTTATGGAGAAAATATCGAACATATTTATTCACATAAATTTTTTGTAAAATATGTGTTTTTATGTTAAATAAAATTTGGAATTTACGTTTGTCGGACCTCGATTTGGATATTAAACTTTGTTTTAGGAATGTACGCATCAGGAAAAAAAAAAAAAAACATTTTTTTACATACAAATCCGGGCCCTAGTTATGATAAAAGTTAGATGCATAACATCTAAGATTGAATCCTTCAGCTGTTAAAAAATTTACTCGCCTAAATTTTAATGTAAGTTTATTTTAATAATTATTTTTCTTATAAAGGTAGTAACTAATAGCATTATCAGTCATCTGTAATTGGTTTGTTGAAATATTTGCACTACAAAAGGCAGAAAGATTTCTTTTTAGGTAACTGAATCTTTTTAAAATTTATTAACTATATTTTGAAGATTGGATCAGAAGGATTACAATAAGACTCACAGCTATCTCAACTCGAACAAAAAGATGATTTTATATAAAAAAAATTTGGCATTGGCATTGGAGCACGCCATGGCGCAGCTGATTGAGGCAAAACCGGATGATCGTGGGTTCGGTCGAGCTTATAAAATGTCATTCTAAAAAGTCAGTCACATTCTGCTGAGAAGTTTGAATGCCATTCATGAAATAAATGCAACTAAATTGGCTGTGTGGTGTGGCAAAGGCCCTGTTCGATTTATAATTTATTTTAAATTCTTATAAAAAGTGAGATTGAACTGAAATTTTGCGATAATAATGGAAAGATTATAGATTATATTTTTCATAATTGACTCCTGTGTTCATTGTTTTGAGTACCTAGCCTATGTTTTCTTACGGTTGTGGCCAAAACATGTTCCAGGGTCACAGGTCTCACGGTTCCAAACACAATTTTCTCGACAGATCAATAAGATGTTATACTCTCTGAGTATTTATTATTATTCTAGACCCATTCGAAAGGCTGCGAGAGCACAAGGAAAGATGCCAGAGGGTTGTAAACCAATTTGACTCGAGTGTCTGTCGCCAGAATTCCAAGACGCCCTTTTCGTCCATTTTTTCCCCATTCCTCACCCCCATCACAATTCTTACTTCCTACCTCCCTCTTCACAATTTTTCAACGCCATTTTTAAAAGTGTGTTCGAACGTTTTCCATTTTTACCCTCTTTCCCCAAATTTTTTATACTAGAAAACGCTCTTTTTTTACAAACCGCACTGAGCAACAAGAATCCAACTGCCATTACGAAGAATTCGTGCGTTACAAATTACCCTCGTAAGATTCTCCCCTTAATTTCCATCAGTTCAGCCCCTGTTTCAGGATTTGATTGATTGTTGCTTGTTTTTACTTGCGTCACTAAGCAAAGAGGAGCTAAATGGAAAAATTATGGAAAATGTATGACAACCCTTCAACCCTACACTAAAGAACTTCGCAAGGGAATGTAATTGATCGCAGCTTTCCCACTGAGAGGTTGTGTGAATTAGATCTTTAAAAATGTATCGATTAAACAACATACCATAAACAGCATGCAACATCTTATGAGAGAAATATTAAACCACATTAAATCTTACGCTATACACTCGCATGACTTTCTCTGTCAAAAGCATAAACAATGCAAATTTATGGCCTCACATTCCCACAGAATAATTGGTCACATTATGGGAGTATGCATTCGATTTGTTTCAGCACTATGCAAATCAATGTTATCGGCGAGGAAACACTGACTAGCCTATGCCGGTTTGAGGGCCCTTTCAGATTAGCCACTCCACTCTACATATTTTGGGTCTTATAGGCTAATGCGTTCTCTTAAGAAAGAACCAAAAATATGTGTGGAGTGAAGCGGCATTGGGTACCTCGTAAAGACCATTCAGAAAATATAGCCTATATAGCCTATATAGCCTATACCAAATAGGCTAATTTTTCAAATAAAAATCCCCATGCTTAGAACTGGAGTGTTTCTTTTAAGAAAATAGCAGAAGCAAAGTGTTCCTTATGTAAAATGGTAGTAAGATAAATAAAAAAGCGTGGACTTGCTTTGTGTCACATCCCAAGTAAATGCTTAACCAAAATGTAGAATTTCGTTTTGACAACATTTTATATTTTCAAGTAATTGATAAGTTTATCTAATGAGAGAGTTTTAACTATTAATATACAGGGTGAGTCAAAAAGGACTTTACAACTTTGAAATCTTATAGAAACTTATTGATTAGACTTACAGAATCAGTAACGGTGTCATTTTGTAATAATAAAATATAACATCATTACTTTATTTGCACTGTATAACAAAGAGGGAAATATTCTGTGTAGGAATTTCTGAATGGGTTATTCTCATACATTTTTTTTTTTTTTTTATTTGACCATAGTTGATCCAGAGTCCCACAGCCGGAGGCTACACTACTGGGGAGAATACAGATAATACGTAAGACAATATTTGTGTACAGTTTGCTATCTAGGTTTCAAGGCTTCGGTTCTCATACATTACTGAAAATAATTAAATTCAGTGGTGATACATCCCATGGACGGACAAGTTCACAGACTTCATCGGCAAATGGCAAAATTGGAGCGCCGCATGGGTGCAGCATGTCGACTTAGCCATTTCTGATAGTTTTCATGGATGGAACCGCTACTTATTGCTACATATTGTAGAATATATTTTACTTTTCGCTTCCCCAACCATTTCCTACTTGTCTGCTGTCATGAAGGTAGGTTTTAGTGCACCAACCAGGAAGCGTGGTAAATACCATATTGATTTCTTATACTGATCCCTAATATTCTATTTCACCGACAAATTATCACAATTGTAGTTTCTGAAATGAAAGCTCAAGTAAAGTACAGATTATTGTGCCAATTTTCGTAAGAAAACTTGCATTATTATCAACTTTTACTTCTGGGAGGAATTCATTTTGGCCATGACAGGTTCTAAACCCCGCAAGAAAAGTAAGCTCCTCTGACGATGGACCACCAGTACGCCAAACATTAAGAAGAGGAAGATGCAATTCGTTTCATGATTTGAAAATATAAGCTATTTAATAAATCACCTTTAAAATTTTTAACGAGCTACTAATAATTTTAACTGCGTTCATTAGGAAGCAGCACGCCTATGCACACATGGTTTGTACAGACACGAGAGGAAGAAAACATCCTTCAGGCGTCTCACAAGAGGAAGAATCGTGCCGAGTAGGAATTTGAACATTCTCCCCCTCCATCTTAAGTTTTACACACCCATTTGAACCGGTCTTGCATCCTTGCACCGCCGTCGCCGAGTTGATGTGAAAGTTCAAAGGTTTCTTGTAAATTTTATAATGATCTCTTTAAACGTGTAGTTTTTCGGCTAGGAAAGGTAGGTGGTAAAATATTCATTCTACCGCAGCCACTTGCTCACTTTAAATATTGATTCAGATCGCGTATTACTTCTTTACCTTTCCAGTCTTCATACGACACTGCTAAAGTGTACTTTTAACCCACCACTGAAAGTTACGCATCTTACGTCCTATTACTGATTTTATTACTGCTGCTACTTTTGCCCTGATGGAACACAAAGATAATAGTAAGTTAAGAGATTAAATTACAATCATAATATTGTAAGGTCACTATAGTATGCTATAACTGATAGTAGAGTGGGTGCCACTTTTTAAAGACTTTTTCCAAGAACTTCCCCTATCTTCCGCCACCCTAATCCTCTTCGACCTGTCAAACAGTGAATAGAAAGGTAATTAGGCACATTCACTCTTGTCTGCAGTCCATTACAATGTTGCCAAATACGTACCACAGCACTTACTTTATTTAAGAAGTAGTGAATATTAGCGGCAATACAGGGGAAAGTCACGCGACTACCAGAGCACCTGTTCTTTGTCGGTGCCGAAGTCTGTGCAGATTTTCGGATTAGGGAACAATGGTATTTTATTCTTTTGTAGACAGACGATGGTTTGGGACTCGGCCTTCTTAAAATGACACCAACTATACATATTGTTTTCCTTTTCTCTACCAGTAAGTTATGAAAGGTAAGTACTGTATTCGAGACTAAAATTTGATATGGAATTTCAATGAGATATAGGTTTTCAGGTTCCCTAGCCGCCTCCAAATTTTTAGAAAAATATTTGACTTTTACAGGATGTAACAAAAAGGGAAACATTACTTGTACATAGAGGGTGAAATTAAGTTGTATGAACATGGATCCGAAAATATTTTATTTCCTTGTTAGAGCCCTTTCTTTACACCTGCAACACTCAGCAGAATACTCAAAAACAGAACAGAAATGTTCAAAATATCCTTCGTTATCACGGATACATCCGTCAACCCGCCATCGAATGCGCGATATATCCCTGAGTATCTCATATTATCTGCCAGCCTTCCAGAATACGAGCACGAAGACCTTATACATCTTGCACCGGTGCTGCATACCCAAGAGTTTCGATCCCTGTCAGCAGAGGTGTAGACAAAGGGCTCTAACCAGGAAATAAGGCATTTTAGGATCCACATTCATACCGGTATAGCATAATTTCATCCTGTATATGGAAGAATTTGTTTCCTCAGAGTTTTGGCCTACCTTTCTTTTTATACCAGGGTGTATTCCTGGCTGTAGGCCTATGTGTGAAAATATCTCCATAAAAATGCATCATAGATAAAGTTTATGCTCCAGGTAAACACCTCCTAAGTTTATGATAATAATTGAAATAGATATGACAGAACTCAGCGTTTTTGAAGTATGTCTTTCACTCCAATTCTACTCAGTTTACATTTGTGGCTAGTAAAGTGTAAACTTACCTAGGGGATCGAAGCTTTGCCCTCGGCTTCCAATGGAGATATAACTCCTAAAATCTACAATTCAGGAAGATTTTAACATCAACGCCTACTAGTAGCAACCCGCAGCAAAACTTTAGGTGGAATATTTCATAGGCCTATGGAAAACGCTGGTATTGGTTTACCGCTTTAATTGAAAAAATATAACTTTTCGCTATGTTTTTCGTGAACGTCTCTAACGGTTGCTGTACAAAAACTGCATGCGATCACATCTGCCAGTTAGTTATATATGAAGCCGTCTTACTGAGCCTAAGCTTCTCGGAGAAGAAATCACAACATATTCGTCCACATTACTGAAATCTCTGCCTTGCAATAGCCTATAGGTAGTTATTTACACACTCCTGCCAGCGGCTGCTTCAGTGTTATGTATGTTAGTGCTAAGTATGAAGCGGAATATGTAAGATCCTTATTTACGGCAGAGAAAAGCGTGCGAGAGTTCGCACAATTACTGCAGCTTTTTCATTGCCTAGGTTCAAAATACATAACCTAGAAGCTAGGATTATTCACCTTTGAAATCTGACCTCCAAATGTTAGGACTTTCTCTGTCCTAATAATAAGTATTAGATCGTTAAATAATCACACTGTAAAAAAAAAAAATTCCCGAGGCCCTCGCACGAGTGGAAATTCTTGACTTTTTCGTCAAAAGGTCTAACAGTAGGTCGATCTAACAGTACTAATAAGTTAATAACCCATACAGAGTAATATACTGATTGATTGCTGATGAAGCTTACTGCCATGAAAAAAGTTAAACACATGGGTAAAAATGTATGTTGATAAATACACTATCAGAAATTACTCATATAGCCTATTTTGAATTACTGCTTAAATATACTAAAACGTACTTCATATTAAAAAAAAAGAGGTCTTAATATTAACCATTCAATTTCTCTATGTGGATTCGCTAAAATAAAATAATATTGTACAGAATGTGGCAACGTTCTTTTAATGTAAAGCTAGGCACTGTAAAAATGGACAGAGCAACAAAATAATCTGAAGTAGGCTATATAGGAAGTGAGATAAATCTGTTTTTCATGTAATTTTTTCTATAAATTATTTTGCAGTGGAAATGGCAAAAGAAAATTGTAAATCTTATAACTGTATAAACCTTTCATTAATTTTATTTCTGTCATCCAAAACGGATAGTACATCCTTTGGGCTTGTGAATTTGTACTATGCCTCCGTGAAAAATGCATGGCAAAATTAATATTTCAAGAATGATCATGTGTATTTGTTACCATAATTTTTCAAATATACTGTATGTTCTTAATTTGAGAAATAGAATCGGACAGAGCCAGTGTAGCCTATATAGATTATTGCGCTGGGGAATATCGAAACCCAATTCATATTTAAATTACATTTTAAACTTATAGCCTACTGTTCTCGGAACAAAACTGAACATTACTCAAAATATTGATCTATATAACTCACTTCCTTACTCAATGGCAATAGATAATTCCTTAGCAATCTGAAGGAATATTATCTATTTTATGGAACCCGAAGGTTCATTCCCGCGCTTACCTGAGCCCGCCATTCAACCCATTTCTGTACTAACTCCATCCACCCATTCCTCTCAAATCCTGCTTCCCTTAAATCTATCCTAATATTGTCCTTCCACCTACGTCTAGGTCTTCCAAGTGGTCTTTTCCCTTCGGGTCTCCCAGTCAATACTTTTGAGATTTGTCTTTGCGCGCAATATGTCCAGCCCATTCCATCTTCCGTGATTTAAATACGTTTACTATATCTGGTGAAGAGTACAGGTTATGAAGCTCGTCGTTATGCAGTTTTCTCCAGTCCCCATTTTCATCTCTCTTAGGCCCAAATATTTTCCTAAGCACCTTGTTTTCGAACACACTCAGATTATGTTCTTCCCGAAGAGTAAGGGACCATGCCTCATAGCTAGGGACCGGATTCTTAGGTTTTTACCTATTTTTTTCCTTGATTCCAAAACAAAAAGCGCTCATACACTTTTTCGAATCATGTCCATAGGGTTCACCCACATTAATTCTGTGGCACCTAAAAATATCTAAAAGGGGTATAAAAACCTAAATATACCTAAACGGGATGTAAAACCTAAAATATCTAATTTAGGCTACTTTTTTTTTTGTCATTTTTGTTTGTCAGTTGAGGAATCGATATTTTGCGGAGAGACAATTTTTGTCGGGTTGAAATTAATACCACCAGCGTTTCTTTCAACCCATACGCTGAAAACATTTAAAATTAGGCTAAACGAATATCTCTCCAAAAAACGCTAATCTTTTGTTTAGGTATAAATCATATACGTTTTATTGTTTCTTGTATATTGTAGATCTAAGATAAGTTACTTTTTTTTTCTCTCTCTCTCTCTCTCTCTAGTATAACACACTTTACTAAAATAGTTTTATTTCATGTAACATACACTAAATTCATTACTGTATATGTATGTATCTAGTGTATTATTATTACTTATATATCTATGTTAGTGTATTTGTTTGTTTCTTCTTTTCTGTCTCTGGTTGAGTGTAAAAGAAGGCCCTAAGGCCTTAACTCTGCCAGATTAAATAAAGATTTATTATTATTATTATTATTATTATTATTATTATTATTATTATTATTATTATTATTATTATTATTATTATTATTGTCGTCTAGGATGGACTGTATCAAGAGAGGAAGTGTAGAGTACCGGCGTATTCCTTTTAAAATATTCGTACGAACAACCATTATGTACAAGGATATAGATTTCTGTGTTTTAAAGCGTTTGTTTGCCTTAACCTTTAGTAGGCTACTGTCTTGTTATTCACACTGAGTGGTCACACTGTGTTTTAAGAAGACGTGTTAATTATGTATTGAATCCTATGTAGCACATTCAAATTCATTAAACCAATTATTCTACCCGAAAACGATATTTTGTACAAAAAACCTAAAAAAAACTATTTCACCTAATGGAAAACCTAAAACAGTGTTTTTAAAAACCTAAAAATCCGGTCCCTACTCATAGCCCTATAATACAACCGGTCAACCGGCAAGATAATAGTCTTATAAATTGTTATTTTTATATTTCTGGAGAGATTTCTGAATTGCATAAAAGCAGGCATTTCCTGATTTTTACTCGACACTTTAGTTCTACCTTAATATTATTTGAATATTATTATTTGAATCTGTCCACTCGTTCGAACGATTTACCGGCTATTCTGATGTTTTGTAACGCATTATTTTGACGTTTCATGACCAAATATTTAGTTTTTTCTGTGTTAATTTCCAATCCAACATTCCTGCAAGGAATCGAAAAGACTTTCTGCATTTCTCTCGATTGTGTTTGTGTATCGCCCAACAGACAAACGTCATCTGCATTATAAGCGAAAATCGGGTGACTGCCATTTAATTCTGGGCCTACTTTGTTTTCCTGAACTTTCGTAATGGCATATTCCAAAGCGAAATAAAAAAAATAAAGGCGTTAGTTCATCTCCTTGCTTGAAGCCGCTTCTAATGGCAAACCTGTCTGATATACATTTCCCTACCCTAACTCTGCTGTATATAACTTGAGTTTTAATTATATTTCTTTCTTATGTTAAATTTGTGATTATGTAAGTTTTAATTTTATTATTTTTAAACTTTGTGCTGTGTGCATATGTGTTTATTAATGGAACATGTCCGGACACGAACTTTGATGTTTTGTGCAAGTAAATAAATAAATAATTAATTAATTAAATAAATAAGTAAATATAGATCATCAATTCATGTTAGTCCTGATTTACCTGACCGACAAAGCAAAAATACTGCTATAAGAATTAGACCTGAACAATGTAATTCTCTTGGTGTCAAGTGATGTTCATGCAAATTTATTCAAGATCAGAAAGCCGTGGTCTATATTGATGTAGGCATGTCATTACGTACATTGAATAGAAGAGCACTTAGTACTCCGTCACGTTAAGTGTCTGAGAAGTAGACATGTCCTTTGAGACTCCGGAGTGTTTCCCAAGATAACAGGCGAGTCTTCTAAAATGGAACATACAGAATAACTAAATAGAGTCTGAAAGTTAATTAAATGCTCATAAATGAAATTTGGACTTTTTTAATGCGAGACCTAAATGCAAAATAAGGTATCAGATTCCTTCACAAGAGGTTATTATCTATACATTCAAACAGTTATAAATATTTTGTAATGCCATAATACATTTTGTATTTTCCACGTTTAAGTTAATAAAATAAGTGTGTAGGCCTAGGTATTTTTGGGAAGAAACACTCAATTTTTATAAGCTTCCTTACCACCTCCGAATAGACCTCAGGGTACCTTCATATCTCATTTATAAATAGAGGCCCAGTTGTGTCTTTAAATGCCCATAGTATTCCAAGTTGGTATAGATATTAATTGATGGCTAAAGTTTACAGATTTCTGTCTCTCATTAAGCTAAATCTAGCGAAACTCATAGTTTCGCTAACTAAACTAACTAAACCATCATTATATCTAAAAGACATTATATTAACCCTTTAAGAGTTGTATTTATACGTACAAGGGTAAGTCAGTACGTATCCACACTCTCTTTTTAAAATGTACTGCAACAACAATACAGAACTTTCAATTACCTAATTTTTCAACATTCCTTCTCAATGCACTTGATCCATCGCTGCACGAACTTCCTGATGCCCTCAGAAAAAGAAGTTTTTCGGTTGGTTAGCAAGCCACATATGCACCGCTTCCTTCAGTTCTTGGTCTGAGGTGAATTGACGACCGCTTAAGGCATCTTTAAGTGGGCCAAAAAGATGTAAATCTGAGATAGGAACTGTATGCAGGATGCTCTAATACCTGAAAACCAAGTTTCGCAATAGTTTGAGCAGTGTGGGTGGCAGTAAGTGGGCGCACATTGTCATGCAACAAAACAACTCCTTTTGACAATAGGCCTCGACGTTTGGTTCTAATTGCAGGCTTCAGCTCGTTGCTCAACATCCCACTGTAACGTGCACTGTTTATTGTTGAGCCCTTGTGAGTCCCAGAAAAGTGTGAGCATCACTTTTCCTTCGGAGGGTTGACTCTTGAATTTCTTTTTGACTAGAGATGCAGGGTGTTTCCATTCCATGCTTTGGCAATTTCTTTCAGGCTCAAAATGATGGATACACGTTTCGTCTCCAGTGACTATTCCTTTCCAAAAAGTTTTACCTTCGTTAGCATGCCGGTCCAATAAGCGTTGGCAGATGGATACACGATTGTGCTTTTGCTGTTCGGTGAGCTGTTTTGGACCCACTTTATGAAAGCCAAGCCTGTTATGATTGCCATATGCAGAACCATGGCTAATTTGCATATGGTTTGCCATTTCATCGTTACTCACTCTTCGGTTTGTCTGAATCACGATACGCACTTGCTCATTGTTGGCGTCACTATTGGATGTGGATGGGCGTCCTGTTCTTTCCTCATTCGTCACACTTGTCCGTCCGTTTTTGAACTTTTAAATCCATTCGTACACGCTACGCTGTGGTAAAACATTGCCCCCATATTGTGTGGAAAGTCTTCGGTGAATTTCGGCTCATGGTACACCTTCAGACGACAAAAACGGATCACTGCACGTTGTTCTTTTTTGGTGCAAACGCTGAGCGGTGCAACCATGTTTATTGTGCAACAGCGCAACACACAGTGAGTCATAACGGTCAAACATTTCACAGGCGGAGCCAAGTGAACAACATGTCGACGTGCGCGAGCACATAGCGGCACAGCCAACCTACAAAAGATTAAACAAAAGTGCGAATGCTTACTGAGTTACCCTCGTACAAAATTCCCCATATGATTTAGGTCACATATATGTTGGAGCAATGACAAAAGAAACTTTACCATTCAGATTAAATTGTTAAATTTTACAAAACTATATATCTGAGTAAACCTAACTAAAATTTATGGAACAACTTAATTTTTGTTTTGAATTTTTTAGTCTATATCATGGGTGCGCAACTGGTGCACATCGTGTCACTGTACGGTAGGGGAATTTCTCCCACTACTGCCGCCCTTGACGTCAGCATACAGCAGTTTCGACGTGACACTGAACATGAAGAACAGCTTTCTTACGTCACAGCAAGGGATGGGGACTAAAACGTTTCCCCTCAGTTGCTCACCTATGGTCTATATGAACGTGAATATTGAAACTTTCGAGTAATCATAGAACCAAATGTGAGCTTAACAGCTGATTAATTATTAAATGGAGAGTTCGATAATTATTAGTCAACAACTCATCTGCGTTCTTATCTCGAGGAATATGTTCTTATTTCTTTGTGTCAATGAGTAATTGTCCCGAGGATATACAAAATTAACCCTTTGATGGCTCTGTCGTTTTAGTGGAATATTGTTATTAAATATTATTGTCATTGAATATTATTGTTATTAAATATTATTTTTATTAAATATTATATGAGTTATTACCGTGTTTAGTTGACTCCTTACTTACCATCGTTTTTCTACAGCAGCATACTACAGCATTGTTCTCTAATCCGAAAATCTGTACTAATTATGTACAGGTTTCGGGATAATCTCTTCGTGGGCTCTTAGCAGTGCGGATATTTATTTTCTTTGTGATTTCTGAATTTAAATATTTTATATGAACAATATTAATCACTACCCAGCTGGAAGTCATTCAGCATTGGAATCGGGTCCACACGACGACCGGCTTCTTTGTACGGTAACTGGGATATGGCAGACATTTCCTAGATCTGAGGTAGTTAGGATCTGTCTGCTAGCATCTAATTAAGTTACTGTTCATTGATTGACAGGTCTAAGGGGAGTGGGTGAACTGGTATATATATATAATTATATATTTGGTAACTTTATTGTATATCAGGTGTTCAGAAATTCATATTACAAACTTCTAGGGCTGATAGAGGGGAGTTAGTAGATGATATTTCGAATAGGAATCCATGTCCGTACAGCCTTTACAATGTGTCGAATTTGCCGGTGTTGTTTTGCAACCGGATAGGCAGTACATGACGTCAGAGGATCACCTGATGGGACGTGACGTTTACCCTGCTGTGGTATCACCACACCACACCAGGTGTGATGGAACGAGTGTACCGGAACATGATTCGTCGGTACAGTGTGTGCAACGACTATGGTGGTCGTCACATCGAGCCTCTGTTGTAGTGAGCAGTTTCGTATGGGATACATCCAATGCAGAATACAGAAACAAATTTGTGTTTTCACTGTTTACACAAGTGTTATTGTGATCAATGAAAGTTTTTTGTTACTTTGGTATTGTTACCAAAAAATTTGACTTTCGTCTGTAATAAGTCAAACGTCATTTACTTCTGTACCTTACGTCACACTTCATTTCACATGGTGCTCTTCTGGCATCATATACTGCCTCTCCGGTTGCAAAACAACACCGGCAAATCCGACACATTGTAATGACTCCAGCACGGAAACGTTACATTTCCGGACGTGGGTTCCTGTTCGAAATATTGTCTAATAAGTCCCCTCTGCTCGCCCTAGAAGTTTGTAATATGAATTTCCTAAGACCCGGTATAAGTTTTGCTCATTACAGCAGAAATAAAAGAACTTGACACTTGTTTCCGGGGTTCTACCCAGCGCCAGTTCCGGTTAATGAAATGGTATAAACAGCAGTTTCTAGGAAAAGATGTCATAACATGTACAATTCTGTATGACTATGGTGACCATACAATTGATCAGTAAGCTGTATGCTGGCATTTCGACCCGTGAGAAGAATTAAAATGGATTAGGGCTATTTCATTTTTGTCGCTCTTATCTTTCATCGACGCTTTTATCTTTGCTCTAACAAGAACATCTGAGCAGTGTTATGAATACTACCATTCTCTCAGTGGAAAAGCGTTGCTCCTTTGTTCGTTTATCGTCGCTCCAACATATACGCGGCCTTAAACGTCATACGCTGTAAGTTTATGGCGTGTATCATCCTCGGTACAAACACATTCCATCACGCACATTGAAACGCTCTCAGCTTGCATGACAGAAGTCAGTTTGGGACGCGCCCCACCCTCATCTTGTGAGCACACCACGTGGTTGCGTCTGGCCGCTGGAGTCTGCTCCATACGCTTGGCTTCAGTCGCGCTGCAAGCGCTTTGCAGGAAGGTGTTGTGGTAGTAGTGATTGTGCCAGTGCTAAGCTAGGTAGTGATCCCATGCCTGCCAGACCCACACGTGGATTCTGACCTCAGATACGCTACAGGTAAACACAAGTCTAATTAATGCAGCTAAACGCCTTTGGTATGCAAAAACAAAATCCAGTGATAATTTTATTATGTTTAAAATAACTAAAGAGGAGCTCTTTGTAGAGATACAACACATAAACACATGTATGTAATAGGCTGCGAAGATGTTCACATCTTACACCATTCTTTTGTTTTAATTGCCATAATCTACACAACAATATAATTTCGAGAGAAAGTAGGAATTATTGTGCATTGAGAATGACTGTGCGAACTAATCACAAAAACAACCAAAGGGAAATCCTTTCACCGTTGAAGAGGTTATTCCTTTCTACTTGTCATAACAAAGACGATATAGCCTACTTATTAATTATATGTAAAACTGTATAAGCTTTCAATAAATGCGATAGTACTTAAATACTTCCATTGTGCTTTTTAACGAGGATGTGAAATGTCGCAAAACATTGTTTTTGTTTGATGTTAGGCAAATTTTCAAGGAATGGAAGATGCATATTCAGCTGTTCAAATATGTTTTTATTTCCTAAGAGAACATTTAAGATTCCGTGTTTTGAAAAGTTTAACTTCCTATGAAGCGACTTCATTTTTAATCTTAACCAATTATTATATCTCAATTGTCGTAATTCGTGTGTCACATAACCTCACTCAAAAACTACAACAAAATGTCTGGAGCAAACTTGCATTTAGTGCTATATCATTTGAAATTTTATTTCATAAAACCTAATTATTCCAGTTAATGGTAAATCCTAGAAGAGAAGCCAATATATTATAGTACCGGTACTTATTTTAGTGTGTGCATCGCTTCAGTTCTTAGGAAGGTTAGAAAAAGAAACCAAACAGCCTACCCTACAGTATCAGTATCAGCTCGTGCCGGGGAGTTGAAACACTTTGGGTCGGTTAACAAAGTAGGCCAGACTTTTTTTTCGACATGATACTAAATATTTTTAATTGTACAGAAATCTGAAATTAGCTGTTTCTCTCAGAACTTAGCCGGATTTCAATACATTGCTGTTCAATTGGACGTCTCTATCTTCGATGCATTTCGATCCCTTTTATTTTCTCATATTTCAAGTTGAATAATATCAGATGCCATAAGGTAGGCTACCGTAGTTGTTTTTATGGTTAAAACATCAGCAGCAAATATATTTTATTGCCTTAAGTTGTCGATTTGTATTCCGTTCTTATAGGCCTGGAGGATATCTTTCACTACACACGTTTTCTTCATTATACACTGTAATGAATCGTCTTATGTCAGAATCATTTGTGACTTAAGCCTAAGATGTCGGCGCTGGAAAATTATTGTAATTCTCTTGGTTCGCAAGTTAGATTACCTCAACGCCATTGCTTGAAATATAAAATTTATTCAATTAACATCGTTTTATAAGGAATTTCTTAAACCTCCAACATTAGATTTTAGTCTTTTCTTTTTAGAATTACATACAATTTTCTTTTGATAAATTGTTAGGCCTTATACGCCAAAATTTAATTGACATACCTTTGTGCGGATAAATGTAACTTCTTTTATTTTAACATATAAGTTAGCAAAGACTTTTACCGAACGCCGCGGCGGCTGCACTAAGAGAGTAAATTCAGTTTGTAGTTGCTAGGATGTTTACTTAATAGAAAACATAAACATAGCTTGCCACTAAGCACTGTTGTCAAGTTTTCCTCTCAGTCTCCTTTTTCAAGTGTTTCTGGAAAGTGGAAAGACTGAGTCTACCGTGTAGTATCTTGATTATTCTATAAATAAACCGTTCCGACATTAACCGAATAATTAATGTGTGCCATATTTTAAGGATCTAACATTATGTTCTTTGGTTACTTTCTCTGAACCTTAATGATTGTTTTAAAGTAAAATAAAAACCTCTTATTCTTTTTGGGTTTACTGAAAATGGCTCTATTGATTTATATTTAAAACCGATTATTTAATTAAGACGCATGTGCACTTCGTTTCTTATCTGATTTTTTTTTTTTTTTGGAAATTCTGAATAGGGTTTTTAAATCGTTTCTTAATATTATAGGCGTTCCTTATTCTGAAACCAACAAGCTCTTACCCAGTAGTTAAACAGGAATTACAAATTCTCCTGGGCACATAATTTTGTTAATTGCAATATTTTTCTGTATAGTCTGTAAAATTAATATAGTATAACAGAATAATGCCACCAAAGAAAGTGCAACAATAAAAAAAAATCTTGCATTACAGTGCAGTTGAATGGTATTGTCAGTAATTGATGAATGATAATAAACTGAGATAGGAAGACCTAAACTAAACTAAATAAGATTAAATTAATCAGTGACGATACCATCCGTCCTTGCAGATTTCGTCCCTCCTTTCAAAGTTATAAATTAAGTTAGTAGGGGTATTTTAGACGTCTACACTAATTTTTACCATTGCGTTAATATTCTGGTGTGAAACTCATGATTTTTCTGTCTCTCATGTTTTGACAGAGAGTAGCAAGAAACGTTTTATATAGGGAAATGTTACGAATCAATTTAGGTCTTACTATACAGAGATTGTGTAAAAATTCTGAAGAAAATTACTAAGTTAGTGAGGTTTCAAGAAGATTATTTTAAAATAATCATGCTCATATTAGCCTATATCATAGACAGATGCCTAACTCGAAATTAAAAATTCTGTTTTCGGGTTCCCCCCAACTAGGCCTATCAACCCTTTCAGAGCTGAATTTGTATACAATTTTTTTTAACATTATTATCAATAATATAATTCATCCAGTGATATCAGCGGGGTTATAAGTTTGAAATCAATGAATAAAATTATAGTGGAATAGCTGGTTTCCATGAAGAACAATCCCAATATGTGTATAAAATTCCTCATATTATATCAAAACATTCCTCTATTAATTTTATATCTTTGCTTTTATGCAGTAGCCTATTTTCGGTGACTCATATATACGTCGGTATCAATGAAAAGGTTAATCACAAAAATTAAAATCGAATTTCAGGGTCGAACAGAATAGGCATACTTCCTGTAAATGTAGTACATAAGTCTATGGTATGGGTAGATAATTATTAAGTCATGGGACTGGGTTCTTAATTCGGTATTCATTACTTAGGAACGCTATTTTTTTAAGGCTCGAAGGCACAAACGACATTTTATGATCAATTATTCTGGAAAATTACAGTTTACGACCGTTTAATATTATTTTTTTCCGATATTGTGCCCAAGTGATTGTTCGAAGGTCTATTTCATCATTTACAATACGAGGGAAGAAAAGGAATTCAGGTTAAAGAATTTTATAGCCTGAGGTGACTTCAAGTTTACTGCTGCAGAGTACAGTAAATTGTAATTAATACTGAATGTTAAAGCCTATGGTGTCTGTTCTATTTATTTCATTTGTATGTTTTCGTATTAAACTTGGGTTATAAAATGACTTTATTTTATTTTAACCGTAAGACTTGCTTCAGTTTACGGTTCAGACATCTTCCGTAGAACATTCCTATGACATTCTTTATTTCAACTTTCGTTTACGACTGTCATTACCGGTATTTAGAGATAAGAAACAATCATTCTAAGTTTTTTACATTCTTATTATGAGTGAAGGAAATTATGCAATGACATTCTGTGTCGTGTTTTTTAAAACTGATTTACAGAATGGAAGTTTTTTCTAATTAGGCTAAAAGAAAAGATAGTTTCTTTGTAGCGTCTGTTGGTTATAGTGTAAATCATTACATTTAAGTCCGTTTTATAGTTGAGAGCTAAAGTATTGGGCAAATTACTTTAACATTACTTTAAATCTAAAATGATTTATTTTTACCTAAGTTGTAGGCTATACCTCATATATAATAAAAGGAAGTGTTTGTCCGAGTGAGTTACCTGCATTTAGTTTTGACGTGAACAAGTTGACTGAACGTTCTTATATTTACTAAGAAGCGTTCGGTTATCCGGAAGTTATCGATATAATTTGATTGGTTTTGCTTCCATATATTGCAGCCACCTTTGTTCTAGCTTCTCTAGTAACCAACATTGTAGTTTGTGTTTGCCGTTGTTACATCCATTAATGCTTACAATCATTTGGAATATTTTCAACGCTTTTAGTTTGTTTTTATAATTTGCGAAAAATAAATTGGCGCCATGCAAGAAATATCTACACTTTTTTAAAATGAAGTTAGGCCTAGTGCGCATTTTTCATTGACTTATTTCATTTCACGTATTTAAAGGGATGTGCTGAAATATATATATATTTTTTTAAGGTGAAATTCTTCACAATGAAAATTTAATGCTTTATTCTATATAACAGTTAAGGCGGCTAAAATTCTTGAATTGGCTATTGTCTTGGAACTTGACATTTTTTGCCCTGATTATATAATATAATAGATACACGTATACATCAGTCAGGCTGATTCTCCATAATCTTAGATGTTCTACTTTTCTCTTATAAAAGATCAGAACCACATAGTCTGTTGCTTGATTTTCTTGCATGCTCATTAAAATGATATTGTGTGTGTGAGTTGGTATTCGCGCGTGTGTACTCATATAGATAATAAAAATAATAACACCATTTAATATCGGTCAGAGTTTGAGTCTTCCCCGGAGAAAGGAAACTGAAAGTACGGTATGTTCATGTAAACTGCATATTGCGTCATCAGTAAAAACACAATCTCATTTGCGTTCGCTGGACCATTTAGGTCTAGTTAACTTCAGCGACCCATTTCAGTAGTAAATTGCTCTAGCATTATCTTACATGTTGTCGGTAGTATTAGAAGATATATTCTAGCTTTTTCTTAGTTTAACCTCTCCCTTTGTAGGGACGTTTATGCAGTCCACGCCGCCCGGGCCTTACAATACCGCGCCCTGTCGAGAGAGGGATAACCTTTGGATCACAGACATACTTTTTGACTACACAAAGAACATGGAGAGCCTCCCGGTTGGGTGATTAACCCAATGTCGGGGCCACTACAGAAACAACACGAACACATAAGACGCGAAACACCAGTGGCACACAAACTCATGTCGAACAGGCAGCGTAATCAAAATTAGTAATATGTCGTTATTAAAAATGAATTAAAACCTTTCAACAACTCCTGACAACAGAGGAGAATAACCTCACCCCGGGAGAGTACATTCTATAAATTAAAATGCAGTAAAGTTATGAATAGAGCTCGGAAGTTGATTACCTAAAAAAATCCCTGAAAAATAACCTATGAAATATACCTTAAATTTGTAAAAATATGACACGAAAAATTGACTTAATATTTCTAAGTAGGTATTTTAAAAAAAGGAATACACAGTAGCATAACAATGAATAAGTTAATAGTAAACAAAGGAAAAATATAAGTATTTTATAATACTACTTTTATTACTTTTTATTATTGACTTATTGCTATGTTTTCTATTATTATTCTTTCTTATGTTTACCATATTTATTATTGAATGTTGTACTTTTTGTCTGTCGATAAGGATACCAAATCAAAAAGCAAAACTTCTGGAGGTAAGGAATAACGAGATCGCTTTTTGTTTGTAATGTTTGAAAAGTAAAATATGACCAGTAAAGAATAAAATGCAGAAAAATATAAAATAAAAGTAGGCTATTTCTGTTAGTTTTCAGGCGAGACGAATTTATACTACATCCTGCAGTGTGTGTGATGTCCCAGGGGGAAAAAAGTGACATTTCATCAACTTCCGAACCGTAGTTATGAACATGAATCGTTATTCGCCTTGTCAACAGTTATTTGAAGGAATGAAAACATTCTAATCCAAAATAAAGCCTAACAGATAGGGCTGTACCGATTAATCGATTAAACATTTAATCGTCGATCAATTACATTTTCCGATTAATCGGTTTAGTCGAATTCTGAAAAACTTTTTCGAGAAACTGGCCAAATGACCAAACTCCTTTCTCTCGCTTTTCCGGCCTTGGCACATCATGTGTCATTCAGCCTATGGTGTCCAAACAGTTCCCGCTATTCAGAAACATGAAGGGCAGTTTAGTCAACAAACTCTTGTGTCTGAAGTCTTGACTGAAAAAGTAACCGGAAATGTAAGTTTTGTATATATTTTTTCACTAGTTAACTAATAATGGTATTAATTAAAGTCAAGCGTTAACTCGATTATAAATTTTAATCGATTTTCAGCCCTACTAACAGATTATACATACCAGCGTAGTTGAATATAGTCGCCTGTGGTTTGGATTTAGATTTCAATGGTCTGGTCATGTAATACTACATGGTATACAAACATGGTATACAGATCCACTGTAACAGTTATTTATAGTGCAGAACTGCGACTCCCAGCTCGCCCTTTAACTGCTTGTAGTGCGGGATAGTATTTCTTGTGACGTCACTGAGCTCGTTATTTTTCGATGCCTGAGTTACGTGATAATAACGAAGCGTTCGCATGAAATTTGTTGTCGGTGTTTAATATCTTATGGCGGTTATTTCCATTTTGAAACCTCTGTTAATGAAATACTTCTGGTCAAATATATCAGGACTTTTTGTTACATAGGCCTACCTCCTTCATCCACTTACTCCTTCAATTCCTTTTCGGTTAAGAAATGATATACAGACACCGATGTATGGGTTGCACACCCCTCTTTCGCTTAGAACGCAAGCGAGGCGACTTACATATTATTATGTTGTTTAATTATTTCAGTGCTACTGACGTACACAGTATTTGCGTCACCACAACAACAAAAAATGCATAAAGGCAGAGATAGGAAATTCATGGAAATTAGCTGCTCTATTAAAATTGTTTTATTGGTTTTATAAGTATAAACCCCGTGATATCACTTGATGAAACTTTAAAAGTGTGTGACGTTGCAATAAACCTTTATGCGCTGTGTACATCCAGTATATAAAGAGAAACAAGAATATACTGCCAGATGTTTGTAATTTAATTTTAAAATAAAAATGTGTAATTATTTTATTTTTATATAAAACACATGAACTGCTACATATTATTCATAACATTTTCGTATGCTTTGTAGGTTTTTACTGGTTTCGCAATCTTGACTCATTTTTCACTTACAAAAGATCGTATTTTTTGGTAACAGCGATAACTTTTCTTAGCTATATTTAGTTTTGTACATGCGTAAAATATTACTTTTAAACAAATTATTCCCACGATATATAGCAAAATTCGTTGGATTTCACGAAGTGCGTGAAATAAGCACGAAATACACACCCTCAAAGACGACCGTTGAAAAATTTTTGCTATCATTTACTAACAAATCTTATCACTTGGATCACAGTATAAGTTTGGATAAAGTCATAAACACAATAGAACCTAGGTCAAAGTTAAAAATATGTCACACATAAAATGATAAAGAAAAACCTACATGAGTCATAGTGTAATTAATTGTTTCATCTTTCATTGCTGAGAGTATATTTATTTGTATTGCCACATAATGTTTTATAATAATTCTGGTTGCATTTCTGATCGATATATTTGAGTATTAAAGTATCTTATTTTCGAAATTGAAGGAAATTATCACTAAAATAAGTAATTTTATATCACCAAAAATTATACTGGAATGATAATTCTTTCACACTGGCCGTGTGTGGGCTAAGATGGACACATGAAGTCAGAATGAAAAATTCAATACCATAGCCGAAGATCCTGGTTCAAATCCCGGCTATGGCATTGAATTTTTCATTTTGACTTCACGTGTCCAAAAATCATACTGCTACTGATGTTTAGCACTAAAATAAGTAATTTTATATCACCAAAAATCATACTCCTACTGATGTAGGGCACAATAATACTTACTCCTTGATGACATTGGTACATGGGACACTACAATAGTGCAGTTACGGTAGTAAATACAGCATATTTTATTCCACTGACGTCACAGTGACGTAAATTGATTAATTTGAGCATGTTTTCCCTTACAAATGGCGTTTTTGTCAGTTGTGAATTAGTGCTTCAACAAGCAGGACCTACTGGACTTTTGTCAGTTGTGAATTAGTGTTTCAATAAGCAGAACCTGAGTGGACTTAGGTCAGTTGTGAATTAGTTTTTTTTTTATTTTTTTTTTTATTTTTTTATTTTTTTATTTATTTTTAAAAGTACCTGACTGGAATTCAAGGTAACTCCTAATTATTGTTATAGAGTAAAACTCTAAATAGAAACTTATAAGTATCTTTTCATAATAAAATTCATTTTATAGCAACTTTAAAAGTACATATTATATAACATTTTCATGTATATTTTTTTATCAAATAAGACAAGAGTGAAATACTTGCACACTTTACGTTGAGCATTGGATATACAGTAAGTGTTTTTCACACTTTATTTAATATGAAATATTATTCAATTCCATCTTCATTATAAGTTATGTTAATCACACAAAAGGAAAATCTTCGCTTTTAACCTAACTTCGATGTTGGTGATACAAATCAATTTATGGTTCTTAATCTTGTATATTTTTGGCTTATCCAGAATGTTCGAACATTCCAACAGGTTTTAGATCTATATGTTATGTAATGTTTTAGCTTAATGTGTTTTTATTGTATTAATACCATTTCATGCAACATAATATTGTATTTCAATCAAACAATGAACATTCTTAACTAACCTATATGTTGCAAAATAAGTAAAAATTATTATCTGTATTGTGCCAATGCACAGATTACTTAATACAAATCATAAAAAAAAAACCATTTACGTTCCAAGTAGCTTTATTGTCATATGTGGTTTTGAATACTAGTACATAGGCTGAAAACTTATATTCAGTTTTATTAGTATAAAAATATGTTTGTAAATGATTTACAACCATTTAAGCGAATATTTACACATTTCACCTTTTTTTAAAATTCTCCGTTCATAGCAGTATTATTTCTTAGTAGACGAAGAATTGAAATTAAAAGGTTGGCAATTTTGCTGTTTAATAATATAACACATGCAGTATAATATAGGCCTGTAAATGTATATATAATTTATAAGCCTGCAGACCTTGGTGGAAACGTTAATGGCACGAAAGCCTTCAGTTCAGGGTTGTAGCCTACCTCGTAAATATCCAGTAAACTAAGCTATATTTAAAGGTTGTAGAAATTATATTATTTTGACTTGTATAACTTATAGGCCTACTTGAACTCTTCATTGGATAGACTACTGTAATTTTTTCAAAGTGTGCTCTCTTTCTTTAGTTTTAGAAGGGAAATTCTACTTTTAGTCTTCTTCAGTTTGAATAATACCCAGGATACGCTATATCAGGCATGTCGCCTACATTTTACAGCGCTGCTTGGATTTTTGTTCATAATCAGTTATTGAACGCATTGCAATTAGAAAAGGCTTATAGCATATGAACCCTACGCTGGGATTATTTTTAAATCCGCCCTTGTTTTAACCAAAAATTTCTCATCGCTATATCGGTCTGAAGTAAGCTATTTCTGCTATATATTGGTATACTATAACGATGCTGTGCAAATGGGTGGAGTATTTACCCATATTTGTTATAAATACAAACCCATAAGTTACTCCATAGACCTATGCCTGTGTGTGAATTACAGTAGTTAAATCAAAGTCTAAATTGGTCACATTGGCTGAATCCTGACTCGGGAAAGAATTAAAATGGACGACCGCTGCCTTCACCTAAAGTAAACCATATTTAAAGGCCCACCGAGATTGTGATTCCTCGTTAAGCCTGTAATATTGGATTCAGTAGTAGTCAACTTGTAATAATAGAATAGTTTCTGTTCTCTTGGGCAGTGTCTTCAACCTTTTTTCACTTGCTGTTCACATGACTTGTAAGTATTTTCCTCAAGACCCCCAAATTAAATTAATAATAAGAATAATAATAATAATAATAATATTATAGACATACCTTCTTGAGTTAGTGGGACACTTATCCTTGGACTTGGTTACAGAGATGATCCCACCCGGGTAGAAGTTGACACAAAGCCTAAGTCGTGGTTTACCTCAAGCAAGATTAAGTTTATCATTGTTGAAAACCCCTTTTCGCATAGGTACGTATTTGGAAATACTAGTAAAGTTGAAATTGTCTCAGAAGATAGTTGTTTATAATTACTTTTTGAACTGACGTTTGACCAAAATATTCCTATGGGCATTTAATGTAAAATTGACTTTAGTATACTGCCACATGAAAGTTCGATCAATTCGTTATCCATTTCCTTGTTCAGAGACACACTCATTACATCTACTGGATTTTCGATCCACTGGCGCCCTATTCTTATGCCATGAGGAAACTATGACTGGAATGCCTTCTGTAGCTGTTACAAATGTTCTCTTACGCAAGCAATGTCTTCCAACTTCACCGAAATATCTTCTCTAAAAAGCACCGTGACCAGTGCTTTAGTTGGGCCGGTACGCACCGGTACTGCGTACCGGTATAAAATTATTTTCCTTCTACCATACCGGGAAAAATATGTGCTCCGGTACGTCGTACTGGCAGTACAGGAACGATATTGTCCTAAAATACTTATTAAATGTCCAATTCACGATAGTGTATTTGTTAATAATGACAAACACTATTAAATTCGCAATAGATATGCGTTCTATGGAAGGTGAGTACCCCCATAAAATATTTTCCAACTAAAGCACTGACCGTGACCCAACTGAAAATGTTTAGCGACCCACTTTTGGTTGAAGAACACTGCTCTTGGGGACCGGTTAACCCTTCCATAATCATTCGTGATATGGCTCAGTTGTGCCATCTAAAACTGCGGCGAAGTGAACAGCTGAAAAATCATATTTTTAGTATTGCACTCTATTATATGCTACTTTTAAAAGTGTACAAGACATGAAAGAATAACAACAAAATTATGATTTCATTTTGCATATAAGTTAGTTGCATATTCTGTTAGTTTTGCGAAAATGCATCATATTTGCTTAATATTAAAATATATGTGCTAATTTTATCAATTCTTTCACATTTTTAACGGCATATTTTGGGCAGATTTTAAGTATTGTACATATCTCTGTTAATTCAAACAATCACAGCATATTTTATTAGGAGAATCTTTTGAGAACCTACTGTACAATATTTGACAGTACATAGCCTAATGGTTTCAGAACTGATTGTATAATATTAAAGGGACGTTTCGCTTCATTGGTTTTCAATATGCAATTTTTTCCAGTGACCTTGTTTTTAAAAAGTTCTGTCATGAAATGTATACAACTTTACAATTTTTTGTAACTTATAATGTAATTCTGCTAACAAGAGGACGTCAAGTATTAAAATTACTTAAATTATAGAGTACACTAATTTATTGGTTCCTTAAAATATTTTATAAATTTTAGAGCATATTTACATGCATTTTTTTGTCCTCTGATAGAGCATTAACTTTCGGCCTTGTTATAATTTAAAACTTTCTTCATGGAAATTGCCTGAATAGGCAAACCACCTCATATACGAACCCCAAACTTTGCTGACAAGAAGATTTCTCTTACATGAAGGGAGTCAGTAGAATACACATCCTTCCTAAGCGGCCGCATTATTCTGTGGATAACTCAAGATCGGTACGGTACCGGTAACTCATGCTCTGTGTTGAAAAAGGCATGTGTGTGTCTCAACAATGCTTTGTGGAATAAATATAAAAGTATATTATCCCTAGTCATTGGATGTGAGGTGTTCATGGTTGGTGGGAAGATGATGTCGTGACTTACTTAAAGACGATAGCCCGAAGGGAAACCACAGATTCCTCTCAGACGGCGGAGTTTTAAAAATATGTTAATTTGTTATATGTTGGAGGAAACTGAATCTACTATATGACTAACAACCCCGGCTAACCTCTAATTACAAGTATTTCTCTCTCTCAGGTACAAACGCAAATTACAGTGTTCCTGCACGTTTATGGTTACTTGGAAACGCTCTCCGTTCCATATTGATACCGCTTTCCCTGGTTTGGAGATTGGAACTTTTTCTTTCCCTAATACCTTCGAATTATTTCATGCAATTAGATTCGTGTTAATTTGGGGTTAGAACTTTTATAAAAAGAGCTATATGATCTATAGAGGATTTTTAAAAGGATGCAATTTATTATCAGTTCATTATAACTTGTAAATATACGAACTGTACATAACAGTTATATACGTTTCTACGATTCTAATGAATGCCAGTGTAGGTTTTTGGTGTTAATTAAATTTTAGATATATTTTCGAAATAAATAAGGCCTATAAGGGCTATACTGGATTTGAACTGTGGGCCCAACTTACAGTCAATTTAAAGTGCAATAGTGTTTTTTAAACAGCCCGTGGAGGCCCCTTAGTGCCATTGAGTTTAGTTTAGCAAACGACGGTTTGCAAATAAAACACAAACAACAATAATTACAGCATATTTACAATAACTTTTCATTTTAAAAGGTAGTCTATCTAGAATATAGGAGTCCACCGCTGTGATGCAGGGGATGCTTTCGCTCCTCACACGCAGTGAACCAGGGTTTGAATCCTGGTCGGGACAGTGATCTAAATGGGGGTTTTTCTAGAGTTTTTCCACACCTGAGAGACAAATGTCCGGTAACTTTAGGCCCTTGTGGTCTCCGGATTTCATCTGGCAGTCGTTATCATCTTCATCACATCCTAGGCTTGTTCAAAGTGAATGAGGGATTGTGTGTGTGAATTGTTGTGTCTCGTTCTATATGTTCGTATTGTCTCGGAGATGGCCCTAGCATTGGGTTGATCACTCATCCATGGAAGATCCTCTATGTCCTTGTCTGGTCAAAAAAGTATGTATGTGATCCAATAGATAATCCCTCTCCCGACAGGTCGCGGCCCTGTAAAGGGAGAGGTAAAGTCATTTAAAACTGTAATATTTATACTTTTATTCAGGCAGTGGAGGCTTTTTTTAGTGCCACTGAGCTTACTCGATCATTATATCACTGCTTTAGCTTTTCTTTCGCTTCCTCGCGGAGGCTATAGATTGCGCCATTGCATTTAAATTTATTACACTGTTTTTAAACACAAATACAGACATTTGACATTTCACAAATAAAACACAATAATAAAATACTACATATTTAAAATCACTTTTAAGTTTAAAAATTCATCAAGAATATTAATCATTTGTAGAGTATGTTTGAAAACCCCTGTTTGTTGTAGATTTTTATTATTATTATATCGTCAGGTAACACGTGTGATCTAAATATAAATATGACTTCACGAGTTTTTGTTAATCTAAATTTTGAAATGTTAATGAAAGAATTTTTTATAATGTTGTAACCATGTGCCTTCCTACATGGTACCGTATTTTCGAAGATAATAATTATTAACTTAATGTTGGTATGAATGTATACTAAGAGATCTAACGAATAAAGGTTTAGAGTTAAAATTTCTTACTCAATGAAGAGAAATTTCAGTAAGACCTGCTGGGATATTTTTAATGATTCTGAAATTACTCTTTTGCAGTATCAGGATATCTCCAATTCTACTTTAACTCCCCCAAAATAATAATCCATATCTCATACTGAATGGAAAAAAGCCAATAAACATATTTCATATATGAAGTTGTTAAGCAGATTTTTCCTAGATTGCGGTGAAATTCTCTAGGATGTTATTCTGAACTTTTACTGTTCAACTCATCGAGAACGAGGTATTAACGTGGGCTTCTCATGCGCAAGGCTTAGATGGGGTATGTTGACCTCTGTGTGTCATTTACAGAAGTTTATTTCACCGACAGAGGACTTTGTATCGTCGTCGTATTTTTACGGCGGCAGTCCATCTAATTCAGATGAATGCCAGCTGAATGAAATGAGACTAGTATAAAGTAGTGCTCTGTAAACTGATCAGAATAAAGAAGCTCTCTTCTGCATGTTTCCTGATTTAGCTTCATTTCACATCTTCCTTCATTTAACTCCTCTCACATAGCCGTCAGATTTATATCGGAACCTGGGTGTACAGTCCTGTCAAAAACTTCTGCTTGCTTCTCTTAGACCGGAATGCCAATCTTTAGTTCCCTTTCTCGTTGCCGTCAGATTTATATCAGCCTATGTTTGCAACCATGTCTCTTCAGATGAATTTGAGAACATTTCAGCCTCTTCTCGTTTTAATACGTTCTCATGTATCGACAGTTTTGTATCGAGTGTTTGGAGCAGAGTACAGTACTGTCAAGAGCCTGGCTCCTAGTAGACTGTCAGTCTTGTAATATCTCTGGGTTTATCTGAGTGGTATCAAGTTGCTATCAGATTTGAAAGCTTCATTCTACAATATACAGTCCAATCAAAATTCCAATTTACAGTAAAACACAACAAGCAAAGTATTATTTCTCAATTTAACTCGCTTGGTATTGCCCCCATAATATAACTTGAACCAGTTTGAACAGTAAGTAACTATTGGATATCATTCTTCTAGTAAGGAAAAAATTGACACACTTATATTGAAAATGAAGATACGCTACCTCCTAATGTTTATAATAGGCTATTATTAAAACTATATTTATTTCATGCAATAAATCGTTTCGTTTTTACTCTTTTTTTATTTTTCTACCCGTACCCTTAAGTATTATTTTTTTGTAGAGGGGTATTGTATTCGACTTTCCTATTCAGAGTTGCGTTTTGGAATTTAATTTATGTTTTGAGGTATCAAAAACCTCAAAACATAGGTATATTAAACCCCTAAACGTATCACGTTTATTAAATCCCAAGTCGTTTTTTAGTGTCCAAAACCTTAAAACATAGGTATATTAAATCCCAAAACGCAACACTGAATGGTCAAGTCGAGTACAATACCCCCTCTACAAAAAGTAATACTTCAGGGTACGGGTAGAAAAATAAAGAGTAAAAACGAAACGATTTTGAAGTATCAAGAGAGTTGAAAATGGGGACTGGAGAAAACTGCATAACGACGAGGTTCATGACCTGTACTCTTTATCGGATATAGTAAGGGTAATTAAATCACTGAGGATGAAATGGGCCGGACATGTTTCGCGCATTTGGGAGGAAAGCCGTATCTCAGAAGTACTGTATGAGAGTCTTAGGTGGGAGGACAATGTTAGGAGGTGTATATATATATATATATATATATAACATTGTCCTCCCACCTACGTAAGACTCCCATTCAGTACTTTTGATATATAGGCATATGATCCTCCCACCTAAGACTCCCATTCAGTACTTTTGAGATACGGCTTCCCCCCCCCCCCCATGCGCGCAACACACACACACACACATATATATATATAAGGGAAGTAGGATTTGCGAGGGATGGTTGGATGGAGTCAGCACAGAATATGGTTGAATGGCGGGCTCAGGTAAGCGCGGCAATGAACCTTCGGGTTCCATAAAATAGGTACAGTTCCTTTAGCTTGCTGAGGAATTGTCTATTGCCATTGAGTAAGTAACTATGTTTTGAGTAGGGCTGAAAATCGATTAAAATTGCTAATCGAGTTAACGCTTGACTTTAATCGATTAATCGACAAAAAGGTCGGTATTTTAAACGAAACCAACGTGTACAATTCATGGGCGTCCGCAGAAATTTTGTCAAGGGGGGGCCAATGAACGAATTACTGCCACCACCACCATCAGTATGGTACTACAACCACTTATTATTATTGTTGTTGTTATTTTTATTTCTATTCATATTGTTATTATTGCTATTATTATTACTATTCACATTATTGCTATTATTATTATTATTATTATTAGTATGATTAAATATAATCAACATCCTTCATTTACTGTAGCTGGACTATGGCCATGGATAGAAAGAAAACATCTGATATAGACACTCACATGACTTTTCTTACTCCTTACAATTTTTTCTATTCATATGAAATATAAAATTCCTTATCTTCATTGTAATAAAATGTTTGGGTAAAAATGGTTTCAAGTTTAGGGGAAGTAATTATTCCTACAAGCTCGTATCTAGTCAGCTGTTACAGCTCGTTTTCATACAAATAACGCAAACATATAACAATATTTGGAGACTTAAACCTCATTTCACATTAAGTTAGTTGCTTTTAGTCATTTAATTTAGAGGTTTATGTCTAACAAAATTTTCAGAGAGGGGCAGCGGCCCTACCCTGCCCCCCCTTCTGGACAGCCATGGTACAATTAATATTGTTTTACACGTTTAATAACTACTACACTACAGATAATCAGAAGAAATAATGAATTAATGAATTCCATTATTGGTTAACTAGTGAAAAAATATATATACAAAACTTATATTTCCGGTTACTTTTTCAGCCAAGACTTGAGAGACACGAGTTTGTTCACATTTGAATGTGATGCGGTTCCTCCTTCCTCTGTTGTTGGGCGCCTTGCATAAACCGGATGGTTTGTGCTAAATTTATATTTGTGTGAAGAATTTGAAATCCGCTCCGGCTAGGCCTATCGGGTCCGAACAGTCGACTAATTCTCAGGGGCTGAGAGTGAAGGTAACTTAGATATTATTTATTATTAAAATAATATCAGCAGACTCAGTTGTAGGAGCTATTTATTACAAATACTTGAAATGTCGGAAGTAATGTTCAAAAATACAGAGATTTGTACAATATTACTTATTGGCAAATAAACTCAGATAGATCCGCTAAATAGTTATAATGGCTCGCCGGATATAATATGGAAATCAATTTCCAGATAATTAAACTTGAGTAAAGTAATTGGTATCTAAACAAAAAATTGTATAAATGGATTTAAATACTTTGGCTGTTGTGAAAAATATTTAAGATAATAAAATTAGCTGAAAATTTCTAAGTCAATAAATTGATGTCGCGGAAATTTTCTAAGTATAATAAATTCTGCCTAGCCCAATAGCTGAGGTGATGAGTAGTAGAGACGATGCCGCCGCTACACTAAATAGGTGTGTGCCCGACCCGGTGCCACAACACTCTATGTCTTGCAATATTCTTCATAGACTACATCTAGCCTCGATGAGAAATTATGATCATCCCCACCACTAATTATCATTGGTGGATTGACGTTCACCTGACATTTAACTAACTTTAAGTTCGCGATTTTACTTTCCAAACCGCGAAATATATTAACTATAAAAATCCTTTACTCTACTGGGTTTACCCAGAGTGATAGTCCTTCGTTACATTCTATAGATAAGATCTGCCTGCTTGCCATTATAACTGTAAAGCTGTTATAGGTGAACCTTAAGAACAAAAGGCTTACTCCTAGAATAGCATAGTGTACCAGTTTTGTATAGACGCGGGCATTAGGGTCTCTACCTGCCTGCTTGTACATTGTTTCATGATATCTGTGGGTTGGAATTCCCAACTCACTATAGCTTACATACTTTCACTGCTTGCTATTCTAAGTACTATAAATTAACCAAAGTTAATTTATTCTTTAATAAAATTATTATCAATAACATGAATACCTTTACTGTAACTTTTATGCTAAGACGAATCTTTTGATACCAAACACCAGATATAAATTCTCAATCCTTATTTTTATATGTAAATGAAATCAACTGAAATTATATTAATTAACAATTATGCTAACTATAATTTTGAATATTTTGCTAGGCTACCTGGACCGCCTTAAATGTTCAAGAGACTATGATGTGCCAAGGCCGGAGAAGCGATATAAAGGAGTTTGGTCATTTGACCCATTTCTCGAAAAACGTTTTTCAGAGTTCCTCTAAACCGATTAATCGGAAAATGTAATTGATCGACGATTAAATGTTTAAATCGGTACAGCCCTAGTTTTGAGGTATCTCGAGAGCTACAATAACAACAAAAAGTCTCTGCATATGTCTGTGCATAGCATCTGAAGAACGAGAAACCTTATAATTAAATTGCATACTTGGGTTCAGCATTTTCTAGTGATGTGATAAAAATCTCAATAATAGGCCTTAACAATTCTGTTCCCAAGCTAAGAAGTGTGCGGTAGCTGCTTTTTTTGTATCAATTCCTGCCTTGTGTCTTTTACTTTATAATTCTGAGCAAACGTAGAGTGGACTATATACCATAGATATAAACTCCTCATACTACAACAGTAGTCGCTTACAGTATACAAGAATAACAAAGAGACTTGACAGCCTGGGAATCGTATAAGGCAGCCATGTATTCCAGAAACTTTGGCTTGCCTTTTCACAACTATGCGTTTGCTTGAGGCTGAATCGACTGAATTCGCACTTCCTCGATGTGGCCACCTACACTTTGTCTGAATGTGAAATAAAATCGCTTTGAGTAGCACTATTTTTGAGTAGGTAAATTCTAATCTTTTATTTAATTTTATTTTTTTACCAACACCACCATAGTCTAAGTATGTATTGTCCTTCCATTTACTCTATTTCTGGAGAGTGTTACATGTATATTGGTTGAGATGAGACATTAATTAAAACGTAGGGCATTGTCAGGAATAATTAAAAATAATATGTCTCTGATGGATGAAAAGGAAAGTAAGGTGCATTTCTTTTTAAAAATAATTGTAATTGGCTTAAATTATCTCATTCTAACACATATATGAAAATATTACACGTTAAAGACGGAAATATAAATATATTTTCTATAGGGAGGAAATTAAAATCTTTACCTCTTCATAAGGAGAAGAGTGGTTATTTATACAATTTAAGTAGGTTTATGTATTTTCGAATGCATAAGAGTTACGGCCGACCTAGTTATTTACCCGAGAGAGACAGGTTAGTTGTGGCCCTACCTTATTTCGAGTAGCCTACTTATTAGTTGCGGCGCTGGTTAATTATAACTGTGTTGTTTACATTAAGCTCGTGCAGTATTTATATTTTTAGCAGCAATATGGTTACTTCGGATGTCTTCATGTCGTAGCTTAAATTTTCAAATTACAGGTCCATTACGATCATTTTCATATTAAGTTAAGTGCTAAGTACTAAGTTTGATGCGATTCAGTGTAGGAATTAGCGAACCCTAACCCTACCATACCACGAATCCCACCAAAATTCGTAACTACAAAATATATTTTTAGTATTAATGCTGTTAAGACTGATAAACAACCCAACACAGAACATCTATGTACAAAACCTGCATTAATGGAGTTCAAGTGCATAATTAATAAAATCAGGTAAACTGATGTAACAAAGTGCCAGTATGTTTTTGTTTAATCAGTTATGATTGCAGTTATGATATGCAGAATACAAAAAAAAAGTCAAATTGGCCGGTTTCGGGATTTGAACCATGGAAGTCCAGAATGTGAGGTCAAGACGTTACCATCTCGGCCACCTGGGTCAGTTTAACGGTCTAGTTGGATAAGCGTATGTAAAGCAATAGTGTTATTTGTCATAGCTAACTGTATTTTAATTGCCAAAGCCTTATAAGATCACAGTAAAACCATGAGCTATGTTGTCATGATAACTGATGTGCATTTCATAAATTCTTTCGAATACGTATATTACCATAAAATAGGAACTAAATTGAGCATTACTCCGAAACAGGTCAACCGATTTTATCCAATATCAATAGACGTATTTCCATGGACATTATAAATGTGTATACCAAGTTTCATAAAAATCCGGTAAAGCGTATTTGAGTTACCTCGTCTTTACAAATAGACACTAAATTGGGTTTTACTCCGGTACCGGTCTACCGATTTTGTCCAATATCAGCAGACGTCTTCCCTTGTATATTATAAATGGGTATACAAAGTTTTAGGAAAATCCAATAAAGCATATCTGAGTTATCGCGACTTCTTATATATTAACATGAAAGGCACTAAATTGAGCATTATTCCGGTACTGACTAACCGATTTGGTCGAATATCACTAGACTTCTTCCCATGGACATTATAAATACATATACGAAGTTTCATAAAAATCCGATAACGTGTATTCGAGTTATTGCGCCTTTAAAATAGACACTAAATTGAGTTTTACTCCGGTACCGGTAAACAGATTAGGTTCAAATTCAATAGGGTACTTCTCATGGGCGTCATAAATGCGTATACCAAGTTTCATGGAAATCCTATACAGCGTATTTGAGCTATGTAATTAGTGATGAGCATCGGTAACCCTGGTCTTGGTCTTGGTCTTGGTCTTGCATACTCGGTCTTGGTCTCGGTCTTGCATACTCGGTCTTGGTCTTGTTGCAAGAGTCTTGCATTTTTCTTTTACGCATCTTACTGTGATTGATGGCGTTTACGTGATTTACAGTTACACCGATTACATGTGTGTTATTGCTTGCGAAAGTAACGAAAGCTAATTGCTTTTATTGCTTGAACCGTGAAAACAGTAACAAAACAACTGAAAGCTATTTCATCTTTAGCCATTAGTTATTAAGTGACAGAATGGTACTTTATGAAATTTGTGTGGGGGACGGGAAAATGTCTGTCTGTCTGTCCATGTGTCTGTACTCGCGATAACTCAAATGCGCTTTATTGGATTTTCATGAAACTTGGTATACGCACTTACAACATCCATAGGAAGAAGTCTATTTATTTTCGCTGTTGCGTTTCTACTGGCTGCGCCTGCAACCCCTGCAAGTGATTAGCAAAATATCTTCCTTTCAACTTGCAAGCAGTCGCACAGACGAGTTACACGTTTTCATTCCTTAGAAAGTAGAAACAGCTATCGTTTCGTTGTGTTGTTGATTGTTGTAACGTAGTGTTTCAACATGAAACAAAAACGAGTAACCGTAACAAAACAAGGTCTGTGTGGCGTTACTTTACATGTAAGAGATCAATTTTATAAAATGACTGTAAATGGATATACCATTAAAATGGTTTGTGTCCCGTTCTTATTTTAAAATTTGAAGAGTTCAGGCTACAGTATAGTAGGATTAAGCCACCCACACAGCAAGGCCCATTTAATGTCCCGGTCAAGTACATATTTAGAAATCAGTTTCCCGGGGGTCCTAAACTGATGAACCAGAAATTACTGACATCTTCTCTTCCTAAGTAATACAAAAAATATTTTTTTAACTAATACTTTAAAAATCTCATATTTGGGTGGGGGGGGGGTGCGGTCCGGACCCACGTCCTTGCCTCCTGATGTTGTCTATTTTAAATTCATAAAAAATTGTTGGTCTATACGGTACCTATCAAATTTTGCTGTTTTATTGCCATTGATATGCATATTTTAGAATTTAAAACATTTTTAATTGGGAATAGGTGGAGCAGTTGATTTTATACAAGCATTAAAACTATCCGTCGACCGGTGTCTGAAATTTCTTATATATAAATATTAACAATAACAAGTTATGTCCAAAAAATTAAGTACAATGTCATTTGAAACGAAATATATATTTTTTGGGTAAAACTTAAAAAGGTATTAACAGTACCGAATGCATTTAAAACGTGTTGGATTTTTACTTTGCATTTTATTTTCTTATAGTGACTTGTTCTTTTTCTGTTACATGTAAACATTAATTTAGGCATTGGTTAAGAATTTCAATGTATTTAACTTTTTTATTAAGTAATTTCATTTAAAGTACTAATCAAGAAGATTCATTATTATGCTTGTATCAATGTGAGAAAACATTGTAACAGTTTTTCCAAGTAATTAGAAAGACCGCAAAGGACTATGGGCGGTGTATCCCAGTGGGTGGAGTAGGGTGTATAGAAAAAATGGGGGAAAACCAGAATTTCGAGGTTTAAGTAATCGCCAGATGTGTTTAAGCAGTCATATTGTCGTTTAGGAAAGAGACGTGGCGGCTTCTTACTGTAAATGGTGTTTATGTTAAGTCCTGATTATACAAATTCGTGGAGTGAGTAACCTTTCACAATAGTATGTTTCTATCTCTTTCTGTTCAATTACTGACTTCTGCCAAACATCTTCTGTCTCAATTTTCTGATCCGTGCCAACTTACAACAAACAGACTTTAGTGTCGGCATTACACCATGTCATAAATTTCTCAAGGGTCGGCGTAGCATATCTTTCAAATGAAGGTATGTGATTTACAATTGTCCTTGGAGACAATTTTCCTCTTTGCTATTTCTTACTATGAGGGAGGAATGTATTGTTCCTACCCCAAGAAGTAGTTTAAAACAGTTCTCTGCAGGGCCGTGGAGAGAAAGCAAAGGACCCCAGGAAAAAAATTCCCGGGCCCCGTCAAATATTAATTTCACCACTGAAACCCAAAGTATGCAGCAAAAAGATTGTATAAAAATATTACATAATTATTATATAATGTATGTAATGGTATGTAAGTATCCTATTACTTGAAGACATATGATATTTTTGTTAATCATTAAAAAGTTAGTCATATTTTACAAAAAATAAAACCATGTAAGTTTAAAAGCTTTTCAGTTGTGCACACAGAGGTAATAATACGTGTTTTGGCAAAATGCTATCAATAATCATAAAAACTAATCACTGTACAACTAGTGTCTTACTTTTCAACTATAAATAACAACATTTAAATTATATATCGGTACCCAACTATGTTTAATCACTATGAAAAATTCGCTTGTTTTGAACAACATAAACTGAAGATAAGATAAACATATACGATTGACAATAAAACTTGACACAATGACATAAGAACTCTTATTAAGTACCAGAATGGTACTTTCTGAGATCATGTGGGGAACGGGAAATTGGCTGTCCGTCAGTCTGTCCGTGTGCCTGTATGCGCGATAACTCAAATACGCTTTATCGGATTTTCATGAAATTTGATATACATATTTATAACGTCCATAGAAAGAAGCCTATTAATTTTGTACCAAATCGCTTGACCGGTACCGGAGTAACGACTAATTAACGGTCACATGCTTATTAAATGGCAAATCATCACTATACTACAAAGCCGCTTAGCTAATCACTGAGGGCCTTCACCACAATGCAGTCAGATGTTTGTAAATTTATTATATCACATCTTGCTTTAGATGTGAGGCATTCGTTCTGTTGTTATCCCACTTATTCCTTCACATGTGTTTAACGAACTTTCTCAAGAGTTCGGTCTAAAACTATATAGTTTCTGAAAAAAAAGACCAATTAACTACATCTGGCACTTTTTTGTATCAGTTTACCTGATTTTTTATTATATTATGGCACAGTCTATCTTATGCCGATATCAGACAAAGGTTGAGCTAATAAAGTATTCAAAAGGAAAAATGTTATTGTTACTGAGACATGTAATAGGCTATACTATAAAGTAATTATTAAAAGAATGTCTTAAGAATCCACCGTCTTAAAAAATAGCTTTCCTAGCTTTTTACTTTGCAAAAGTATCAATAATACTATTATAATTCAGTTGTCTAGCAAAGATATCTCCAAAAACGTCAATGCTATAAGAGGTAATGAATTTCCTAGGAATCCCGGGGATAATTTTGCAGAGATATGTACCAATTTTATATGTATTCTATGTATCAAAATTAATCATTTGAAAATTATTATTTTAAATGCCGAACGTTAGTGAGGCCTACTGTTGAGTCCTAAAGGATTTCTGCTTCTACTTTAATAAAAATAATTTTTCTCCAAGAATAATCCGTTTCAGATTACCTGATTAATTCCGTGTCACCGTTATGCGACAGGACAATGCAGATAAAAAATAAACACATAAAACATAGCTTAAGCTGTTTGTTGACTTATAAAACATTTAATTTTAGAGTAAATTAGAAAGTAAAAAATAAAACCTGGTCGGCCGGGCCGGGGCCCCAAGTCTTTAGTCTCGGCTGCTCCCCCTCTCGTCCTTGCCAGCCTAGCCGAAACAGTTCCAACAAAAATGCAAGTGAAACCGGTCTTTTGCAACCGTTTCATAAAACTGTTATGTGCGCGTAACAGTTTCGGCTACAACCTTTATCTAGAAACAGCTTATTTTCCCACCTCTACCGGTAACAGTAACGGCACCTTTCAGTAGTGGTTGCTGGCTTGCTGCGTACACAATCGAGCATTTAAAACATTTTCAATATAGCAAGACTGCAAGAGTCTTGCAGTTCGGTCTTGGTCTAGCCCGAGTCTTGCAGACTTGGTCTCGGTCTTGGTCTTGCACACTCGGTCTTGGTCTTGGTCTTGCTAACGCAGATGCGGTCTTGGTCTTGGTCTTGGTCTTGCATTTTCTGCAAGACCAAGACCAAGACTGCAAGACCAAGACTGGTCTCGCTCATCACTAGCTATGTTGCCTTCCTAATATGATCTATTAAAATAGGCACTAAATGGGCATTACTCCGGTACCGGTGAACCGATTTGGTTCAATATCAATAGGGTTCTTCCCATGCACATTATAAATGTGTTTTCCAAGTTTCATGAAAATCCGAAAAAGCGTATTTGAGTTATGGTGTGTACACACACACGGACAGACGGACGGACGGACAGACAGACATTTTTTCGTCCCCCACACAATCTCATAACTAAAGACCGGATTTTAAAGGGAAAATTTTCACCCAAAAAAAGGAAGAAAAAAGGGAAAATTATTGCCAGAAAAAGGTAGGAAAAAAGGAAAATTGTTGCAAAAAAAAAAAGGTGGGAAAAAAGGGATATAAAAGTAAGAGAGAGTGTAAAAATTCAACAGAGAAATACATGTTTGTTTTATGTAAAGCCTTTGCTTGCTCTACAGCTGCTGATTCTGTAACATCTATTGACTGAAGACATTTTTTTATTTTGTTGAAATTCTCACAGAGGAAAATAGCACACGAAATCCATGTGCCCCCACCTTGTTATAATAGGAAACTTAGTCAATGACAAGCCTGTGATTTCCCAGTAACGCTCTATTCTGCTGGGAGGAATTATTTTTTCAATGGTGAATCAGTGAAAACAATTTTTAATGTTTTCATATTACCAAATACTGGGTAATTTACGAAATTTTCAAAATACATTTTCAAAAAAGGTACTGGAAAGGGAAAGTTTCTTAAAAAAGGGAAATGAGCGGAAAAAAGGAAAAAAAGGGACGTTAAAACCAGGTCATTTGCAGTTGAAACTTACTCAGTAATGTCCTGTTCAATTTTATCACGTTTTGTGATGAAATATAAAAAAAGGAATTCCCTTTAAAATCCGGTCCCTACTCATAACGTACCATACTGGCACTTAATAAACAAATAGTAATTTGAAATTCTATCATGATAATACGAGGGGTATACTGAAAGTCGTGAGCAACATTGTTTCACTACCTTAATTTTTATTTGTAAGTGAAACCAAGTACATTATCTCAATCTGCAGACCTTTTTTTTTTTTTTTTTTTTTTTTTTTTGGCACACATGTTTCCCATCGTTCTGCAAGTTTGAAAATACCCTTGTGATAGAATTCCATTCCAGCTGCCCATAGACACTGACGCACTGCTTGCCGAATATCCTCCAGTGTCTCGTAGCGTTGGCCTCGCATCTGTCCCTTCACAAAACCTAAAAGGTGGTAGTCGGAGGGTGCCATGTCGGGGCTTTAGGGAAGATGTGAAAGTGTTTCCCACCCAGATCTCCTGATCTGTCCCAATAAAATAAGAAGAAACGAAATTCCGGTTACATAAGATTGTATTGTCTTGACAGAAAATTTTATTTCTCACTCTCATATTACCATACAACCATTTCGGGGATGGGGAAAAAAAAGAAATTAAATATCACTTTCATACTTTCCTTCCCAGTAACCTGGGACATAATATAGCCTACTGCGGGCGTAGGGCTGAAATCCCATTTTGTCTTCTTTTAGATGCTTACGGCTTCTGATAAACATTCCTATTGCTCAACTGATACAAAGATTACAGCTATGAATAACGTCTCAGTGGATAGGATTTTTTGCCGACTTCTGATATAGCATACTCATTGACAAACCCTTAAGCTGTCCCTGCAATACGACCGCTTATTCTACATCAAAATGTGAAGTGAGAAAATATTTTCCATGTCGAGGGTAGAGAAAGTTATTTGACTGCATCAAATTGTGGTTTATTTTCGTGGATTTCATTCTTCAAGAATTATTTTAACAAATGTATTACATCGATAGCATCATATTATATAGTTCCCAAATCCCTATGTGAACACTGTAAACAATACACTGTTCTCATGATAACTGAATTACATTTCATTTTTTCAGAGTAATATCTTCTGAAATTATATAAATGTTCAAGGGAAGGAGTGGCTTGTTTGAATTTTAATGTTGACAACGTTGCTTCCCGGGCTTAACTGGGTATGTGTGCAAAATTTCGTGCAAATTGGTCAAGAAATGTAGATTTGTATTGGGAACATGCATCCCACATCCATACATACCCACTTTCAATTTGGTTTGGTTGCAAGACTCACATTTTTTTTTTTTTTTTTTTTTTTTTAATGAAAACATGTGAAAGCAGAACTCTCTAACTGTGCCCATGTCACACTTCTTTTGTCACACTTCTATTTTGTTATGTAAACATGTGACAGCAGAACTCTCAAACTGTGCCTCATTTCACATTTCCGACTTTTTCCGTGGATTTTCAAAAACATTTCTTTAATACAAACCTTGTCCTGACAATTACGATCACAGATCGGTCGAGCCGTTATCAAGTGATGCGGCAACATACATGTGGCAATTGATTTTTATTTATATAGTAGATAGATAGATAGACTGTGTATTCTCCTATAGGTCTGAGGAATTTCATTTCGGCTGTCTCTATTCTTTTGTTTTGTGCGGTCATTGTCCGTGATTCTGATCCGTAAGCTATGGTGGGGATGGCCATCACTTTACACCACTTTATTATTGAGTCTTTTCTAGCTTTATTTTGTAGTGTTCTCTTTATGGTTCTTGTTAAGGAATTAAATCTATTTAATTTTTTGTTAATGTCTATTTCAGACCTAGGCTATATGTTGTTTCGAATTCAAGAAAATTAAATGTTGACACTTTTTCTATGCTTTTATTTTCTATATATTATTTTCGACCGGACTGGGTGATTTAAAAAAATCATTAGCAAGAAGGATTCTAACGATGCTTGTGCAGTTATACAGTAGGCTGGATGTTGTACATGTTGTTAAGGAGATTCCATGAGTCTCTCGTCTCTTTATATTCTTACACGGTTATTCCACCCGTGCAATATTTCACTTTCAACTGAAACACGTGGCAGCATGCATTATAGGAGACGAGCTCCTTTCCCAGAATTTCAATAAGCGACGTCAGAAAGGGTAATTGACGCATAGAGACAAACCTAGGTAGTTACGTTTGTTAGGCTCCTGTGAAAACTAAAGGCTATCCCCTTTTACGAGGTAGCTAGATTTTCCGTCATCATGTAACCCGCAAAGAAGTTTCCAGGAAGTCGTAATTGGACCACCTGAGTCGAGCGGAATTTGAAGACAATAATTTTCAGGATGTAGGAATTCTGTTGGATAGAAGACTTGTACGACTGCTTCACTGGTATATTTCATTTCTGCTTCTGTTGCTAGGATAGTAAAGGATTTTATTTCCTGTCATTCCTAGTCAGGTTTAAAGAAATCTATGAAACATTTGTAGCATATGAATCGGTTCCATTGAACCACGATCAGATTTACTTTGATCAAATAACAAATTTACAATAAGATTTTTACAGTGCTACATTTCATTATAAATATTTTCTTGGTTTACTCAGTCAAACGCCATATTTTGGTATGCCAGTTTTTTCACCCACATGTTTTCTTGTAGTTATAGTTTAAACATAAAAAACCATGTGTTTTAAATTTTCATGAAATTGGGCTAATTATTTCAGGGATTACAGAACTTAAAGGCCTCTATGAAATTAGCATTCAAAGCAAATCAGTTTCGCTGCAAGTTAATATGCTGTCTGAAGGGCTTCATAGCAAGGCTCTTGAGCGAAAAAAATAGCATAGGCTAATTCGAAATTATTTAAAATAATTATCACTAAGTAGGTTATAGTAAAGTGTTAAAATGTCGTTTCTTATAAGCAGCCTTTTAGGTGCTACAATAATCTAGTGGGAAAAATTAATTTAAAAGAAACCACCTCAATGATGAAAAACCATTAAACAGTCTTTCACTTTCATTGAAAAAGTACAATTTTAAGAAAAGAACTCAATGAAATATGATGTAAAAATTTCTTATATTCTCAGGTTTCCTAAATGTAAGATTACGTTTTAATAACAAATAGAATTACTTGTTTCTACCAACTAAAACGTCTAGAGTAAGAAGATAATTTAGAGTTCTCATGTCATACATAATTTTGAAAATAAATTCGAAAATGTACATTATCTTGAAGTATAAGATCATTATCCTTTTTCTAAAACTTACAGATTTATCATATGTATCAGAAAGTAACATGTACTTCAGTGTTGAACTCACGCATCACGTCTTTGTAATAAAATTGAGACTTTCTGGAGAAATAACAATAAAAATGTACTTTTTTCCTTATTTTGATAGCATAAGCGTGAGAAAATATTTAGAAAGTGAGTACAAAAATTGAGTTACATTTTATATCACTTTTAAACTAGACTTGATAATTTAATATTTTCGGTTTACACGCAATAACGAAATTAGTTTGTGATCTAATTAGGCCAATGAACCACGATTTCAATACTAACTGATTATTGTATTCAGTGGGAAAAAGGTATTTTATGCCGCGCACGAGTTTTCCACTCCCACTCCTATAATTGTGAAATATGATTTTTGGTGCAAGAGTTTTTTTTTATTATGATATATTATTTTGTTGTTTATAGTTGTGACATATTATGTTCGGTGCAAGGGACTTTTATTATCCAGTGGAAGGAAAACCTGTGCGCGGCATAAATTACCGTTTCGCCTATTCAGTATTTTTATAGGATAATTTCCTTTTATTTTTACCATTATAGCAGTAGATTAACAAGTAAGGAGTATTCTACATTGTTAATAAGGATGAAGAAATTTATTCAGCCGTCCTTAATGTCTTACATTCACTGTAGACGTCGTACGAATAAAACGGTCGGCCTTAATAGACATTGTTCACAAAACAGTTCAAACCCAAAGTTTGGTATTAAATACTCCAAGTAGTTTAGTCTAGTTTAGAATAAACCGTGCATAATGAATGGTAAGAGCTAAATGTAAACTTTTCGTAAGAAAATTATTTTATGTCTTATGATATAACGTGTTATTTATTTGAGTTAGTGCAAGACGAGTTGAAAGGTTTCTTGACAAATTATGTTTAAAAAATATTTTAATAAATATCAGATATGGCAAATCGCTTGTGTTTCCAGTATTTACAAATAAATTATGCACGTCACATTGAATGAATAATATTGCAATTATATAGTCGGTTTAGAAAAGAAACGTTACTCCGTAATATGTCATTTTCAGGTTAAAGTTGTGAAATATTAAGAGAAAAGCAGCAGCTCCATGTTTCTGTTGAAGCCTCTTGTGCGAACAACGATCCATTTTGGAGCCATAATTGATTGTAGCATAACTTTTACATGCTTACTGTGTGGGAATTGAAACTTTATCTTGTCTCTTGGAAAGTTGCCATTTTGGAGATGCTAGGCCTTTCATCCTAACCGAAGGTATTTGGTAGCCCCATGCTTATATTTCGAGGAATAGATTGTTATTAGGTAGGCCTATACATATATTTTAGGTGGGATGCGCGGGCATTTCCCTATAGAGAAAGTTATCTAGAAATGTTGTTCTGTCTCCCCTACCAGCACAACAATACATTGTTTTCATCATGTCTTATCAAACAGTAGAGCCCAATGGAAGACGTATGGAAACATCTGAGAATAAATTTAGTGAGAAGATGCAGAAACAAGATATTATAACAGATGATATGGAATGAAAGACTGAGTAAAGCATCAGCAACACGGTTCGAAGTGTGAAAGCACTTATTGTTATGCAGATGTACATTGACTAGATCCTGATTACTATCTACATTGTTTCTCCTGATGAATTAATACTACATTGGTTTTGTAATTATCGTCTTATTTATCATAGCAACGCCTCTTCTGTCTAATGATTGATGAGTCCCCAAGAGAGTGAGAGAAGAAAAAAGTTGGTGTTGTAACTGTTCGTAATTAGATTGATGTGAAATTGCGGGTTACTCCTTCACCACCTTAATGGGCAAGACAAACAAGCAATCTTTCTGTATAACAAATTAGGAAGATCTCGTAACAACTGTAAAGTTGAGAGGAAAATCTTCATTTATCTTCGAAAACCGGGTTCTTAAGATACTGTATTTTGAATTCATTATGTGTACTAGCAGTCAGTGGCTGTTCGTTCGGAGCCCATCGATTCCAAAAATGGCAGGGAGATTCTTCATTGACCAGAAACAGAAACTTCTTCAAAACATCACACGCTGTTCATAGAATCCATGCGACGGCGAAAATCCAAATTTGCGAAAACATCTTAGTTTTTAAAGGCAATCAAGTTCTACCGGTACGCATTTCTTTCAAAAGCTTGGATTATAAGGTTTTAAGTAAAGGTGAATAAATAAAGCTCTCTTGGTTACCGTAATTCTTCTGAAAATGTGATATTTTTCTCTACCTCTCATTGGCTGTTTACTTCCATTTTCGAGGACTAACAGGCAGTATTCGTAGGGGAAGGATAAAAACCTATATATCATGCAGGCCTACACGTAGGCCTATATAGAGCATAGAGGGAGACTCTGGTGTGTAATCAGCACAATGCAGCGTCCCCTCTTAACGCATCAAAAACATGCATAGTCAGACATCAGACAGGAACGTTGAGGGGTAGGGGTTAATTAAATCCCAAGCCGACAGGCCCCCAAAATTGCATAGTTCTGGGTTTTTTTACGGACTGGACAAAGAGCTGCTTTACGTCATCGCAGTCGCTGCAATTAGAGGATCGGTGACAATTTTAAGAAACCATTTATTTGGTGCTTAATGTAGTTTATTGTATTTATATATTCTTCTCATAATTCTGTTACCTTAGAAAAATATTTTTATGTAACTTATTAATTGTCACTAATATAGGTCTTAAAAACCTACATCTCAGCAAATAATATCGATTATGCTCAAGAAATATTCTTCTTAGGAAATGTTTTAGCATAGTTGTCCAATAAGTTCGGGATAATATTATATTGGGTTCAACATACCAATCAAATAATATTTATTGTCATTGTCTGAAACATATACTTTTCGGCATATCTGAGTTTTTTTTTCGTATTTTCATCCCTCTACTCTTCTGAAATTTTCACAGTTTTGTCTAACTGAAACATAATAAATTTTAATTTGAATTAAAGAACAGCCGAAAGGATATGATTATAAGTTGCATGTGAAATCTTTTTAAATCAATTAGTAACACATAACACTAACTTCCACGCTTGAAGTACGCTCAGCTGTAAGTCAGATAGTGCTTATATTTTGCTTGTGAAGGATCTGGTCGAGATAGGTGTGGCTGTTACCTGATAACGTTATTCTAACCGAAAACTTATCATCTTCAGGTTGGAGAGTAATTACAACTCCGAATCGCGCCTCTAGCGATGAAAAGGCTGGCACATCTCTCGCACAGAAATGGAGAATATTAAGAATTTGAGTTCTGAGGCTGTTTCTTGAACTCTGCTCCAAGTTTACCAGGCTGCATGCATGTTGACTCGAGAATCCCTTAAGAATAGTTCGTGAAGTTGGATGTGGAACTTTCTCATTGAATTTGTTAACCAAGAGCAGGAGTTAGAAACTTTGCGTTACCTTAACATGCAGTGGTTTCGATTTGTAAAATCAAATACACTCGAATTCCTTTGGGATGGCATGTGTGTAGTAGCGTACAGCCTATACTGGAAAGTTAGCCCCAAAACCAGCAAGAAAAAAGAAAGATATCTTATTCTTACATTTGTAATACGAAACCAGGCAGACAAATATAAATATATGTCTACTTTCTTATTCACTTATTTGACGTAGTAGATGGACAAAGTAAACTTGATTACGAAATTTACAATAAGTGGAAAGTGAAAATAATAGTAGAATATGGATACATGACAGCTAACCAGAAGTTCTTTGCTTTTTAAGAAAGCTATACCAACTTTTTTTTTACTTTATTCTCTCCCTATGTTTGAAGACAGACTTATAAAATATATAAACCTAGTTTTAAAAACGAAATATGTATTAGCCTATTGTATGATATATTGAAAAATTAAACAACTTTTTATGAAATAAAATTGAGACATCTTACATTTACAATTTTACGCTCCCGAATAAGCTACTGCTTTTGGTCAGGAGTTCATTTAACAAACACTTCTTAAATAATCTTGTTTAAAAAGTCTCACGTTTTTTTTTTTTTTTAAATTCATGTACCGGTACGGCATGTTTCTTCAATCATTTTGTCTGGTAAGTTAATGGAGGATATTGTGAATGCGTAATAATTTTGGTAAGATCCTTTTTAGATGCTATGGTTCCGCCGGCCCAGATTCGATCCCCGGTAACTCCTCGGATTTTCCATGGTAGGGAGGTCTGGAACGGGGTTGACTCAGCCTCCTGATACAAACCGAAGAGCTACTTAATTGAGAAGTAGTAGCGCCGGAGATGGAAACTATCATGAACGGCCGTGCTAACCACATGCCACCCATTCCTGCCATCTGCCAATATTTGGTAGATGACGCAGTGGTCGGTCCCTTGATTGATGTAGCTTTTTTTAAAATAATTGATTATCTAGTGTTCATTATTTAGAGTGTAGTTTAGACAGCGATAGTGAAATTTTAATTAATTCAAAAATAGTCTTAAACGTCATTGGTCAATGATGTATGTATTTGTAAAGCTATGTTAAAATGTATCCTATTACCGGTACTTAGATGTTTTAGTGGCTTAAATGTTACTTCCAATTAATTATATGTCTTGATCCCTATTACTCGATAGAAAATACGGTATTTCTTAAAATCTGTAGTGTATACTTACCTGTAAGAGAATAATAATTTTCATAAGCCTAATTTTGTATTCTCGAGTTAGATGAAAGAGCTGTTTTCGCTGTTTCAAAGTACAACAGCCACAATTTTCTCTCACAGAACTTATTTCTAATTGAAACATAAGCCCTTACATATAAACTCTCCGATGGCATTCTTCTCGTCTGGAATGAATCTAACCTTGAGCCGATCAGGAATTCGAACTAATTGACAAATCTTGTAGCTACTGCACATGCGCACAGAATCGAGATTATTGGCTCCGGCCATGTGCATTTTGAACCAAGGGTTAACTGATCGCGTTCATGTTTAACCTTGCTCTTTGCTTCCGACCTACTTATAATTAATTATAGTTTAGAAGAAAGAGCCCGTTGCCATAATAAGAGTAATTAGACTCATTGGCATAATTCTTGTGTATATGTTATGCCATTCCTAAATAACAATTAAATTCATCATACCGTTTATTATGTGTACTGTGACCTGCTTTGCGCTGGCCATTCAAGGAGAAAGATGACATGTTTTCCAGCATATGTATTCCATACATGAAGTAATAGCCCTATAAGGTTTTATTCACTAATTAGTTTCTTCAATTGCGGCAAGCAGATTGAGAATAGTTCCAGTGCCACTTTTCCTCCTTAGAAGCAGCTCATCAAGATAATAGGCCTACATTTCTTTTTCAACATTAAATATAATAATAAACTTTATATAATTTGCCTATGAGCCCTGATAACATAATTTATATCCCGCCTAAAATTTAATATTCAAATTTTAGTTAATATTTTACTACATATAAAGTAACTTATTACCTATAAATGTTGTTTATTTATTTATTTATGAACCTTGACGATTACATTTATATCTAGCCTAAAATTCAATGCTTTTCAAATGTTAGTCACTATTTTACAACTTATAATATTTATTATTACATGTAAATATTAGCCCCGAAAACTAAATTTATATTCAGCCTAAAATTTAATGTTCTTTTCATTTTACTACGTATAAAGTCACGTGTTAATACATATAAATGCTAGCCTTCAAGATAACTTTTATATCCACCGTAAAATTTAATGTTCTTCAAATTATAGTTTTTATTTTACTACGTATAAAGTACTAACTTGTTATTCCATGTAAATGTTAGCTTTGATGATAACATTTATATCCAGCCTAAAATTTAATGTTTATAAAATTTTAGTCCTTATTTTACAACTTGTACTATAATTTCTTAACACATGTAAATGTTAGACCTGAAAACAAAATTTATATTCAGTCTAAAATTTAATGTAATTCATATTTTACTACATAAGGCCACTTGTTATTTTTGTTAGCCTGGAAGATAATTTTTATATCCACCCTAAAATATATTGTTCTTCATATTTTAGAACATATTTTACAACATATAAAATCATTAATTATGAATATTAGCTCTGATAACATATATTATATTCACCCTAAAATTTGATGAGTCCTTATTTTACAACATATACAGCCATTTGTTATTACATATAAATGTTAGTCCTGATAACATAATTTATATCCAGCCTGAACTTTGATGTTCATTCAACATGAAGACACTGCGGCAAGACGATCCACAGGAACATGTGGAGGTCTTGGCCACGCGCGTCGGCATTCCTCCAGTCTCATCCATACAGTAACTAAACGGAAAAAAAAGAAAAAGATAATTTAAACAATCCGACATGCGGGGAAGATTCATGGCCTCCCTGCGCCTACGACAACAGACGCTTTCAAGAACAGTTCCGTTTTCAAAACAACACCACACCATCCTGATTAATGGACTTACTCGCTCATTGAAAGTGTAAAGAGCGAGATGAGGTCGATGTAGAAAACTATTATTAGGTGGATTTCGAAGAAAAATCTACCTATTGCAATAGGTACCATGTCATGGCTTTAGAAAAATTATTTTATATCTTTACGTTTCATGCCTCCCTAAGTACGAAACCACCGCCCGTTTAATTTATTTTGTATATATATAAGTTATATATCTTTACACGCTAGCTTGAAGATACTTGAACCATATTTTATTATGTTATTTCCAGGCCAGTAGTTCGGGCAATTTCGTTAATGAGCAAAATTGGCCCAAGGGGGATCGGGGGAGGGGGTTGAAATTTTAAAAAAATTATATATCGTCCCCTATTAAGTATAGAGGGAAACTTTGTTTGAATAAATTAGAGTACTCCCTATGGAGTTCTAAGTGACACCAACGATTCGGGGGTTTGGGGGGGGGGTGGATATTAGAATTGTTTGAAACCACGTCTTGTGGGGTATCGTTGGGTATTGTTGAAAAGCACTTGATAAGTACTCTACAAATCAATAATTAGTTTCTCGATAGCTCTCATATAAGGCGATATTTTAATGTTTGAAAAACAATAACGCTTAAAAATATACCTCAGCCTAAAGGCCTGCCGAAAGGACCGACTAAGGATAAAATTACCAATGTAATAGAGTTTAAAATATTAAAAATAATAGTTACAATCCTTTAGAACAATAATGCATGGCAAAATAAAAAATAAATATTAAATTACAATGTCATTTTAAAACATAATAAACAACTCTCTTTTTATAAAAAAAAAGATTTCAGATTTATTTATATTTCATATGGTGCATTGTACACTTGATATTGCTGTGATAAAATAATTCTCAGTAAAAAGGAGTTTAATATGAAAGTTACGGCTCAATGAAAAAAGAATGTCGTCCTCAAAGAACATTGGGACGACTGTTCAGTTACGTTGATACCTTGAGTTTGATAGAGTTATCACAGTCAAGGCTGTCTTTAAGAATTATTATAATATCATTAATTTTGACTTGTTTAGCGGCTTTGCTAATTTTATTCATTACTGATCTTGCGCGCGGCCTCCCAGAATAGTATATCCTTTTCTTGTTGTCAAAACAAATGATTGTAGGCTCTTCCACTTTACCGAATGCAGTTCAACATTTATTTTCAATTGCTATTTTTTTTAAATTTTAATTAAGCAATAATTTTCTTTCTTTTCTTTCTTTTTCGTAGTTTTACCTCTCCCTTTTAGGATTTAAGCGGCCCAAGCCGCCCGGGCCTTACAGGGCCGCGACCTGTCGGGAGAGGGATTACCTTTGGATCACATACATACTTTTTTGACTAGACAAGGACATGGAGGGTCTCCCCGGATGAGTGATCAGCCCAATGCCGGGGCCACGTCCGAGACAACACGAACACATAGGACGATACACAACATTCACACACACACTCACTCAGAACAAGGCGAGGATGAGGATGAAGATGATAATGACGGCCAGATGATATCCGGGGACCACAAGGGCCTAAAGTTACCTGACATTTGTCTCATAGGTGAGGGAAAACCCCGGAAAAAAACCTCACCTAGGTAACTTGTCCCGACCAGGAATCGAACCGCTGCGTGAGAGGATTGGACGCATCCCCTGAGCCACAGCGGTGGACAAAGCAATAATTATGAATATATTTTATTAATCCTCTCATCATATGACTATCAGATTGCTTCTCAATCTACGTCTTTTCTTCTAAGAATATTATTGCTGAGTTGTTCATGTTTTCTTCACCAATGGGAGTGCGTTTTTAATCATTCTTGAATAGAGCTAAATAAGCAACTACTGTATTAACGTTTCGTTCAGCTCACAATAGCTGACTATTTAATGCTACTATCAAGGATAGTAAAAAGAAGAGTGCTGCTCACCGACAGTAAATTAAACCATAAGCATTTCGAAATCTACCTCAGCCTGTAGGCCTGCCTAAGAACATTTTCCACGACTTATGGCCCATCAGTCTATAGGCCTGCCTTGGTTGGAATGGGTTTTGCGTTTACCATTAATGTATTTATTATTGCCTTGTTGAATACGATTGTGGATTACACGAAGGTTCTATTTAACATCAAAATGCAAAATTAGTCCATTAACACAAAAAAAAAATGGGTTCTGCTTGATGACAGAACCTATACTAAAAAGCTACTGAACTCTATGTATTGAGTCGGCAATAGCGCAGTGATTTGTTACCTCATAATTCTTGGGTCACGGGAGTTCTTATTAATTATGTTTCTCAGTGGAGGTGACAACATGGTAATTGTGGATGACACATGTTGTGGCGCTCGAATCCGATCCTGGCAATTTGTCTTCTTTAGAGAGCAGCAGGAAACAGGAGACAGATCGCAACACTGTAATTTGTGAGCCCACTGCATGTATGCAACAAAACCACTGTTAATCACTGAAACTGGAAGTCATAGTTCTCATATATAGCCTGTAGTTATAAATAATATTGAAAATGATGCTAGAATACTCTTCATGTTATTTCCTTGTGAAATCACGGTATCCCAGGTGTTGTATAAATATAGGAGGTTTTCTTTTTGCTTATCTTTTTACCTTTGATGTTTAATACGACTGATGGGCCATAAAAGTCATTGAAAATGTGGGATCATTTTGAAAATTTGAAATATACAAATGAAAGGGTAGGGTATGGAATGTATGTATGATTCAGATTATGGGTACTAGATGTAGGATGCAGTAGGAAGCAAACACCCCTAAATATGCATACACGACGCCATCATGCCAGTCAACTATAATGCAGTAGTTGGAAGCATGAGTGCACGCATAGATCAACCAATAAAATCCTGAAAGTTCTGTACGGGAGGTCCTTATTCCCAAAGCTTCCATTAGCTCCTTATGGCATTCTCTGGCATTTTCACTCAAACACACGCAATTTGAGGCATTTTTATACACTCAGAGGGATTAAGTTGTGCGTCACCTACCGTGCAGAATGGATGTGACAAGATGTGAACAGCTTTCTTATTTCAGAATAGCTTTTTATTTTTTTCAATCATACCTGGCATACCCTACTCAGCTTAAATATATTCTAATATTATCCTCCCACCTACGTCTAGGTCTTTTTCTTTTGGGTCTCCCAGTTAATATTTTTGAGATACGTCTTTCCTTCCCCATGCGCGCAACATGCCCAGCCCATTTCAACTTCCGTCATTTAATTACCCTTATTATATTCGGTGAAGAGTACGGGTTATGAAGCTCGTTGTTATGCAGTTTTCTCCAGTCCCCGTTTGCATCTCTCTAGATCCAAATGTTTTCTAAGATTGTGTTCTTACCGAGGAGTAAGCGACCATGTTTAACATCCATATTACAATACAACAGGCAAGATAATTGTCTTATAAATTTTTATTTTTAGATTTCTGGACAGAAGTCGAGAAGTTAAAGGTTTCTGAACCGCATCAAAACAAGCATTTCCTGATTTCAGTCGACACTTAACTTTTTCCTTAATATTATTTGTATGTATAATTATTTCTCCCAGAATATTTCTTGCAACATTTCAAAGCCCTTCATTAAGTTGCATATTACCCAGCATTGAATGCATCTTGCATTGGTGCTGCGTCACTTCAAGCATAACGTAGGCTATAGAACTTGAGCTCAAGTTCTATACGTTAGGCTATGCTTCAAGCTTAAAAGTCGTCGACCTTTAGAAGAAGAAAAAAATACTTTTGCTTTGGCGCTGAATACTTAAAGTAGTTGTCAAACAGGGTATTCATGTATTCTCGAGCCTTTAATATGGCAGCTTGACAAATGCAGTGAGTAATTATTCACTTAACAAAGAAATATTTTGATGTGCTGTGCATGGTAAGAGAACAAAAGTAAATTCTTATCGTTAGGTTGCCCATTGCAAAGCCTGTGTGACTTGCAGGATCACAACAAATTCAAAATATAAATAGCTATAAGATAATAATGTTGATGATGAAGCTAGTAATTCCACACTAGTACTTCTTTAAAATTGTGACATAATTATTAATCTGGTATTAAACTTTTCTGTCTTTTTTACGTTCCTAACCGCGCCCAAAAGGCTGCGTGTTAATGATCTAATGTTTGAATTAGGAATGTGTAGGCTTATTCTATCTGGAAGGTTTTTGGTCTATGGGTGTTTTTATAGTATCAAGTGTTAGGGGTTTACAAGGGGCACGAAAAGAAAACAAGAGTGGAAATAGCTTGCCTAATATTTGTTTATAATGACAAAAATGTATCATTTCGCTGCAAGTTTTATTCCTAACAAATTTTCGATAGGATTTATTTAACGAGATATACATACTATGTTTTAATAATAATATTGGAAATCCGCCTTTTATAGAAGGCATTGTTTAGGTCTAACCTGCCGGTTTCCATGGAAATTTTAATTGTTTTATATTTTAAAACAAATTAAATGCATTACATTAAAATTATAATTTACTGGTATTCTTATACGAGAATCTTACAAGAATAAAAACATCTTATTTGAAACACACAACTTCCTCTGCCCAAATAAAAGTTTTGCCTCTTAGTATAATATATTATGTATGACATTCTCTTATACAAATCGGTTGTAAAAATGAACAGAAAGTCCTTACCACATGGCATCGCATCCACGAAGGATACACAACCCAAATAAAATTCACTCCTGTAACTTTCTCTACACTAAGCATGGGCAATACACGTTCCTTACCTCAAAGAGTATGTAAAAAAAAATCACGTGTCTCGTGTCGTAATGTTATAAAGAAATTAATCAAGTATAGCGGGTTAACAAACTCGAAGCGATCGACAAATTGTGTTATATTGCAAAAAATCGATTTCAGCGGTGCTTTTTTCTCCTGTTCCGGTTTCTACGGCATCCGAGCAAAGTGTCTCCAATTAATTTCACAATTGAATACGGTCTTCTTAATAGGTCATGTTGGTTCTACACTGAAATACGAGCTGAAATATTATGTTGATTCCTTTATTTTTATTAACATTACGTGTCATTAATAATATCATTATTATTTATTATCATCGCAGTCACTTATAATTACACAGATTAACTCCTCTACGATAGAGAAAATGTAGGAAAATTATATTATTTTTAATCCCCGAATTCTGTGATTTAATGAGGTATACTGTTGGCAGTAAAATATATTTTTTTAGTACACGCTGTCTAAAACAACTGCTTGACGGACTGGTAACACGCCGAAAAATTGCATTTTAGCAACCTAGGCAGCTGAAATAGCATAAAACTGCATTCAAAATGCAGTATGCTAAAGTCGTCATGGTAATCCATAAACAAAATCCAGATGGCATTGGCCAGTCACACCAACTTGAACATGGATTTAAGCATATAGGCCTATTTGGTCATAATTCAAGTTTAAGCCTACATGTTTCTTTATGATAATCGGAAACTACCAGTGTTTTACGCAAATACGGTAGTGTACTTCATCATATAACAACAAATATAAGCCAACAACTTTTCACATCTTCGTTCACAAGAGAAACATTGCTTACCATGGATGCACCAGCATATAATTTATATATACCGGTACCTTCTCATAGTCTACTACTGCTGTGATGTTGCTGACAGCAGCTCCATTTCAATGAAATTTCCTCAGGAGTATCATCCATATTTTCACAAGCTTCTCATAAATACTAGTTCGTATGCATTATTGTTTACAAACAAGCGACTCATTTATTATGAAACTATACCGCATTTCGTATGGGTGCGGTTAATTATTGTTCTGCGATGTACGTGGCTGTGAGAATACGTTTACAAATGGCTGACTATCTTTCATTATAATTAATTATACTGTATTTTTGTTTCATTTCATATAATTTAGAGAGCTTTTACTAAACATTTTTGTATGCACCATGTAAGTTTACGCAAAAACTTGATCGGACTAGGTTCGTCCGCTAAAGCGTTATTTTGCATACTTGATACATAAATAGCCATAATCTCACCATTAAAAACTTTTCTTTTATATCTGTAACTCACTACGTATGCTGAAAAAGTTAACATACTGGCAAAGTTACAGCGTTAAAACGTTCGTAAATTGAACAAAGTCATGGAGCCTTTGAATGGAAAGAAAATGTTGTGAGGCATAGAATATGAACGTAAATGGAAAGAGATGGCGAATGATTCTGGCTTCCGTTTCCGTCTGTCAACTGGCGCGATGCGTCGACAACAAAAGAAACAAGAGCACGACCTCCCTGACTGACAGAACAGGTCCAGAAGATACGGATGCTGAATGGCATCTCCACTCATTAGCAAGTACTAGCACACATGTGTGTTCTGCTCTGTCGGTGGCTTATTGCTGTATCGAATTCGTTTGGTTGAAATTGCTCCACCATGAACAGGAAAATCCTTTTCTGTACCTTAAGGTAAGACCAAAGTTTGAGAGTGTTTTCTTAACTACCTTTTTAGAAACTTGAAATTTTACACAATTAAAATGTAGTCCATTATTGTGGCGCAGAGGAAGCGTTCGAATCCTGGTCGGGGCAAGTTACCTAGGTGAGATTTTTTTCTGGGGGTTTTCCTTACCTGTGAGAGAAATGTTGGGTAACGTTACGCACTTGGGATCCCCGGATAATCTGTCCGTCATAATTTTCATCCCATCCTCGCCTTGTTCAGAGTGAATGTGTGTGTGAAGGGTGTGTCTCGTTCTATATGTTCGTGATCTCTCGGAGGTGGCCCCGGCATTGGAATGATCGCTCATCCTGGGAGGACCTCCATGTACTTGTCTGATCAAAAAAGTATTAATGTGATCCAATAGATAATCCCTCTCCCGACAAGTCGGGAGTCTTAAATTAATTTGGGGTTACTTCATAATTTTAAATGTAATAAAAAATATTTATGAAATATCCTTATGAAATTCTTATAATGTCTTCAACTTTGGAGCGCTTTTTCTTTACATATTGATTATTATTGTATGGCAATTTATCGTAATTGTCTTGAGCGGTAATGCGGAAGAGAAAGCCAAATGGCCTTTGATCTGCCAAAATGAAGTTAAAAATAAATAAATAAGCCAATAAATAAACAAATGTCTACAATCCTTTCATGCCGTAGAAATTTTCATTGCATTATAACAAACTTTGTATGTCAACTTTACTTTCCAGCTGTCTTTCTTCACCGTTTTATGACATTCTCTTGTAAAGCCTATTTCTTAAATAGATGACAACAGACTGCGGTGCCTGTAATTTACAGTGTGTCCATCTCCCTCCAGATCTTTTGAGTAATACTGAAGCTATTTTTTTTATTACTTTCTGTTTCTACCCTAGATAACTTATATAATGCTTTTTACTTTATTTTTTCATTATATTCCCCCACTTTTCACCTTTATTATAACCCACGTCTAACTTCTTATTTTCTGTGAGTATCTATTTTGTCATTATTGCTTTCATTTCATATAAACCTTCGTATTTTTATTCTGCACCGATTGGTTTATTAGTTCGTTTTTTTTGTCATTATTTCTGTGGACCCTCAGGTTATTTGTTTGTGTTCTTTTTCCAAGTCCGTTCTTCTCTCCTGCAATTTCTATTTCTCCAGCACTTCTTTCTTCCATGTTGTTCTTTACACCACGTCACCTCGTCACAAATCACCCCTCATGATGTTATCTGAGATGAAATATCGCTCGTTTCTTCTCGTTCCAGCTAATCGGATCCTGTTCTGGAAGATCGGAATCAGGCGCGTTGTAATGCCTCCACAGTTGAGTAGATTTTCACTACGATTATTTCTGGTTGGATCCTCTTTTTTATTAAACTTAAAGCTTCTTACGTTGAAAGCATCAGTGGACTTGTATGAAGTTTGGGCAACGACGAAAATTTCTCACATCACTTTTGTACGGAAAATGACTGAGCAAGTAATCCTGCTATCCCGTACTGGTTATGAATTCTGTAAAAAAATGAATCGGTTAAATCACATGCTCAAAGATCTGCTGAAAATATTAAAGTTGAAGTTCACCTTCTTCTCTGTAAATCAATGTCATTTTACTTATGAGTTAGTATGGCACAGAACAAAAAGTACGACGGGAGTCTCAGCGAATTACTGCAAACATTCCTCGAAAAGTAATCCTTATTGCATATTCTCCTAGGGGAATGTCATCGTTACACTTTTTTGATATTCTAGAAGCTATCTTATGATACTGTGTATGGTTTTTAAAATCCTAGCTAGTAAACGAAAATATTTCCTGTTTTGTATTGCTACTGTGGCTATAAAGTTATACTTTAAAATCTCTTTCTTCCAAAAATTAGTCCTCGTGTTATAGTAATAATCAAAAGTGTTTTTCTACTATTAATTTCACTACGGTAATAAATAGTCCTTCCTCTAGTTTACTGATGTAGCCTATGTAATATGTATATCATCTAGAATAAATTATATACATCTGTATATTATGATCCAGAGGGTTTTGTTTTCTGCTTTTAATACTTCTGTTCAGATAAATTTAAAAAAAAGAACAATACGTAAATTGGAGAACTTAATGTTGTATCGTCATATTGCCATGCTAGCTCAGGTGGCAGAGCAGCGGCACGGAGAACCGAAGATCTATGACTCAAACCCGACTATGCCATTGAATTTCAGTCCACCTTTTCAATTCCTATATTGTTGATTAATTATTGTTAATTGTATTAATCTTGCACAACTACCTCTGTTTTATAATTATTGTTCAAACGAGATATGATTAAATTAGGTTAGAAAGTTACTATACTATTTTGCAATTAAGTGTGCACGGCTGTTGTTTGATTCCTACATATTCGAAGATCTATTTCGCCCGAATATTTCTTAGCTTTTTTACTATAGGGACACCTGGAATGAAATACGAACAGAAGATTCTCTCTAAGAAGTTTGCTTTTTACAAATTAATAAACTTAATATTTGAACCAAAGGGCGGTATTAAGTAAATTTTTAATGATCCACCATATACCCTCATTAAATGAAAAAAAAAAAAAACTAACAAGACGAAGACGAGCTTTACGTACTTATTATTTATAATTATTTCAAAACTGTGTATACGTACATAGGCGTAACCAGGCCGACCATATGGGGGGGTTATAACATCCGCGGGAGGGTCCGGGGGTCCTCCCCGGAAAATTTTAAAAAATAAGATGCAAAATAACGAGTTTTAAGCTTCCGGGGGTCCACCCCCGGAAAATTTTAAAAATTAAGATGCAAAATAACGAGTTTTAAGCTTCCGGGGGAACTTCCGGAAAATTTTAAAAATTAAGATGCAAAATAACGAGTTTTAAGCACCCCGGAAAATTTTAAAAATTAAGACGCAAAATAACGTGGTTTAAGCTTCCCACACTTTATACTTGTATTAAGTAATTTATGGGCAGACTTAAAAAAAATTATATAATTTTCCTTTTTGTAATCAATGGGGGAGGGGGGGGTTCAAACCCCCAACCCCCCCCCTCGGTACGCCTATGTATACGTATACATAAGTGATAAGTTGATAACATATTACTTTAAAGCATTGTTCTTGTGGTTGTATGAACATCAATAATTGCTAAATCCATAGGCCTAATATAAAATATTAAAAACGTTTTGCCAAATTTTTTAAGATTATTGCTCGTATTATAAAATGTAATTTAGAGCAATATTAAAGTATGGTTAAAATCCACAAATATATTGAATTTTTTCATAAGTATTAGTTTTTGCTTGTTATTAACGGTAATATATTAAAAATATTGGAAAGCACTTTTTATTATTCACATATATTCATACACATTGAACCTGAAAGATTATACAGTCCAGTTTAAGGCTGTCCTTTTTCTTATATATGTTTGTAGTGTCAACTGCTATGGTACTCTTCTTCTTACATCTTCTTTCAATCATTGGGGATGCATTTCAAGTTGTATGTAAGTCATTATCAACCCTTAGTGACGTCTTGGATGTGTGTGCTACTCTTCTTGTTACTTTTCTTTAAATTTAATGAGTGTATAAAGTGGATCAACAAACAATTTACTCGCTATTTATATCAAAATACATTGTCTTGGCTTTTTCGTTACTATATTGCTTTCCAGATCTAGATCTTCGCATTAGTTGTTGTTTTCTCTCGAGAAATCTGCGCGAATTCAGGTGATCAGAAGGCGTAGTCCCTACCTAGTTTGCAGCTAGACATGCGATCCTGTTGCGTGGAACTTGAAGGCGTTAACTGCACTGCGTTTGATGTGGAATACGTGAGGCAATTACTATATTCTATCTCGTATTTTCTCTGTTTGTTCGTTTCATCTCCTTCTCATGCTACATTATCTTCCGGTGCTAGTGTGTTGGTGTTATCATGAAACGCAAATGAAATTACCGTTAAGTTAGAAAAAAATTACCCTAAATGTTTGCTTGATATAGTCGTGATTTTGTATTCATTGCAATTTTTTACTTAACTCCCAAGAAATAAAAAGAATTTGGAAGCTGATTGAGATTCGCATTATAGCAGTAGTAGGCCCAGCTCCACCTTAGAAATGATAGCGAAGGGTCTACCACTAGCACCTACATGTCTTAAAAATGAACAAATTTAGGCCTATCGTCAGAAAATTTTTAAGTCATCAAACCTGGAATTTATAACCCAAGGAAAAATGATCCCCAACCTGTCCATGTATTACTATTAATACCTTGCAAAAGGCTTATAAAATTGCGATGAGAATTAATATTTTTATTAATTTGGTGATAATCTAATACCAATGATAGCAACGTAGACACACGAGGGATGTGACGTGTATTATTCTAGAGTAATTTGTAGTAGTGCTGCTTCTTCTGCCTCCCTCGCACGATGTTGTTTTGTTTTCAGCTGTATTAATCTCAATTTAAGGTAACCTCATCACTGAAATTACCCCCATTTCGTCTTGACAGCCATCATTATGCTCCCCTTGTACATGCGTTTTGAAGAGGGTTCCATTCTGAAATTATAAACATCATTCTCCAGGTCTTAAAATATATCAGTTCGCCATGCTTGTAAAGGAACGTGTAATTCTTTGTAGAGCTAATATTTCTCTCTTTCTGACATGCTATGTGGAAATGCACGCTCATTTTTCATGTCCCTAACGTCAGAAACACAACACATTACAAAAATTAGATGTATGACTATCCGGACTGAGGATGGTGAAACTTATGCAGTAGAAGTCACTACAGTGATGCTTAGAAAAGGGTTCACATTGTAGTTGTGATTTTTTTATTGATTATAGTTCAAACCTATTTTGGTAAAAATGATATGGATATATTTAATAGGTATATGCCTGACAATTTTAAAGTACCGCGGATCTTTAAGTATATTAAGATACTTAATATACATTTTCATGACTCCTCCATTTTCATTTTCATGACTGACCTACGACTGAGAGGGTTAGGTATCTTTCTTATAAGAAACTCACATTTCTTCATATTTATACATGTCCTTAGTAGCCTATGCTTGGCTGTACTAATACATATCATATGATATAAGTTACTACAAATTGATACTTAATTAGTTCTAGCGAGAACAAGAAAGCGTTGAAATTTCAACCAGCGGATAATTTAATTTTTTGTTCAACTGTACTATAATAAGCTGCCGGATGTAACGGAATCATAGCCTAATATTAATTTCGAAACTGATGCTCATTATAACATCGGTGTGGTATCGATTATTATCGAACATGGAACGATCTTTACCTTGAGAGTAGCAGCTGAAAACTGTGTAATAATCAAACTGTACTCAAAGTAAAATCAATTCTCTTCGTGTTCATTTTAATATCATACTAAAATGAATTCGCTTCGTGTTTTCGTAATTCGTTGCTTTCGATAAAACTGCCAACAAGATACTTCGACTTGATCCGATGCCATGAGCAGCCATCTAGAAGGCAGAACTGTGAGCTGATTACGAAGGGCAGCTATCTCAGTTTGACGGTATCTAAAATCTCAAAACTTAAACATTTAGACTAATTATGGTCGAAGAGAAACAGTGCTATACTACTTGCCCATAATGGTAATTAAGGTAAAAAAAAAGTAAAGTGTTCCCTATTACAGGCTATGGAGGCCCAGATTTTTAGACATCGGCATATGAAGGTGGTAAGGTTGTCAGTCTTACGCACCGGCCGCCTTTACCCCCAGGATTTCTCCTGGTACTCATTTCTGTTAGAGGCTGAGTCGACCCCAGGGCCATAGTGCCACCAGAAAGACTAGGCCTAATTGAAAAACTCCAACGACCTCATCGGGGATCGAACCCGCGACCTTCTGGTTTGTAGCGCAGCGCCTCAACCACTACGCTACGGCGTAATTAAGGTACTTGTATGAAAATTATGAAACTCACTTGCTCGTTTCATAAACATACTCGTATCTTAATAAATGTCATTATAGGCTTGATGCATAATGTACTGAAGTCCAACTTAACTTTGAATTTACCGTTATTATTATTATTATTATTATTATTATCATCATTATCTTTATTGTTACTATTATTATCAAAATAAATACTACAATAACTCCTCCAAACATGAAGTGAAACTTAAATTAACATATACAATCCGTTGTGAACTTTATGGCTGTTCAAATTAGTATAAGATGTAGGGCCTACTTGCTACATGTATTTACAACTGATCGAAGTTCGATGTACTAGTGGTAGGAATAATGGGTTAATTTTCGCCATTGTTTCTAGAAAGAGGCTAAACTTCTGTGTTTACGATCTGTTTTCCTTAATTGAATTATGTATCCTGAGTAAGAATTATTTATCCTTTGAACAATGGCGAGAAAACGAGTTTTTCTTTTTGAAAATCCTAAATTTATTGTTCGGATGGATTAACTTAAAAACACCTGCTGGTTTTGTTTTAAAGTAAGTTTTAAGAAGTCAATTCATTTCAACTTTTAATTTCATCTTAGGATTATTATTTCTGAAACCTGTTTTTGAAGTCTTTTCCAATTAACCTGGCATATCATGAAATGTTTATAGGTATGTTATTAATTATGCCAGGGTTAAGCGTTGCATAATCTCACCTAAAAATTAAGCATAGAGTTGGGGTTGAAGGAGTTTTTTTAGCAGCTATATGGAAAGCCTTTCAATTAATTTATATACTCTCAGGCAGCTCGTCGTGAATATTGAATATAGTTGAAGCAGCGCCATATAATTATGTCAACTGCGCCATCTCGCGTGAACTCAATGAAGCAGCGGCTTTATTCGCCTGTCCTTTTTGCTAAGAACCACTCATATTTTCTTAAGAGTTCTTCGTTGTTATATAACATCCTGTTGTTTCGTCTTTACATATTTCAATCCTTAGTTAGTTGCTGAGTTTTCTTAATTTTTTGTACTAGTTCTGTATTACATTGTGTTGAGTATTTTCTTTACAGGGTGAAGGTAGGCTTGCCCTGAAATCTGAAAAAATACCAATTTTTATTTTATTGCTTAATGTCATAGTTTGTAGTATGCTTTGTTGAAATATAAATATATTTTGAACCAAAAGTCTATTTTAAAGGTCCTAAATGACATCTTACAAGGCATACTATTTTTAGGAGTATAATCTAGGCCTACTTGTTGACCGCCGGCGTGGTCTTGTGGTTGTGCCTTAGAGGCATAAAATTAAAAAGAGAACAAAATAGGCCTTAATATAAGGTATAATACAAGCAGATTATAACTAACTCTGTGGCGCTAACATCCCAGAAGGGACAAGGCCTACCACCCGACCGCTTGGTGTACCGAACTTTTTGTTCTCCGATTCTCGTTGTTATGGGTCAATGTTCCTGCATTCAAATTTTCGATGGAAGTTAGCTGCATAAGGCTTTGGAAGTTACCTTTTGCTGTAGGCCTACAGGTAGGGAAAAGAAAGGGGACCGACTAAAATATCTAAGTTGCCAATATGAGCCATTGCGCATGCCTAGCGGCATTCACAGGATACCAGGAAATTTATTGAAATTTTTTCTAGTGTCGACTGTTGACTTAGCCCACCCATTTCGAAACCCATTAGAAAATAAACCATTAATTTGTTGGTGTGTTTTCAGAGAGAAAAATCCACAGATAACAGATGTATGTAAACTGAAATCAGCTACAAGAGTCGGTCCGCTTTTTTCCCCCCTACCTGTGCATAAAACCACCTGGCCGTAAATAAATATCCTTATTTTCTTCGATATTACAATTTTTGAAGGCTTATTACAGGAATGTTCAACGTATTCTACGAAAGCATATTTTACAGTGATTTGTCATACCTCTGACAATCAGAAGGAAGAGAACAACAGATATAAACCTGGAAAGACAAAATTAATGGCACGAAATGAGTTACAACTTCTATGTATCCTTATCAGGCTTTACAAAAACCCAGAGATACGCTTGGAAATTAATTTCCCGTCGTCTCGAAGCTACTTATTAAATCTGCGTATGAAATGGAAGCATATAATTAGAAAATGCCGCCGTATCTAATTAATAAACTTCACTTCACACAAAACCTTGTGTAACAAATGATGTTAACTGCCGCAAAAAAGAAAATCTAAGCTAAAACTTTCGCCATGATAAGCAACTAATTTAACACCTAGCATATCACATACCATCATGACTCTACAAGTGAGGTTTCTTGAGTATCATAAAATTTTCCCTTTTTTTTTTAAACATGTTTCCAATTTCACCTAAATCATGTTATTGCAACCATTTTATTAATTTTTTTAAGTATGAACTTAGAATTTTGTTGTAAGTTATATAACCTAAGTTATATTAATATTTTAGTTGCTAGTGTAGGCTATGTGATAGGTTCGTTTTTCTGAAGGCTAATTTTGCTTTTAAAATACTTACCCTTCATGATATGAATATCTAGGGAGCGGATTTCTATGACATGTCATATATTTCTCCTTTGCATTATTTCAGGTTTCCGACTAATTTAAACCCGATTCCAAGCATCTTGGTGAAAAAGGAACGGCTTTTATTGTGCATGTAACTGCATACTTAGGAAACTTTCAACTATTGTGGCATATTTAGTATGAATATACATATTTAGGTCATATTTTTGGCATATTTGTGTGCATATTAAAGAAATTTTGAAGTTTCATGTCATATTTTGAAAATTTTGCGTTATAGTGATACTTTTTGAGAACTTGCAGCTATTTTAAATAATTAACACTATATTTTAATAAAATCTATTGTAATGAAACTTTTTAAAAAATGTACACAATGTGTAAGTGGTATAGTCATATTTTAAATTTTATTGGTCATATTTTAATGTTTTTTAGGTCATAAGTACATGCATATATCCTGTTTTTTAGGTAATAGAAATCCGCCCCCTAGTTATATTACTAAAAATTGTGACGAAATACTTAAATAAAATGTCAAGCGGAGAATGGCCTTATTAAAAGATGTGATATATTACAAATATGTTTGCATAAATGGTAATTACACGTTTGGATATTACTTATTATCAGTCCGGATTTTACCTATAATTTATCTAGTGAGAATCCGGACCTCGAGGACATTTATTGTGATTATGTTGCGAATACTCAGGATTTTAGGATTTAAGGATGTAATGGATAATAATAAATACACGTAAATGTATAAAACACATCATTAATTGTGTCATTGTAAGCGAGATAGCCAATATCGGGAAAATTGATATACTATATATCCCAAGGTAAAACTAAGTAATGATAGTAGGCTTAAAAGTTTCCAGTCTGCATTTATAATTATCTTGAGATACAAGAGGCAAAGATTTTCCATGGAAACTATAGTTACAGAACGGTATTAAAATCTAATTCATTTTTTATTTCGGATATGGAGAATAGCGCATCTATTTTTCTACAGAAAATGTAAATTATTTTCAATAGAAAATTGCTAAAACCATAAATTTTAGCATATTTTTTGTGCTTACATTTCAAGGCATAGTTAACATAGTTTTAAGAACATAAACATGCTAACCCAGCATATATGTTAGCTTCTTATTGAAATATTTAATAGAATAAACTATTTTTGATGAGATTAAAAAATTGTTTGAGCTTATGATTGTCATAGGTAATTCCACGAGAGTTGACGAGCTTTTCGATAGATTCGCGACTGCGCAGCGAATATATCTGATGAAATTCGTCAACTCGAGTTGGATTATTCCATGAATAAAAATGTAACTGATTATACAAATAACAATTACTTTCTTACTTTGTTATATAAAAACAAAACTAACAGCTGTGAGATCACGGCATAGCCTACTATGAAACTACTATCCATGAATCGATTCGAGTTACCATCTTGTAATCAATGCTACGAATGGTGCATATAAGGCATAGTTAACCTAATTCAGGTAAGCTAACAGCAGAACAGAATAAAAACACACGAATTGAAATTGTGCTTTTAATCTACGTACATGTTTATTATTTCAATTTCCAAATAAGTTAAATTATATAAAATGTGTTTTTAATGAGTTCATTGGCAGCATGTGACGTATAAGTCACTGTACGTTGGTACCTACTTTAATAGTAACGAGCTGACGTTTTATCGTAGGTAATCCCACGAGAGTTGACGAGATTATCGATGGATTCGCGACTGCGCAGCAGGAGCGAATTTATCTGATGCAACTCGTCAACTCGAGTTGGATTTATTAAGACTATTCCATGAATAAAAATCCAACAGATTATACAAATAATAATTACTTTCGTGCTTTGTTCTACAAAAACAAAACTAACAGCTGCGAGATGACGGCATACTATGAATTAACCATCCAAGAATCGATTCGAGCTGTTTTGGTGTAATCAGTGCTACCACCATTGCATATAAGACATAGTTAACTTCATTCAGTGAAGCTAACAGCAGAACAGAATAAAAGCACACGAACTGGCTTGCACCGAATCGAAATTGTGTTCTTAATCAATGTACATTTCTATTATTTCAATTTCCAAACAAATTATGTTGTATAAAATAATCTGTTTTCGTGCCGCTTAGTGGCACCATCTGACTATTAATCACTGCGTCTCCAGTAACGACCAGACCGTTTTACCCGATAAAATGCCATTCTCGCGATTCCTACAAGAATATTGTAAGATAAACGGCCGTGATTGGTCTATATCCGAGGAATTGCTAAACGTTATTGGAATTGGTCAATGAGTTGAATAGTCATATAAAATCGTATCCTCGTATTAATAGCAAGCATTCTATAAGACAAACGATCGTGATTGATATAATCCGAGGAATTGCTAAACGTTCTTGGCCAATATTAAACCTGCGTCGTATGAATGGAATAGTCAGTAGAATTCATTTATAAGGCTGTTGTATACTGTACTGAAACGTATTCATTTCAATAGATGTCACAGGGGTGTTAATGAAAATATCTATCAATGATTCCACATTTGAATTCCATCAGTATTGTTTGGAATTCACTTACGTGCGAAAGAGAGATACAAAAAAAGCGATACATGTCGGAGTGTCGATAATGTCGCGTGGTTCAGGGCTGACAAACAGACTCCTGTAATTAGCAGTCGTGAGCCACTAATTGGTTTCCCATGTCGATCTCTCAGGGGTAGCAGCCAGTGGTGGATGCAAAAACCTTTACAGTTGGATGTCGCTGGAACATTGTGAATAAAGGCATATGAGTACGATTTTACTTTGGTAGGTGTAGCTTTTTTAACATGATTGGAACGTAAGGTTTTAGGATATAGACCTACAAGTACTCATTTTCGAAGGAGTCAAATAACGTTGGTTTTGCTGGTTTGTACAGTAGGGTGGAACGAAAAACATCAACTTTTGATTTTCAATTTGTAATAGCGCGGAAAAGTTGCCTTTCGGTGTAAATAAGATAAATTTAAAATATGAAAAATATTGGATTATGTCTTGAGGTGCCGCAAGGACGTTAAAAGTTTCATAAAACACACACTTTTTGCAATTTTTTCAAACACTTTTGCGAAACAATCAGCTTTTGATTTTTAATTTGTAATAACGCGGAAAAGTTTCCTTTTGGTGTAGATAAGATAAATTTAAAATATGAAAAATATTGGAGTAGGTCTTGAGGTGCCGCAAGGAGGTTAAAGTTTCATAAAAACACACTTTTTTGAATGTTTTCAAAGATTTTTGCGAAACAATCATCTTTTGATTTTTAATTTGTAATAGCGCGGAAAAGTTGCCTGTTGGTGTAGATAAGATAAATTAAAAATATGAAAAATATTGGAGTAAGTCTTGAGGTGCCGCAAGGAGGTTAAAGTTTCATAAAAACACACTTTTTGGAAATTTTTCAAAGATTGTTACGTGTCTCGATTATGAAATAAAAAGTTTCAAATAGGCGTTATAATATGAATAGAAAGATAAAAACAGCTTTACTATCTTTACTGAACTTTACTGCTATTGGGTGTGATGGAACCGTTGTAAACACTGGACATAAAAATGGTGTGATTTCTTTGATGGAAAAGGAAATAGGAAGACCTTTACAATGGTTAATTTGTTTGTTCCATGGTAATGAGCTACCATTGCGACATCTTTTTTGTCATTTAGATGGTAAAACGAAGGGACCCAATGAGTTTAAAGGCGAAATAGGTCAGCAGCTAGAAAACTGTGCTAATCTACCTATGGTTACTTTCTTGCCAATTGAAAATAACCTTCCTCTTTTGGTGAACAAAAATGATTTAAGTACAGATCAAAAATATTTATTGGATATGTGTATCGCTGTATCAAGTGGAAATTGCACACTAGATTTATCTTTAAGAAACCCTGGAAAAATTGCTCACTCCAGGTGGTTGACATTAGCCAACCGCGTGCTTAGATTGTATGTGGCAACTGAAAATCTTAAGACTCTGGGTGAGTACATTGTGAAAGTGTATGCGCCTGTGTGGTTTAATATTAAGTTAAAACCTTCATGTATTTATGGTTCCAAACATCTGTTTAACCTTATCTCATATTCAAGCTATCTCTCTGACGATCTCAAGAACGTTATAGACCCAATTATTGAAAGAAATGGGTACTTTGCTGCTCCGGAAAATCTCCTTTTGTCCATGCTATGTGATGAACGCAAAATTCAAAGAGAACTTGGTTTACGACGTGTTTTAAAAGCAAGAACAGAAAGTAGAGGCGGAGTCAGGAAGTTTAAAGTTCCAAAGATAAACTTTGATGCAAAGGATTACATCGACATGATCTCATGGCCTGAAAATGACGTAACTGAACCCCCCTTGTTCAAACATGTAGGCCTATCCAGTGACTCTCTCAAAGACTTTATACGGAAGGTATCTGAAGCTGAGCCAAATAGTAAAATGGATCCGGTTATCCGGTTTCCTCGGCTTCCTTGTCACACGCAAGTAGTGGAAAGAGCTGTAAAGCTGGTGACCGAATCGGCTCAAAATCTCGCAACAGAAGGATACATAAGAGCAAAAGTTGACTCACGTGTGAATATGCTAAAATGTAATACAAAAAAACAGTTTAATGTGGCAAAGAAGTAGAAACAAACCTTTTCCTACTGTAACATTTTTTTCATTAAGGATACAGAAGTAAGAAATACAAAATTTGACATTACAAAATTTTTATTATTTTATTATTATTTGTAATTAATAATTTTTTCAATTCTAATGCTTATATATGTATTTAAAACCAAGTTTTATAACATTATATGTACGAAAAATTCATAAAAAATAATTTATCAAAGTTTATAATTTCTCAATTTTTTGAAATTTTTTTACAAACTTTAAGCTCTTTGCGGCACCTCAAGATGTTGTAGTATTGCAACCAAATTTTGTTTAATTCTTTTTGAGCCTAAAAGGCAACTTTTCCGCACTATTACAAATTAAAAATCAAAAGCTGATTGTTTCGCAAAAGTGTTTGAAAAAATTGCAAAAAGTGTGTTTTTATGAAACTTTAACGTCCTTGCGGCACCTCAAGACATAATCCGACATTTTTCATATTTTAAATTTATCTTATTGACACCAAAAGGCAACTTTTCCGCGCTATTACAAATTGAAAATCGAAAGTTGATGTTTTTCGTTCCACCCTCTTGTACAGCCTTTTAGTGATGCTATTAAATTGTTTACTAGGAATCAAACATAATCCTTTAATATCTAACTTGGGTACACCTCAGTTACTTGTAGTTAAGGTAGATGTAAGGTGCACTCATCTCAAAGAAATAATTGCCAATATACTAGAGTAAATAAGTTGCAGTTTATGAAATCGTCGCTTAAGATATACTCTACACACATCCTTGACCGGCTACTTCCAGCAAATTCGAGTGTCTAAGATAAATTATGCATTGGTTGGATGATATTTATTTTTCGTATTAGCAGTCTACAGTTGTGTTAATGCCACTATGATGGATACCCTTCCTGTAGAAATACATCAGTCTTGACAATAATAATAAATTCGCAGGGATCTGTAGTTGGAAAAAGTAGCCTGAATTCCAAGACCCCACCTCACAAATCCATCACTAGTTTCACCGAGCAATACTAGCGATAGGCTAATCAAATAGCACGTATATGGTACCCATGGCATCAAGTCGTGGCCAACAGAGGGATTGCCAACGAAGAGGACGATTTTCTCGGTATAATCATTATTGCGCGACCAACTGCCCGTAAGAAACCAACCGCAAAAGAGGGTCCACTCGTATTGGAGAGCACTAAGGGTTCGAAGATAATCTCCTGCATACCGAATCAACGGTCAGGTGGGCTTCAATTGAATTCTGACCTTTAGCAAGCCAAGGTGCACTTCTAGAATGTGACAAGGCAAAGAAGTAGACCAACAACATAAACCACTCTGCCTTGAGTAACCCTTATGGTCGTCGGAAAGGTCATGGGACGAGTTCGGTAAGACAGCAATCCCATTATAACCTATACCATATTCGAGCGGCAGTTATTATTTTTTTTCAGCATAGGTTTTGTCATTTTAAGTTAAGTTAAGTCAGGTTAGGTTAGGTTAGATGCCATCTTGCGGCGATTTATGAGAATATGGCAAAACCTATTCTAAAAAAAACTGCATTCGAGCGTGCATGTATTCATATCATACTGCCAATTTAGTCTAAAAGAACATTCATTCGGCTCACGAATATTTGAACTTCAGACATTACTTACGTATGCCTATTAATAGTCTATAAGCCATAGACCGAATTTATGAGCCGTTTATAGTCCGTGCTATTGGCAGTGAATGAATTCCTTAGGTATCCATCATGTCAGCTTTAGGTACAAGCATGCCATCTGTCTAGAACAGAGATAAACTAGCATCAATTTATTCTCCATGGGTCACCCGTAATGCCATCTCGCCAGAATATCGTGTAGTCGCTATTATCTCTGCTCCGTACTGTGCAACATTGTTGTAATCAGTAATGGCGGTTTGAATAGCATTGTAATGATTCGCCAGCCAACAAAAGTCCTATTTTTTCTCCGTGGCGCTACATCCCTGGAGGGACTTGGCCTACCATCCGACCGCTGCGTCATCTCCCGTAGGCAGATGGCAGGATTGGGGGGCATGTGGTCAGCATGCCGACACCCACGGCCGTTAATGGTGGTTTTCTTTACCGGAGCTGCTACTTCTCTATCAAGTAGCTCCTCAATTTGAATCACGAGGTTGAGTGCACCCCTTCTAGACCTCCCTACCTCAGAAAAATCCGAGGAGGTACCGGGAATCGAACCCGGGCCGACGGATCTGTAGTCAGCGAGGCTAACCACAAGACCACGCCGGCTGACAACAGAAGTCCTATAAAACTGAAAATGTTTATCTGCAGTGTTAAGCTGCTATAAGTTTATACCCAAAAATTGCAAATGAAATGCCATTTGTCTTCATACTTCATTCTGCATACTTAAAATAGGCATAGGCTAAATAAGACAATTTTTTAATAATCGTACATAGGCTGCAGGTCACCAGACCTGTCGTCATTGTAGTTGTCATACAATATTCGTAAGTGGTGTCTTTTAAACCGATTATAGTTTCGTCATTGACAGTGAAGTTAATGAGTACCAGGGTCAGGATTTTGATGACCTAAAATACTTTTAAAATGAGCTATAAAATGACTGAACAATACAAAAAAAATGACCCAAAAGTAATAAGAAATTACCGAAAAATTTGTATGGAATGCTACTTTATTCGTCAGATTTGTGTCTATTCTACATTAATGTTTTTGACCCAATTATGTAGGCTTGTAATTAGTTAATTGGCACATACGGTTAAATGCAAACAGCAAACACAGTCTTTCAGTATCCAATTTAAAATTATAACAAGATCTATTTAATTACGCTTATTTACAGTTCTCATAATATTAACTATTAATAACGTTAAATATAAGTAAATGGACAAAATGAAAAGATGATTTTAAAATTTTAAAATACCTAAAAATATGAAATGTAGGAATAAAATACCGTAAAATGGTCAAAAATGACCAAGTAAATGACATTAAATTCTAAAAATGACTTATAAATGACAAATTGAAAAAATGGCCAAAAAGACATGAAATTCTCTCATTGTTTTAACTTTGAAGTGTTTGTAAAGTTAGCCGAGTTGTATGTTTAATTTAACAGCAGATCAAGAAAGTAATTTGACATATGAAGTTTATTTGATACCTCTGCGTTAATCTATTGGTAATTTTGAAATGGGGCCTGTCACTTTTAACAGGAACGCGAAATCCTCGAAATATGACTGGAATCATGAAGCGTGTAGAGTTGTGTAGTAACGTGTGTTTGTATTCGCTTGCATGATTGTCACATATTAAAACATGCGTTGGCATCCCTATATGGTCTCGCCCTGCTCATATTGATGAGGTGTACACTCCCATCTACACGAAAATGGAACGCTTTCTCTTGAGAATTCAATATTTTTCCCGCATCTTTCATCATCAGCAATTTTCGCTTGCCGTATTCCCATCTCCGAAACATAATAATGTAGGTTGTAGCATACCCGATTTTTCTCAACACATCCCCTTTCTCAGGGTTAAAATTTCTGTCCGGGTTTCTAGCATTTGCCAGAAAGTCAGGAATTTTTAGTGGGTAGTTGAAAGTAGACGTTGGCTAGATTTTCCTCTTTTTCCTCCTAGACATCCTTCCTCTCTTCTTCTTCTTCTTCTTCTTCTTCTTCTTCTTCTTTCACTTTGACTACTTTGTTCTCCCTTTCATAGCTATGGCCACAAAGCTAGTGTACTTGCTAAGTTAACCAAATCTTTATATTCAGACAGGACATGGAGTCCTTGATATATGATCAGCACGATGCACGGACGCTTATGACGATCAAACATGCACAGATAACGATATAGAATGCTTGGGGTAGGTATTATGCAAATTTCAATCTGGTTTTTCACCTTTGCGAACAGGGAAAACCTTCCAATGAACAACACTCAGATTAACCGGCCATGGGATTTGAATTCAACTTTGCCCAAGATGTTCCGCTTCGGCCACCTTACTCGTTGTGTCGTAAATAAAATAAATGGTGCAAAACATGTTGCACAAACTTTCTCGCACGTACGTGTTAAAGGCTAGCACAGAAAAAAGTAAATTATAGAGACAATTAAATTTTATTTATTACATTTTCATAAAACTACAAGTATCTAGAACGGAAAGCATCAGGGCCGATCTTTATGTTCAATGCTTTTACCCTGAAATAATAATAATACTATAATAGGCTAATAATAATATAATAATAATAATAATAATAACAATAATAACTTGGGGTTTGCATTGTTTCCTCAATCTCAAAGGCAAAAATGCAGGATACATTCAAATAGAGCCGAACAATAGAAGCAAATGCTGCACGAATGAGTCATTACAAGAGCCTACTGGTAAATTTGGGATGTCACGAGGTTTGATTTGAACCCAGGACCTCTACCCTATTACCCTATACCACCTCGCGCTAATTGATTTTGGTGTGTTCATTACGACTGTGGTAAACTGACTACATTTCACAACAATATCTAGATTATAGTATTCTTGTTACTATGGGCAACAAAAGAATGTCATTCATATTTTGATCAAAATGTATGTTCTGAAATTTGCATTTAAGTCATGTTATTTCGTTTTTATCTTGATACCTATTAATTTGATAAAGAATTGCATTTAACAAAAAATGTTCTCTTTAATTTTCTCTACAACTTTACTGTGGTAGGTTTTCATGCATCGCCTACGGTAATGGAGATAATCTAGAAAAATTGAAAATGGATACGAGTAGAGTACCCCCTAAGTCATATTTGCAGAGAAACGGATATAGCCATTTTATTAGTCACAGACAAGAGATTCCAATTTCACATTTTTATTAAAATCGTTAGGGCCTTTTTTCAAAAGTCAATTTAAAAAAAGTTTTCATGAAAAGTACCCTTTTTTCAGTTATAAAACCCAAATTCTGGACGGCTCGATAAAATTTTAAAAAGGCCTTGATTCAAAAAATGATATAAATACATTGGACCGTTTACCCGCTCTACTTGTCCACAGACAGACGGACAGACGTCATTCCAAAAACTCTTTTTTCGGTTTCTAGGCATCGTGAAACATGCTTTCCCGGTGTAATCTCGATTTCGATTTTTTGTCAAAATTAGTAATGTAATAATTGTAATAAAATGTTATATTTGCGTAAATAATCTCCCTGCAATATGACACGAAGGATGTCTTACTCTATCACTTTACTTGCAGGAAACATTTTTCTTCCTTGTACTATGAACTAAATGTTTTGCTGGAAACGTTTTTTCGTAAAACTTTTTCGTATTGCACAAATTAAAGATTTTTGTTTCGTTTTACCTTTTCATGAGGCCGAGGTAATTGAATATAAATACCCTTAAACGCGTCCTATTCAGAATTTCAACACAGAAAATTGCATTTTCATGCTTAGAGCATAGAAAGTTGTGCAAGTGCATTACATGTTTTTGAAAGGATTATCTAGATTACAGTATATGGTACGGTGCTGAATTTCATGTTGTAGAGTATCTGCATCTTTCTCCGAAATGAGTTTGTCCTTGTGTTGGCCAGGCATGCCGTTGTAATTTTTCCTTGTTTACATTTTTATTTTTGTTTTGGAATAAATATTGCCTAGTCCAGTAGAATTAATCACTGGTTGAATTCTTCCAACTGCTTATTTTCAAGAAGGTATAGGTACAAAGAAAGATAAAGACGCCGTAATCTATTTTTTTAAATTCAGCTGTGTTGATTTTCCTTTTAGCTGTGAGGCCATATCAGGAGTTCGGGATGTGTGTCTTTACAGTAGGGTAGGCAATGGAACTATTGATTGTCAATTGTTTCTATTATTGGTTTATTTTTTATTATTGGTGTATTGAACTGATAATTAATCCAATTGGATATGATACAAGATGAAATGGTGAGAATTCTTCATGGTATGCAAATATCCAATTCAGCATTTGCCTTAACCACTAGGGAAACCATGAAAAAACCCATGTCAAATTGGCCGGCCACGCAATTACTCGGTACCTCTCGAATGCGAGTCCAAGACATGTAACTTAATTGTTCGGCTACCTCAGCAGAAAAGTGTCATTATGCTAGAATAATGATAGATTGCTCTAGATGTACTATTTTTACTATATTCCATACCTCGTCTGATATTCGTTGATACTATATAATCTTTAAAACACAGATGGATTTATTAATAGTGATTATTATTGTTATTATTAATATTATTATTATTATTACTATTATTACTATTGTTAAAATTTAATCTGAACACTTTGTTGGAAACATCTCGTAGGATGCCAGATGTGCATTCAAATTAACAGACATATTACTCCTGCCTAAATTATTGTATGTATTACAAAAACTGACAGAAATAGTCATTGATATCGCTATGTCGGCAATATTCGGGAGTTATAGATTTTAGCATTCGCCGAATAGATGAAGTGTTGCCGGAATAATAAGGCGAAAATATAACCTTTTCACTCTCCTATACCAATCTTGGTACAATATTTTTTTTTAAAGGCATTAATACATGTCAATTTCCATAATTTAAAATTACTTCCTTCCTCTTTCTTTTTTTATCCTGAATATTTGAAAGCACTAAGCTTGCATGAGGCTTGTAATATACTGTACTGTTGCCAGTATTAACTATAATATAGTTTTATGTATAATCTTAGAATAGTTTGTAATAGTTATTTATGATACAAGTGGTAAAAGGGATTTTATTTTGCAAGAAGGTATGTTACGTATGTTACGTGCTCGTAAGGTCGAGTGAAGAAATCCTACGTGGAAAATAAAATCGATTTACCATGCATATTTTACCATGAGTTGTGTGGATATCAATAGGCCATTTCATGTAACTATTGATGTTCCACTTTTTCTATTGTTGGTGGGCTTATGGTGTGTGTTAGTTTCAATTGATATTAACATTTTAATAAATATGGTACAGGATGAAATAGTTGTTATAAGTCATGGCAAGTAGCCTACCCAATTCCACATCTGCCTTTACGACGGGGAAACCATGAAAAAAGCCAAGTCAAATTGAAACGTGTGTTTTCTTTGTGTATTCTTGGTGTTGTTGTGTTATGTTGATGGTACAATTATTTCAATTTCTGATAGATAGGTCCATTCCCTGTGATTTTTGCGTGAAAAAATTAACATTTAAAAAGGCGTAATGATTTTTAACATTTTCAATTTTCATCAAACTGACTATATTGAATAACCGTATGCAAATATATTTCACTTAGAGAGTGTTTTTTTAATGTGACGGATACCAAAGTTGGTACCAATGAAATTGCATAATATTTTATAGCACATGGGCGATAATGTGAAACTTTTACTTTATGAGTCTTGCATTAAAAGTTCTACTTTTAATTCAAGCTATCTAAAAACTTTCTTTTTTGGGTTGGTGCTTCGTCATTTTTTATAAATATTCAAAAACATAATTCATATGATATGTTATATTCTATTTATGGACAGTGATTAACATTGCTAAAGGATATTGATTAAGCATTTAGATTTGTCTATGCAATCAAATGTGGTTGACTTTTACAGATACAGTTTTAAATACAACATGCGTGTTTGAAGTTGAAAGATGCTTTTGACACATACCAAGTACGTACAAAGAAACCTCTTTACGAGTCGTACAAAGAACGCATGTGTTGGCTGAAGAATCTTAAACAGATGATGGCGTGCGTGCTGTGGCAGTGGTCCAGTACTGGTATTTCCTTTATACGCTATTACTGTATTCTGACACATTTCCCTAATTCAATGGACCGGCCCTCAGTCAACCGATCATTGTCTGCTGGTTAGAATTACTGTACATTGAGTGCACAAAGTTAACATGTTAGCCTCCGTTTCCGAAATTTCCATATTCTTCTAAAAATAACTAATGAAACGGATGTTTTATTTATCTCTGTAAGCACGTTACTAAAATTGAACCAGTCTAAGACTATATTATTATGTTAGTATAAGCAATCAAGTGAAATCATCAGTGAGCCCTAACCTAGGGATTGTAGAGGAAAATTTCATTAGAATTAGCGTTGCCACCTGTCCCGAATTAGGCGGGACATCCCGCATTTTAAGAACAATATCAGCGTCCCGAATTACGCCTAAGAGGGACGCATTATATATATTATTAATTATTTTGCTAGCATTTTCTTTTCTAATGTTAGTGTTACTGTTACATAACCTATTCAGTTTTGGCTTTGTAACGAATATATATCATCTTTCTCTTATCTATAAATTGTTCCATGTACAAATTTAGGTATGAAGATTGGCGATATGCATGTATTCGATAAGTGTCCCTCCTTAGCCTTACCAAAAGGGGGCAACCCTAATTAGAATGCTTGTAACCTTGACACTTACAGGAGGATAAAATGCCTGTGAGTTAAAGCATTACTCTATTATTCTTTTACCTCTACTTTTAAATAAAATAATTTCAGGTGACGAATTTATACGTCAATAACAGTGAAATGGATAATCTATCAAATTGTTTCTTTTAAGTTTCACCGGGAATACTTATTTTGATGTAACCTGAGAAAAGAGTATTATAGGCTATATATATGTTACAAATAAACTACAAGTAGCAGACATGATTTTTTTTAGAAACAGTTTTGGTTTACTGTATTGGACCACGTAAATACTGACGTTATCAGAGAAAAATTAAAAATGAATGCGATAAATGAAGATATAAAGCAATACAGGACAGTGGCGGACGCAGGGGGGATAGGGGGTTACATCCCTCCCGAAATTAGAAAAAATGCTATATATGTACTCTAAGTGGCCAGTTTTATAAACTAATTGTATAATATGTAAGTTCATTAATTGTTTTTAGTATTCTTTCTACCTATTCAAATCCCCCCCCCCGAAAAAATGTCTGCGTCCGCCACTGATACAGGACTAAATGGTGACAGATTGTTATAGCATTTAGACAAGATGGATATTAGAAGCCTTCCAAAACAAATCTAAAATAACAGACCTTCTGGTAAAAGAGATGTAGGCAGGCCATATACAAAGATGGAAGGATTGCTGTGAAGAGGAACAAACTATTGTAAGATGTCTAAACCATGGAGTAAAGATGATGATATATTACTCTAAACCAGTGATGGGCAAACCTCTAGGCCTATGGGAACGGGCCAAATGACAAAAAAATTTCACTAGGCGGGCCTAAATAGTGTATTGAAATACTGAAATGGTACAATTTTCGGAACTATTTTGATTGTAGTTTACATATAAATAAAAGTATAAGATGAGTGGAATTGCGACTGTTTGTGAGATAGGTTTTCATAGTATGTTGCAACTGGAACGAGACGAGCCTCAGGAGTGAAGTCAAAAGTCTGTTGTCAGAATATTTCTGAAACAACTTTTTCAAAGCTTAAAAGAAGAAAACATTTGCTTGCGCACATATGAAGATGCCGATAACCTTCTGGGCAAGAGAAACCAAAATGTCTGCGACTGTTTCTCTTTGCTTGCTTGAGAACAGCGTAGGTGAAAAAGGAAAACCACTGTTGACCGTTTTTCGAAAACTCAGCAAAATATATTTTGTTTACACTATTTTACTAGTGATGAGCAAATGCAAGACCAAGACCAAGACTAGATTAGATTAGATTAGATTACTGAGGGGTAGTACAAGCCTTTCGGCTTCTCAACACTGCGACCTTTATAGATCTATTGTGAATACCCTACTCTAAAAGTCCCATTTTAATTTAATGCTTTTGATATAGCCTATAATTTTTCTGGGTGATGTTGAGGCAATCTGTCCTGGAGTCGGAAAAGCAAACTCTAGATGCCTTAATCTATGTTGGGCAATTGCTTCGCATTCGCAAAGTATGTGCCCTGCTGTTTCTTTTTCTTCTGAACAGAATCTACATGTATTCACCTCAGCCTTACCCATTTTATAGAGATGGTCTTTGAGAGGGCAGTGTCCAGTAAGGAGGCCATTTATTATCCTCAACTCCTGTTTGCTGAGTGTGAGTATCTTCTTTGCTCTTTTCGCTGACAGTTCAATGAACTGTTTTGAATGATTTAACTTCGGAACATGTTTCCAATAGTTACTTGTATTCCTGTGTTCCCAGGCTTTTATCTTTCCTTTGATGTAGCCGTCTGGTACTCCACAGAAAGGTTCTGGGCCAATAAAAGAGGTATTGGCTCCTTCTTTGGCTAGGCGATCGGCAATTTCATTGCCCTCTATTCCTTCATGCCCTGGCACCCACATTAATGTAACCTTGTTGTGTTTCGCCAGCTGGTTTAGTATTGATAGACAGTCTTCAACAAGCTTTGACTCAATGTTTCGAGCACTTAGAGCTTTTAACGCCGCTTGACTGTCCGATAGGATATAAATCCTGGCACCACGAATGCCTTTACTGACATTTACATGAGCACATATTTCAATGGCATGTACCTCTGCTTGGAATATGGTGGGTTCTTGGCCAAAGACCAAGACTAAGGCGGTCTTGGTCTTGGTCTTGGTCTCGCACACTCAGTCTTGGTCTTGGTCTCGCATCGGTAACCCTGGTCTTGGTCTTGGTCTTGGTCTTGCATACTCGGTCTTGGTCTTGGTCTCGGTCTTGCATACTCGGTCTTGGTCTTGTTGCAAGAGTCTTGCATTTTTCTTTTACGCATCTTACTGTGATTGATGGCGTTTACGTGATTTACAGTTACACCGATTACATGTGTGTTATTGCTTGCGAAAGTAACGAAAGCTAATTGCTTTTAGTTGCTTGAACCGTGAAAACAGTAACAAAACAACTGAAAGCTATTTCATCTTTAGCCATTAGTTATTAAGTGACAGAATGGTACTTTATGAAATTTGTGTGGGGGACGGGAAAATGTCTGTCCGTCTGTCTGTCTGTCCATGTGTCTGTACTCGCGATAACTCAAATGCGCTTTATTGGATTTTCATGAAACTTGGTATACGCACTTACAACATCCATAGGAAGAAGTCTATTTATTTTCGCTGTTGCGTTTCTACTGGCTGCAACCCCTGCAAGTGATTAGCAAAATACCTTCCTTTCAACTTGCAAGCAGTCGCACAGACGAGTTACACGTTTTCATTCCTTAGAAAGTAGAAACAGCTATCGTTTCGTTGTGTTGTTGATTGTTGTAACGTAGTGTTTCAACATGAAACAAAAACGAGTAACCGTAACAAAACAAGGTCTGTGTGGCGTTACTTTACATATAAGAGATCAATTTTATAAAATGACTGTAAATGGAAATACTATTAAAATGGTGTGTGTCCCGTTCTTATTTTAAAATTTGAAGAGTTCAGCTACAGTATAGTAGGATTAAGCCACCCACACAGCAAGGCCCATTTAATGTCCCGGTCAAGTACATATTTAGAAATCAGTTTCCCGGGGGTCGTAAACTGATGAACCAGAAATTACTGACATCTTCTCTTCCTAAGTAATACAAAAAATATTAAAAATCTCATATTTGGGTGGGGGGGGGTGCGGTCCGGACCCACGTCCTTGCCTCCTGTCTATTGCCTTGCCTCTTGTCTATTTTAAATTCATAAAAAATTGTTGGTCTATACCTATCAAATTTTGCTGTTTTATTGCCATTGATATGCATATTTTAGAATTTAAAAAATGTTTAATTGGGAATAGGTGGAGCAGTTGATTTTATACAAATATTAAAACTATCCGTCGACCGGTGTCTTTATTTCTTATATATAAATATTAACAATAACAAGTTATGTCCAAAAAATTAAGTACAATGTCATTTGAAGCGTAATATATATTTTTTGGGTAAAACTTAAAAAGGTACTAACAGTACCGAATGCATTTAAAACGTGTTGGATTTTTACTTTGCATTTTATTTTCTTATAGTGACTTGTTCTTTTTCTGTTACATGTAAACATTAATTTAGGTATTGGTTAAGAATTTCAATGTATTTCACTTTTTTATTAAGTAATTACATTTAAAGTACTAATCAAGAAGATTCATTATTATGCTTGTATCAATGTGAGAAAACATTTTAACAGTTTTTCCAAGTTAAGGTAATTAGAAAGACCGCAAAGGACTATGGGCTGTGTGGGTTATGTTGGCACTGAAGTCATAAAACTACCCTGCCACTATTCAGCAGGTAGCCAAAAGTTTGTTGCTCACTCCACTATCCCACTGGGTGGAGTAGGGTGTATAGAAAAAATGGGGGAAAACCAGAATTTCGAGGTTTAAGTAATCGCCAGATGTGTTTAAGCAGTCATATTGTCGTTTAGGAAAGAGACGTGGCGGCTTCTTACTGTAAATGGTGTTTATGTTAAGTCCTGATTATACAAATTCGTGGAGTGAGTAACCTTTCACAATAGTATGTTTCTATCTCTTTCTGTTCAATTACTGATTTCTGCCAAACATCTTCTGTCTCAATTTTCTGACCCGTGCCTTTTTACAACAAACAGACTTTAGTGTCGGCATTACACCATGTCATAAATTTCTCAAGGGTCGGCGTAGCATATCTTTCAAATGAAGGTATGTGATTTACAATTGTCCTTGGAGACAATTTTCCTCTATGCTATTTCTTACTATGAGGGAGGTATGTATTGTTCCTACCCCAAAAAGTAGTTTAAAACAAGTTCTCTGCAGGGCCGTGGAGAGAAAGCAAAGGACCTCAGTAAAAAATTTCCCGGGCCCCGTCAAATATTAATTTCACCACTGAAACCCAAAGTATGCAGCAAAAAGATTGTATAAAAATATTACATAATTATTATATAATGTATGTAATGGTATGTAAGTATCCTATTACTTGAAGACATATGATATTTTTGTTAATCACTAAAAAGTTATTCATATTTTACAAAAAATAAAACCATGTAAGTTTAAAAGCTTTTCAGTTGTGCACACAGAGGTAATAATACGTGTTTTGGCAAAATGTTATCAATAATCATCAAAACTAATCACTGTACAACTAGTGTCTTACTTTTCAACTATAAATAACAACATTTAAATTATATATCGGTACCCAACTATGTTTAATCACTATGAAAAATTTGCTTGTTTTGAACAACATAAACTGAAGATAAGATAAACATATACGATTGACAATAAAACTTGACACATTGACATAAGAACTCTTATTAAGTACCAGAATGGTACTTTCTGAGATCATGTGGGGGACGGGAAAATGGCTGTCCGTCCGTGTCTGTCCGTCAGTCTGTCCGTGTGCCTGTATGCGCGATAACTCAAATACGCTTTCTCGGATTTTCATGAAATTTGATATACATATTTATAACGTCCATAGGAAGAAGCCTATTAATTTTGTACCAAATCGCTTGACCGGTACCGGAGTAACGACTAATTAACGGTCACATGCTTATTAAATGGCAAATCATCACTTTACTACAAAGCCGCTTAGCTAATCACTGAAGGCCTTCACCACAATGCAGTCAGATGTTTGTAAATTTATTATATCACATCTTGCTTTAGATGTGAGGCATTCGTTCTGTTGTTATCCCACTTATTCCTTCACATGTGTTTAACGAACTTTCTCAAGAGTTCGGTCTAAAACTATATAGTTTCTGAAAAAAAGACCAATTAACTACATCTGGCACTTTTTTGTATCAGTTTACCTGATTTTTTATTATATTATGGCACAGTCTATCTTATGCCGATATCAGACAAAGGTTGAGCTAATAAAGTATTCAAAAAGAAAAATGTTATTGTTACTGAGACATGTAACAGGCTATACTACAAAGTAATTATTAAAAGAATGTCTTAAGAATCCACCGTCTTAAAAAATAGCTTTCCTAGCTTTTTACTTTGCAAAAGTATCAATAATACTATTATAATTCAGTTGTCTAGCAAAGATATCTCCAAAAACGTCAATGCTATAAGAGGTAATGAATTTCCTAGGAATCCCGGGGATAATTTTGCAGAGATATGTACCAATTTTATATGTATTCTATGTATCAAAATTAATCATTTTAAAATTATTATTTTAAATGCCGAACGTTAGTGAGGCCTACTGTTGAGTCCAAAAGGATTTCTGCTTCTACTTTTAAAAAAATAATTTTTCTCCAAGAATAATCCGTTTCAGATTACCTGATTAATTCCGTGTCACCGTTATGCGACAGGACAATGCAGATAAAAAATAAACACATAAAACATAGCTTAAGCTGTTTGTTGACTTATAAAACATTTAATTTTAGAGTAAATTAGAAAGTAAAAAATAAAACCTGGTCGGCCGGGCCGGGGCCCCAAGTCTTTAGTCTCGGCTGCTCCCCCTCTCGTCCTTGCCAGCCTAGCCGAAAGAGTTCCAACAAAAATGCAAGTGAAACCGGTCTTTTGCAACCGTTTCATAAAACTGTTATGTGCGCGTAACAGTTTCGGCTACAACCTTTATCTAGAAACAGCTTATTTTCCCACCTCTACCGGTAACGGTAACGGCACCTTTCAGTAGTGGTTGCTGGCTTGTTGCGTACACAATCGAGCATTTAAAACATTTTCAATATAGCAAGACTGCAAGAGTCTTGCAGTTCGGTCTTGGTCTTGCCCGAGTCTTGCAGACTTGGTCTCGGTCTCGGTCTTGGTCTTGCACACTCGGTCTTGGTCTTGGTCTTGCTAACGCAGATGCGGTCTTGGTCTTGGTCTTGGTCTTGCATTTTCTGCAAGACCAAGACCAAGACTGCAAGACCAAGACTGGTCTCGCTCATCACTATATTTTACGTGGGTTTATTGTAAGAAGTAGTTAATTTTCCCGAAAAGAATTCGAAAATTTTTATAGGGTACTTACTATTTTGGAATTTGCTACCAAAACGAACCCCTGTAACTTTTGTCAGAATTTTCTTTCGTTGGAATCCACTGAAGCCCAGTTTCAAGAAATTAGTTAGCCATTTCAGTCCATCGAGTCCGGTATCAAGCCCGGATAATAATAATAACGTTATTATTAACGCTTTATTATGCAGAGCGTCCAGATATTAAGTATCTATTTTGTTGAAAGAGTGATTTTAGTGGCAACTTTTTCATGGAATATGTATGTTTCACATTACTTTCAACATGTTCACCGCCTTACATCGTAATTCACTTCCCATCTTTCGATAGTAGGCTACCTCGAAAGTAGTTCTGAAGCATTGCGGGTGTTATGGCAGCGGCAGCTGTTTCGAAACTCTCACAATGTGGTAATGGGTCTAGTAAGCACACTTTTTTTTTTTAATTCCCACACAAAGCAGTTTCTAAGCATGATGATCAGGGAACGCGCCATCCACTTGTGAGATCTGTGTATCCAACATGCAAATTGTTTTGTCTGTGAGTCCATCTTGATGCACCTTCCACATTACGATAGCTACCTTCTCCAGGATGCTGAACATGATGTAGATTCACTTAGGAGAAGCATAAAATAATTTTTAGTACACCCTCCGCGAAGTGGTTGTTTCTCCGACTGCTAACACGCCGGAAATTAACACTTTATCGTACTAGGCCGGTAAAGTTGCCATGGTAACCCCTAGTGAACGTAGTTCCAACTGTGGCTCCTGTCTCGGTCTGTAAGTTAAATGTTATATTTTAAGGATTTTATTGTTCATTGTCAAGCATAGTAAATCTTGTCATTCAGAAATCTTGAGTTTAAGAAAGAAATTCGATAACTTTTTATAAATTTCGTGACTTTGGGTGGACTCGAACGCACGAAGTTTTCATTACTGCGCTAGTTGAACCAAAAGGCTTCAGATGAGCCTCTTATACGATTGCTTCGATTAACAAGGCATAATAAGTTTCGTTGCAGAAAATATGATATAACTGACGTGTAATTTCAGTTGAGGTAGGTATATGCAGTTTAATTAATTAACAATATTATCTTAACGAAGTCTTTATAGGTTTTTTAAGGAAAAGAAACAATCCACAGCAAGCGAAGTTCGTAAACATGCACTACTGATACAATCACCATTATCTTAGCTTTCTTCACGCAGGATCATTCAAAATGAGTGGAACCTGAGCTCATAAAATTTGTAGTAAAATTACAGAGCTTTTACTAGAAAAAAATATTGTATGCACCACCATAGGCGTAACCAGGCCGACCATATGGGGGGGAGGTTATAACATCTGGAGAGGGGGGGTTCCGGGGTCCTTCCCCCGGAAAATTTAAAAAATTAAGATGCACAATAACGAGTTTTAAGCTTCCCACGCTTTAAACTCATATTAAGTAATTTATAAGCAGATTTTTAAAAAAGGTGATATATCACAATAATGAAATAAATAGTACAATTTTCCATTTTTTAATCAATGGGGGGGTTCAAACCCCCAAACCCCTCCCCCTCGTTACGCCTTTGTGCACCACGTACGCAAAAACTTAGCTGACTCATCTAGTAGTACAGCCACGTCTTACGCCTCGGCCGCAATACTAGATTCGTCCGCTAAAGCGTTATTTTGCGTACTTGATTCATAAATAGTTATTATTTAATTGCTGCCACAAAGTCAGTGAACGAACTCCAGCAGAAAGCATACAGTAAACATGTACAACATACCTGCAATGAGCTACCTTACAGACTTTATCTAAAAACTCTATTTAAAAAAAAAAAAATAGATACTAAATTTCTGGACATTTTATTTTAGTTATTTGTTATTACAGCTCGATTGTCATTTTGTTTTCAAAATATAGCCTATTTAATTGTTGATATAACTTTATTTAATCTAGTACTCTAATAATAATAGTACTCTAAATTTAGAAAATAATAACTTAAACGAATAATAATATTTATAATAATTGTCCCGTTGAATTACCCACTTATTTATGTAAAATAATGCCAAATTTAATTTTTTTCATATCATGGACACTAGGGAGAAATATTTGTATGTTCAATATAAGTCGTGAGGTAGAATTAATATGAGAATAATAAAAGTATGCGATCTAGCCTTTTGTTAGTTTCTGCGGATTCATGCTTGTAAATTGAGTTGCTTTGGAAAATGCTGGGCAAGTCACAACATGAAGGTACTGATTACATGATTCAAGCCATGTGGGATTTTAAACGTCTGAGAACATATTAAAAAGTTTACGAAGAGTTCACAAAGCAAACCTAACCATTTAGGGTTACAAATTTGTGTTCTAATTTTGAAGATCCATCCGATACTGCTTACAATCTGAGTTATGTTTGTTTATCTATGTTTACCTAAAAGCGTAGGAAACAAAATGTCTGTTCTGTGACTATTGAAGTACATTTCTTTTTGTAAATAATTTACTCTATGTCCTCTGTTTCGTTTGTCTGCCCAGTCGTCTGTGTAACAGTCATGATGACTTAAGGGATACTCTACCCAAAAACTTTAATTAAAAAAAATCACTTTCACATCTTCGGAATGTATATTTTCATATTCCATAATGACAATGGTAATGATATGGCAATGAATGTCGGGTGGGAATACCAACCTTAAAGATAGCCTATTAGGCCTAGGTCGTAAGTGTTGCATGTCAGTAAATCAAAATGTCCAAGCTGTATTTTATAACTTACTTGTTTTGTTTTCATCGTATGCCTAATTATTTTCTTTTGTTACAGGTAAGATGATCGACTAATGGTTTGCCTTTTCGTGAGCAGCTGTTTCCACTTATGGTGAGATAATCTCATTCTATGTATTGTGATTAATTAATGTTATAAAGCCATACATATAAATGCTTGTGATATATTTAAAGTTTTTTGTTTAATCAGAATTAAAGGTATTAATAGTACTGGATGTAATGAGGCTATATTGACATTTATTAACATACGAGTATGTTTAAGTTTTGAGATTTTAGATTCACAAAAAAAAAAAAAAAAAAAAAAAAGTTGACCATGGCATTCAGCTGTTACTAAGTCACCATAGTTCTTGTCTTCTGCTTTAGATGGCAGCTGATGGCGTACGGTCAAATCGAAGCTTGATCTTGGTCACCTTCTTGAAACGAATGGATTTTTACAACACGAAACGAACTCAGTTTAGCTCGATATTAACATTAACACAGAAATATTTTATTTTAAATGCACGTTGTTTATTACTCAGTTTAATTTGCTGCTCTCAGGGTTTAAAAATCGTTCCGTGTTCGATATAATCGATACCACACCTGTGTTTTAGTGAAACCTGTACTTTGATGGATGCCAGTAAGATAATGTTAGGCCTACTTCAAATATGTTAAGCATGGTCGAACAAGAGAAGGATATGTTCAGTGAACTGATATTATGCAAGATGCTATACCAAACGTAATACAGTAAATAGGCATACCATTCATTCTAGCAGTGATACGTCGGCTTTACACTCATCGCCTTGTAGCACATACTTGGTGATTTCTATGCACTCCTGAAGTTTCGCATGAACTTACCTTCTTGTTCTTCATGCATTGTGGGTACCATCTTATTTAGTTTTCCTCTTTCTCTCATCCGAAGGCGATGGAGGAGGTTCTTATTGAATTAGCTCACCACGTCCCAAGTCCCGTGAGACCCCAGAGACTCCTGGATACTCGTGATGATGAAGAAGCTAAGGGATCTTTAAGAATAGAGAGAAATACCTTGACGAAAATCATTACATTAAAGGAATGATAGCACAGGCACTTGTCAAAGCTTTGCTGGCATTTCAGTTCTTAGTTTAGCTGACATTTTCAAAACCTGTGGGAAATGTATCATTCTTCAACGGTACTATTTAGTTTTAATGTTCCGTGCCTATTGATTTCTTTTTTATTTATTTCCTTCTCTTTCCTATCATTTTATTCCCTTCACTTGAATAATCTTTTCTTCCTATATTTCTTTCTCTCCTTCTTTCTTTAGTACATTTGAATGTTCGTCTTAGTAGAAAAAATTAACCTGTTTAATCTCCGCTTTCAAATGTCACATAAACAAATGCCTTATTCGGGAGGGATGAAATTTTGGATCACCATTCGATAGGTCATGGAAGGAATTGGTGAGGGACCAATTCTAAGCAGAACCTCTCCCTAAAACAACACAAACACATAAGGCAACAGATAGGGACATTCAGAGTGGACGGAAAGTAAAGTGGGGAAAGCTGTCTTTAAATTCGCACTGAGATTGGTCGGCCACGGAATTCCTAACAGCGACTTTCCATTATCAATCCACGACATTACCTTGTCAATATAACATTTGTAAAATGTTAAAAATTATATATATATATATATATGAAAATTTGTTTAACAGAAGATAAAACATTAAAATCATAGCCACATGATATACAGTTATTTTTAACTAATTCATTGAACATGATAAGTTAGTGGAAATATATTTAATTTTTAACATTTTACAACTATTATATCGACAAGACGGTGTTACCGCAAATTAAAATCAAATAAGTAGGTATGTCTCTATTTTACCAACATTATCACTGCACTCAGTACTTGAGAAACATAAGAAGGAACACTTGACAATAATTACTACCTCAATTGTTAGGCAATGCAACGTTAACTATTTCTACCAGGTCTATACAATAGCGTCATTTGGTGGTGTTCGCAATAAACTTCTGACGTTGGCAAGTTATCCTATCTGTATATTAAATTAATTTTTGTATTGGCGAAGATTCTTGAATAACACGTTATGTTTAGTATGTATGCTTGAGTAATATGAATGTTCATGTTCACATTTGGAGTGAATAGTTCAAGTATGCTTGAAACTATTGGGAATACCGCATTCACCACTACGCTATACCACAGAGGGAACCACGCATTCTCGTGGTTCAGATGGGAATTTAAGCTCATAACATGTAAAATTAAATGTCATGAACCCAACCACTGAATTTCGGATAACCGTAACAGCCTCGTAATCGTCAAAACTGTCAATATCATATAGGGCTGTGTTTATTGACGTACTATTTAGTACTTAAATTTTGATCTTAGGGCAGAAGAATCAAGCTAAAGAGCAAACACTGTGTTAAGAGAATATTTCAGGAGAAAAATTATCGTGTACTTAGGTAATGTTTAACAGAAACAGTATTCTGTGGTTCCATGTTCCATGAATGTATGTATGTATGTATGTATGTATGTATGTATGTAGTTATCTCGTTCTGTAGATCCTGTGTTGAGTGGGACTCAAGGATATAGAACACGTCAGATTACAATATACAAGCAAGTAATAAATAATTATATATAATATACTACACTATAAACTTATTCAAACTGGAAATACTCATCCATATTGTAGAAGGTGTGAGTCATTAAAAATTTCTTGAGAGATCCTTTGAAGGATTTGCTTTTTCTTTGAATACACAATAATTTAATGTTGTTTGGAAGCTTATTGTATATCTGTATTGCGTAGCAATAAGCGCCTTTCTGAAAACGTTTTAATGCATTAACCGGTCTATGTAAATCATTCCTGTTTCTAGTAATATGTTCATGGCACTGCTATTAGTTTGGAATCTCTCAATATTCTCTACCATATAACACATAACAGAGTATATATACTCCCCTGTGAGAGTGAGGACTTTTAATTTTTCAAAGAGCGGTTTGCATGGTTCTCTCCTTTCTTTCCACACATTATTCTAATTGCTTGCTTTTGTAGCTTAAATATTTTATCCCTATGGGTCGAGTTACCCCAGAATATGATTCCATACTTCATTATCGAGTGGAAATTTGCAAAGTACACCATGCGTAAGGCATCCTGTTTTAATACCTGATTCAGGACTCTTAAGGTAAAGCATGCTGAACTTAGTTTTGGAATTATCATTTCAATATGTGACTTCCAGTCGAGATGTTGATCAATTTGTAATCCTAAAAATTTGATATTACTAATTTCTTCTATGCTTTGTGTTTGGTAATTAATTACAAGGTTTTGGGTACATCTTTGTTTTGTCCTGAATTGAATAAAGTGGGTTTTTTCGATATTAAGCGTCATTTTATTGACTTGGAACCATATATTTAATTCGTGAAAAGCCTTTGTAGCTACTCTTGCCAGTTGTTCCTGGGATTTTCCTGTTACAAAAACACTAGTGTCATCCGCGAAAAGCAATACCTTTGTTTCGTCACTTAAGTTATGTGGCAAGTCATTGATGAAAATTAAAAATAGCAATGGTCCTAGTATTGATCCCTGTGGTACTCCACTTCTAACTACTCCTAGATTAGATTTGTTTCCATTTATTACGACATTTTGAGTTCTATCAGACAGGTATGATTTGAACCAATTCAGTGTTAAATTATCTATTCCATAATGTTCCAATTTTTCAATTAATAGTTCATGATTTATACAGTCGAATGCTTTAGCTAAGTCACAGAAAATTCCCAACGTATATTTCTTTTTATCTAGCGCTTCCAGTATTTCTGTGGTGAGTTTAAATGTAGCATTTTTAGTAGACATTCCACTTCTAAAACCAAATTGTGATGGTGTAAGAATATTATTCAAATTAAGATAGTAAACTATGCGGTTATATACAACTTTTTCGAATACTTTTGAAAATGAAGTTAAGAGCAATATAGGCCTGTAATTTGATGGTAAATTTTTGTCTCCTTTTTTAAACAGGGGCTTGACAATTGCATGTTTCATTCTTTCAGGAAATATTCCAGTTTCTAGTGAACAGCTAAAGGGTTTACTAAGTTCCGAACAGCAACTTTTTAATAGCTTATTACTTATGTCATCCCATCCAGATGAGCTTTTACTTTTAAGCAATTTTATTATATTTTCAATTTCTATGGAGGAAGTCAGTGTGATTTCAAATTTATGGTTACAAATTGTAGATTTTCTCAGAAGGTATATTGCCTTGACACTGGTATTGTTGGTGGGAACACAATTCTCTGCAATATTTATGAAGTGGTTATTAAATGCATTTGTAATATCTGATAGATTGTCTAGTTTCTTACTTTTGTATATTAATGACGTACAATCACTTTTTTCCTTTGCTTTCCCTGTTTTATTTTTTACTATATTCCATATAGTCTTAACTTTGTTGTTTGATTTATTAATTATTTGTGAAAAATACCTGCTCTTTGCTTCTTTAATAACCTTTTTAAGCACATTGCAATATCTTTTATAATACACTTTCTGAGTTTGATTGTTACTGGTTCTGTATTGTAAATAGAGCTCTCTTTTTTTAGCACATGATATTTTAATACCAGGGGTTAGCCATGCTTTATTATTTAAATTAGGTATTTTAGTAGTTGTCTTTTTTGGAAAGTTGGCCTCAAAGTGTCGCAACACGATATTTAGAAATTCATTTAATTTACTATCAACAGTGTTATAGGTAAATATAGTTTCCCAATTTTCATTTGCAAGATCTTGTTTGAAACTTAAAATCGAAACATCATTCATTACTCTGATAATATTACTATGGTTATGTTTGCTAGTCGGATATGCTTCAGTATTGTTTAACATTACCATCTGAGCATCATGGTCTGATAACCCATTTATTATTGGGATTACTTCAAATTTCAAGTTTTTTCTTTATTTAAGAATATATTATCTATTGTTGTTTGAGAGTTGTTTTGAATTCTAGTTGGGAAGTTCACTATGAAGTCTAGATTATAACTACCTACTAAGGACAGAAGTCTTGCCTTATTTTCACTATCAGTTGACATGTCTACATTAAAATCACCACACAGTATCATATTTACACTATTATTATATAATGAATTAAGAACCTTTTCTAACTGATTGATAAAATAGTTGTAATTACCTGATGGTGCTCTGTAGATTGTTATTATTACAAACGTGTCATTGTCAGTTTCCACTCTTGCTGAGCAACATTCGAAATCCTGTTCCTTGCAAAAGGAACTGGTGTCTATATCATTAAAATCTAAGTTTCTTTTGATAAAAATACTCACACCTCCACATTTTTTGGAACGTCTACAAAAATTTGAACATAAAGAAAAATTATCAATTTTTAATTGTTCCAGCTCTTTTTCTGCACAGTGGTGTTCTGTCAAACAAATAACTTGAATTTCCTGTAGATTAGAATTAATTGAATCCTGAATTGCTAAGTTGAATTCTTCAATTTTATTTTCAAGTCCCCTTATATTTTGATGTATTAATGTAAATGATGTATTAATTCTAGTTTTTGGCTTAACTGAAGTATTATTCTTATCTTGAGGTACACATAAAAGTTGTTTATTTCTTCGATTTAGATTCCCCCAAAAAATGACATGATCCACCTACTATGACAGGAATAGGCCTGCTACAATTAGATACATTACTCTTTACTTCTTCAGCAACAAGTTTTGCTAGCGTCTTCTTCCCTCTGGAGTTCAGATGGAGTCCATGTCGAGTGAATTCTTCTCTTCTTAGGCTATTAACAGATACAATGTTAAAATTTACATGATTACTAGAGAAATCCCTTAACTTGTCGTTCTAGCTTTCACCTTGGATCGAAGCGAGGGCTTGTCGTACCTGTAAAATAACTCTACAAAACTAACATTAGTATGTACACTGCTTCTAGAGATGGTGTGTAGGTCCTGGTCGATTTCAAAGTTAGGATCTCTGTCTAGACTATTACCACCACCTCCAACAATTACAATATGGTCATCCTTAGAGAAACCTTTAGATAGATCCTTGATACCTGAAATTACATCCTTAAGTTCAGCATTAGGTTTACAAATACACTCAACTTGAAAACTCTCTCCAACAGCATCTTTTACAGCAGTTCCCATATATCTGGCGTGGCTGCTACCTAAAACTAAAATCTTTCTTTTGTTAGTGGGCCTGCATACAGTCGTTGCTCTAAATGGCTGTTCTTCATTTACATCTCCACTACTACCTGAAACAGAGAAGACATTATTAGTAGGCCTACTTACACTGTTCTGCGATGTTCTTCTTCTGGGATGCCTCAGTACATCTGCAAAAGAGACAAAGCTAGAAGTAAAATTATCCATCCTATCTAGGCCATCTGGAACAGCAGTTGGTTCAGCTGGGGCATCTACTTCTTCTAGGCCATCTAAAACAGAAAATCGATTATTAGTAGCGATGGGGCTGTAAGTCTTCTGCAAGGACAACGTGTTGTTACTTGATGGTCTTCCTTTGTGACTTTGCGCTACTTCGGCAAAGGAGTCCAACCTAGGGAAAGAAACATTAGTTACATTAGTTACTTCGTCGAGTTTCGCCTTCAGAGATCGAACATCATCCTGTAACACATCAATCACATATTGCAAGTCTTTAATTTCCTTATCCTTAATACATAGCTTGCAGAACCAATCGCCATCGGGAACTTCGTCGATACATAACCTAGAATATTTAAAGTGAAACCATAAGTCACACGAGTCACATTGAATACCTTCAGAGACAGATAAGCAACAATTTCCACATAACTCCTCGGCCGTCATTGCAGAATTTTCCTATGAAACAAAAAACAACAATTAAAGAACATTGAGCAAAGGAAATAACTCTAGAATATAAGAGCAAATCAAAGTGACCAGTAGTGAGCGAGTGTGTGAAGCAGCTGATTTCGTCCGTAAACAATATGGCGGACAACTAAGAGTAGGCTATTGAGAATTGAAAATTCAATGCTGTAAGCTTTGAGTTGACTAATAGGCTAAAATTTATGTTTAGGAAACAAAAGTACACTACACTGTAATTATACTAAAAAGTTGAAGCTCAGACACTAACTAATTACTATTAAAACTATAAAATTATACGGAGCTTGCACAAAGCACTTCCTCACAGACTCACGCCACTAGCGCCACTAGCGAATACAAATATATATATATATATATATATATATATATATATATATATATATATATATACATGAGAGGAATAGAAGACCTGATGTCTTATCTCTTCCAAGCTAATAAAATAAATAAAATAAAATGAAATACACACTGCATTAAGGACTGTGTCGCAACAATATACGTAGGAGCAAAGTTGGCACTGAAACTAAGTGAATTTAATGATAAATAATGACTGAATTGAATGAATAGCCATTTATGTCCCTGAAGGGCTATGACCTCTTATGAGGGAGAGCTCTTTATTAGGCTCTTGCGGGGAGCTAATGCGCATAATAAATAATACATACTCTCAAATAATAAAAATACTTACGATTACATTTGGCTGAGGTTAAGATAAATTCGCATCAAAGAAATCTAAATATCACAGATTTTCAGGAAGGGAGCATAACTTTCAGTTCAATAGAAGTTCAACAGAAGACTGAAAAAAGATTAGTTGGAGTTTCAGTTACATAATTCTTGCCAACAGTAAGCATTAATGGTTATTTATGACGTAAGGCCGTTATATATAGAACTTAACAGGCAAGCACGAAGTTAACAAGACGATCGCTAGCAAGTTTTGTTATTCCTGTGAACGTGTTAAGTTGTATAACGTTCGAAGATCTTATACATTTTATTTTATTTTGAGTTGTAAATTTTAAAAGTAAATTAATTTCAGTTCGCGTATGCTTAAAATACTAATCAAAGAACTTATTGGTAATTTCATAGGGCTATGTAGCTGAATTCAGGCTCTTATTGTTGGCAACAATTTGTTTTAAAACAAGTCACTGTTTGAATCAGTTGAACATTGCAGAAACAATTGCTTAAAAAATTGACATATTTGTAAAGAAATGTAATCTCTCTCTTGAAGTTGTAGAAAAGAAATAAGAAACTAATATTGACAAATCCTTCGCTATGATAAGGAATTGCAGACTTTGAATGAATGGGGAGAAATTAAGGTCGTAAGTAATGTTTTGAGCGAAAAGGAATATTGTGTTGGCTTTCGTTTGTGTTTTGTTTTGTCAAACTGCCGGTAACTTGTTTATGGACAAATCTTTATTGCACAATAGTTATTTATGTTATTTTGTTGTTTAAATGATTGTAGCTACACGATAATAGTAGTAGTAATAGTAGTAGAAATAATAGTATTTGTAGTGGTTAAAATGAAGGGAATGGATAATTATTGATTTTTACGAAAGCTAAGAGAACGACAATGGCATCTGGAGATATCCTCTATAATCTCTATAACGGGCTTGTACTTTTTTCTTTACTTTAACGGGCTCAGCCAATAAATGAAACTTTACATAGACGAAGAGTTCTGTTAAACAATGTTTACGACAGGGGCGGATCTAGAAGGGAGGGGCCGACATAAACGAAAGTTCTCAATTATTGAGGGTGCAGGTGTATGGAATATCCCCCCCCCCCTCACAAAATAACATCGGTGTTCCGGGGTCTTCCCCAAAAATAAAAAAAGTGAAGAGCAAAATGATAACTTCTTAGGACATCTGGGCGATTCTTCAAAATTTCTCAGCAGACTAAAGCTCTTCTTACCCAGAGTTTTAATTCTGTTGAGACATTTGTCGGTTTTAAATATCACATACTAATTAAAATTATTAATCACATATCAAACTTTTTACCTTTAAAAAGTGATAGTCTGAAATACTGTAGTTCACAAGAAGTCAATTTAATAATTTTATAATAATATTAAAGATAAGAACTCTAACTACGGCTGTTTTCTTGGTTGTCACGGGTAGTCAACGCGTTTGACACAAGACATCTACAATATAAATACTATTCAGCTTGCATTTTACATTTATCTTGTTGAAATAAGTCAAGTACTTAAATGCTTTTATTTTATTTTGTATCTATTTAAATTCGAATGTCATTTTATTAGGTAATTACTTTCGACGATTAAAAAAGCAATGCAAATTAAAAAGAAAAACCAAGGGAGGAGGCCGCGGCCCCTACAGCCCACCCTTGGATCCACCACTGATTTACGATTCAAAATAATATAAGAGTTTGAAAGATAGTGACTGTAGTTTTGCACCCACCCTATCAATTCAGGGTAAAAAAGAAAAATAATCTTCTTGGATGATTCTGACGAACAGGTTGAGCAAGTGCACGAATACTTAAAAAATAACGAGAGAGGGGACAGATAAAATCACTTTTTATTTAGAATGTAAGTAAACTGGCACCACGATTATAACAAGATCCAATTAAAGTCTACAGAGCAAAAGTTAAATCCCTTAAGCAATTAGTAAAGGAAAAATATCACAGCTCATAGGACGAAGGGCGTGACGAGACGACTTCTTCCAGTAATCCGACTCCATCCGACTCGTTGTTCATTTTCTCTGGGACAAGCCATTTTTCATCATTTCTTTTCTGGACAATTACTAGCTTGGTAGTGGCTAGATGAGCTTCACTAATGAAATCTTTAGTTTTATGTCTCTGTCTTCCTTCTACCCTTCTCCGGAAATACCCTTCCCCTTCTTTTGTTTTCTCGACGCTGCCATCGCTGGCGTAGTGATGGACGGCTGAAAGTGGCCCATCCTGAGATGAGTTAGTTATTGGATTGGCCGTATGTGGCGTTGTGAGCGTTAATGAACCGATAGGATCGCCCTGGGGGTCTGGACTTCCATCACAAGAAAGGTAGGGAGCGAAATTTCATCAAGACTGTCTCTGTCTTCAATTGAAAGAAAGGGACAACCGCAATGTGAGATTTTTATTACAGTAGTCAACACTGCAATTTAGTAATGTGGATTTTCAAAAGCTTTTTGCTAACATTTTTATTTAATAACAACTCTTGTGAGTTAATCATACATATTCATCCCACAGTTTGTATAATTGTTACTTACACGATTATGTGTAATTAATTATATATTAACCCAAACATATATAAATGTATGCATTTTCATATATGATAGAAAAAATACTTACCCGATGGCACTAGACAATCATTCCAAAGCATGCTAAAGGAATATTATATATTTTATGGAACCCTAAGGTTTATTCCCGCGCTTACCTGAGCTCGCCATTCAACCCTATCCTGTGCTAACTCTAACCATCCCTCGCAAATCCTACTTCCCTTAAATCTATCCTAATATTGTCCTCCTACTTACGTCTAGGTCCTTCAGGCGGTCTCTTCCCTTCGGGCCTCTCAGTCAATATTTTTTAGATATATCTTTCCTCCCCCATGCGCACAACATGACCAGCCCATTTCATCTTCCGTGATTTAATTCTCCTTATTAAATTCGGTGAAGAATATAGGTTGTGTAGGTCCTCGTTATGGAGTTTTCACCTCTCTTAGGTTCATATATTTTCCTAAGCACCTTTTTTCGAACACTCTCAGATTATGTTTTCCCGAAGAGTAAGGGACCATGTCTTACATCCATATAACACAACCGGCCGGATAATTATCTTATAAATTTTTATTTTTAGATTTCTGGACAGAAGACGAGAAGATAAGAGTATCTGAACTGCATAAAAACAAGCATTTCCTTATTTTAGCCGACACTTAACTTTTACCGTAATATTATTTGTTTCAATATGAAGAGCGTTTTTTCAAAAGCCGATATCTACATGGATATCTCAGTGCAAGAGGTGACTAAGTGCCATCAAGAAAAGTGCTAATATTTGTGTGTATTGACCAGCAAAGATCGTATTCTATCTAAGCCAAACATGACAAACAGCCTTGCTGTATCAGTTACAGACACAGTAATGGCTGCTAGTCATGTTTGGCATAGATAAAATATGATCTTTGCTGGTCAATACACACAAATATTACCACTTTTCTTGATGGCACTTAGTCACCTCTTGCACTGAGATATCCATGTAGATATGGGCTTTTGAAAAAACGCTCCTCAATTATTGCTCCCAGATATTTTAATCTCTCCACTTGTTCGAACGATTTAGCGGTTATTCTAATATTTTGTAGTGCATTATTTTGATCTTTCATGATCATATACTCAGGTTTTTCTTTATTCTAATTGAAAAAATGTAAATAAGAATACAAAAAAAAATAGATACAACCTCATTTAGGTAAGAGCTGATCAGTGCAGACCGGGGGTAAATTGATTTCATAAAGCTCTAAATTCTAAGTGCTTGCAGTGGACAACTTTAACAACTTTTCAGAAATGTACAGTAGAGATTAATATTTTTTTGGCAATCAACTAATAGTTAGATAACAGTATTTAAAATTGGCCTAATGAGCTACTCTCTAAACATGGTTCAATTTCTAAATTTAAAATTTACCAACATATTTTTTCTGATGATGATATTGAAAAGCACAATTATTGTGTATTTAATTGAAATTTATTAAATAAGTATAGGGAAAATGATACCTGATATAAAAATAATTGTGCCGAAAAGTATTAAAGAACATTTTTAATGTTATCTTTCTTCAGTAGTTATGCCTGTTCTGTATCTGCTCTCCGTCTTTTATAAAACCTTCGATTGTACTGTTTGCCTTTATGTAGCTTCTAAAACTGTGGGGATAACAATTTTGTATTTTGTTTCTTAAAAATAATATTCCATAACAACTTCGACCCTGTGTTTTTTCTATTTTACCTGGCATCTTAACAATACAAAGATTTATGATAATTCTAACGAGAAATATTGAATTGTCCCTGTTTTTCTTCGAATATCCTCCTCCTCTCTTTCTTCAGCACCACCGCCAATTTTTCATGTCGATTAACTATCGAAAAAATAAACTAGGCCTTCTACTAAACTACTATGTTAAATGTTAAATGGATGTATATTTGTTTATTTTACTAAGCAAAAATTACAAGTGCGTACGGTTCTGACGCTGGCTATTTTACAGTAACATCTCAATACATTATAATATATTTTAATTAAGGAATATTATTAGCAAAGAATCTGAATGCTGAGAATTATAGATTTAGTCCAGTTTTAACGATATAAGCAGGTTTCTTCTCAGTTTCCTCCTCGCTATGTTAAATGGTATTTTCACGATATGATCTGTTCTAATAAAAAATTTTATACAAATTTTTTTACCTTTAAAACGGTCCAAATTTTAATTTCTTAAATTTTAACCTATTTTTCTGTATGATATATTTTATTAGAAGTGGTAAAAATAATTTCATCATACCTGATAATGCCTGTAAAAACGCTGTCTACTCTGCATGAATGTCTACATACTGTGTCTTCCTTTCTGACAACCACTGGAAGTGCATCTTGCTCAAATGTTCACTTCTTCCTTGACTAGACAACTTTCTAGAAAAATAAATTTATTTTTATTTCCTTCGGGTAGAGGAGGATCCTGGAAGTTATTTCAGTTGTCAAGTCTCCCTCAATCACAGCCCTTAGTATTTCTTGTCATTTCTCGATTTCCTGTTTTCACACCGCCCCCTACTTTCTGTATGCCCCATCAGCTACACACCTTTTTCTGGCCCATAAAATTTAGTTCCCTATTTCATAACCTCTTATGTCTCCGCACAGTTCTTCCATCATTCTCTTACAGTATAAAGGAAACCGTTTTTTCCCTTCATTCTTCCAGTACCATCAAAATATCCGTAACTCATTGAGATGGTTAACATAGATGTTCAAAGGAAATATCTTCTCTTTTCGCAGCTCGTTTCTCCGAGTCATCTGTTTTATGTTGCCAAGAAGGGTTTGACTGTGTTATAGAGTCTTGTTTCACTTCTTCAAAAAGTTAACTCGAGTTCATCCTATTTGTTTATCAGATTTCAGTTGCCGATGTTTGTACCTGTAAACCGCGTGATTTCAATGCTTCTTGCCCTGATATTAGATGTGCATTAATATGCATTAATTACTTAGTAAGTGTTAAGACATCATCTGGAGTTATGCCAGTATTGGTTAACATGTCTAAGGCACGGAAGTTAATGCTCTATTAGAAGTCACAATATGCATGAAAATATGCTCTTAAATCTATAAAATATGCTCCGAAAACAATGAAGTATGCTCTATCATTTAAGTAATTTTGAAAGCTTATGTTCTCTTGTTGGCTGAATTACATTATAAATTACATAAAATTATATAAATTGTATAAATTACATACAAAAATCTTTGTAAAAGAAGGTAAAAGCAACAGATTTCTGTAAATTGAAAACTAGTAAAGTGAAACGTCGCTTTAATATTATTCAGTCAGTTCCGACAACATTAGGCTATGTACTGTTAAGTATTGTACAGTCGGTTCTCAAAATATTTACGAAGCCAAATATGCTGTGGGCTAAATGTTTGAATTAACAGAGCCATACACAATATTTAAAATTTGTCAGAAATATTAGTTAAAAAGTAATAAAATATGCAAAAATATTAGAATATCACGGAAATATGATGCCTTATCGCAAAACTATGCAACAATATGCAAAACGAAACCATTTGTTATTTGTTATTTCTCCCATGTCCTGTATACATTTTAACACTAGCTTGTAATAGAGTGCCTTATTAAAAATACGATTTTGAATAAACTTCCGGGTCTAATTACATTTTTGGAAAAGTTATGTGTAGAATAAACCTGCTACATTTGTAGTTAAAATCATGTCGATAGCAGAACATTCTGATTGCAAATTTCTATTATTCAGTGCTGTAGTTTAACGTTTCCATCGTGTTCGAATATAAATAGCCCATGGCCGATGAATATTACATATCCAGCATATTGTAACTGTGACCCAACTTTGTCTGCGCTACCTTTATCATGGAACTAATTTCCCATTTTGAAAGCGTATGTTGCGATGTATACAGCAGCGCTTTCAGCAACATTATTGTATGTGGGAAAGTAATTCATTACTTATTCATGGATTCCTGTGTCCTCTTATTTTTGTGAGCAAAACTTCACAATCACTCGTGTTATACGGAACTTATAAATATTGATGCAAAAAGAGCTTTGCTAATGCGGTAATATAGAGTGTGATTCTCTAGGGAACTTTAATAGAAAACTATATTCCAGGCTCTTTTATTATGTTTTAACGAATTCACTTTAACAGTTAAGATCATTTATGCGCGATCCGAGAAGAGGATAGTCGCATCACAGTCATCACTCTTGAAATTCTTCAAGAGCTTTAATTAATTTTAAATCCCGTTGCAGTTTTTAATAGCAAACGAGCACACTTTTTAATATTTCAACACTTGAGTTAAGTTGGATGAAATTATGTAATTTTTTCTGTTTTCTTCAAGATATATTGTATAAGTCGTAGTAATTTCATTCAGGAATGATCTGTCGTCGAGCCTCTTATGGAAGTAGGACAGGGTGTTCATTCGTCCCGTTTTTCCCGAGACACTGTCGTTGTTTGGCAAATGTCCTGCTGCCCCGAAAGTTTTTTGGAGGATGCTCAAATGTCTCGCTTTTTTGTGATTGTGCTTTAAAGCCTGTTATCCTACATGTTTTTATATAGAAATTCTAAAATAGTACGGTATCTATTTTACTACAAAGCAGTAACTTTGTATCGTTTAAGCTTTAAGGTGAAAAAAACATGACAAAATGTTTAAAATGTATAATTTAGACGGAAACGCTAAAAGCAAGTAGCTGCCATTTAAATAATTTATTTGTAAACTTAGTAAAATTATCTGAGATTGTTTATGCTTTAAGATGAAAAACAGAAACGTGAAAAATGTTTATAAGTTGTTAGATGGAAACGGTAAAAGTAAGTAGCTGCCATTTTTAATAATTAATTTGTAAATTTAGTTGCTGGTTAATCATTTTAAAGTGGCCTTACTATATTTTCAAAATACTGAGATTTCAGTGTATTAACTGGAAATTTTATATGAACCATACGAAGGAAAAGAATTGCACATGGTGAATTTTTCAGTGCTTTGAGTTGAACCTCCCCTCATTATTTTACCCTTCTATTCTGAATGTGCGTTATGAATAGAGTTGATGCATATAACCAATGCAAAGTCACAGAGATCGGACAAGTTATTGTATTGCTGATCTCGAGATTGAGTTGCCTAAAGGAAGATCGATCAGTTGTGAATATGGCATGACAGCTGTGGCAGACATTATTTTCTAATCTCATTGTAATCTCGCCGATTCGACGTCTGTCACATATGCGGACGATATTGACTCCTGTCTCATCTTGGAAGAGTTATTTCCATTCCTTCCTTATTTTATTCCGCGAATAGAACATGGCATCTGCTTTTCGTGTATATTCTTGGGTTACATAAAGTATTTATTTTTTCTAGTCCCATATACAAGTATGCAAAGATATTTCTGAATTATGTTCCTTTTTTGTTTCCTCTATTGTCTATTGTGTTCGACCCCAAAATTCCAAGTTCAGTGTAAAATATAATTACCTTTTTGAGGTCTCCTGAATCCAAAAATGCTATTTTCAGAAACATGCCTGTCTGTGTGTGCCTGCCTAGTTCCAAAACGAAAAATCGTAAGAAACAACATTTTGCATTTGGGTTAGGTACATTTTGGGGATGTGACATGGAGATTGGTGACGACTTTCTCTTGGTTTTAATGCCACTTTAGGCAAATAAGAAATTTTGTCGATAACTACTTTGACGAAATTGTTATACTAAGAGCTAAAACTGTCATTTGAAAAAAAAATCGCAAAAACTCTCTGAAGGGTAGTTATAAGCAACCCACTGTTTGTAGCAACTCAGTCTTGCCTGGTGAACATTAAAGCTTTGCATCAGGTTGAAACAACTGAAAACGCTCTATTTGCAATACGGCCTCTTATTCTATATCATACTTTAAAGCGAGAAAGGTATATTGCCATTTGTTAGGGTAAAGAAATGTACAACGTGGGCGCAATAATCAGATTTTATTGGAATTGTGTGTCCTCCGGGGATGCGATGCGTTGTGGTTACAATATTCTCTTCATTTTATAACCAGTTTACATGAAGAGAATGTCATAGCCTACATGATATATTATACTATGAGGTAAAAATTATATTTGGGTAGAGGAAGGTATATATTTCATATCATACAATATTTTTTTTAATGTGTTATGTCCACCCTGGACGCGTACGAAACTTGATCCAAGATGTGTACGGAACAAATGTGAACAACCGAGTGTGAAAGTACAAAGCACAGTTCACAATAGTTCGCTTTTGATACTGTTTAGTCGATTACATACAATAGTGATAATTGAACTTTCTTTCTTATATTAAGCGCCGAGGACTTTGAAACTCATACTTGAAACCACTCCCACGGATGGCGCCACTTTCACTCCTACATATTGCACAGACACTTTTAAGAGTTTTCTTTTAACATTTTGTATATATTTACAATCTTTATCTTCTCGCCGCTGGACAAATCATTTCCTCGCACTTTTCTTTATTGGTGAAGTAAGTTCTGTAGGCCCTCCTGGTTCGTAATTTTCTTCTATAATACAAATTATTAGAGTTATGCTTATTAAGTTATTAGGATGGTCATTCAGTAATTTAAGGGACAAACTGACCTGGAGAAAAAACAGTTTATTTTCCTACTTTTCAACATAATCCCCATCAACATTTATTCACTTGTCCCAACGGGTTACTAGCTTTTTTATACCGGCTCTAAAGAACTCTTTGTCAATTTCTTGACATCCTCGTTATCCTGGAACTTCTTCCCACGTAATGCCTCCTTCAGTGGACCAAACAATTCGAGTTTCACGTGAGGAAGCTGCAACTTTAACAGGCCGGCCAGAACGATGTTCGTCAGTCACTGATTCCCGACCACTTTTGAACTGTTCTACCCACTTGTAAAATTTTCCACGGTTCATACAACTTTCACCATACACTTTAGTCAATCTATATATATTAGCTGGTTTTTCACCTTCAGCAATCAAAAAACGAATCACAGAACGTTGTTCAACTAATGTGGAATTTTCAAGAAGACCCGACATCGTTAAACTTAATTTTGAGGTTATAAACAGAGCATTGTTGATCCATCAGCTGATTAGAACTCATCCCAGTGATGCCAACTTAAAATTCTAAATGTATCAAACTTGTACTACCAACCGTTTTTTCCCAGACCAATTTGTCTCTTTAATTATTGAATGACCCCCGTACTTTTACTTACAATATGTGATGTAGGCCTACTCGTAACACATTATGTAAATGAAACGTACAAGGAATTAATTAATTATGTTATGAAATACGTCTTGTATTATTTTAGTAACTTATGTCACTTTTTTTTCAGAATCAAATTTTCCATGGCAACGATAAAAACAAATTAAATTTTGTTTGCTATATATAAATTATAAAACATGTAAGTCAATGATATAAATACGAAAGCAAGCAACTCACTTAACAGAACTTATGTTTTGACAATTACATAAGATTTAAATAATTTTACAATGTGTTCGGAATGAAAGTAAACTTCTGACTGAACTTGTCGCACTTTCGTGAAGTATGCGCTGGTGCGATTAACCAATGAGACGACAGGACACAATCATTCACGGCAAGTATGTTCTTTACTTTTACTCCGTATACATCTTGGATCAAGTATAGCCTTGAAATTTGGAATCTTATTTCAGTAAAGTATTAAGTCACAGTGCTTTAGGAATTATATAATCACTGTACTTGAAGGAGTTTTCTAATTGGAATACCTTAAAAAGCAACTTCTGAGAAATTCAACACAAGCGGTAAAGAGTGGAGTTTGCTTTGTGTATTGCTCACCTGTTTCCACACGAAGATGTAAAAAAAATATTCTTACTCGAGGGGTATGAAATTGGTTTCAAAATTAATAGACACCACACATAAGTGTAATGCATAGAATTGTTTTCTTTGCGAATATCTTGCATTTCTTACTGATGGGGGTTGGATGTAATTTCTTTATTACAAAATCAATTCTGTAGATCTTTCTCTTGAATGCCGTTTCTCGATAATCTTCAGATTTTTGCAAGCTATGTTGGATTTGCACAAAAGATGCTTGTTAGATTGACAGATCTTTGTTAAATAGCGTGTTTCCTCGACTCGTGTGATTTCCACTTTCTTTCTCATAAGGACGACGAGAAAGTTCATATTGTTTCATGCGGTAATGGTTTCCAGAGAAGTAAAATTGTTTCTCCTTTGCGACAATTATTACACTCATGAACTCCTAGAGACGTGTGACACTTTACGATATAAACAATGAAGCTTGGAACACTTTTTAATGCTCTCTTAATGCGTCAAGTGAGCGTGTTTAGTTTATGACTACGTAATGCAGTTCATTCTTGCTTTTTCCCCAAGTTTATTTTAAAAATTGTTGGACGCAAATTCAGGGTAGCCAGGAATATAAAATCGCCATAATAGCCTATACCTGTCATATAATTCTTTGACAAATCTGAATTACTTAAAATTCTGATTTCCTGTGCGAAGGTTTTCTTATCCAGTTTTTCTTTAATCTTCAAGAGTATTTTCCTTATAACTTGGTTAAGAATATTTTCCAGATGTCCCGTTCCCTCAAATCAATTATATCCCTCACGTAATATGAGTTCATGCCCTCTCATTGAAGCGAAATGCAATACTGATTGCTGTAAGTAAGGTTCAAAATTATAACATGAATTCTATAAAATTATTCCTGACTTTAAATTACTAAACAGCACAAGATTTAAGAAAAAAGTACTCGAACTGATTAACGCCAGTAATTGAAAATAGGTCTACATTATTATTAACCTGTATAACCTATTCTCATAATAACAGTATTTATATATTGTGTAATCAGGGTTGATAAAAAACATGTTTTTTTTAAAAGAACAAAAAAATCGTTTTTTTTTGTTTAAAACGTTTTATATGTGAACAACAATGTTGGTTGTTTTAAACGTGTTTTTTTTAACTTTTTTTAAGTTTACAACAATGTTGTTTGTTTAAAAAAAGTTTAAATTGTTCATTTTGTTTAAATCAACCATTTTAATGTATAGGGCCTATTATATACTAGCATGTGCCCGCGGCTTCGCCTGCGATAATTATTTCAAAAATTAAAAATTAAGAGCATAATAGTTAAATCATTATATTTATTAACACCTAAATCACGTGGACTACATACCACGATTAGATAGCGTCGCCTGGTAAAAGCGACCTCAGATTCGAGTTCCTTGGCCCAGAAAACCCATGTACAGTGAGTTTCGTCCAAATCGAACAATGTTTGACCATATTTAGGCCTATATTGATTATCCCTCTTCCGTGTAGGTTGAAAATTTCATATGTCATATGTATTCTAAACAAATGAATCGTCCAGGATGGACTTACAAAATCAAGCGATCGCCCGCGATAATTATTTCAAGAATTAAAAATTAAGAGCATAATAGTTAATTCATTATTTTATTAACACCTAAATCACGTGAATTACATACCACGATTAGATATCGTTGCCTGGTAAAAGCTATCTCAGATTCGAGTTCCTTGGCCCAGAAAATCCCTGTATAGTGAGTTTCGTCCAAATCGAACGATGTTTAACCATATTTAGGTCTATGTTGATTATCCCTCTTCCGTGTAGGTTGAAAATTTCATATGTCTACGGGCCTTGACATTCTAAACAAATGAATCGACCAGCGTGGGCTTACAACATTCAAGCGATCGCGATGCTTTTATTTCCACGGTATGACAAAAATAGCCAAAGCCAATTGCAATTGATTTGACATTGAAATGTATTACTGAAATCTGATGCTTCGACAGCGCTAAAATCACGTTTTCTGCCAGTTTTTTACTCATAACTCGCGAACGAAAGCTAAAATTAAAAATTCGGCTTCGAGGTGCATTCCCCCACCTTTCAGTCCATCTATCTTTAAATTTTCAGATCTTTGCGTTCAGTAGATTTCGATGGGCATCGTGGACAGACAGACAAACAGCATGTGCCCGCATGTGCCCGCGGCTTCCCCCGCGATAATTATTTCAAATTATAATTATTAACACCTAAATCACATGGAGTGCATTCCACGATTAGGTAGCGTCCCCTGGTAAAAGCGACCTCAGATTCGAGTTCCTTGGCCCAGAAAACCCCTGTATAGTGAGTTTCGTTCAAATCGAACAATGTTTGACCATATTTAGGGTTGATTATCCTTCTTCCGTGTAGGTTGAAAATGTCATATGTCTGTGGGCCTTGACACTCTAAACAAATGAATCGTCTAGGATGGACTTACAAAATCAAGCGATCGCGTTGCTTTTATTTTCAAGGTAGGCTATGAGGTATGTTGACAAAAATAGCCAAAGCCATCTGTAAGTTATTTGATATTGAAATTTATTACTGAAACTGATGCTTCTAAAACGCAAAAAAATGCACGTTTTCTGCCAGTTTTTCACTCATAACTCACGAACGGAGGCGAAAATTAAAATTCCGGCTTCGAGGTGCACATTCCGACCCTTTAGTCCGCCTACTTATAAAATTTCAGATCTCTGCGTTGAGTAGATTTCGCTGGGCATCGCGGACAGACAGACGGAAGACAGACGGAAGACAGACAGACGGAGGACAGACACTTCCTTTTATTAATATAGATATATATATATATGTAGCCTATATATATATATATATATATATACAGTTGAAATGTTTAAAACCCCTTTACAATTTGTTTTAAACATTTTTTAGCATATGTTTATAACACTTTTTAATTGGGTGTTAAATTTAATTATGTAGACAATTTACATTTTGTCAATCCAATGACACCCTTTGCTAAGATGTTCAAGATTTACGAGTCGTAGACTTAATAGTATTTGAAAATACATTTTGTACCAGTAGTATTTGTTTATGATTTAATAGTTCATTATTAATAAAAAATAATACAAACTACTGTTTAATTACTGCCTTTACTGCTCAACTGATGATTGACTTTCACCATGCTTTACGTGGTCTTAGCTGCCTTACATTTTCAAACTTACAAGGAATATCCTACTACAGTGTTGCCAAATTGACACATTCAATATTTAATATTAATAATCTCTTTCTTTAAAAAGGAAGACCACAAAATAGATGGTAGGATGCAGTCAGAAAAAATTGAAATCAATTACTCGAAATCAAAAACTGGAAGCTGGCGACAGAGGATAGAGAAGTCTGGAGGAAAAGGATAGAAAAGACACCATCTCACATGATTTTCTGGTATTCTGGCCCTAGTTTTTTTGTTTGTTTTCTGTTTACAACACTAACAGGGTGTCACTGACTTGACAAAATGTAAATTGTCTTCATAATCAAATATAACACACAATTAAAACATGATTTAAACATATGCTAGAAAAAACATGTTTAAAACAGATTGTTTAAAACGTTTTAAACAAACTTAAAAAAACACAAGCCCTTGTTTTAAACATGTTTTAAACACTTGTTTTAAACGTTTTGTTTTAAACATTTCAACCCTGTGTGTAATACAGTCAACCCTCGGTATAATGCCACCATCCGTTCTCTAACATTTAGTGGCACAAAGCGAGGGTGGCACTAAAACGAAATTTAACTTTGAAATAAAAATGGCATAACACAGTGCTGTATTAATTTACTTAAGGCCTACTGTATTATGAAAGAAAAATTAAATAAAAGGCAAACAACTATTTTTCTCTCTCACTCTCACAAACTAACAGTTTTCCCCCACAATAATTACAAATGTGATGCAATAGCCTGCTGTCTAGACTTTGGAAATCCTTGACTGTATTCACAAACTTTTCGTTTCTCTTGAAGTGTAACAACAGCTCTCTTCATTTTAACAATCTTACTAGTAATTGTAATGTAGTGAATGGACACTGGACTGAAAGAAGTGAAAGTATGGAATGTCTCATTGTATGAAGGGCTGTTTCTACCTGCTCCACCATCACGCAGGATTTCTCTCAGACTTCTTAACATAACTTCCTCATTCCATCGCTCTACATTTACAGTTAGTGGCAGGGGAACACTCACTTCTTGGAAATACAGTACAGTAAGTTTCTTAAATAATCTTCCTAGAATTCACGCCAGTTATAAAAGAATTCTGCAACTGAAAAAAAGTCAGTGCAAGCTACAGTATATTTTGTAAACAATCTCGTCTTATATTCACTGGCACTAAATTAATTGGCACAATAAGGAGGTTTCTTATGTATTTAATACGAGAGAAGATGCGTTCACTTGCATTTATTGGCACAGTGCGAGGGTGGCACTTTAAAGAGGGGCATTAAGTTATATGGAGGGTTGACTGTATATAGTTTTATAATTTTATAATTTCATGTCTTTTTTTAAATTGTTCTTTTGTTTGTGTGATTTTGTGTTTTTAACTCTCTTATATTTTTTATTATGTATTATATATATATAGACCTGATTGCAACTAAACTGGGACTAAACTGTACCTGAGCCCGAGCATTTTGCTATTTCGGGTGTAAGTGATTTGTTTAATCTGAAACTTATAATGATTATAACCATTGTATTTGTAGTTAATAAGTTTTAATAAAACTTCAATAAAATGTTCACTTCATGATATTTTGCGTCAGCTAAGACCTGCAACAGAGAATTGTAGGTAAACCACCTTTTTGATACCGATATTGGCGGAAATACCTTTTGATTTTGGTGAATCAAAATCTTAGACTAGATTTATCATTATTTTCAATTTGATTTATTTAATTTGGCAGTTTCATTTATGTGTGGATGGATTAGGCCAAGTGGAAAGGCTCTAATGAAAACGGGGACCGAACCACGATCTTCAGATTGGATGACTTAACCAACTTCGTCACCGCGTATCCCCTGTGCTTCTGTCAAGATAATTGCTTCATATTACGTTGAAATGAAATATGAACTGGCGTATGAATTAGTAATAATATAGAATTTTAATGTGTTTTGCCAACATTTAGATGTCAGACGTTATAAAAGATGAAATAATAAGTAAACTTGCAATTTTATTTGTATAAGAAAACGCGTGGTTCTAACATACATCTAGTAATATTTCTCATATAGGCTCATTCATTCATTCATTCATGGTACTTCTGCCTTACGGCAGGTCTACACTCCCATGTAAAATTCCATTTTCCAGCTCCTTCTATTTTCTGCTGCATCCTTTAACTCTCCATAATTTCTTTTCTTCTTGATGTCATCCAGTATCTCAATTCTTCTTCTTCCTAGTCTTCTCTTTCCTTCTATTTTTCCTTCTATGGCATCTAGCAAGAGTCCTCTTCTTCAGATAATGTGTCCCATCCAGTTGGCTTTTCTCACTCTCACATCTTGCAAGATGTGTCTCTTTTCTTCCACTCTTCTTAAAACTTCTTCATTTGTGATTCTATCCGTCCATCAAATCCTCTCCATCCTCCTCCAACACCACATCTCGAAGCTCTCCAGATATTTCTTTTCTCTTTTCCTGAGTGTCCATGTTTCGGCTCCATACAAAGCTACACTCCAAACGTAGCATCTCATCAGTTTTTTTCTTAGTTGCAAATTTAGTTTTCCTGTGAGTAAATTTCTATTTTTGTTGAAGGCTATTTTAGCCATAGCAATCCTTTCTCTGATTTCTTTGGTGCATTGGGCATCTCTGGTGATCATGCTTCATATAGGCTACCGACAATGAAATGATATAGGCCTAAATCAAAACAGTATAATGTAACAGTAAATTAAACTGATCGTAAGAATTTATACAGAACTGTGATACTAGGATGATATCAAAACAAGTTTATTAAAATGAACGTCACATTTCTTGATAGTTCCTGACCTCTTGCATTCGTTTTCCCAAATGGCCATTAATATGGATGACGGGCCGTAAACATTGAATCAAATTACATGTACAATATGTCTCTACAGAGTAATAAATCTCAATGTCTTTCATAGTAAAATATTTCTTTATTAAGTTGTTTGTTAATACTATCATATTCTTTTTCTTGGAACACATAACTGTTATGTACTCCCACTTAGTAAATATGTCCGTCATGAAATTCTTATTTATACTTCCTGTGGTGGAAACTTCACATTATAGCTGCATTGAAATCGCCGCCGCCACTCGCATCAGTGAAAAGTCACGTGGACTGCCTTGATAAAGTGATGATCCCAGTACTAAACAGAAGAAAGAAAAGTCTGATGTGAAACATATAACTTCCTCTGCCAAAATAAAAGTTTTGTTCTTAGAATAGACTTCATATGTTATTGATAATTTCATGTTTGACCGAAGAGGGAGACTTATTTTGAATAGTATTTTTCCTCCTTATTCCCTCTAATAATAGCAACAATGCAACACACTGTGACACTTAGAGGCAACTCTAGTTTATTGACTTGTTATACATGAACTTATATTGTGTAGTACATTTACGTATAGACATGAAATATATGTATTACCATGGGGGCATTGAAATAGCCATATAATTTTAATTGAGATTAAAAATAGCATATATAGAGTAAAAATAACTGTCAAGTAGGCCTGTATTGCCAAATAATAATGGTGATGATATTAAAACTATATCTTATATCTTTCCAATTATATTGTTTGGAGTGCCTTACGTACAGGAGCTAAGCAAGATATGTGTGCAAATCATTAAAAACATATGTACAAATTAAAAATAATAAAATGACATAAGTTGCACACAGTCTGTGTTGTCAGACATTAAAATGTAGATGGGTAAATGAGTTTCCCCTTTTTTATATTATCTTAACACAATATTATAAAATTTTAACATTATAAGCGAAACGTGCTCGTTTCTTAGTTTTTGTTATGATGTTCTCGTAGAATTCGTCGGTTGGCTTCCTATGTAGATGCCCAGTGTGTTGTGGTGTTATTTTAATGGTGAATATGCATTTCGGCGATAATATTGTTATACCATCATCAGTTCCTTGTTGAAAAATTAAAGCTAACGTAAGAGGGAAACTAAAAAATATTGTATATTTTTAAGTTATTTGTGGAATGCTACTAACCTTGTTTTGATGACCCGGAAATTGAAGAGAATGGCTATGAAGTAACTGTATGTGGTGAGAGCTGTGGGTATTTATGGGGGTAGGTGCGTTCATAAATAATTTGAAATAGTGGTTGATGATCGATTTGGTTTCGTTTAGTAGACCTATTATATGTTTGTGTTTATATATTTCGAGTTGTTCCAGAGTATTTAGCACGTGTCCTTTTTTTTGCTTGTATATAATTTCCATTGTGTTCTCGATGTCGTTAAGTTGTTGTTTTTCCGTGATTAAGTGTTTGGCATCAGCTGATATTTGTCTGTTGTTTTTGAAATCTTGAACATGTTCACTGTATCTGGTTTTGAATTTTGTCCTATCTAAACCTTGTCACAACTAGTGCACTTTAATTTATATACGCCATTCTCTTTAAATTTTTCGCTGGTGGGGTTATTACTGTCTGTATTATGTAGGACATCCTTTAGTTTATTGTTGGTTTTAAATGCTATTTTTAATTTATTCTGTTGTGAATGCTTTGTTATTCTGTATAGGTCTACCCGTTTGTCTGTATAATGTGTGTATAATATGTTATGTATGACATCCTCTTCATGTAAATTGATTGTAAAAATAAATTGCATGTCGTTACCACATCGCATCCCCGAAGGATGGATAAGCCAAATAAAATCGAATTAATTCACTCACATAACTTTCTTTACCTAAGCAAGGGAAGTGCACTTTTTTGTTCGAACAATGCTATAATACGCTTAAGCCTATAACGTGTGCGTAATGGTAATGGTATAATGATTTTTTGATACTGATTTCCATTTCGAAAATGGTGTAGTATCAATTATTATCGAACACGGAATGATCTTGCAATCTTCAGAGCAGCAAATGAAAATGCGTAATTAAAGAAGCTGTATTTAAAATAAATCTCAATTCTGTTCGTTTATTTTAGTGTTATACTACATTGAATTTATTTCCTGTGTTTTAATATGCGTTGTTTGACATTAATGCTCAAGCGAAGGGCAGCAAGCCTGAATGCCTTGCAACCTGCTATCTATCGGAATAGATAAGAACTACAACAGCATATGGCGAGAGTCGTCTGCTCAATCAATTAGGAGGTATTCTAAAAACTTACACATTTTTCATAAAACATACTCGTGTCTTAATAGGGTAAATCCGGGTGAGATGGCCATGCTTTTTTAAATGCTCAATAACTCTAAGGATTCTCAAGATAATTCGTGTAAAAAACGTTCAATTAGGTCCTTGGATGTCACATTCTCATAACGTAATGTTTTATGGAGAAAAAAGTAATTTAGGGTGAGAAATCAAAACATTTAAAAAATGGTACGTTGGCCATATCACCCGAGGTGTCAGGGGGAGATTGCCATAGGACATAGGGACAGTTGGCCACACCATTTTCGAAGATAGAAAGGACAGGTAACAAAGTAGAAAGACTAGTTGCTGTACTTCTATAAATATATAATAATAATAATAATAATAATAATAATAATAATCTTTATTGTTCATTGAGGTTCTACATAGTAGAGTTCCTATTGAACATTGTCATAAATTTCCAAACAAAATGCTTCGCTTCAGGGAAGTTACAAATAGTTGTTTGGAGAGATTAAGTTCAAGTCGATCCCTTGTTCTAGCAAGAAGAAATGTAGCCTATGTCAAGTTTATCTATTAAAAACTATTAACAGGGTTAAAAATAAAAAAATAAATATTATTATTGAAGTGTGAAGATATTTGGATTAAATCCATTCAAGGAATAATATGCATTAGTTACTAGTACATGTCGTATAGTTCTACAGAATTTGTTTTCGGACAAATTCTTCACCTCATGGGGGAATATTTTGATTCCCATAGCAATGGGACTCTTTGCTGTTATTTGAAGATTGTGTCTAGTTATTGCTATATTATTTGCTGTTCTTGTCTCATGGTCATGAATATCTTTATTTTTGTTGATATTTGGTTCATTTGTTTTTATCAGTTTAAGTAACTCGCATAAGTACATACCAGTCATAGTGAGGATATTATTGTTTTTAAAGATATTTCTGCATGAATGCCTTCTACTTAATTTAAATATAATTCGAAGGGCTCTTTTTTGTAATTTGAATATGTTTTCGCATTCGCTTGAATTCCCCCAAAAATTATTCCATAATTTAGATGTGAGTAGAAAATTCCGTAGTATATATTAATTAATGATTTAATTGATACTAGGTGTCTAATATTTCTTAACAGGTAGATGGTAGAGCTTAGTTTTTTACTTAAATGTATGCAATGATCTTTCCAGTTTAGATGAGTGTCAATATGGATACCGAGGAATTTGACTGAGCTTTCTAGCGTAATTTCTTTTGTACAAACAAAATAAACTTAAGTGCTAAAATAAGTTATCACAACGTAACAATAAACATATTTTGGAAAACAGAATCAATTCTGAGTAACTGAAAAGTTCTGATACATTTCTGAAAAGATAACTAAATTTTACTGCATGCCACTACATCCGATGGAGGGGAAGGGCATACCATCTAAGCTCTACATCATTTATCTCCATCTTTCGACTTCGCTAGTTGATGGCAGGATCGAGAGCACCTGGTCGGCATGCCGACTTCCATGACAGGTTTTGATGGTTTTCTTCACCAGATCCGTAATGTACTTCTTTTAAAAAAAGGCTTAAATCCTTAGTTGTCCTAACGAGGCTGATTGCTTCCCGTTCCAGATTCCACTATCTAAAAAAAATCCGAGATGGTGCCGGGGGTGGAACTCGAGCCACCAGAACCTAACTCAGCAATAGGTATTGGAAGAGGTCTCCAAAACACCAACATTGTTAATGTTTCTTAAAACAGTCATTAATCTTCCACAAATAAACGTAAATATGAAAAATAATACAATACTATGGAGCCACCTTTGGCATCGAAACATGAGTCCAATCCAAGATCAGTTAACTATACTATAGTTTACAAGCCTTGAGTCCAATCCACTTATTAAGCACATAAATAATTCTGAAAATGATTTGAATAATTTATTTAATTAGGGGTACACTGTCAAAGTCGTTTCTACGATATTTACATACATCTTTCTGGATTGGATTTTAAAAATTGATTCATTAAGGTATACGTATTAATATGTTCGTTTATTTCATTTCCCTAGCAGTAAAAATACATAAGTAATTCAGAATCGAAGCCTTGGGTTTCCAGTTTGATGGAAATTAGTTTTAAGTGAAAAATTTTATAATTCGTGTCAGGAAAAAATCAGAAGATCTTGAAAATATGGCTGTTTAGTTGTTGGCCAACTATCCTGGAAAAAAGTGGGCCATCTCTCCCATTTGTAAAGGTGAGATAGCCATAGTCAATAGTTAAAAATGGAGAGGTTTGGAACAGAACACGCAATACAAGTAAAATATACAAGGTTCGCTCACCTCACACAATAAGTACCGTTTAAATGGTTAGTAATAATGTCGGACTTCTGCTTATTTCATTCAACATACATAAAATAAACGGCCAGTTCGAAAACAATAATGTTAAATTACTTTCGGATTTCTAAATATAAACAGCACAGGTGTTCAACAATCGACTCTTAGTATCAAAAGCTTGCCGCCTACCAAGTTACGTTCAAATATGTTTATCGGCCTTGAAATCAGAGCGATTGGTCGTCTCTCCCGCGTGGCCAACTCTCCCGGAATTACCCTAAATACCATTGTAGGCTTAATGCGTAATGTAACATTCTCACTTCACATTCTGATATAGAATAAGAGGCCTTATTGCAAAGTGTGCGTATTCAGTTGTTTCATTTTGATGTAGAGCTTGACTGTTCAAACCTGTATTCTATAGAGGGAAACTTCTCCTGGGCCGAATCGAACCCGGGTTTGTACATTGACCCCTAAACCATTGGGCTCCCACAGGACGTACCCACAAAACTCATTAGAAATAATCCTTTACCTTTTGACCTCGCACATCTACAGTAGGCTTCTTGCTAGGATGTTTCTGACTGTGGTACTATTATTAGCTTGCTAGATAGACAAGATTCTTGAATCTAGATGAATATTTGAAATGGTTACGTTCTGTGGGGGCCTAGTGGTCTAAGCTTCAGTGTGTGTTTGTGTATATATTTTAATATGTATGTATATGCTCCTTATGTAAACTGTGGTCACTTACACGACCAGGTATGCCTAGGAACATTAGGCCTATTAAGAAAAGGGAGAGTTCGAATTGCATGCGGGATCAGAAAGGTAGAAAAAGTAAACAACCAAGTTTCATGCGGGGATTTTTTTTAACACACACTTGAATTGCATGCTGGGGTACCCTTGGATGTCTCTTTAATAGTCTAGTACAGGGGTCGGCAACCTGCGGCTCTTTGGATGTGAAGCTGCGGCTCTTTAGTTCCATACGCAAATATTATTTATTTTATCAAAATAATTTTTTTTTTTTAAATCTTTCTGAATCGATTAACGAAGATGAGGCACCGATTCTATCTCTCAGCCACTTGTACTCGCTTTTCACCGCACCCCTCCCCCGTGACACGCGTCGTCACTGTCGTCAGTCCGTCGGAAGCTCTCGAATGACGCCGTCGTCGGATGTTTCTATGTAGATTTTAATTCGCTTTCGACGCAAGACAATTTGGCGACTTCACCAGTGCTTTGGCTGTGACGTAGGCTATAGTTTGTTGTTTCAAGTAAAAGAGTTAGAAGCGAATTATCTTCTCAAAGTTATGTATGTACATATATATATATATATGTATATGTATATATATTAATAATAATAAAAAAACCAGTAAAGGTAGGTAACATAATATTATATTTTTAAAATACGTATTATACATTTTTTTTTCAAATAGGATACCTAACTACTTTTTTGAAGTCAATAAGAATTGTCAAAAAAGAAACAAAGTACTATTGTTGGATATTACCGCGAATGTGTTTTTATTAAAATATATATTTAATAAATTACCTATTTTATTATTTATCTATTCTATAGCTTTTATTATTTAAAAATTAGCGTTAAAATAACAATTTTAAGTGTAAGTACCTATAAATTGTTATTTAATAAACCTATTTTCGAACTCTGAGGATCAAAGTAGCTATGAATTTGCTGACAGATTTGAGCAATTCAAAACCACTCTAGCATTCATAGTAAATCCTCTCAACACAAATAGTAACGAAATCCACATTGAGCCATTTGGAATTGATACTGGATCTCTAGAAATGCAATGGATCGATTTAAAAAGTAAAGCTTTCTGGAGTGGAAAATTTTCAGAGTTGAAAAGCAAGTTGGAAGAGTTGGAGGTCTAGAAATGTATGTACGTAACGCAACAAAAGTGCCCAGCTTTAAAAGAAATGCCGCGAGTTGAGGCACTTATACTCGACGCATGGAATAGTCTTCCAGATTGCTACAGTGAGGTGAAGAAGTTGGCATTTGGAGAGCTGGCTATCTTCGGATCGACATATTCGTGCGAGCAAGCGTTCTCTTGCACGAATATAATTAAAAGTAAAGTAAGAAGCCAACTAACAAATGGAAATTTAGAGTCGTGTTTGAAACTTAAAACAACAAGTTATGAGCCAAATTTATCCAAACATTCTAAAACCATGCAAAGCCAACGCACCCATTGAATTTGTTTGCTCAAATGTATGTTATTGTTTTTTTTTTTATCTTAAGTACAAGTTACATTGTTTTGTAAAGTTTAAATTTTCTGCTTGAATAACCATGCAAAGCCATCGCTCCCATTGAATTTGTTTGCTCATTTGTTTGTTATTGAAGTACAAGTTAGGGTTGTAAGTAAATGTTTAATTGTTTTAATTTTTTACTTAAATAATAAGTAACTATCTAATAATGCCATATGTATATTATCTAATTTCTTGTGAAAACCACTATTTATATATGAATAAATAGGTATTTTTTCTCATGAATAAATAGATTAGTTTTTTATCAAAAAACTTTATTTGCGAGTACTATTTATTGTTGGCAAGAAAAAATTTTGTGGCTCTTTAAAAACTTTGAAATTTTGTAAATTGTAATTTTTGGCTCTTCCTACTCAAAAGGTTGCCGACCCCTGGTCTAGTAGGAACCCGATTTGGAACTGTAATGGAGATAAGTAGTGGTTTCTTCACTAGGCAGATTGCAACAGAATAAGATATGTGATTCAGTCTAACTATAACTAGTATCCAGAATTCGCACAAGGAATTCATTCCATGATCACAAACTTTAATTTTTTTTTTTTTTTTTTTTTTTAACAATCAATACCCTTGCCGCAGAAAAATTTGAGGATTACAATGGGTTTACTATTTGAAATCTTACACTGAAGTTTATTTATTTCTTTATACAAATATTTCATCTAAATTCGCCTTGCAGGTAAAGAAATGAGTTTATGTAAGCCTTTTCTAAGTAATCCCCTATAGGCTAGTTTCGAACCAACAGCATTGGGCATGGAGATGATGATTTGCTCGTGAACATTTCAGATATTAGTGTAACTTCGGATTCATTCTAGCAGACCTACAGTACCGGTACTCTAGTGTGTGAACGAAGATGTCGGTATGAGAGATTCATCAATTTTAGTCATATAATAGAATCTCAGCTGTGCAGTTGTGAAAGTTTTTATAAGAGTTTAAAATATGCAAATAGTTAGAAAGGATTTTCTTTATAAACAGGAATTTTAAGTGGAAAACAAATGAAAAGCAAACAATAGAACACAAAGCTCTTGACTGTAGAGAATAGAAATGGAATTTCCCTTTGTTTCAAGTGGAGGCAGTTTTTATTTATTTATACACTAGCTGATATTTCCGTTCTTGGCGTGGGTACATGTAAATTACTCAAAATTTATATTCCCAATGCTTTAAAGAATTATATGTAGTCCAGAAAGTAAATAAAAATGTTCAATATAATTCATGAGGATTTGTTATAAAAAGAATAAAATTTCATATAAGTTATTAACCGATATCATTAGGCCGCTCAGTTCATAATAGTGCTTTAACCTTTTCGTGAGGTAGCCTATATATTATGCGTCACTAAAAAATGCCATTAAAAAATAGATATAAAATAAATAGAATAATGCTTTATATTAAAATGTGAAGTTTTTTCTCAGCTTGCCACAACTGAAATTTATGGACACTAATTGCTTTAGTAAAATTGTCCTCATTTATTAAAATCATAAGAGCCCAGTGATGATTTTACTTGGCGCTTGTTTAAATCGTATTATAAAATCAGCTCTGAAAACGTTAATAATGTCAATTCTCGAAAAGTCCAGATTCGGAATATCTATCAAGTGGAAATAAACAATAGAAACATCATGTTTAATTTAATTTCAACTTAATTTAATTTCCATATTAGTCGTTAAGCAATCAGTTTTGTAATATACTTCGTAAAAAAAATGAAATGCATAAATAATGACATTACATTAAAATACATAATGTATCTAGATACAATATAAGTTAAATATCTGGTACCCAAATTTGTAGCATTTCATTAATTGAGTAAAATGGATTTCTGAGCAATCAATTGAAAACTCTTTTCTTAAACAATGTGAAAGGCAGATCTTTAACTGTGGGCTGCAGTTTTGTACACTTTAAGTTCAATTACTTAATAATTATTTGTAGATTTAGTCAGTCTGCAGAAAAGTATGGTATAATGATCATGCTATCTTGTATTGTACATACTGTTAACAAACGAATTTATTTAATCCCCATGCTATCTATACATTTTATAACGTCTTCTTTCTCAAATTAGGCCAATTCAAATCATTTTTTAAACCCTTATTGATCAGGATAGAGAACGTGAAATTCCACGTTCAATGAAATGGTAAAAAATGAAATGAATGTGGTGGGATTATAGGGGGGCGCCGAAATTATTTCTTGCCTAGGGTGCCAAAATACCTAGATCCGGCCCTTCATACATCTAACAACTCTAGCTCGCAGTTTGTCTGGAGCTCTAAACCAATGCAAGGGCAAGGCATGACGATCATGTAAAATAAAAACAATAATAAACATCGTGGCGCTACATCCCTGAAGGGACTAGGCCTACCGCCCAACCGCTGCTTCATCTACAAAAGGCAGATGGCAGGATTGAGGGCATGTGGTCAGCATGCCGACATCCACGGCATGACGGTCTCCTGCTTCTGTTTATTTAACCCTCTACAGGCAGTGGATATTAAATATGGGTATGCAGTTCCACTATGGGTGGGCATAAAAAATGGATACATTTCTACTCCCGGCACATGTAAACATATTACTATAACAGAAACATCAAAGCAATAATAATCTGTCAACAAAGTTAAGCTCTTGTTTTTGATTGACGCATTAAGTGAATCTTTACAATGTTTGTTAGGTGTCAATGGTCAGTTGATGGATACTGGTAGACAGGTTTTTTGTGTTCGGGGTTGAAGGGTAATGGATGGACGTACATTGGGTTTCAATTACCGCCATGCTCTATCTATGTCGCTCAAGTGGAAACGTGAAAGACAGGAGTTCGATAAGTGGCAACAGTTTTCGTGTAGATTGTCAGTGTGATGTTATTTCAAACCTGCATGTGTATCTGCGAATGCTATCTCTAACATGAAATACCTGTCCTGCAGGATATTACATTTTTTAACGGAGTAAGGTATACAGCTTCTGATAACTAAAAATAATTGTTGTAGAGAGTTCACTTGGATTGTGTGTTTTACACACGCTTTTCCTTTACTGAAACTAGCTACTTTTAACCTTCCTGCCACCAGGTTATTTTATTGCACTGTCACTGGGGTCATAGAGATCCCAAGTAATTTACATGGGATATTTATGGGTAGTAATGCAATTTTTTTATAAACTGGCGTAAAACATTATATTTTTACCATAAAAACTGGAGAAATATGGGTATGTATATTATAAGAATGTTTACACTGAACTTTCCTACCACAGGGTTATCTTTGTTATGAGTACCATTTGGCTCATAATGACCCCAAGTAATTTACATGGGATATATCCGGAGTATTTCAATTGTTTTCTTAATATATAATCTGGCATAAAACATAAGTTTTTACCTTGAAAACAGAACAGCTACATAAGTTATGTAGTCCTATGTATGTAAGCATTTTTACATATGTTGCATTCAGAGAGAGAGAAAAAAAACAATTTGGAGTGGGATCATGTTGACCCCAAAGGTACAAAAACAATTAATACATTGTAATGTGTTGAAAATATAAACATTAATAAAACGTCATTGGATACAGTTGAATCAGCGAGATAAAGTCATAAATTTTGTAAATTATAGTTGGTTTAAACCAGCGGAGGTATTTATTTCAAAAATGCTTTAGGGGTCTTATAGGGGTCTTAGGGGTACTAGGAAGTTTAACACAATTCCTCAGTAACTATCAGATGAACATGACTTACAATGTTTAGTGAAAGTCTGAAAAAAGTAATTTTCTTTTTAAACCTGTAAATACTGATTAATTTATTTGACTTAGTTTTTTCTCTTTACTTCCATAAAATCATAATCGTAGAAATATGGGCTAACCATTTCATTTGCGATTATTAATAACAGAACTTGATCAATTTGTACATATTTAACGATTTTTTTTTTAATTTTCTGCTTAGGCCTAAATTGTATGGAATAGTATATAGGTCGCAACATTTCATATATGTAGGTCACAACATTCTGAGCATATTGCAAATTACATTAATAAATTATTAGTCTCCTCATGAAATTCCCGATTGACACATTTTTCTGATAAACTCTGATAAACTCTATTGCATTTTACAACTCACGCCTCTTGTATTGGGATCTATCTTAGCAGAATTTATCTACACCCAATTCAGTCCAGGAAAATGCCTGTCAACGTAACATTGTTAATTGCCTAAGGTAATAAATACTGTGGTGATAATAAAAATCGCTAAAAGTAAAGATTGGAGCAGTAATTTAGGCTGAAGTTATTTTTAATCGAGAACGATAGCCTTGGAAATCACAACTGCATGTCCCAAATTTTTCATTCTGGAAGTCTATCGCTCTCTGCAATGTATGAACTAGCATACAATTCAATGAAGTCATGAAGGGGTGACTGTTAAAATACCGTATTTATTTATTAATTATTTGCGTACACTTATGGCATAGTCAGTATGTTTATAAAGAATGGCATAGCTGTGTGCCTATGCAGTAATAAATTATATAAATTCTGTTTGCTGCCATTTTGTCGTCACTACTGACATAGTCGTTTCCACCCTATAGCCATTAGATTAATCTAAAGTGCATTTTAAGTGACAAGTATTTGAGAAAAAGACAACCGAGTATGATACTTATACACATCGCAAAACCTGTAATGTCATACAAATCATATATACTGTTTAAGAAGATGTTACATGAAATATCTGAAGGACTGGTGAAAGTGTCTGACAGTTATGAGCGCTTGTGTCCCTCTTTTTGTACGTATACACATTTCTTGCATATGCTTAAACGAAAATAGCTTCCAATATTAGTTGAATCTTGCTAAACAAAGTTATTTAGTTTTACATGGATTGAAATTTTATTGTGAAAAGTTCATATTGAAGGCGGTAGTCATTGTACGCATAGTACCCTTTGGTAAACAACGTGGTAAATTTGCAGATACAGTCTTAGGTTGTCCAAGAAAATGTATATATGTATGGAACTCCACAATGGGGACAGAAGCGGGTTGGGAAGGACCTTAATTACGTAGGCCACATATTTGCATGTATATTTACTCTTCTGATAGAGAATTAACTTCCGAGTCCTGCTAATCACTAATAAGCCCATGAACATAATATGTTATACGATATATGCTACACTACCGGGTTTCTTTTATCTGTTTGTATTACTGAATAATTCATTCTTATATTTTTAACAAAGGAAGTATTGAGTAATTCTTATATTTTTAACAAAGGAAGTCGCGCCATGTAGTGAAATGATATTTCTGGAAGTGAATGAGACGCGGGCAGGAAGTTATAAGGTGGCGTCGCGACGCTAAGAATAACAACGAACCTGGCGTTGCAGTGTTTGTTATGCCGCCCGCCTTACAGGAATGCCTTCCTTTATTTCTGAAATAGCAGCGCTTATAATGGCAACGAGCACAACTAAAACTGGACCGCGCTCGCAAGTGAAAAGAAAATATTTGCTTTATAGAACCGATTCCCTGGATTTTATTGGCAGTCCTAAGCTTGACTTTATATCCTTTTGTTAACCGGAATGGTTCTCGAATATGAGTTGCATTGTGTGGAATTTCCTTCTACGAGTATACGTGCGTATGTACGCTTCTGTTTACGTACCCTTTCTACATTCTGTACATTTTCAGTTCAACGTAGAACCCTCGCACAGCTAATGGCATTTCAAAGTACGCCAATGTTAACTCTAAAGGAAATTATTGTATCTCTGGCATAAAGTAAATATAAAAATAAAAAGGGAAAGAAATAAGTACCGTAACTAAATAAATAATTTGATATTATACACTCTCATGACTTTCCCTACACTAAGCACGATCTTACAATTTTCTTCAGTGCAATAATATTTATATGAATTCGTTAAACTTACTGTTGGCCTAGGCGCACGTTGAGCAGCGTGACGCAGTGAGGGCGAAACAGGGCAGGGCAGCACGAAAAAATCTGTGTGGCACAGTGGTCTACATATATTGGAAAGCAGTTTTGTGAGACAGTTTGACAAAGTCAGGATGTCTTTTGAGTTAAATTTTGCGGTATCAAAATCGAGGAACCATATTATTCGATGTTGCCTGAATACCTTTAAGCCTATCTAGGCGCTGAATCAAATTTGGATGGCGATTAAAACTATTATTATTTTTCCATCAGAAGTCAAGAAAGGTAAAACTGTGGATAAGTGAGTCCATGCAATATACTATATATAAATAAAACTCACGGGGAATTCTTGCTAACGAGAGAATTCTCCAATGACCGATTTCCGTCTAGTCGAAAGAATTTGAAGAAGCACATAGCATGATTCAACCTATTATGTACTGCGGAGGATGCAATGCTCAAACCCCATTAGAAATGAAGAAAACTAACAGTTTTCCAATGATTTCATTTTCTCAATTAAAAACACAAACCCAGGGACACGAGTTAAGGCATGTGACACGTTTTCTGAGACAGATATTTATTTACTTAACAGTTAATTACAGTTAATTGCTGATTAATGTAAAGACAATCTATATTATGCAAGTTTTTATTTTATTGTTTTTATTTTGTTATTAATAGTCTGCTCCTGAGATGTAGGCTATTCATTCAAATGAAGGATTTCAATTCCTGTTGTATTCAGGTGATAGTCGGAAACACAAATATATGTAGACCTTTTGTGATTATTCTAAGCTAGTACTGAGTTCCTCAAGTTTATTCCTTAAACCTCGAATGTTCTGAGGAAATATCATAAAATATTTTGTGTATTATTCATTTTTTGGAATTTTCAATATCATTAAAGCTTTTCTCTTTTATGCAATTTTTACATTCATACGAATTTCGCTTCAAATTTAACCTAAATGAGTGGCCATAGCACCAACGCCTACAGGATTTTTTTCCCCTCAACTGTCATCTCCTCTAAAACTGTTTGCAATCATAAGCGAAAGATTACTGTCTCCTACACTTGTTGCCTCTTTACTTCAAGAAAATGTTATTTTTCACGACTGTTTGTGACTGGACGGAAATAATCCGGTCCGTGAGGAGCAATGTGTTAGGGACTGGCTCGAGAGGAACCAAACTTTGGGTACGATGTGTCCCGTTGCGATAGGAGCACAAGGATGGGTAGGAATAATAGAATAATCTAGTAGCTAGGAGGACCAGTCTGTTTAATGGTACAGACAACCAGGGTAGAGCGAGTGGAACTTATAGATCTCAGGTGCTGGTGTCAGGGATCTCTGGATGTAAATCTTGGAGCGAAACCTTTATCATGTAATATACTATGAAACATTTATTCTCAACACAAATAGGTAATAAACACTTGTAAAACGAATAATAACACTTGAATAACAAAATGGAGTGAATATAAGATAGTTGCACTTGCACTGAACAAAGGAATGTGCGTTGGCGGGAACTTTTGTACACGTGGCGAGAATTTCTCTCTAATTGTGCCAGCTATGTAACTTATATCTCAATTTACTCGTAATGATCACTAAATTGCTCTGAATATGCTTTCACACTGAAAGATTGAATATTATGAACTTTATAGACGAGCTATTGCGAACGCTTGGTTGCGCAACGTTGCCGCACTGATACACGAACTTTTAGACTGATCTAAGAAGCCGATAACACTGAATCTACTGTAACTAGTGTAGATTAATTACTATCAAGCGATAATACTTATAAATGGAAGTATTATGTCTTTATTCGATACTTAATAGAAAACCTCTGTTCTATTGTATGAAATTGGCGGTAATTCTGGACGGCGCTCCAGCACGTCTCTCGTGCTTGAAGGCTCGCTGCTAACTAACTCTTGGCAGGACGCTATGATGTCACGCTGATGCTAAGGCTGCACCTGCCTCTGCAACGGGGATTCACAGAAACGGCTTACTTACACTAATATCAATGCGCTGCGAGAGGGAAAAATGCACTGAGCGGAACATTTGAATATGCACTGTTACTAGACATGTAAAATAATGCTAGTAGAACCCTTAGCTTTCTCCAACATAGACTCCCCCCGTTAAAATATTAATTTTAAGAAAAATAACTAAGGAGAAAGCTATAATAAAAAGAATACACTTGTATATACACGTAAGCACTGACTCTACACCATTTAGACTAGCAACACACGCAAGGTTGTGAATGTCTAGGTGAATGATAGCTGGAATCCAGACTGTTGTTGTAGTATCTATAAGTGAAGACTTCGACTTGTGCACAACAGCTGATTCAGGAACTTGTAGTGTAGATCAGGTGGCTTGTTGAAACACAATCTGTAGAAACTTGTTGAAGAAATGCTTGATGATTTCTTTATATCATTCAGGGCACAGCTGATGATCTTATATTACTAACATGGTATCTTGCCATAATGGAGAAAGACCATTGGATAAACATTAAGTGAGATTTTAACACAAACAGTGCTGAAAAGTTGCTTTCTTACATATATCACAGTGTAACGGTTTGGCTATCTTTTCATAGTTCTTACAGACATAATAGCTCTCTAACTGGATATATGCAGATGATGCAAGTAAATAGCTTTTCACTATTTGGAAGATGAGATACACTGCTTTGTATTGTTTCTAGATGAGAACAGACACTGCGGAGTGTTGTTTCGCTCTGAAGACAGACACTGAGTGTTGTTTTTCGATGAATGCAGACATTGCGGAATGTTGTTTCGCTCTGAAGACAGACACTGAGTGTTGCTTTTAGACTGCAAAGCTCGGTAGAACGGATCTGATTTACCTCTTATATTTACACTATTACTTGTTTTAAATCTCCCTTGACTGCTGAAAGATTTATTATGAATAGATGGGTGCAAATGTTCGTTCCTGGTTTTGAAGGAAGCGAAGCTATTGCGAACTGGTTTGACCGCTGCACTGGGTCGGTTTGTCTCTAAGCGTTTGCTCTGCATATGATGAGAGGCTTTGTTTGTACTGTTTTGAATTCTAATTTGTTTAGAATTGCTCTGCAGTGAAGTGCTCTGTTGACTTCGACTGATGTTAAAGCATGTGAGGGCGTATGCTGTTGATTTTTCTTGCTTAGCTGTAAAATGCAGTAGCTTGCTATGTTTTAAGTCACATTTACAGTAAGAAGGCAATTCACACTCTTGTACCTTGTGCTCTGTGGAAAAGCAATTGAAGCACAATTGGTTTGATCGTGCACACTTCCATCTCTGTTGTACAGTGAAATTGCGAAATTTCTTGCACTTGTGTAACGAGTGGTTTCGTTTACACAGAGAACAAGTTTGCTGATGTTTAGGTTTGCTCGTGACAAAGAAAGAATGCATTTCTGTTTCTTCGTCTGTCGTTAAGTTTTCATCATCTTGAAGCGAAACCGTATTCATGTCACGATGCAGAAGTTGACTGTGGACTGATTGTTGACAACCACAGAAAGATTCTAAATTGCACTGTTGTACCGTATGATTTGATGAGAAACAATTGACACACAGGTGCTGTGACTTGACGAAATTCCATCGCTCATTGACTGGAATTTGCCGGAATTCATCACAATTATACAGCTTGTGATTGCGTTGACAATAGGCACACGATAATCTGCTTGTACCTTCGTACGACTGTCGCGGCTCTCGGACAGTGTATTTTGGAGATCGCAGCTCAACCTTTCTTGCAGGTGATGGGCTGGACACGTTGTTGGAATTGGATAACACTTCTAATGAATGAGCCTTGGCTTCTAGGAAGTTCATCAACTCTTGAAGTGATGTGAACTTTTTTGAGTCAATTTTACTTTCCCATTCTTTACGTGTAGTCTCACCAAGATGATCCAATATTAATTGAATAAACATGACTTCGTGTAATGGGATTTCAAGATTGAGGGCTTCGATGGCGTTAAGATTGCTTTGAAACTGATTTAGTAAGTTTCGCAAGTCTGTAACGTTTTCATCTTTCATTATTGGTAATGAAAGTAGATTTTTGATGTGAGCTGTGGCAATAACTCGAGTATTATCATATCTTGCACACAATAAATTCCATGCTATTGGAAAATTCTCATTCGTGACTGGAAGATTCTGAAGGAGCGCGTGGGCTTGTCCCTTAACAGAACTCAGCAAATAATGGTATTTCTGGATGGGATCCAATGAATCATTGTTCACCACTAAACTACTGAAAGTGTCGTGATAGTGTTTAAAGTTAGTCACATCCCCACTGAATACAGGAATTTGAATCCTTGGAAGTTGTATATTTCTATTGTTGCATTGTGAAGCAGAAGATTGACATGTGTGATGAGAGTTACCACTGTGATTAGATCGTTGGCTGTGATGAGATCCTACACTACGCACTGGTTGCTCTTGTGCACATATAAGTTCACCAAGTTTAGCTTTCAGCTCTTCGTAACAACTTCTCGTTGTCTCCTTATGTTCTGCGTGTTCATCTAAATCTTCTTCGGCTTCTATAAGCGATTCGATTTGAGTTTGAACTGTTTCGTACCGCTCCCAAATAATATTTAAACTGTCATATTTCACTTTTAATAGAAATACGTTTGTTTCTTCATTTATACTAGCAAGAGTTTTTTGCATGTGAGTTAGTTCACGCTTAATTATACCTCTTCTTTTAATCAAACCTCGTAATTCACTTTCCATGTTGAATGCGAAATGTGGAAATTACTTGTTCTTGAAGATTGAAATTCTCTCACCGCTGTACGATAATATATGTGAGTCAGCTGTTCACTGCTATCTTGAAGTTCGCTGGTGACCGGAATCCCACGATGAGTCAAATCACTGCTGCTTGATGCTGTCCTCGATGCGAAGTTCAGGGTTGCTGGAACTCACGAACTGACCGACGCGGAAGCACAGATGAATGAGACGAACTCGAGAAACGGTGTTTGCGAATACAAGTATGCAATATGATTCTGCCCGTAAGGAGCCAATGTTTGTAGTACTGGAATCTTGTGCTTGCTAATTGGAGTTTCTGGATCACTGCCAATCAGAAGATACCAAGGCCAAGAATCAATGTTGCTGGAATCTCCGATCCGACGCGGAAGATACGAACACTGAATAGCTCGCGCTTGGGAGTATTCGAGAAGCGAACCCGTACATGTGTGAGATAGTTCTAGGTTTATCCAAATTACATCCGGCCCGGAGGACCAAAATGTTTGTGACTGGACGGAAATAATCCGGTCCGTGAGGAGCAATGTGTTAGGGACTGGCTCGAGAGGAACCAAACTTTGGGTACGATGTGTCCCGTTGCGATAGGAGCACAAGGATGGGTAGGAATAATAGAATAATCTAGTAGCTAGGAGGACCAGTCTGTTTAATGGTACAGACAACCAGGGTAGAGCGAGTGGAACTTATAGATCTCAGGTGCTGGTGTCAGGGATCTCTGGATGTAAATCTTGGAGCGAAACCTTTATCATGTAATATACTATGAAACATTTATTCTCAACACAAATAGGTAATAAACACTTGTAAAACGAATAATAACACTTGAATAACAAAATGGAGTGAATATAAGATAGTTGCACTTGCACTGAACAAAGGAATGTGCGTTGGCGGGAACTTTTGTACACGTGGCGAGAATTTCTCTCTAATTGTGCCAGCTATGTAACTTATATCTCAATTTACTCGTAATGATCACTAAATTGCTCTGAATATGCTTTCACACTGAAAGATTGAATATTATGAACTTTATAGACGAGCTATTGCGAACGCTTGGTTGCGCAACGTTGCCGCACTGATACACGAACTTTTAGACTGATCTAAGAAGCCGATAACACTGAATCTACTGTAACTAGTGTAGATTAATTACTATCAAGCGATAATACTTATAAATGGAAGTATTATGTCTTTATTCGATACTTAATAGAAAACCTCTGTTCTATTGTATGAAATTGGCGGTAATTCTGGACGGCGCTCCAGCACGTCTCTCGTGCTTGAAGGCTCGCTGCTAACTAACTCTTGGCAGGACGCTATGATGTCACGCTGATGCTAAGGCTGCACCTGCCTCTGCAACGGGGATTCACAGAAACGGCTTACTTACACTAATATCAATGCGCTGCGAGAGGGAAAAATGCACTGAGCGGAACATTTGAATATGCACTGTTACTAGACATGTAAAATAATGCTAGTAGAACCCTTAGCTTTCTCCAACAACGACTTTTGTTTTTATTGACTCGAACATTCTGTTTAAATCTTATTCACGACTTTTTTTTTACTGACTCGAACATTCTGTTTAAATTTTATATACTAACTGGACATACACTTACCTAAACTGTTTATTTGAAACTTTTTTTTTTGTAGAAATATCTAAAGGCTACTCTTAAGTGAGGGTTCATAAGTTTGACACCTAGTTCCTTCCTACAAATACGTATCTAATATATAAACAGTATTAATTGATAGCCGACATCCGAAGAGGACGTGGTTCTCATACAAAAATTTACTATCATATATTGTATGCCAAGCCTTTATTACGAATTATATGGCTGAGTGCCTCCATTAGGTCTTTGAGAAATTCTTATTGTAAATTATTTCTCCACGAGTTATTCTCATTCCTGTCATCTTAGTCATCACTTTGAGTATATGGGTAGTTTGAATTTCTTTTTGAATAAAACTGTGATTAAAAGAGAGTGAATGTCTTGTAAGAGGGTTACTGATGGCGGATGGGGGTGCGGGTCCATGACTCACTATGACGCAGCTCCATCAGGAGATGATTGGACGGACATGTTGCTTGTATCCAGCTGCCAGCCACTCATCCAAATTCACTGCCAATTGTTATTCGAGGATGTCGCCCCATTTGTCTTATGTGTGTGACTTCATATAAATGAGTACTTCACTTAAAGCATGTGATAGATATGTAATACTAACGACCATGGTTTTCAAACGATATGTAGTATTCTAAAATCAATAGTAATGAACTTACCTTATCTAAGTAACTTTGCCTAAGTAAATTTGCCTACTTAGAAAAATTGAAGCTTCAGGTCTACATTGCAGAAGTATGAAAAATTGCGAATATGAAGATAGGCCTATTCAAATTCAAAACTCATTCATGTCATATCCCTTATATTTCATGTATTTATATATTATTATTATTAATAATTTATTATTACAATTATCTGGGAAGCTGAGAGCAACATAAAACCTAGAAAACCTAGGGAAAAGTGGATTAATGGTGTAACGAGGAGCATAGCTAGAAGAGGTTTACCTATGAATTGAAGGAAAACACTGTATTGTAGAACATTCCTAACAACCTCTGCCCAAAATAATAGGCTCTATTTTTATGACATTCTCTTCTTGTAAATTGGTTGTAAAAATGAAGAGAATGTCGTTACCACATCACATCGCATCCCCGAAGGATACATGGCCCAAATAATATCTGATTAATACACTCTCATAACTTTCTTTACTTAAGCATGGCCAATACATCTTCACATTCTGATATAGAGCAAGAGGCCATATTGCGAAGAGACAGTATACAGAGCGGGTGGCTTATATTTACCATTCAGAGAATTTTTTTCTAAAAAAAGTTTCAAATAAAAATTTTAGCTCTTCACCCTATGTATAAAATTTAAGCTGTTTTCAGGAAAATCGCGAAAAACGAAATTTTCTTCATGTAATGTTCCCTTAAGAATAAGAGAAAGTCTTCGCCAGTCTTCATGTCACATCTCTTGAAGGTACCTAACCCAAATACAAAATTTTGTTTTCATACGATTTTTCGTTACAACAGGCCGTATTGCGAAGAGCACGTATTCGGAGTGGGTGGCTTAATACCCTTCACAGAATTTTTTTTTCTCGAAAAAATCGTTTCAAATAAAAGTTTTAGCTCTTGGTGTAAGCACCCCAAGTACGAAATTTAAAGCAAGTCATCTGAGCTGTTTTTGAGAATGTCGCGAAAAAAACAAAAATTTCTTTATGTAAAGTCCCCTTAAAATTAAGAGAAAATTGCCGCTGATATTTTGTGTCACATCCTCAGAAGATACCCAACCCAAATACAAAATGTTTTCATACGATTTTCCGTTTTGGAGCTAGGCTTTTCACAGACATGTTTCCGGAAATAGTAAAAACTCAACTTCGAATTTTGGGGTCGAAAACAATACTTTCTCTACCTACTCGTATAGTACCTATGGTACGGGCAGAGGAAATAAACCTATTAGCATCATACGTTTATAATCTACTTAGTGTTCATCTGTTTTACAAGATACATACATGCAAGCTGTCCATGCCGTGGTGTGCTACAAATACCCAATAGGGGCATGGGATCATTCCCTTGATCTAATCCATCCAGTACCAACTTTTCCCTGAGGTCGATTCTGCTTCGGAAATAAAAGAAAGAACTCGACTGCGTATCATTTGTTTCTATCGTTCCCTCGATTCTTTTAAAAGAAACGTACTTCCCATCCTTATATCACAGTGTACTCTCTCCTGCCCGCTGTGCGCATTTGCTATGCCTCTATATTATTTCATCATTCAACAATTATTCAAAGTTCATTTTTATTCCATTCCAACAATTCAAAATTCCTTTTTATTCCATTCCTCAGTGCTTTTGGTTGTTCCTACATAGGATTTTTGTTTAAGTATAGTGTCCGACCGATGCAAAAAGAAAGAAAGAAAGAAAGAAAGAAAGAAAGAAAGAAAGAAAAATTAAATAGACTTGTTATGACAGGAAGCAGGTGTTTATTTCTTAGGGCGGTATTACTGTGAGTAAAGAGAAAGAAAATCTTTTTCATTTCATAGCACAGTATGTAAATTCATGGGAGCATGATCTTGCAGGCATTTTTCTTCTCCCTGCTCTGTTAAATGTGCCATGCGAAACGAGGGCTTTTTCTTCATTCTCATTCATTGTGTGATATTAACGCTGAACCTAGTGAACCATTTCTTTTGTAGGACGATTACAAATCAAGGAAGGAAAGCAACGATCACAATGGTAAACCCTTTCGGAGCTTTTGTAATCTGACAGCACCCCGTGCTCTCATACAATAGTCTCAGAGGTTTATATCCCATGGCAATACAAAACTGCAATAATATTAAGGAACGGGTGTCCAAATGTGAGCAAGAAATATATCCTCGCCAGGATTTCCTACTCTTTCTTTCTTCTGTAAGTTGCGGTGCACATTTTTCATTTTGTTTATTAAATATTTAGACTTTTTTGTGTCTGTTTCCTCTCGTGTCATCTGCTGTATCCATTTTTCTTCACTGCGATTTTTCTTTACTTATTAAATTTATTTCCCCTTCCTCTTTGTCGCTGTAAATGTTGCTTTCCCTTTTTCTTCTACTTTCTTTCAGTTTATATTTTTGATGTGAAATAATAAATTATGTCTTTGTTTCATAAATTATACTGTTGGAATAAACTTGCTTGAGGCAGTTCTTCATTATTGTATAATTTGGCGTTCTTTTCCTCTTTACCATATTTCTTTGTCTTCAGTAGGTAATATTAAATTCCGGTAACATAAAATTTTACTGTCTTGACGGGATACTTAATTTCCCGTTTTCATGTTGCCATACATCCGTTTCGGGGCTAAAATCAAAAGATAATCAATATCACTTTCCAACATCCCTGCCCAAAAATCTGGGACACAATAATTTACTGCGCACATAGGACTAAAAATGTCATCCTATTTTGTCTCTTGTTACATGCCTAGGGCTTCAATAAACATCCCTATTTCTCAACTAATACAAAGCCTACAGCGATGAATAACGTGTCAGTGAATAGAATTTTTTACAGACTTCTGATATAGCATTACTCGCTACCCATCTTTGGCACAAACTCAGCTGAGATAACTGAAAATGCTGTTCCCGGAATAAGACCTCTTATTCTACATCAAAACGTGAAGTGAGAAAATCATATTCTCAGTAAAGTAAAGTAAAGTAAAGTAAAGTGATCCCTATACAGGCCATGGAGGCCCAGAGGGTTCCAGGAGGTTGAGGCTCCCAGATTTTGGACATTCGGCACATGAAGGTGGTAAGGTTGTCAGCCTTACGCACCGGCCGCCTTTACCCCCAGGATTGCTCCTGGTACTCATTTCTGTTAGAGGCTGAGTCGACCCCAGGGCCATAGTGCCACCAGAAGGATTAGGCCAATTGAAAAATCGGGAATCGAACCCGCGACCTTCCGGTTAGTAGCGCAGCGCCTCAACCACCACGCTACGGCGTATCCCAGTTCTCAGTACCTAGGACAAAGAAAGTTATGTGTTGGATCACACCCGATCACGTGGATTCTATTCTCCATTTTTTATTTACAGAAATTGATTATATTGATAGCCTCTCTAATAATAATTATTTGTCAAAGATCAGTAAAAGGCAACTGCCAAAGTCCTATGTGAACACTCCAAACAATATTATTGTCATGAGAACTGAATTGCATTTGATGACTTCATTGTAATATTATCAGAAATTTGGCCCCTAACTTTCTTTCTACTGGTCACATCGAGGATTTCAATAGCATAGGATTTCCGGACAACGCGGAACTTAAATCGGTCCAGTAGATTTTAGGCTATAACGGACACGCTTACTAACTATATATAGGCCTATTAAGAGCAAAGACATTTAATTGGGTAGAGGAAGTTATATCATATGTATGAAGTCAGATTTTTTGTAAGTAATAATTTTAAAGTTTCTCATTTCCCACATCAGCTGATGTTTAAATATGTTTACTAAGTTCTCGTTACTCGTAAAACCATTCTCATTCCCTTCATGCTTCTTTATATACAGTGGAATTATTTAGGCTTTCCCTGTGGGTCGGTGTGCGAACTGGCTAACCGACTAACGAGCAGCGCGCTCGAACACAGGCAAAACACTACGGCTGAAAGCAAAACTGTTCGCACTAGACATATATATATATATATATATATATATATATATATATATATATATATATATATAGAGCCTACCTCCTCGGATTCTTCTGTGGTAGAGAGGTCGAACGTGAAACCAACGGAGGAGCTTTTGACGAAAAAAAAAGTAGCGGTATTGGCCACAAAAGCCGTCAACTATCGCCCATAGAAGTCAGCACTGACCACGTGCCCCCAATCCTGCCATCTGCCTATAGTAGATGTGTCAGCAGTTGGCTATCCCCACAAGGGGTGTAGTGCCACGGAGTTTATATATAAGGTAGGTGGTCCAGTTAAGGCCACGTTAATTTTCAAAATCAAAAACAAAGTATTTATAATTTCCAAATTTATAATTTTCACACTCAGCTATCAACATATGACTATAATAAGTTGTTTCGGGCAAGAAACAATGATATTACTTAATTACATTGATAGCAAAAAATATATAATGAAATCAAGTGACAGTGGCCTTATGAGGAGCATGTAGTCATGACAAGGCCACTTGGGTACACTGTAATCATCTGACCAGCTCTGGACTCTTTGCCTCACTTTTTTATGCATCTGAAATAAATTGAACGTATAGGCACATCAATATGTATTAATTAGTGTAAAAATAAAAAAACTCAATTAATTAATTGATTAATTAATTAATTATAAACAATTAAGCAAATTATGTATGTGTTCGCGGTCAAACCCAGGTCAGTATGAAAAGTGTGAACATTATTGCTTAAATGTTATAAATTAAGTAGATATTCACAAACAGAACTTGAACATTATGACCGAGAAATAGCGTTCCTCATCGCATCGCATCGTATGTGGCCTTAACAGGTGCACTCGATTTTTTTATTTGCAATCTCGGTTATTAAACTTGGTATGTTAATACAGATACAACAAAGAGATGCTTTAAAAGATCGCAATGTAAGCTATATTTCTACGTATAATTTTATGCTGATATGAATCTACTTAAATAGTTAGATGTATTTTAAGTCTTATCTTGTTTTTATTTCTGAAGCGCGTATTTCACAAAAGTTTCTGCCTTTCCTCGAAGAATGGAGAAGGAACCCTGAAATTCTGGTCAGTTGACCTTCGAAGGACGAGCTTCAAGTAGGTGTTGAAATCTGGGGCCAAAGTATGATACTTTTACGTTAAAGTGTTAGTGGCCTTATCAGGAGCATGGCCTTAACTAGCGCACCTACCTTATATATATATATATGTGTGTGTGTGTGTGTGTGTAATTTATTTTTTTATGTTTAGGCTTTAAACCTTTAAAGGCTCGTTTAAAGAGAATATTGAGAATATTGAAACCATTTCAATAAATGATTAAAGCACTTTCTGTTTTGCGTGAAAATTTTCCTTAATAATAGTAATAAAATACTAATGCCTTTTGTGATTATGCTAGAGCGGCTATTTTTAAATAGCTCATCATCACCCTTTTTAACCGTTTGCCAATGTTAATTCCTTGAACACGATCTAATAAATGCTATAATATATTATTTAAATGCTATCCATCTATTCGTGTAGGTCTAGACATTGACGCATACGGGTCGCTGTTGAATTCCTACAAAATCGTGGGAGGTAAACGTGTTTGGCAAATGAGGATATGTGAATGAATTACTAAAATCTCTGCAAAATGACAACATGCTAATTCCTACAATTTCCCTCTACGATACCAATACCTGTGAAGCTTTTCACGCAAACCTTAATGTATATTTTTTATAATCACCATTCTCGTATATTCAAATTTTTAGAGGTGATGAAGAGAATGCAAAATTAATAAATACATACATAAATAAAACACACACGCATACGTAAAACCATGCAGTGCAGTAAATAATATCCTATTAAAAAAAGAAAAGAAGACATTGAATAAAGAAACAAAAAAGGCACGTCACAAAATTTGATTACATGAAGCAAGTGAATTACGGAAATAAAATATCAAGAATTTAACATAATATTTTTTTATTTATTTGTTTACTTCAAACTATGTTTCGTGGCTTAGTTTCCTTCTCTTGGCCATTTGTTTCAATAGGAATTCCCATTTTTCTCCTCTTGTGGCGTTTCATTTTCATGTTTGTTTCATTTTCATGTTTATTTCATTTTCATGTTTGTTTCATTTTTATTGTCCCGTTTAACTTTTCAGTTTATTGCTCTTTGTTTACTGTGTAATTTAAACCACGTTTAACTCAATTGTTTTCACAACATACTTTTCAATTTATGCAGATTCGTAACTTTAATGGCGCGAATTAAAAAAAAAAAGAAATTGCCGATAGGCCTAAGCGTAATCTAATATCTATCACCAGCTGTTCACACTACTTGTGGAAACGTTGTGTTAAGAATATCCATTCTCGAAAGGGAATAATAGGAACCTCAATCACCAAAAGAGGGCAGCACTAATCAATTCTCCTTCACGTTCCCGATTTACGCGGACAACGGGAGCAGTAGAATATGCATTGAATGCACCCTCTGCCTGGCCTGATAAATAGGGGTGCATCATGCTTAACGTGGGGTGGCAAGTTAGGCTAGGTTATGTTTATGTGAGGGGGAGGGTTGTGGAAATGAAGTTTCTACAATAACCCCAATCTTATTTCGATCAGTTTCATGTGTGTAGCGGATGGATATACATCTGTAGGTGATTATTTCGTGTAACACTGCCGTTTCGTGTGATTAATAACTGTTTTTTGTTTCCATTAATGTGTGTTTTATATCGTGTTATGGCCATTATATGAATATTTTCGTAGTTCTCTCTTTACACTGTAATAGTGTCTTGGCGTGGTTGAGTGTTATCAAGAATTTCCATTGTTTTATTCCTGCTAAAGAATGTTCTAATCTGATTTTTAGTGAAGTTCGGTTAACGCATTCATAGTGTGTGTATACAAGTGTGGGGTGCGTGCTTCTGAAATATTTATTTGCAGCCACGTTGCATACTGAATCAGAAAAAAATAGAATCCGATCTCCCATATTGCGTTCATGGGTTTCGTTCTAATTCATTGTTTTTATTTGTAACCCCTGGGCGATCTTTGAGATCCAGACAAGAGCAAGCATTAATGAATTTCGTATTGGCCAACGAGGGGCTCACGTAAGTTATAAACGTGAAGATTTCACCTTATATCCACTTTAATGTAATAGATCATTCCTCAACCCAAGAAGTCTAGGGCCTGTTATTGTATAAATAACTATATTATGAGAATTGAAGTTTAATAGTACGTACTGGAGAAATGTAGAGTGTGTATTGTCATTACTGGATGATATATTGAGCAAAAGGTTTGTTCAGAACTTTATTTAGATTAAGTGTGTAAGACAATGCAATGTATAATATATTATAAAACGAGATATAATTATAGTCTATGTCTAACACTTACATTAGGTTGTTTAATTATACAAAGGCAGCATGAATCAAGAACACTTAATAACCAAGAATGTTCATAACCATGTTAAAATACCATTTACCAGACCTACTGGTTAAAATTGTAGTTTAAAGAGTGATACTTAGTGTGGGCCTGCGGTACTTTGTGTCGTAATGAAGATGAGTTCAATATAATGAACAGTATTTACATACACACATGAGGGATGGGGCATAAGTTATGGTATCTACTTTTTCTTTTGAAAATGTGGGACCGTTTTAAAATCTGTAATGTACAAATGAAAGGGGAGGTTATGGAAAGTATAATGCAGTTTATGGGTACTAAACGAAACAGATACCCATGAACATCCATACGCGACTGACTCTAATGTATTGCGGTAGTTAGAACCATGAAAGCATACATACCCCTTAAGGTCCGGTACGAATGGGCATTATTTCCCAAAGCTTCCATCTGCATCTTGTGGTATTCTGACATTTATTCTTCGGATAATAACTAGTTGGACGTAAGAATGCTTTTATCATCTTGTTATGTCCATTATGCACGGTGGATTACTCACAACTAAATTACCGTCGCCTCTATTCATATAAACATACATCAGAATGATACCAAATGATATATCCATATGTGTCACACTCTCCCGTGACATACAATATCTCATGATAACATCGCCATACTCTGAGAAGAAAATAGTTGTCATGACTTGTGCTTCATACATTGTATGTTACAAATAAAACTGTATGTATGAGATTCACTCCCATTACCTGGCAATATAGTTATTTACACGTTAGCAGACCCTAGACTTCTTCGGTTTAGAATTGCCCTATTAGACCATGTATAAGGTAGAATCTTCACATTTACAACTTAAAGAGCAATTGGGATTGTAGGTGTTGCTAATTATTAATTCTACAATCTTCTCCATTTTTGTTATTACTTATCGTAGGGTGTGTCCTGTACTTTAGGCCTGTAACGTCACCAATAGGCCGGAATTTCATCCCGCAGAAATTATTTTATATGCCTGTAAATTCATCGGCATATGTGTCTCATTTACGTACACGCCTGTACTATGTTTTTCTGTATGTTTTAAGATTGATAAGTCTATAGAAAAATTATATTTCGAAACACCATGCTCTTGTAGAGTTCTTGTAGAGTGAGAAATGAATCGTTTTCACGGTTAGCAAAAGTAACAATAGGCCTATAGAAAACAGTAGAGGAACAAAAGCAATAAATTAAAAATAAACGACACAATATTATAGCACGTTTGAAAACTGATTCTAATGTCATATCAGTGGATACTAGCACGAAATAAGCATTTAATGACGAGTTTCATCAGATAAATTCGCGTGCATAAAATAAGTTGCGTTGTCATTCTCTGTGTACTTCTTCTTTGTTACATTTTGCCTAAGTTAATCTATGCTAATATGGGCTAAAAGCTAGTGAATCTTATGAGTCTGTCTATTATTATTTCACGAAAAAACTACTAAACTTATAGATCTAAAATGGTGCATGAGCATAACTATGTAGTAGTTTCAAAATTATTTGTTTTTACAAAAGGGTATCTTAGTTTATCCCGATATGCATAAAGCATCCCCTAGACGATCAATAATATTGTCAATATTCGCTTCAGTGTTGACGGAGGACCATATTGATGGAAATATTGATCGTCTTGGAGCGTATTGAAGCGTCCTATCAATATTGACGGATATTGATAGAAAATTATATTTTCTGTCAACACTGAAGAACCGTTTGAACGTCTAGCAGGTTTATTGTCAATATTTCCTTCAATATCAGTTAGGCTACTTGTGAGACTGCGTAGTGATTTTTTTTTGTAGTCATCCGGTTCTGTAGAACGCATAAAATAAGCAAACGTTCGTTGTAAAGCGGTACTCACCATGTACCACTATTTTGACCGCCGTCTGTTTCTTTTTTCTTTCTTTCTTTCTTTTTTTTCGCTCAGTGTAAGAGTCAATGCTAGAAAATCCAAATCCGAACTAGAAAACATTTCGAAATTCACAATAAAAAAAAACAGCCTCGATCATGCAGCACGAATTTTTTTGGCCGGAATGAATATTGGTGAGAATATTTATGCGTTTTGGAGTATATTTTTGTTAACCATAAAAACGAATTGCCAAAGAGAAAGCACAGTAGTCTTTATGGAGAAACCAGTACTCATAAAGTTAGATGTTGACAGGCATGCCTCTCAGCGTCATTCTTAAACTCGGGAAGATCGGCAGGCGCACTTAGAAACAAGTTCCTCGTGGTGTTTCTCGGGCTACCCCCTTCAAAAAAGAGTGCAAAATGCTTTTTCCCCATTCAAAGGACGGGTAACCATCTTGTGTGCATTAAAAAGTGGTGAAACAATTTCCCAAACCAGAAGCAACTTCACAGATTATTTTACAAATTTTACCTCATAATTTGCAGTATGTAAGGTCAGAATAAATTATACAACTCTGTTCGATCTCTCACTTTATGGACCTTTCGTGTAATGTAGTCATACGTTGGGCAACATAATGGAAGGCTCTGAAGAGGGGGAACTTTTTCGCACAAATTCCTGAATTAAACTATTTTACTGCATGACTGGTAGCGTTCTAATTAACTTCCTAATATCTCAGGATAGTTCGTATTTTTCTTCAAAAGTGAATTAAAGGTAGTGATTTTACCAGCTAATTTGGTATATTAAGAGAAATACTAAGAATTTTTAAAAGAAGAAAAACTGCATACTTAGGACATCTATTACGGAATACTAAATGTATGCTTTTACAGTTGATAATAGAAGGGAAAATAGAAGGTAAAAGAAGAAGAGGGCGAAAAAGAATATCTTGGCTGGATAACATTAAGCAGTGGACAGGATTACCAAGGGTAGATCAACTATTACATACTGTGGTTCATAGAATGAAGATGCATCATGTGGTCGCCAACATCCATTAATGGATAGGCAGAAGAAGAAGAAGAAGAAGAAGAATTTGGTATATTATATTTGGTAGTTCAAATTTTCTTACTGACCATTTGCTTTTACGGATTTTTTCTCTATTTTATGTTTTTATTTTTTTATTCTTGATTTGATTTCTTCTTACGTAATATAGAATTGTCACGTGCGTAATTTTTTCATCGGATTGTGCTCTAACGCGCACAAAAAGAGATTACGAAATGTGTCATTCATTAAATGACTCACAAGTAAGGTGTCTTGTGCCTGCAGATGGGGGAGTTTCTCAGCATTTTAACATATTGAGGAAGATTGTGAAATTCCACGTAACCTTCAATACGAATTTAACCAACACGTATTAAGACCAGGTAAATTTATGATTATTTATTGAAGAAAATTCAAGCGATTTTACAAAATCCGAGACGAAGTAGACATGTGAATTGGGCTTACTGTATCTGGTTTAATATAGTCCTTGATATAAAACATATAATTTTAGCAAGCCTATTTAGTAGATACCTTCTTTTGACCACCTCCAAATTCAAATACGATATGGTATCTACTATTTAGAGGTCTGTAAACGAGTTACGTGAAACCATCCAAAACATAAAGATGGCACTCGAATTGTAATCTAAATCAATTTGTTATTATTTTTTCGCTCCGAATCTTCAGAAGTTGGGACTGCAGGAAGTTTATGCAATGAGCAATTATTGATTATTGATTATAAGGAAACAGGTCGCGGCCCTGTAAGGCCCGGGCGGCTTGGGTCGCTTAAATCCTAAAAAAGGGAGAGGTGAAACTACGATAAAGAAAGAAAGAAAGAAAGATTATAAGGAAATAATATGTCCCTAAAGAAAACCGCCATTAACTCCCATAATTATGCTCCTTAATTAACTCCTGCATTCTACCAGCGATTACAAAAGTAGTAGATGACACAGGGTTAGGTTAGAGTTAGACGATGGAATACAGGAGACCTATGTCCATTCCTGGGACGGATTGGCACGGAGTTAAGTTTGGTTTAGATACCTCAGTAGTAACAAGGGAGCTGCGTTCCCGAAAATGGCCGCCAACCGACGCCGCCCCCGACGCCGCGTCACATCTAAGACCACGTGACGCTATTATAGTCGATTCGAAAAAGCAAGACAAGCCCGTTCGTCCTGTGCTAATGCCCACCCGCCCCCAAGCCCCCTTAAAGAGTTAAGCCCCAAAACAAAACCGACGCCGCCCCCGACACCTACTTAGGCCCTTTGGCCATGTACGTTATATGACATGATGGGACTCGTTTCGAACAATGCAGACTTCGGCAGTAATCCTGTGCTACCCCAAGACCAATCAGACCCCTTTCGAAAACCGACGCCGCCCCCCCTGAGGGCTAGTTATACCCCCGGCGATGGCAGACGTTATATGCAAATACGGTCTAAACCTCACTATGAGATAGTCGATTCGAAAAAGCAAGACGAGCCCTTCCGTCCTGTGCTAATGCCAACCCGCCCCAAGCCCCGTTAAAGAGCTAGTCCCGACGCCGCCCCCCCGACCCCACCCCCCAACCCAGTACTATGGTCCTATATGACATGATGGTACTCGTTTCGAACAATGCATACGTCGGCAGTAAGCCTGTGTTAGCCCCACCCCAATCTGACCCACTTCGAAAACCGACGCCTATCCAGAGGGCTGGTTACAACCCCCCACCAGATACGAGGCTTGGGGCAGAGGTTATAATGCAAATGCCATCTAAGAAACACGTTCCTATGTTATCCAGATCCTTTAGTTACAACGTAATGATAACATATGTATTGTCCTTCGTTTATACCCTTAGGCCCTATGGCTAGACAGTGTAATATTGCGCAAGGGCACATGAATACCATTACCTAGTTATGGAAAGATAAAATAGGTTTATACTTACATAACCAATTCTTCTTCCAGATGAACTAGGCCTAGTGTATTAATTAGATTCATAAGGGCCGTACATAAGATACTAATATCAGGTAACTCAAATACGTTGTAATAACCATTGGAATAAATCCTATAGGAAGGTGTGTGTGTGTGTATTAGCATATTACAGAAATAGTACTGTGCAATACCCGGACAGTGAAATTATGATAAACACAATAACAACTCTGTTAGAATAATAAGTTAGATGATAATACAGATATCGGCTTGGGGCAGAGGATATAATGCAAATACCCACTAAGAAACACGTTCCTTTAGTTACAAAGTAATGATAACATATAAGCCTAATGTATTAATTAGATTCATACGGGTTGTGTATCCTTCTGGGATGGCTTTATGCTCTGTGCCTATCCTTCGTTTATACCCTTTACTCATAGGCCCTATAGATAGATAGTGTAATATTGCGCAAAGGCAGACATAGGTATGAAAAGATAAAATAGGTTTATACTTACATAACCAATTCTTCATCCTTTCAGCATCCTTTCTTCTTCCGATGAACACTAATACTATTACTATCAGCTAATGAGAATGATTATGCAAGGAATATGAAATGGATAAGGGAATAGTTTCATTTCAGAACATCACAACCTTAATATATATATATATATATATCAAGGCTGTCACGCTCATATGAAATAATGTGTATACACAAATGGTTTCATAATAATAGAGCTGAATGGTTTATTTCAAAAGTATACATATCTATTAAAGACAGGTTATCCTACCAAATTATATAATTAAACACTTCGGTATGACGAAGACATCCCCTATGAATCAAGGAAGATGAGAACCTAGCGTTCCAGACACTGCAGCGAAACTGAGCTAGTCCAACGAAATAGACCTGCTTTCATTCTGAAATCAATAAATACAGGTTTTAACATGTCTGTAAACCACTTTCTAATCTGGAAATAAATCCCTGTTGTTGATGTTGTTAAATACCTACATTGCAGCCATCTACAAAACTATGCTACTATCAACAAACAAAACATAAAAACATTCCATACTGATAACATCTAGAGAGAGTGAATGACTGTTGTCAAAGAATGGTGGTGTGTTATGAAAAGATAAAATAGGTTTATACTTACATAACCAATTCTTCTTCTTCCTTTCAGCATCCTTCCATCTTCCGATGAACACTTATACTATTACTATCTACTAATGAGATTGATTATGTAAGGAATAGGATATGGATAAGCTATAGTTTCAATTCAGAACGTCACAACCTTATTCTCTATCATAGGATGTCACATTCATATCAAATAATGTGTATAAACAAATGGTTTCATAATAATAGAGCTGGATGGTTTATTTAAAAAAGTATACCTATCGAATAAAGACAGGTTATCGTACCAACTTGTTTGTTGTTTATATAAGTAAACACTTCGGTATGCATGAGATCATAAGGTCTTCCTCTGCCTTTCTTCGACGAAGACATCCCGTATGTATCAATGATGATGAGAACCTAACGGCCGAGACACTGCAGCTAAACTGAGCTATTGGTGAACGCATGTCAAACAAATAGTTTTAAACTCAAACTCTCCTCCCCCGTAGGCGATGTATGTTTTTTTACATTGAATAACATTCATCAGATTGCTATGTTGTTGGAATAAATACTGCACGCATGCATATGTCTATAAGGCATCCGACCGATTCATATCAGATATGTAAATAAAACGTTAGCATTTAGTCAGTATAAGGATTACAGTAGACTGCAATAACTTGACAACGAATGTAGTAACCTTCATGCCTGTTGTTGTTAAATACCTACAGTGCATAACATCTGGAAAAAAATCTCTGGCCTCCTTTCCTCGTAACCATTCATCACTGTCGCATGTATCCTAATACCGAAAACAAGTATTCTATTTAAATAAAAACATGTCATTTTGGTGAACGCATGCCTAAGAATTAGTTTAAACTCAGACTCTCTCCCCCGTAGGCGATCATGTCTATACATGGAATACCATTCATCAGCTTGCTATGTTGTTGTTGTTAAAGAAGCATTTGCCTGAATGTTAATGTAATAAACATATTACGTAATCGTGTTATAGCAAGAGTAAACATATCCTTCATTTACTCTATAAAATACGTGGATGTGTTTTATAACACTAGATAATTAACTAGGTGCAAATAAAAGATGTAGGAAGAAAGATTATACGCATTCATTTAAAGAAAACATTGAATACTGCATGTAGGAGGTCTTGATAATTGTGTAAACAGCTCTACAGTCATCATCATCATCTTCTGATTTTCAACTAACAAGGTAACACTACCTCTACCGTATTTTATGACATAATCAATAAAAACTTTGTGCGGAAGCTATATTATTGTTGTTATTAAGTTAATTAATTAGACTTCGTTCATGTTTACAGATGACATCTTTAGTAGAGAAGTTCAATTCAACCTCATCACAACCACGTTGTGTTAGTATATCAGACCTCGAGCAGAACAGCAGTTACGCTATTCTATATGCATCTGTAAAAGAAACTCGATATGGACGTTGTGTACTGCTTCATATTCGTATGAAAGATAGTGCAGAGTTGTTATCGGTATTTTTACCGAGAAAATATACAGAGGTGTTTGAGGATAGTGAGATCTCCGCTATAAACAGAGGAGAAAGTAATGTTTTTCTAGTGTATAAAGGAAAATATCCTAACCGCCGAATCTATAGTCGTCCCCTAGGTATAGGGGCTTACCCACACCTAGCTGGCAGACCCCTTGCAGCCTGCTTGCTTTCCTTATCGGAGAAGCCCTGCCAGCAGAGGTTCCAGCAGGTGTACGCATGGGTTGGGATTTTGAAATGAATGGCAACCGTGTAGCTGCATCACAGTCGAGCTAAAATGGCTACTTCATAGTAACCAATATGATAGGGAGAAAGTCAGTATACATTTTCACCAGTTGTATTTTTTAAGAACATTTATGAGGAATACTAAACATTTTCTGAATAAAACCATCTAGTTTTACGATTATAAAAAGATTATCGTAATAGTTTAAAGCATAAGAACATTGTATTATTCTAAGTGGATGTTGGCAATATGTTAAGCTGGCCGCGCCTATCATCTCCACCTGCTACGCACGCCTTCGGCAGTAGCACAGGGGAGGGGCCAGCAGGAACTGGTCTTCATTGTTTGTTTACCTTTAAAATCTGAATTGCACCTTAAATTTGCGATCCCTATATTTGTGAAAAGGGTCCTCCATGTCGCTTACATATAGCTACGACAACATTCTTCTCGCTTGCTCGTCTATGATTTCCACATAGTTTGCAAACTCCAGCATATCGTCAAAGTTGACGCGGGAAGTTCGTGCCACGTGGCTTGCAGACGGAAAGCGTGTTGGTGACAGTTCTGGGAGACCGCTAGGGGTTTGCCAGGTAGCAGACCTCTGTCGATCGCTGCCACCTAGCTAGGTAAGCATGCTTACTTGGGGGATGACTATAGATTCGGCGGTAATTCTCAGGCGTTTAACCTATGTTTGATTAATGGTTAGATCACTGTAATGTTAGGATGCCTAGTTACCTGAGTTACAGAGGTATTTTAGGAACAGTTGATGTGCACAGATTATTGTTAAGTGTCTGATATCTAATATTAATAATAATAATAAGATTCACTTTGTATCGTATTTATTGTATTCCTTTCCTCTTTCATACAGAATCCTGTTCCTCAGGATTTAATTATTATAATATAGACTTACTGTCACCTACAATCTATATGCAATCCCTTCCTCTTTCATACTATTTTGACTTAATGTCATCTTAAATCTATATTCATGCATGCGGTATGCATATTATATAGACCTATTACAATGTGTTCCTTATTACATGCGATGGAGGCGTTGAGGGTTCTAGGAGGTTGAGGCTCCGTGATTCTGACATTCGGCACATTATTTATTTGATTGGGGAGTATTCCTTATTCCATCACCTTATTAATTACATCTGAAGTTGATTACCTTCATGACAACTGTTTACTCAATGTAGATCATACTGTAAGGAGGGAAAGCATATTTATGCAATATGTTTATTGTTCAAACATTCAGACATCAGTTTCTTAAAGCAACAACAAATTCCTGTTGGACATTATTATCACAACACAGCCCCCACATTGACACGTGTGGTAGGAGGACCCTGCATGTGAACTCTCGTATATATATATATATATATGGAACTATTAATTTTCAACATTAAAAACCTTAACCATGTCTACATCGCAGGATCTACTTCAGGAGATGTGCAGGGATATCCCCGAAGAGGTTGTTCCTCAGGCCGAGGAATATATTATCCCCGACATGGAGCCTCCTACCTCCTCGTCGCCGGAGCCTACGGGATCCTACACAATTAGGATCCATAACGGTTGGGGACATGAGGTTGGGAGTGAGGAGTTCCCCATCCGAACCACAGAGGTATGGGGCCATAATCAGGAACATGTAGAACTCTCCGAAATCCTTCCGTGTGGTAACACTCTTCAGGATATGGCTGGAGACGTTATTACCCACACGGATGCAGAACACGATCAGGTGTGCTACGGTTCGAGGCATTTTCATAGATGCCTTTCTCCTCGAGAGGGCAAATATACGCATTGGAGTACTAAGTGCACTAGAAAGTGTAAAGTATTCCTCACCTTGAAAAGGGCTGTAAGTAGTTTTCTATCAGCTATCTTAACATTTAATTCTAGTATCATATTGTGTTACTTATGTGATGTTATATTGTTTGTTTCAGACGAAGGCTGTATTTTTTCATGACCATAATTGTGGTCAAGGTAGTGAATGTCGAATGCCTGGATGTATTACCAAAAAGACTTTTGGCTCATGCCTCAAAATGTAAACCTATGTTATACATATTATAATATATATAAATACGTAATAGTATTGCCTTATTACTTGGGTATGTCTAGATTCGTAATATAATCCTGATGTATTACATAACCTTTCCTTACGTCTATATACTTAGTATTTCAGATTGCTATGTTTTCCTGAGTTATAACCCTTCATTTGTTAATCTTGTTACAATTTCAATAATTCTAATTCTGATTTCAGATTATTGTTAGGATTATAGACATGGAGGCATTGAAGGTTCCATGAGGTTGAGGCTCCCAGGTTTTAGACATTCGACACATAAAGCTGTTAACGTTGTCAGCCATACGCATATTTATGAGCTATTAGACTTCTAAATAATCCATTCCTACCACCATATAAGTAAGGTTTGTGATATATATATATATGTTATGTTATGCTGCTACCTTTCTGTAATAATATAATTGCTGAAGTCTTGATTATATTATATAGAACTGTGCTATATCTTAAACGCAAAGGGTGACATACTTAAATTCAACAAGTTACATAGTCAGCCTTTTCGCTAAGACATATATGTTATCTTTCAACAGGCAATTGATATTGGCTTTAGTGTCCTTGCATTCCGCTAAAACACAAGTACACATCGTTGTGTTGAATTCTTTTTTTTTTTTATTATCATTAGGTTTTCCCCTTTGAATATGAAATTTCATTTAAATCGTATCTGAGCACTTTTGATTTGCCTCGTATTTGAGTTATAATCCTTCATCTGATAATGCTGTTACAATTTCCGTATTTCTAATTATGATTTCAGATTGCAAGTAATTATTTATACTCTATGCAAATGAACAAAGAAACAAATGCATGACAAGCTATAGGTATTCTTACAATATAAGAATATAACTACCTAACTGTATGACCATTATAATCATTTCCATTGTATTAGGGTTATAAACCTTCATTTGCTAATGCTGTTACAGTTTCATTAGTTCTAAAGCTGTTTCTTTATTTAAATACATATGACCTTGGCATGAAGGTTACTACATTTCATTGTCAGTTAATGCAGTATTCAATGTTTTCTTTAAATGAATGCGTATAATCTTTCTTCCTACATCTTTTATTTGCACCTAGTTAATTATCTAGTGTTATAAAACACATCCACGTATTTTATAGAGTAAATGAAGGATATGTTTACTCTTGCTATAACACGATTACGTAATATGTTTATTACATTAACATTCAGGCAAATGCTTCTTTAACAACAACAACATAGCAAGCTGATGAATGGTATTCCATGTATAGACATGATCGCCTACGGGGGAGAGAGTCTGAGTTTAAACTAATTCTTAGGCATGCGTTCACCAAAATGACATGTTTTTATTTAAATAGAATACTTGTTTTCGGTATTAGGATACATGCGACAGTGATGAATGGTTACGAGGAAAGGAGGCCAGAGATTTTTTTCCAGATGTTATGCACTGTAGGTATTTAACAACAACAGGCATGAAGGTTACTACATTCGTTGTCAAGTTATTGCAGTCTACTGTAATCCTTATACTGACTAAATCCTAACGTTTTATTTACATATCTGATATGAATCGGTCGGATGCCTTATAGACATATGCATGCGTGCAGTATTTATTCCAACAACATAGCAATCTGATGAATGTTATTCAATGTAAAAAAACATACATCGCCTACGGGGGAGGAGAGTTTGAGTTTAAAACTATTTGTTTGACATGCGTTCACCAATAGCTCAGTTTAGCTGCAGTGTCTCGGCCGTTAGGTTCTCATCATCATTGATACATACGGGATGTCTTCGTCGAAGAAAAGCAGAGGAAGACCTTATGATCTCATGCATACCGAAGTGTTTACTTATATAAACAACAAACAAGTTGGTAGGATAACCTGTCTTTATTCGATAGGTATACTTTTTTTAATAAACCATCCAGCTCTATTATTATGAAACCATTTGTTTATACACATTATTTCATATGAACGTGACATCCTATGATAGAGAATAAGGTTGTGACGTTCTGAATTGAAACTATAGCTTATCCATATCCTATTCCTTACATAATCAATCTCATTAGTAGATAGTAATAGTATAAGTGTTCATAGGAAGAAGGAAGGATGCTGAAAGGAAGAAGAAGAATTGGTTATGTAAGTATAAACCTATTTTATCTTTTCATAACACACCACCATTCTTTGACAACAGTCATTCGCTCTCTCTCTAGATGTTATCAGTATGGAATGTTTTTATGTTTTGTTTGTTGATAGTAGCATAGTTTTGTAGATGGCTGCAATGTAGGTATTTAACAACATCAACAACAGGGATTTATTTCCAGATTAGAAAGTGGTTTACAGACATGTTAAAACCTGTATTTATTGATTTCAGAATGAAAGCAGGTCTATTTCGTTGCACTAGCTCAGTTTCGCTGCAGTGTCTGGAACGCTAGGTTCTCTTCTTCCTTGATTCATAGAGGATGTCATCGTCATACCGAAGTGTTTAATTATATAATTTGGTAGGATAACCTGTCTTTACTAGATATGTATACTTTTGAAATAAACCATTCAGCTCTATATTATGAAACCATTTGTGTATACACATTATTTCATATGAGCGTGACAGCCTTGATATATATATATATATATATATATATATATATAATAAGGTTGTGATGTTCTGAAATGAAACTATTCCCTTATCCATTTCATATTCCTTGCATAATCATTCTCATTAGCTGATAGTAATAGTATTAGTGTTCATCGGAAGAATAAAGGATGCTGAAAGGATGAAGAATTGGTTATGTAAGTATAAACCTATTTTATCTTTTCATACCTATGTCTGCCTTTGCGCAATATTACACTATCTATCTATAGGGCCTATGAGTAAAGGGTATAAACGAAGGATAGGCACAGAGCATAAAGCCATCCCAGAAGGATACACAACCCGTATGAATCTAATTAATACATTAGGCTTATATGTTATCATTACGTTGTAACTAAAGGAACGTGTTTCTTAGTGGGTATTTGCATTATATCCTTTGCCCCAAGCCGATATCTGTATTATCATCTAACTTGTTATTCTAACAGAGTTGTTATTGTGTTTATCATAATTTCACTGTCCGGGTATTGCACAGTACTATTTCTGTAATACACACACACACACCTTCCTATAGGATTTATTCCCATGGTTATTACAACGTATTTGAGTTACCTGATATTAGTATCTTATGTAGGGCCCGTATGAATCTAATTAATACACACTAGGCCTAGTTCATCTGGAAGAAGAATTGGTTATGTAAGTATAAACCTATTTTATCTTTCCATAACTAGGTAATGGTATTCGTGTGCCCTGGCGGAATATTACACTGTCTAGCCATAGGGCCTAAGGGTATAAACGAAGGACAATACATATGTTATCATTAGGTTGTAACTAAAGGATCTGGATAACATAGGAACGTGTTTCTTAGATGGCATTTGCATTATAACCTCTGCCCCAAGCCTCGTATCTGGTGGGGGGTTGTAACCAGCCCTCTGGATAGGCGTTGGTTTTCGAAGTAGGTCTGATTGGGGTGGGGCTAACACAGGCTTACTGCCTACGTATGCATTGTTCGAAACGAGTACCCTCATGTCATATAGGACCATAGTACTGGGTTGGGGTGGGGTCGGGGGGGGGGGGCGGCGTCGGGCCTAGCTCTTTAACGGGGCTTGGGGCGGGTTGGCATTAGCACAGGACGGAAGGGCTCGTCTTGCTTTTTCGAATCGACTATCTCATAGTGAGGTTTAGACCGTATTTGCATATAACGTCTGCCATCGCCGGGGGTATAACTAGCCCTCAGGGGGGGCGGCGTCGGTTTTCGAAAGGGGTCTGATTGGTCTTGGGGTAGCACAGGCTTACTGCCGAAGTCTGCATTGTTCGAAACGAGTCCCATCATGTCATATAACGTACATGGCCAAAGGGCCTAAGTAGGTGTCGGGGGCGGCGTCGGTTTTGTTTTGGGGCTTAACTCTTTAAGGGGGCTTGGGGGCGGGTGGGCATTAGCACAGGACGAACGGGCTTGTCTTGCTTTTTCGAATCGACTATAATAGCGTCACGTGGTCTTAGATGTGACGCGGCGTCGGTTGGCGGCCATTTTCGGGAACGCAGCTCCCTTGTTACTACTTACCTCTCTTTCTAAATTGACGTTCCTGTGGTTGATTTATTAACTTGTTGGGAAAATAAACTTGACAGCATGGGAGACGAAACATTTCTAACTCTGAAGAATGAAATTTACAAATTTGTTAATTTCCGGATTTCTTTTCGTTTCTTCGGTTATCTTTAATTCTGCATTCTCTTTCTTTCTTTCCTTTTTGATTCTTTGTTTTAATTATTTCTTTTTTCTAATTATTTACGTATCATTTATTATGTATTATTCCATTCTAGATTTCATTTGTTCATTTTTCTTTCTTTCTTTCTTTCCTTCCTTCCTTCCTTCCTTCTTTCTTTCTTTCTTTCTTTCTTTCTTTCTTTCTTTCTTTCTTTCGTTCGTTCGTTTGTTCTTTTTCTCTATGGAAGTTCTGGTTCTGTTATTTTCTGTTGTCTTCTTATCTGTTGCTTTAGTTTTCTTGTGTTTGTTTTTCTATTTTCTTTCACATTTTGCTTCCTATTTCATTTTTCTTTGTATTCTCTCGTTTTCTCTATTTCAGACCTTCAGTTAAAATTTTCCGAGAATATCCTGTAATTATTTGTTTGTACAATAGTAAACACAGGCAAAAGGAGGAGCAACATAGTAATGTAAGTTCATTATTACCACCAGATGCAAGTCGTTTTTAATCTCGGAGTTAAATCTCTAACTCTTTAAAATTCTGCTTTCATCTGAAATTGTAAGGTCTGACAGCAAAAAAATAACTTTTTTGTAGACTCCTTTTGTTATCTCTGAAGTGTGTGACTTTACTTATATGATTTAAACTTATTATCTAGAACTCTGAGAAAAGACACGTCATTTTTATTTCTCTAAAAATAACCTGTCACGTATAGTATAAATGCTTGACGCATTCTGATTACGTCCTCACTTCTTCACTATTGCTGCTGACAAAACTTCTTTTCGGTACGTTGGAACGGTTGCAGTTATGCTTGGTCTCTTCGTTTAAACATTCCGAACAGTGCTCTGTATCGTGAATTAAGCATTTTGTAATTCATCTTTCACCTGTTTTCAGTGGGGATAAATTATTCATAAAGGGCTTTCTAAAATAAGCGAGAGAATTATATAACCTGGATACTGTACGTTGAAGTTTACTCAACTAACTTCTAAAATATGGTCTACACAATCTAATTAAAATGTTTTGTGATGCGAATGCTATAATTAGAAGCTAACTTTTTTGTGTTTATCATGTATATTACGAAACTCAATTTACTAAAAATAAAAGGAGAGAGATATTTCGCAAAAATTTAGTACTTCGTGCCATATGTTTTCATGTTATATGAAAATAAACGTCAACCTAATTTAATACTTCGTAAGTTTTAAAAATGTTTTGCTGAGATCCTCTTGATCTATAATATTACGCCCAGTAGATCGTTTCGACATTAGCTGCTACTAGGCCTATGATAGGCCTAGTGTACAAAACTGGAAGAAAGTATATTTCGTGAACAGCTTCCATTATTATTATTGTCATTATTATTATTACTGTTGATGTTATTATCATTATAATTATTATTATAATAATTAATGAATCAATAGCCCGAAAGATAGTGAGTTAAGCCCGGCTAAGGCATGGGTTCTGTGCCCTAAGAGGAAGCAATTTGCCTGCTTTTGAAATGTACGTATCGCAGTTCCATCTAGTGACATAAGTTTAGGATGAGTTCAGGAACCCATAGCCTATAAAGAGAGTATTCTCGGCACAATTACTAGCCATTCCTTGCCCTACCTTAAAGAGCCTTGTCTTTCCTGAGATATTTTGGCCCTTTGGGCCAATCCTCGTAAAACTGACCCGAAATCACTGAGGAGCTTGGACGGATTGAAATGATAATCACGTTACAGACCTTCCGGACACTGAACATTTACCACATATGTTACTGCTTGTCTTTGGAGTGTTAAACCCAAATATATTATTTTTTGTATTATAGTGGTGAGTTAATTAAATTAGTGCCTTCTGAAGACACGCTTTGTAAATTAGTTTCTTTTGTAGATGTTATTGTGCATGTTTGACTATTGTTTCAATAGTTCTTCTGGGTCTTTACGTCCCATAACAAAATTTTGATCCCTGTAACTCATTTAAATTCAAATCCAGTCACTATAAAGTACCGGTATATAATAATATATCGTTCAGCCATTCATTCCAGTTAATCTTTTCACTACTGCTGACCTAATTTTACGCCACCTCAATAGAATGCATAATAGCAGAGATAAAAGTTATCAGCTTATTGCTTTGCCTAAAATGTGGGAATTTTTTTTATCTATATGGTAGAATTGCCATCAATAGAAACCGTCCTAATTGCCAAAAATTTTCAATAAGATTTCAAACTTAGATCCCACTTATAATTTCACCTGATGATTGCTTATATCTATGTATAAAATTCAATTCTAGACTTTGGAAGGAACTTATCTGCTTTATCAAATAGGAAATTTCACAGTTCGTGATTGGTTACGATAGGAATGACTTTTTTCTTAATTATATTCGATATCTCTAAATGGTTATTTGTCCAGTTATTAATAACTATTGCAACTTCATAGCATGTCAAATAGTTGGTTCATGTTGTGCAGTTCACATCTTACAATAAATAGCCTACGTTTTCTTCTATTTTTACTTTCGTCGTCTGGCAACATGTTCATGACACAGACTTTTTTTTTTACTTCCGTTGCTGGCAACATTAAATGTTTGTGTAATACGAACAAATTCTATAGAACTGTTTTTCTTTTGAAGTGCTCGTTTTGTGTGATGCGTGATTTAAATATAGTTGTGTGTAATAGTGAAATTCTGATTGGCTGCAGCAAGTGCACATTTGAGTGATCTCATGCTGGTGTAGTGAACTCTGAAAATGTATCAAGTTGGGATTCATTTTGAGGACATCAAAGAGGCAACATGCAGGTAAGACGCATTATCAGCAGTATAATTTCGTAATAATAGTGATAATAATAATAATAATAATAATAATAATAATAATAATAATAATAATAATAATAATAATAATAATAATAATAATTACTTGCACTTTTAAGATATATAGGCCTAAACTATTGATAAATAAACGTTTTTGAAATGATGTCTAAACACTCAGCAAACTACTTCGCAATCGTTGTTTGTGTGGGTTTCAAAGAGAAGCAACAGTCTAATGTCTGAGGAAGTGACAAATGTAGTTAAATTCGATTTAAGAAAGAAACATAGTTAAAAATTGGTACAGGAATTCATTAATATATTCATTAATTTAATATAGCTATTCATTAATATATATAGCTAGTTCAGTGAGAGACCTTATCCCTATAACATTTCAATTCTGCAGTTTTGTTATTACTTCCTCTGCCCGTACCATAGGTACTATAGGTAGAGGAAGTATTGTTTTCGACCCTAAAATTCGAAGTTGAGTTTTTAGCATATATAGGCCTACACGTTTCAAGGCCCCCTGAATCCAAAAATACTATTTTTGGAAACGTCTGTGTGTCTGTGTGTGTGTCTGTCTGTCTATGTGGAAGTTTGTGAACAGGCTAGCTCCGAAACGGAGAATCGTATGAAAACAAAATTTCGTATTTGGGTCAGGTACCTTCTGAAGATGTGATTCGAAGATTGGCGACAAATTTCCCTTATTTTTAAGGGGACTTTACATGAAGAAATTTTCGTTTTTCGCGATTTTCTCGAAAACGGCTCTAACGATTTTCTTTAAATTTTGCGCATGGATTGCTTGTACCAAGAGCTAAAACTTTTAATTGAAACATTTTTTTGAACAAATTCTGTGAAGGGTAGTTATAAGCAACCCACTGTGAATACGTGCTTTTTGCAATACGGCTTCTTGTAAATCGTACGAAAACAAAATTTTGTATTTGGGTTAGGTACCTTCTGAGGCTGTGAAGATTGGCGACAACCTTTTCTTATATTTAAGGGGACTTTACATGAAGAATATTTTGTTTTTTGCTATTTTCTCATAAACGGCTCTAACAATTTCCTTTAAATGTTGTACATGTATTGCTTATACCATTTCAAAAACATTCTCTGAAGGGTGGTTGTAACCTACCAACTTGCCTGGTGAACAACTCAATACGCGGACATTTAAGGCATTTTATTCTATATAAGCACGTGAAGTGCTTACAGTAAAGAAATATCTGAGGGGAATATGTGATAAATTTCGGAAATTATTCTTAACAGCGGAAAGTTTAATAAATGTTTGCAGTCACTTGTTTTTTTTCTTATAGTCTGCGTTTTTAGTCGCAACATTCAAAGAAGGGGCTATAAGATATTTATAGCATAATTAGCGTAAATGCTGCAAACTTTTATTTGGGCAGAGGAAGTTATGTGACTTTCACATCAGATTTTTTTTGTATTGTATTGAGTCCTCAATAAGAAGTGAAGGAGATCTGAGGTTAAATTGCACTGTAAAACTGTTGGCATATGAAAATAAAATCGTTATCCTGTTCAACAGAAGGGACGAAGTTGTGAAGAACGCAATATAAGTTAAGCTCTTTCGCAGACTAATTATTAACAGCTTGTTAATAATAAATTTTCACTAGATGTTCCAATGCTATTTTCAAGGCTGAACGTTTGCTACAAAGCTTTCGGGTTCTGTGTATCGTTTGAATTCTATGGCTCGTTTCAAATAACAGTCAGGAGATAAAAAATGGAAAAAAGGCCGAACATAATATTATAGTCCCTATAATTGTACGGATCGGCATAAGCCAAGATGGTCGACTTGTAATGATTGTGATGGGGTTCTATTTTAAACTTGACTCTTCATTCCAGTTAACCTGTAAATGATCGCAGGCTAGCTTACGTAAAGGAAATTGATTACTGCATGCATTGATTATTATGATTATTGTGGTAGGTTATCAGGAGAACTTAAACGTTACGGCCGGTGTTTATTTACTAATTCGTTTTAGTGTTTGATTTTCCTGGGGGCGAAGATGATTGCCAGCCAGCCGGTGTAACGGGAAAACTTGACTTCGGGAGAATAAGACCCCCGACGTCAAAAAATCCCGGGAAAATATTACCGGGGGTCTATTTTTCCCGGGATATTAGGAAGCAGGGTAAAATCTTCCCGGGAAAAATTGACGCACAACAAACAAAACGAACTTCAAAGAACTAATTGCCGCAGGTGGGTACAATCTTCCCAGGAGGAATTGACTTCACACAGGGGGGTATTATTATCCCGGGAAAATATTACCGGGGGTCTATTTTTCCCGGGATATTAGGAAGCAGGGTCAAATCTTCCCGGGAAAAATTGACGCACAACAAACAACACGAACTTCAAAGAACTAATCGCCGCAGGTGGGTACAATCTTCCCAGGAGGAATTGACTTCACACAGGGGGGTATTATTACCCCGGGAAAATAAGACCCCGAAGGAATCCTTGAATATATCAAAGAACAAGTTGCCGCTGGGGGGTATAAATACCCCGGGAAAATAAGACTCTCCACACAAACATCAAAGAACTAGTAGCCGAAGGTGGGTACTATTTTCCCGGGAGGAATTGACTTCACACAGGGGGCATAATTATCCCGGGAAAATAAGACCCCCCAAGGAATCCTTGAAGATATCAAAGAACAAGGTGCCGCTGGGGGGTGCTTTTAACCCAAGAAGAATTGACTTCACACGGGGGGGGGGGGGTTAAAAATTCCCGGGAAATTAAGACTCCCCACACAAAAATCAAAGAACTAGTAGCCGCAGGTGGGTACTATTTTCCCAGGAGTAATTGACTTCACACAGGGGGGTATAATTACCCCATGAAAATTGTAACGGGAAAACTTGACTTCGGGAGAATAAGACCCCCGACGTCAAAAATTCCCGGGAAAATATTACCGGGGATCTATTTTTCCCGGGATATTAGGAAGCAGGGTAAAATCTCCCCGGGAAAAATTGACTCACAACAAACAATACGAACTTCAAAGAATTAATCGCCGCAGGTGGGTACAATCTTCCCAGGAGGAATTGACTTCACACAGGGGGGTATTATTACCCCGGGAAAAAAAATATCCCCAAAGGAATCCTTGAAAATATCATAGAACAAGGTGCCGCTGGGGGGGGGGGGGGGTGTTATTAACCCAAGAGTAGTAATAGCGTAGATTTGTTAAATAAAAAATATGAAACCCTAAAACGATGAATAGGTCGGTAAAGCAGAGACCTGCAATACCAACCTTATAACAAACCAAATTAAGATGATTAAGATAATTTTTAAAAATGAAGATAATTTTTTTTAAAATCTAGTTTTATAATAATTTATAGGTAATCTTATGACCATCCATGACCAAAGGGTGGTTTTCACTCAACTTCCAATCTAACACAATTAAAAATTATTTTTTGACATATAAACATCATGTGGAGTGATATAAAATATTTGGCATGATTTACACCCCCAAAGGGGTTAATTTTATGAAGGGGTGGTTTTTCAAGGTCATCCACATTTTTGCAGAAATGAACAAATTAAGTCTATATAAATCATCTAGAGGGTAGTTTTCACCCCCACAACTAATCTAACCCATTAAAAATGTATTTTACAACAATAAAAAATCGTACTGAGTGATTTTAACTATTTGACATGATTTACACCCCCAAATTATTTAATTTTACATAGGGGTGGTTTTTCAAGGTCACCCAGGTTTTTACAGAAATGGACAACTTGAGCCACTGTAAATCGTCTAGAGGGTAGTTTTCAACCCCACAACCAATCTAACCCATTAAAAATTTATTTTACAACAATAAAAAATCGTACTGAGTGATTTTAACTATTTGACATGATTTACACCCCCAAATGATTTAATTTTACATAGGGGTGGTTTTTCAAGGTCACCCAGGTTTTTACAGAAATGGACAACTTGAGCCACTGCAATTCGTCTAGAGGGTAGTTTTCACCACACTTGCAATATATCCCATTTAAAAATATTTTTTCGACATATAAACATCTTACAGTGTAATATTAACTATCTGAATTGATTTCACCCCCAAATGATTTAATTTTACATAGGGGTGGTTTTTCAAGGTCACCCAGGTTTTTACAGATATCGACAACTTGAGCCCCTGTAAATCGTCTAGAGGGTAGTTTTCACCCCCACTTGCAATATATGCCATTTAAAATTATTTTTTCGACATATAAACATCTTACAGAGTAATATTAACTATCAGAATTGATTTTCACCCCCAAATGATTTAATTTTACATAGGGGTGGTTTTTCAAGGTCACCCAGGTTTTTACAGAAATGGACAACTTGAGCCACTGTAATTCGTCTAGAGGGTAGTTTTCACCCCACTTGCAATATATCCCATTTAAAAATATTTTTTCGACATATAAACATCTTACAGTGTAATATTAACTATCTGAATTGATTTCACCCCCAAATGATTTAATTTTACATAGGGGTGGATTTTCAAGGTCACCCAGGTTTTTACAGATATCGACAACTTGAGCCCCTGTAAATCGTCTAGAGGGTAGTTTTCACCCCCACTTGCAATATATGCCATTTAAAATTATTTTTTCGACATATAAACATCTTACAGAGTAATATTAACTATCAGAATTGATTTTCACCCCCAAATGATTTAATTTTACATAGGGGTGGTTTTTCAAGGTCACCCAGGTTTTTGCAAATATGGACAACTTGATCCACTGTATATCGTCCAGAGGGTAGTGTTCACCCCCACTTGCAATCTTAGCCATTAAAAATTGTTTTTTCGACATATAAACATCTTACTGAGTAATATTAACTTTCTGAATTGATTTACACCCCCAAATGATATAATTTTACATAGGGGTGGCTTTTCAAGGTCACCCAGGTTTTTACAGATATCGACAACTTGAGCCCCTGTAATTCGTCTAGAGGGTAGTTTTCACCCCCACTTGCGATATATGCCATTAAAAATTGTTTTTTCGACATATAACCATCTTATAGAGTAATATTAACTATCTGAAGTGATTTTCACTCCCTAATGATTTCATTTTACATAGTTTTTCAAGATCACCCACATTTTACAGATATGGACAACTTGAGCCACTGTAAATCGTCTAGAGAGTAGTTTCACCCCACTTGCAATATATCCCGTTTAAAATTATTTTTTCGACATATAAACATCTTACAGAGTAATATTAACTATCAGAATTGATTTTCATCCCCAAATGATTTAATTTTACATAGGGGTGGTTTTTGAAGGTCACCCAGGTTTTGCAGATATGGACAACTTTAGCCACAGTAAATCGTCTAGAGGGTAGTTGTCACCCCACTTGCAATTTTAGCCATTAAAGATTGTTTTTTCGACAGATAAACATCTCACTGAGTAATATTAAGTATCTAAATTGATTTGCACCTCCAAATGATTTAATTTTACATAGGGGTGGTTTTTCAAGGTACTATTTTCCCAGGAGTAATTGACTTCATACAGAGGAGTATAATTACCCCGGGAAAATAAGACACCCCTAGGATTCCTTAAAAATATCAAAGAACAAGGTGCCGCTGGGTGGTGCTTTTAACCCAAGAAGAATTGACTTCACACAGGTGGGTAAAAAATTCCCGGGGAAATAAGACTCCCCACACAAACATCAAAGAACTAGTCGCCGCAGGTGGGTATTATTTTCCCAGGATGAATTGACTTCACACTCGGGGGTATAATTACCCCGGGAAAATAAGGCCCCCAAGGAATCCTTGAAAATATCAAAGAACTAGGTGCCTTTTGGGGGGTGCGTTTAAGCCTCAATAATTTATAAATAAAATAATAAAAAAAATAAAAAATCAAAAAAGCTAGAAAACAAGAAATTCAAAGATCTAAAATTTAAAAAGTCCAAAATTAAAAATTAAAATTACAAAATTATAAAAATTATAAGATAAAAAATTAGAAAATTCAATATCCCAAATTTAAAAAGTCAAAAAGCCAATATCAAGTGTCCAACATCTGACAGTTCTTTTTGGTGTAAATTGTAGGCTTATTAATATTAATAAATTGTAGGTATATTTTAAGTAAAAGGCTGGTGTATTTTATCTTAAGAACCAAATAATTTTTTTAATGCCTGACAAAACAGCTTAAAGAACGAGCTGTTCCCGTATTTTTTTTTATCGTAAGTGCTATTCCAAAGTGGGGCTTATGATAAAATTTTTGGCTCTTAAGATAATTCTTCTGGAACCAATTCTGTACACAGGTACTTGAGATGATGTATTATTTTTATAATTGATACTAGGAATGTGCTTAAAATCCCATTTTTAAGTTATATTCAATCATATTAAGGATCAGTAATAATATGTATGTTGTAAATTAGGGTTATTTTTAATTATAGGGTTATTTTTAATTATAACAATAGCAACGTGACATAACAATGGTTTGGTTCACTTGGAAACTGCATATAGTTTACAGTTGAAAGAAAAGTTATTCACAATTCTATTTTTATTTACTTATTTTATCAGTTTCTACAAACATTCTTTAATTGAGTTCTTCATGACATTTTATTTAGACCTTTGGAGCATAGATATATCAAATTATTAAGGAAGGGGCTATTTATAAGCCGGATTGAAATTCAGTTCTATCACACTCGCCCTCCTCCTTATCCCCATCAGCAGTTTGATACTAATAGTTTATTTCAGTGTTGTGTCTCTCTGTCTTAGGAACATCTATTTTAATGTACATCATTTCTATAGGGTTCTCTTCACTGTTCTTGCATTTGAAGAAAGGAATTTAAGGAAAAACCTTTCCAATCAAGGAAGTCGCGATGAGTCTTTTAAAACTTCATAGTTCCTTGGTGAACTATGAGCATTTCTTATTAATGTTGACTACGCTGAAGGAGTCCGTACTACCCTGTTATTTAGGAAGTGTTTATCAGTATAAAATAATACAATATGCTTCATTAAGATGTTTTGCCTTTCACCCATCGATGTGACAGCTACTCGTCAACCTCGTGGAGTGAAAAGCGAAGTTGCAAGATCTAGTTACAGTAATCAATAATAGCCTACGTGTGAATTGATTAAACCGAAGGAAGAACTGAGTTCACCGCTAACAATGAGAGAATATTGCAGCGTTGCTTTTGTTTTGGAAAGCGAAAGCAAAGACCAATTTAGTCAGATCAATTAACATAAAGAAACACCGACTTCATGGTTTATTCCTTTGAAGCCGCCTGGCCCTGCAATGAAAAACTGGACTATATACAATTGGCGGCGGCACCTTAAAAGTTATTCTTATTATGTTCAGTACACTAATTGTATTTGTAAAAACTGTCATCACAAAAAGTGTCAAATGTCAGTCTAAGGAAAGATCTGGTTGTATTGAGAATGTAGAAATTGCCAGATGTTTATTTTTCTAGAATGATGGTGACACTCGCAAATACTACAAATGAAACTCTTTAACCAATAAGAACCCTTCTTTATTTTATGTGGGAGGGGACACCTACCAATGAGACTGTTGTAATTCCCAAATAGGCGTACCTACTACTAATGTGGGTGTTCTTTAATGAATTTTCCGGAATAATTCTCGTTGTTCTTATATCTCGAAGTTTCGATAATTCACTGTCATAATATCGCAAGTTCTAGAATCTATGTTGAACCATATATATATAACAGAGCTGTGGAGCTCGGGAGTTAATTAGTAATAAAAGAACTGAACTAAAATTCATTCTCGACCGAATTGTGGACATACTGGAGTGACGCCATCATACCGACTATTAACTGTGTAATTACCCAAAGACTACTACTGTGGATCAACAATAAAATTACACGCAACAATTACAACGGCGTCCTGTCTTATCGTTTCGACGGTGTATCAAACCTCTCCTCCAAACAACGTTATGTGGCGGCCCTGGGAAGACGGTAACCTGCTGTCAGCTGCTCATATTGCACAATCGCAAGATAAATATGTAAGTATAGCTTTATATTAGTAATAGCAGGTTTATATTTGTTATTTCTGAAATATTACAGTAGTATCCTTAGCCCTATTCTATTGTGTTATGTTGGGAATTATGTAGGATAATTAGTTATTGAAATCCAGCGGCAGAAATTAAATTCAACCCCCTTCCGCAAAAATTCTTTTCTACCTTAAGCATTTCAGGCATTTCAAATACTTCTAACAGCGAAAATCTTTGCAGTAGTTTCTCCATAACGAGTAGAAGGAAAAGTGTGATCACTGGAAACAGTTCACAGTATTGCATGGCCCACTCTAACCTAAATAAACAAAACGTATTAAATTTTCGATCGCTTTATTATTAATAGCCTGCCTTGATTGATTCATTTCTTCATAACAAATCGGTGCATATAAATAAAACATTTAAACACATTTAATTGAATAATTAAACGTAGCTGATGTCGATATAATAGGCCTATACTGTTTTCAGATTGAATTTAATTCATGCCGAAGTGCAGTTTCCCTGATAATTTCCACAAATATCATATTTTTGAGTGATTCTTTTTTCTATCTATTCGTAAATATCATATGAACAACACTATCTACACTCACTGATGTAACTTTAATAGTTTATTATTTAATAAAATACATATTTTTTAAATGTACAATTCATTAATTCTTTTTAAATAATTACTTATACTGCAGATAATCAAAGATTCTAGATTATGTTGTTCATATGATAGTTATGAATAGATAGAAAAAAGAATCACTAGGAAATATTTATATTTATGGAAATTATCAGGGAAACGGCATTTTAGTGCACAAAATTTGGCTGCCATTTTGTAATGATAACTACCCGTACCTAAAATATTTTTTTTTATTTACTTATTTTTATTTATTTATTATTTATTATTCATTTATTTATTATTATCATTATTACATTATTACATAGAATTGCAAATACAAATACAAATACATATTTATACAAGTAAAATAAAACAATTTTCAAATTTCAAAATTAACTACAACTACTATTTAAAAAGAGGAAAAGAAATATAGGCTACATCTTCACAATAAGTATTAAATTTAGTAATACACCCGAATGAGCAAGACTGCTCGTGCTCGGGTGCCGTTTCAAAAATATCAAAGTGAAGAAAGAGGAGAGACAAAGAAATAGAGTGTATAATGTGCTTAACTAAAAAAGAAAGTAAAAAAATATTGAACATAAATACATAAAAGGAGTGAAACAAAAATTACTTAAAAGCTAAAAAATTACAAAAAATTCTTTACATATCTATTAAATTTAACAGTGGAGTATGCTGAGAGATCAGGATATTTTCTGATAATTGAGTTACAGAAGCGCGATCCAAATTTAATGCTATGCTTTAATCCTGCCGATGTGAGACATTTGGGTTCTAATAGGAGTAAATTAGTATTTCGTCTAGTTTTGTAGATATGATCACTGGAAGAGTATTTTATACGATGTTTGTGAAAGTATTTTAATATAGAAAATTTGTAAATTTGGTCCAAACTAAAAACATTAAATTCCGAAAATATTAGGCTAATTGGGTAATCAATGTGTTTTCTTAGACAGATTTTTATTATTCTTTTTTGTAAAAGGCAGAGGGGCTTAAGGGTAGTTTTCGCTAATCCTCCCCAGGCGAGAATGCCATATTGGATAATGGATTGGAAAACGGAACGTAGAACAGTAATGGGCATACAGTGGCGTAAAATGACAAATTTATGAATTGTTCTGCGTAGTCTTTACATATGTAGTTAACATGGTGAGACCATTTAAGGAGTTAATCAATAAAAATACCCAAATATTTCACAACGGCTGTTTCTTTCAGTGGTAAGCATTTACAATTCACATCAAAATTACAATTATGTATTATTAAATTTAAATTTGTACATTTTTTCCGCGCTATCTGACCAGTAGATGTTAACGAGAAAGGAACCAATGTTGATTTATCCACGTTTAGTGACAGAAGGTTAAAATCGAACCATTTTTTTACAATTCCCATGCCTGTATTAGCGTATTTATATGCTACTTCCCATGAATGACCACTGAAAATCACAAGAGTGCCATCTGCGTATGAAAATATGGAGCCATTTATATGATCTAGGTTTAAATTTAGCAAATCATTTACATACGTTAAGTATAAGATTGGTATAAGATTAAGTTAAATTAATTATAAAAATAGTATGCACTTCCAGAAGTAGTCAATATTGAGCATACCAGAGTACAAGTAGTTCATTGCTGAGAAATAAATAATGTCACCTATTTTTGAGCATCGAAATGATCCAAAGCTGTGAGTCCTCAAGTTGTGTAAGCTCCATTTTGTCAAATATTTCATTATATTGTTTAAAAATAAACTTGTAAATATAGGCCTATTATTTCCACATTTCCGTGTGTTATTTAACTTCTATTATAAAACTTATGTAACGATTTCTTGTTTAAGTTAGCATGTCTTAGACCATAATAAACACATTTGCTAACTAGTTTTCCAGTGATAGCATGCGTAAAATGTGTTCTTCATTAGTTCAATATTTAAACATTTTCCGGGAGTGGACACCCCCCTTCCTTGGAGGTATTCTATACCCCCCAAACACCCTCTCCCGGAAATTATTTTCTGGCTACGCCACTGAAACACATACGGTAGTTTGTTCCATTTTTTTGCATACCGTCATATGGGGTAATTTCTGACTTATCAGGTAATTTCGTACAAAATGCTATCTTTTCGTTTTATGTTGGTAACTATGCATCACACCGAGATTTAATTTTCGCTCACGCAGTTTTTGTGTTTAACTTGAATACCTGCACCTAGTTTTGCACGTTTTGGATCAGAGAGACGTAACTACAAAAACGGTGTTTTGAGATAAATCTATTCAAAGGTTTTGGCCTAATAACTGGATACTTTGTAATATTTTATAGCGAAATATTTTGTTGTAAATAAGAAGTATGTTTCATTTATTGTTGTTTTCTATTAGACGTCACATATTCTAATCACTTAAGAGGTGAAAAAACATACTTTATGAAATTTTGCATGTAGTTACCTTTGTCTGATCCTTAACTTGGTAGCTATTTCTATGTAACGTATGACTGTATTGCAGTCTTACACACCAACAGAAATTACTGCAGCTGTATTTATAAGGTTTCATCAGCACACTTACTGGTAAATAAACAATCCAGTAAGGAAAACAAGCATAAGATCATTGGGCGCTTGTGCCTCGTCCCACATGTAACAATCTGTTTTGTTTTCTCTTACATTAAGAACTGTGAGATTATAAACAGAAATCTTTTATAAAATACTGACTCTGCATTCACTTTAGGGCAGTAGGGCTTGCAAGTCAAATTAGCCAGCACAAATTCGTTTTCTCGTGCACTTTCCTTCTCAAAGTTCTTAAAATTCCTTGCCATTCCTTTCCTCTTAATAGGCTCTTTCTGTCCCTTTTTTTAAATCTTCGTCTTCCTTTTCTATTGGGGAAGTATGTGAAAACTTTAAACACTTCTCACATAATTATATCCCATGAAATTTGAGATTAAATTATGTTGTCAATATCTGCCGATACAACCAAATTTCTCTGCTATCTTTCCCTCAGCATGGCTTTGCTCCTGATACAACTCGTACATTAACTACTTAACATTCATATTGGTAAGTAAATAATCCGTAGTACACTTTTTTCTCATTTAATGAGAAGGAAGAGCAGGAAATCACTTTATGTGGTTCCTTATAGTCTCCTTTCTCTCGTCTGGTCTTTTTGTGCTAGGCTCTTGGCATCCTCTTCTCTCTTTCTGAATTACATATTATGCTCATCTCTTTTTTTAATAGTATTTTTTACAAAGAAATCTGAAATTTCAAATGTCTTGATAAAAAATTCCATAGGTTAAATACTTGGATATTATCCCCCTTTATTAGATGGTACTTCTTAATCACCTTCCTTCGTAACGTATCTGATTTTGTTCTCACACTTTCCTTTTCTTCTTCTTCTACTAGCTTAGTAAGGTAGGCTCGTTCAACTGATACAAGGTCATAGTAGGTTCTCTGGCTATTTTGTCTATCTTGCTCAGTAAACTTACTGTTGCACTGTCGGAGGCATTTAGAGCAATCTAAGCTTCCCATGTTTTGCAGGAACTTTAGAATTATTAGTTGAAATATATGCTCTATCTTGCTGCTGGTTAATTCTTTCTTTTTCACTCCAATTTAACTACTCGCGTTTTGCGTTTTCTTGGTTTATTATTTTTTCAAAGTTAACATTATCGTCTACAATTCCTCTGTCCTGATTCTGATGATTTATTTGCGTACTGTCAACATCCTCATGTGTTACATCCTTTACAAGACAGAATCCATTTTCATCACTGGTCTCTGTAAGCATAATAAAGCAAATATTCAGAGAATGGAAAAATATGTATATAAGGTAGGTGAGCTAGTTAAGGCCATGCTCCTGATAAGGCCACTAATACTTTAACGTAAAAGTATCATACTTTGGCCCCAGATTTCAACACCTACTTAAAGCTCGTCCTTCGAAGGTCAACTGACCAGAATTTCATGGTTCCTTCTCCATTCCTCGAGGAAAGGCAGAAACTTTTGTGAAATACGCGCTTCAGAAATAAAAACAAGATAAGAAATAAAATACATGTAACTATTTAAGTAGATTCATATCAGCATAAAATTATACGTAGATATATAGCTTACATTGTGATCTTTTAAAGCATCTCTTTGTTGTATCTGCATTAACATACCAAGTTTAATAACCGAGATTGCAAATAAAAATATATAGTGCACCTGTTAAGGCCACATACGATGCGATGCGATGAGGAACGCTATTTCTCGGTCATAATGTTCAAGTTCTGTTTGTGAATTTCTACTTAATTTATAACATTTAAGCAATAATGTTCACACTTTCCATACTGACCTGGGTTTGACCGCGAACACATACATAATTTGCTTAATTGTTTGTAATTAATTAATTAATCAATTAATTAATTGCGTTTTTTATTATTTTTACACTACTTAACACATATTGATGTGCCTATACGTTCAATTTATTTCAGATGCATAAAAAAGTGAGGCAAAGAGTACAGAGCTGGTCAGAAGATTACAGTGTACCCAAGTGGCCTTATCATGACTACATGCCCCTCATAAGGCCACTGTCACTTGATTTCATTTTATATTTTTTGCTATCAATGTAATTAAGTAATATCATTGTTTCTTGCCCGAAACAACTTATTATAGTCATCTATTGATAGCTGAGTGTGAAAATTATAAATTTGGAAATTATAAATACTTTGTTTTTGATTTTGAAAATTAACGTGGCCTTAACTGGACCACCTACCTTATATATATATATATATATATATATATATATATATATATATATATATATATATTTAGCTGAACTGGAATAATACTCACCAGAATCAGTAGACTCGTTCGGTTGATATGATAGATCACAATGTTAATCTGAATCAACGAACGGCCGGAGCATCTCTTCAACTTTTTAACGGTGTAATTCTTCAGATTCAGATACATTTAATAATAATTTATTTATTTATGAATATTACATATATATATATACATATATAACAATAACAATAATAGAAGGTCAGTAGTCAGATTCCGGGTACACTTCGCAATTTTAGAAGAGTTTTGTTACTTTTTAAATTTTATTGGTCACAAAAAAGAATCGGCACTTCACAACAGGTTATTTTGGAGGATCCAATAACAATGTGATCCAAGTTATCTAAACACTCGTCAAATATAACTCCCCCAGATTCTGCTTACAGGAAAGTCTTCCTGAAACAATATTTTCAACCTGTGTAAATAAATTTAAAACTTCTGTCGATGGGTATGTTAGAAAATGAACTGTCAGTGTCGATGTCTGCATTATCTAATTAATATGGCAAGGCATTTAATGACCATAATATAGTCAAAGAATTCAAAATAAAAATTATAATTATGATCTAGAAAAAGTGAAAATATTAGACAAAATTTTCGAAAAATGACCACTCAATTTACCAATATTAGTTATAATTAATTTTCTTTAGTCTAATGAATTGATTTTAAAGAGCAGTTTAATGGATGACAATTCGTTGTGTTTAAATTTACAATGTATACACACTTATTTTGTTAGCTGGGGTTTAGCAGTGGGGTTAAAGTTTTAAAAATGTTGTTTCTTTAATGCAGAAAGGACACACTTGTCAATAGCTGCGTGTTAAAGGTTATTTACTTTCTTTTAATGTAGACCAGTTCGGAATGCACATACCTTAAAAATAGGGGAAGCAGGTATTGCTTACACTTTATTTTCTTGGAAACGTAATATATAGAGTTCAAAATTCATATTCCTTCGAGTAACTCTGAAGTGTGCTTTATTTTCTATAGGCTAGATGGTATTTGCTTATTCAGTTATGTTAGACAAGCATTAAAAACATAAATAATAATTAAAAATTCAAGATATAACACTTCATTTTTTAACTATAAAAATTCGAAACATGAACTAAAAATGGTAAATGAAGGAGTACCGGTAGCAAAAATGTAATATGATAATATGAATTATAGACTGACTAAAAAATCCGTGCTGAGTGCCAAAATGAAAGTTTTGAGTAAAAAGTATATACCCTCCTAAAACCAACAGTTTGAATTTAGCCTATTTCCTATTTTTTCATCTTAATTGTTGTCTAACATTATTCTGTAAAGACTTATCGAAGTTTAATAGACCTTTTAATTTTTACCTTTATGAAAATAATATTTTCCCTGCAAACAGAGGGATAAGTACATTTATATTGTTATAATATAACCTGGAAGACTTTTTTTATGTTGATCATTTAAAGTGCAGTCAGAAAAAAACAGGTTGAGGTTTTGTTTAAAAAAACTAGAAGTATTTTTTACTTAATTTATTACAAATACAAAATCAAAGTTAATGTATTTCAGAAGGTTCTTAAAAAAGCAATGTACCAAAGCTGTCTTTAAAATAAAACTCTGTTACTGAACTAACTCTTCATAAAAAGGTTTGTTTTCTTCTTTCAGGTAAGGAATAACTTCATGAATTATTCCATTTTCTCAGTTTTTAATCTCACTTCTAATTCCAACAGTGGTAGTTCCAATCCTTTTATTGTTACCGTTTTAATTCCTTTCTTTAACACATTTTTCTGCCCCCATGATTCTATTTCACTAAAAGTTTTTTTTAGATCCAGGTTTGGCCTTTGAGATTTTCACCCAAGCAACCCTTGAAATTTCCAGATTAGTAGTGTTAAGGTAGTCTTTTGCTGCCTTTGCGAAGTCAAAGAAATCTCTCTTTTCCATCATTGTTGTCAGGAAAAGTCTTTTGTGACAAGCATTACATAAAGGTCTGGCACAATGCAGCTCTGGACCTCTGGCATTGTAGCCAGGATTTTACTTTAGAACTGGTGGAACATAGACCCAATCGCATTATTTGAACAACTTCCACTAGCCAAGTTTTAACTGAGTAGTAATAGGCACATAGTCCACATTTCACATTAAACCGAACTTCTTCATTTTTGGCACTTAGCACGGATTTTATAGTCAATTGCTGTGATAGGAAAGGTGTAAAATTATATTATAAACCGTTGTAAATTTAAAAATAAACGTTTCATTCAAGAAAGCGTGTACCAATGTAAGATATATAGTATGTACATAGTCCTGAGTCTATAATACTCGTATAACAGATAGAATCTAAATAACTAGTAGTGCCACAGAATATAAAATTTATGTTATCATTACAGGAAATAACCTTTTTCACGACTATTAATGTAATAATAGGAAAAACGTTCTTCCTTTCTGAATAGGATGCGCATGGGGAAGACGACGATAAGAAGCAATCACATGCTGAAGATGCTTTCCTTCACTGGAAAGATGGTGTACAAGACGAGAGAGAAGGTAAGTAAGTACACACTCTTATTTAGTGAAGTATGTCACTTCTTTATTTTTTCATTTGTTGGGTTAACTGGTTAAATATTTATGGAAATTAGGTCTTCTTGGAAATCTGTTTACTTGTCTGGGGAAGGGAAAATGGATATGAGCCGATGTGTTTTTCGCCTTAAAATCGATCATAACCTATCATTTACTTATTATATGACTCTTATATGTTTGTTAAAACAGAAATGCTTTTATTCCTCCTATATTCACGACAATATTTTCTCTTTTCGTAGGTGTTCGTGTCGAAGGTAACTCAAGAAGTTCCATTAATCTTCAATGGGTCTACAAGTATTTGAATGGAAAAGGTTACCCGATTCATCTGTCAACCAGAAATGAAAAATCCAACTTTAGAAGGCAGTGTAAGCGATTCTTTCTTCGTGGCGGTAAGATGTATTATAAGAAGACTACCAGTACATCAACTTATGAACGAGAAGTTGTCTTCGAATTGCGAAAACGGGAACAGATTTTGAAGATGATACATGAGGGTGCAGACACAAATTATGAAGCAGCTGCCCTGTCGAGCCATCGAGGTCGAAACTCATGTGAAGCTATTCTGAGAAAGAGGTTCTACTGGCCTTCAATATCCCTTGATCTGCGAAGCTACCTAAAAACATGTGAAAAATGTCAGAAAATTAATCCTGCCACATTGCATGTCACTCCTCAACTTCAGCCAATCACGGTACCTGCACAGGTCATGAAACAAATTGGCGTAGACCTGATTCAATTACCAGAAGTAAATGGCTTAAAATATGCTGTCATTGCTGTAGATTATTTCAGTAAATGGTCTGAAGCTAGAGCTTTAAAGGATAAACGAGCCGAAACATTGACTCGATTCTTGTATGAAGATATAATATGTCGTCATGGTTGTCCAGACATTCAAATCAATGACCAGGGGAAAGAATTCGTAAATTCAGTATGCAGTGTGCTACACAAATTAACGGGGGTAAAGCAAAGAATTACGTCAGCTTACCATCCTCAATCAAATGGATTGGTTGAACGACAAAATCGAACAATAAAGACATTTAAAAAAAAGTTTTATTGGAGGACGTCCAAAGGTGGCCAGATATTTTGCACGGTGTTTTGTTTGCTCATCGTACGTCGGTGCACTCATCAACGAAATATTCTCCCTTTTACATTCTGTACCAGAGAGAACCTGTTCTTCCAATAGATGTTAGTACAGCAATTGAAGCAGGCATCGAAGCGGAAGCAGATGCGATGCAAGAAAATTATGAAAACCTCCATGAACATCAAGAAATGCCACTGGATACAGAAGCTGAGAGTAACTTACATCCCAAGGACCTTCCTCTCGACAAAAAGAATTTTGATAATATTCTTCAGTCTCTAGTAAATATGAGAGAAGCCATACAAAAAGATATAAAAGAAAACATTTCGAAAGCCCAGGACAAGCAGAAAAATGATTATAACCGTAGGCACTCTCCTTCTGGTAAATTTCTTGCTGGACAAAAAGTATTAGTCAAGAACTTAAGACGCTGTGACCGTAAAGGTGGATGGTCCTCACTCCCATGGACTGGACCATACTTTATATCAAGAATACATTCCAACAATCTGGTTTCTTTAAAGTCAACAAAAACTGGAAAAGAGCTGAAGAGAAAACATAATATCAAAAACTTGAAGTTCTTCCAAGAGAGATTACCTACATTGAAAGAACAGGACATTGAAAATATTGAAGATCAGAAAATGAACTCTACATCTAGGATTAACGAAGGCGATTGCAAACGTGAGGAGACACACATTAGTAAACATGAAGGTGAAATAACAGATTTTGAGTCAGACGAATCAAAGTACGAAACGCCCACTTATATATCGAAGAACGAGAAGCGATATTTCTTGCCGGTGGACTTCGTTTGGCAGGAGAAACAGTGCCGTGCTCTGCAATTGAATTTGATTTGCCGCAGAGGATGCATTGCTCAGCAAGTGCCCTTGAAGCATCCGTCCCAGTTCGAGAATGTTCTGGGCGATGGAAATTGCTTCTTCCGCTGCATTTCTCTATATATAACGGGGGATCAACAGTTTCACAATACTTTACGGAAGAAGATAGTGGAATTCATGGAAAAGGATGAAAGAGTAAATAAATATGTTAGAGGCGCAAAATCATATCTTGAAAAGAGTTTAATGATGGTAGAAAATACATGGGCAACAGATGTGGAAATCTACAGCACAGCATTGGTGTTAAATTCTGACATTTACGTATTTTTCAGTGGTGATTGGCAGTTGTTTAGCCATAATGGAAAAATTCCAAAGAAAGTTAGGGCAGGACAACGGGGACTATACTTGCAAAATAAAAATAATCATTTCATGATTGTAACAATGGTTTGCTCTAATACTTAGATGACCTAATGCATGTACTTTACATTTGCATTTACATATTTAAATATTTTATATACTTTACAACTTGTCCAGAATCTATATCTTTCATCTTTTTTTTCATTTCTTTCTTTAGTAACTTGTATTATATATTATTCGAGTACTTAATGATGGAATTTCTTTTCTTTGTATTTAATGAAGGTTTCGTGCATTCAGGCATATAATTTCTTGTTTTCATTTATTATTATTATTATTATTATTATTATTATTATTATTATTATTATTATGTATATCATGTATTTGCCCTGGCTGAGTTGTAGAGAAGTCCTTATGGCCTTAACTCGGCCAGGTTAAATAAATAAATATATATATATATATATATGTTTTGTTTTTGTACGCGTCAGTGAAGAACAAACTTTGAGCGACAGCAATCTATGGGGACAAAATTTCATTCGATAAGATTAATTCACTAGGAAATGCCAAACGCATCTAATGAACAACACAACTCTCTTGTCTTTTCTATCCATCTTACATCACATATTTCATGATCAATCTTTTTCTGACGGTTCCACCCCTGACATTTCTTTGATGTTTGTGTGGGGAGTCTTATTTTCACGGGATGTTTATACCCCCGTCAATTCTTCTTGGGTTAAAAGCATCCCCAGCGAAACGTCCAACAATTTTTCAATAATGTTTCAACAATTGTCAGCATTCCTTGGGGAGTCTTATTTTCCCGGGGTAATTATGCCCCCTGTGTGAAGTCAATTCCTCCTGGGAAAATAGTACCCACCTGCGGCAATTAGTTCTTTGATTTTTGTGTGGGAACTCTTATTTTCCCGGGAATTTTTACCCCCCCCCGTGTGGGAAGTCAATTCAACCTTGGGTTAAAAGCACCACCTAGCGGCACTTGTTCTCTGATATTTTCAAGGATTCCTTGGGGTTCTTATTTTCCGGGGTAATTATACCCCCCCTGTGTGAAAGTCAATTCCTCCTTGGGAAAATAGTACCCACCAGCGGCGACTAGTTCTTTAATTTTTGTGTGGAGTGTCTTATTTTCGCGGGAATTTTTTACCCCCTCTGTGAAGTCAATTCTTCTTTGGGTTAAAAGCACCCCCAGCGGCAACTTGTTCTTTGATATTCTCAAGGATTACTTGGGGGGGGCTTATTTCCCCGGTATAATTATACCCCCCTGTGTGAAGTCAATTCCTCCTGGGAAAATAACCCACCTGCGGCGACTAGTTCTTTAATTTTTATGTGGATAGCCTACCCCCCCGTGTGAGGTCAATTCTTGGGTTAAAAGCACCCCCCTGCGGCACCTAGTTCTTTGATATTTTCAAGGATTCCTTGGGGGTCTTATTTTCCCTGGGTTATTATACCCCCCCCCCGTGTGAAGTCAATTCCTCCAGGGAAAATAATACCCACCTGCGGCGACTAGTTCTTTGATGTTTGTGTGGGGAGTCTTATTTCCCCGGGAATTTTTTACCCACCTGTGTGAAGTCAATTCTTCTTGGGTTAAAAGCACCACCCAGCGGCACCTTGTTCTTTGATATTTTTAAGGAATCCTAGGGGTGTCTTATTTTCCCGGGGTAATTATACTCCTCTGTATGAAGTCAATTACTCCTGGGAAAATAGTACCTTGAAAAACCACCCCTATGTAAAATTAAATCATTTGGAGGTGCAAATCAATTTAGATACTTAATATTACTCAGTGAGATGTTTATCTGTCGAAAAAACAATCTTTAATGGCTAAAATTGCAAGTGGGGTGAAAACTACCCTCTAGACGATTTACTGTGGCTAAAGTTGTCCATATCTGCAAAACCTGGGTGACCTTCAAAAACCACCCCTATGTAAAATTAAATCATTTGGGGATGAAAATCAATTCTGATAGTTAATATTACTCTGTAAGATGTTTATATGTCGAACAAATAATTTTAAACGGGATATATTGCAAGTGGGGTGAAACTACCCTCTAGACGATTTACAGTGGCTCAAGTTGTCCATATCTGTGAAATGTGGGTGATCTTGAAAAACTATGTAAAATGAAATCATTAGGGAATGAAAATCACTTCAGATAGTTAATATTACTCTATAAGATGGTTATATGTCGAAAAAACAATTTTTAATGGCATATATCGCAAGTGGGGGTGAAAACTACCCTCTAGACGATTTACAGTGGCTCAAGTTGTCGATATCTGTAAAAACCTGGGTGACCTTGAAAAGCCACCCCTATGTAAAATTATATCATTTGGGGGTGTAAATCAATTCAGATAGTTAATATTACTCAGTAAGATGTTTATATGTCGAAAAAACAATTTTTAATGGCTAAGATTGCAAGTGGGGGTGAACACTACCCTCTGGACGATATACAGTGGATCAAGTTGTCCATATTTGCAAAAACCTGGGTGACCTTGAAAAACCACCCCTATGTAAAATTAAATCATTTGGGGGTGAAAATCAATTCTGATAGTTAATATTACTCTATAAGATGGTTATATGTCGAAAAAACAATTTTTAATGGCATATATCGCAAGTGGGGGTGAAAACTACCCTCTAGACGATTTACAGTGGCTCAAGTTGTCGATATCTGTAAAAACCTGGGTGACCTTGAAAAGCCACCCCTATGTAAAATTATATCATTTGGGGGTGTAAATCAATTCAGATAGTTAATATTACTCAGTAAGATGTTTATATGTCGAAAAAACAATTTTTAATGGCTAAGATTGCAAGTGGGGGTGAACACTACCCTCTGGACGATATACAGTGGATCAAGTTGTCCATATTTGCAAAAACCTGGGTGACCTTGAAAAACCACCCCTATGTAAAATTAAATCATTTGGGGGTGAAAATCAATTCTGATAGTTAATATTACTCTGTAAGATGTTTATGTCGAAAAAATAATTTTAAATGGCATATACTGCAAGTGGGGGTGAAAACTACCCTCTAGACGATTTACAGGGGCTCAAGTTGTCGATATCTGTAAAAACCTGGGTGACCTTGAAAAACCACCCCTATGTAAAATTAAATCATTTGGGGGTGAAATCAATTCAGATAGTTAATATTACACTGTAAGATGTTTATATGTCGAAAAAATATTTTTAAATGGGATATATTGCTAGTGGGGGTGAAAACTACCCTCTAGACGATTTACAGTGGCTCAAGTTGTCCATTTCTGTAAAAACCTGGGTGACCTTGAAAAACCACCCCTATGTAAAATTAAATCATTTGGGGGTGTAAATCATGTCAAATAGTTAAAATCACTCAGTACGATTTTTTATTGTTGTAAAATAAATTTTTAATGGGTTAGATTGGTTGCGGGGGTGAAAACTACCCTCTAGACGATTTACAGTTGCTCAAGTTGTCCATTTCTGTAAAAACCTGGGTGACCTTGAAAAACCACCCCTATGTAAAATTAAATCATTTGGGGGTGTAAATCATGTCAAATAGTTAAAATCACTCAGTACGATTTTTTATTGTTGTAAAATAAATTTTTAATGGGTTAGATTGGTTGTGGGGGTGAAAACTACCCTCTAGACGATTTACAGTGGCTCAAGTTGTCCATTTCTGTAAAAACCTGGGTGACCTTGAAAAACCACCCCTATGTAAAATTAAATCATTTGGGGATGAAAATCAATTCTGATAGTTAATATTACTCTGTAAGATGTTTATATGTCGAAAAAATAATTTTAAATGGCATATATTGCAAGTGGGGGTGAAAACTACCCTCTAGACAATTTACAGGGGCTCAAGTCGATATCTGTAAAAACCTGGGTGACCTTGAAAAACCACCCCTATGTAAAATTAAATCATTTGGGGGTGAAATCAATTCAGATAGTTAATATTACACTGTAAGATGTTTATATGTCGAAAAAATATTTTTAAATGGGATATATTGCAAGTGGGGGTGAAAACTACCCTCTAGACGATTTACAGTGGCTCAAGTTGTCCATTTCTGTAAAAACCTGGGTGACCTTGAAAAACCACCCCTATGTAAAATTAAATCATTTGGGGGTGTAAATCATGTCAAATAGTTAAAATCACTCAGTACGATTTTTTATTGTTGTAAAATAAATTTTTAATGGGTTAGATTGGTTGTGGGGGGTGAAAACTACCCTCTAGACGATTTACAGTGGCTCAAGTTGTCCATTTCTGTAAAAACCTGGGTGACCTTGAAAAACCACCCCTATGTAAAACTAAATCATTTGGGGTGTAAATCATGTTAAATAGTTAAAATCACTCAGTACGATTTTTTATTGTTGTAAAATAATTTTTTAATGGGTTAGATTGGTTGTGGGGGTGAAAACTACCCTCTAGATGATTTATATAGACTTAATTTGTTCATTTCTGCAAAAATGTGGATGACCTTGAAAAACCACCCCTTCATAAAATTAACCCCCTTGGGGGTGTAAATCATGCCAAATATCTTATATCACTCCACATGATGTTTATATGTCAAAAAATAATGTTTAATTGTGTTAGATTGGAAGTGGAGTGAAAACCACCCTTTGGTCATGGATGGTCATAAGATTACCTATAAATTATTATAAAACTAGATTTAAAAAAAAATTATCTTAATTTTTAAAAATTATCTTAATTATCTTAATTTGGTTTGATATAAGGTTGGTATTGCAGGTCTCTGCTTTACCGACCTATTCATCGTTTTAGGGTTTCATATTTTTTATTTAACAAATCTACGCTATTACTACTCTTGGGTTAATAACACCCCCCCCCAGCGGCACCTTGTTCTATATGATATTTTCAAGGATTCCTTTGGGGATATTTTTTTTCCCGGGGTAATAATACCCCCCTGTGTGAAGTCAATTCCTCCTGGGAAGATTGTACCCACCTGCGGCGATTAATTCTTTGAAGTTCGTGTTGTTTGTTGTGCGTCAATTTTTCCCGGGGAGATTTTACCCTGCTTCCTAATATCCCGGGAAAAATAGATCCCCGGTAATATTTTCCCGGGAATTTTTGACGTCGGGGGTCTTATTCTCCCGAAGTCAAGTTTTCCCGTTACAATTTTCACGGGGTAATTATACCCCCCTGTGTGAAGTCAATTCCTCCTGGGAAAATAGTACCCACCTGCGGCGGCTAGTTCTTTGATTTTTGCGTGGGGAGTCTTATTTTCCCGGGAATTTGTTACCCCCCTGTTTGAAGTCAATTCTTCCTTAAGTTAAAAGCACCCCCAGCGGCAGCTTGTTCATTGATATTTTCAAGGATTCCTTAGGGGGTCTTATTTTCCCGGGTTAATTATACCCCCCCCTGTGTGAAGTCAATTCCTCCTGGGAAAATAGTACCCACCTGCGGCGACTAGTTCTTTGATTTTTGTGTGGGGAGTCTTATTTTCCCGGGAATTTTTAACCCCCCCCCCCCCGTGTGAAGTCAATTCTTCTTGGGTTAAAAGCACCCCCCAGCGGCACCTTGTTCTTTGATATCTTCAAGGATTCCTTGGGGGGTCTTATTTTCCCGGGATAATTATGCCCCCTGTGTGAAGTCAATTCCTCCCGGGAAAATAGTACCCACCTTCGGCTACTAGTTCTTTGATGTTTGTGTGGAGAGTCTTATTTTCCCGGGGTATTTATACCCCCCAGCGGCAACTTGTTCTTTGATATATTCAAGGATTCCTTCGGTGTCTTATTTTCCCGGGGTAATAATACCCCCCTGTGTGAAGTCAATTCCTCCTGGGAAGATTGTACCCACCTGCGGCGATTAGTTCTTTGAAGTTCGTGTTGTTTGTTGTGCGTCAATTTTTCCCGGGAAGATTTGACCCTGCTTCCTAATATCCCGGGAAAAATAGACCCCCGGTAATATTTTCCCGGGATAATAATACCCCCCTGTGTGAAGTCAATTCCTCCTGGGAAGATTGTACCCACCTGCGGCGATTAGTTCTTTGAAGTTCGTTTTGTTTGTTGTGCGTCAATTTTTCCCGGGAAGATTTTACCCTGCTTCCTAATATCCCGGGAAAAATAGACCCCCGGTAATATTTTCCCGGGATAATAATACCCCCCTGTGTGAAGTCAATTCCTCCTGGGAAGATTGTACCCACCTGCGGCGATTAGTTCTTTGAAGTTCGTTTTGTTTGTTGTGCGTCAATTTTTCCCGGGAAGATTTTACCCTGCTTCCTAATATCCCGGGAAAAATAGACCCCCGGTAATATTTTCCCGGGATTTTTTGACGTCGGGGGTCTTATTCTCCCGAAGTCAAGTTTTCCCGTTACACCGGCATCTTTATTCTTTGGTTGTTTTATACATGCGGAGATCAAGCTTGCGCTTTTGACTCCTGTATGTACGTGTATGGTAACAGTGATTTTTCAGTTTCTTTGAAAGATGTTTCATTGAATTATAAAATGCCTTCATGGATAAGATTTGGCTGGATTTTGTACACTGGAAATATATTCATTAATAAAGAGTTCTCATTAAAGCATTTGTATTTCCAGTGATAGACTATAACAACTTTGTAAATTTGTTATGGCATCTTCCACTGAGTCCATGTGTAGAATTGCATGTAGATAATTATTTGTTGTTCCGTAATCAGTGCCTGTGATAGTTCTTAACACTGATCACTGAAATCCCTTTAAGCGGCTATTATGAGGTCTTGTTTGCTGATGACTAGGATGGATCATATAGAAGTTTCAATCTCATTAGCATGATATATACCCACAAGTACATTCTAGATGTAGGAAATTGCTTAGGTAATGTATTTTGTGTGGAATGGTCAATAATAATTGCAATACCCTCTCCTGGTGAAACTTTTCTATCATATCTATGCACTACATAGTTGGGCACTTTAACTGTGTCGCTTTGTAAAGATGAATTTCATTAACACAACCAATATCTACTGCATTGTCACGCAGATATTGTTTAAATTCGAAACGTTGATTTTTGAGTCCATTGACATAATTTTATACTGTTAGATGTTAGTCCAGTAGCGTAAAACCAAAAAATTAGACGAATCGGAAATAATTGCTACAAAAGGTTTTATTGTTTTAATGGCTTCATTTGTTGCCCAATATGACTATCCTAGGTTTTCCCTCTCGGCGGAGTTGTGCATAAGTGGTGGGGGTAAAAATGTGACCCCCCAAAGGGGTAGTTTTGCGGTTTTACGGTTTTATCTCGTAAATGACTCACGATATCGAAAACATAGTGGTATTAAAAGTTGTAGGGCATTAAATTCTGCATTGAATGAGACTAGACACATATTTTTTGGACAACCCGTTCCCATAATACTGCTCATCAAAGTTGGACAAATTTTACATATTTATGAAAAATTTTCGTTTTAAGTTCTGCTTTTTGGTAATATCATCTAACTTAACCCATCTATCAATAAAGTGGTCAATACAAAAGTAATAAAGGAATAAATTCTGCGTTCGATGAGATTAGAAGTGAATTTGTTGGACCACCCGTTTCCGTAAAGTTCTACATTTAGTCCAGTAGTGTAAAACCAAAAAATTAGACGAATCGGAAATAATTGCTACAAAAGGTTTTATTGTTTTAATGGTTTTATTTGTTGCCCAATATGACTATCCTAGGTCCCCCCCCCCGCGGAGTTGTGCTTAAGTGGTGGGGGTAAAAATGTGACCCCAAAAGATGTAGTTTTGCGGTTTTACGATTATATCTTGTAAAAGACTCGCGATATCGAAAACATGGCCCTATTAAAAGTTGTAGGGCATTAAATTCTGCATTGAATGATACTAAACACATATTTTTTGGACAACCCATTCCCATACCACTGCTCATCAAAGTTGGACAAATTAGATCATTAAATCTGCTGAGCCCCTCCGCCGAAGCAAAAGACATACTACTCATGAGGTCATCTTTACCGAGTTATTGGTGGTGACCATGACTCAGGAGCAATTACTTTCCGACAGAAATAAAGCACGTCTTATTAGCTTGTTTACTGAAAGACTTGAAGGTGAATGCTTCTCAGTCAAGCAAGCTGATGAAGACGCAGACCACCTGATTGTTGCCACGGCTCTTGAGGTATCACAGGAGCATGAGAAGGTTGTGGTAGTTTGTGAAGATACACACCTCCTCATCATGCTAAATGCCCTAGCCACACCATCAGCAAACATATATTTCTCAAAACCTGGAAGAGGAACGATCCCAACAAAAGTATTTGGTCCCAACAGCTTCGAACTGGCAGACAACATCAGAAGGCCACTCATACTTCTCCACGCCATAAGTGGATGTGACACAACTTCGGCACTCTTCAGGAAGGCAAAGAAGAAGGTGGTCAAGCTGTTGGTCGAAAATATATGTCTTCTCGAAGAAATCAAACCTTTCTTCGAACATGACACTCAAGCTGAAGCTAATGCCGAAGCTGGCCTACAATTTTTAACAACCCTCTACGAAGGTAGGGCAGGAGATACTTTAGATAAATTGCGATTTGACCTATTTTCTAAAGCCCTCGTGAAATCCAAATTTAACCTGGTATCCCTACCACCAACATCCGAAGCAGCCCGCCAACATTGCTTGAGAACTTACCTACAAGTACAAATGTGGTTAGGACACCAGATGGATCCGCTCCTCTGGGGATGGCAGGCTTCAAAGTTTGGACTTGACCCCGTTCCTACCTCCAAGGAGCCAGCTCCACAATCTTTTCTCTCCACAATTTTCTGCAAGTGCAACAAGGGGTGTGCACGTGATTGTGGGTGTCGGAGGCTGGAATCAATTGCTCATCGATTTGTGCCAACTCCAAGGGGAACTCCTGCACTAACTCCCTCCAACCAGATGCAACTGACGAACCAGATGTTGACGAGACCTGGACTGCATATATGGGGCGACGACAATTACAGACTTTTACGAGTCGAGTGATGTGGTGACGGACTCCTTATCGGAAATTACAGACATTTTGAGGAGCCGAGTGGCCCAACGACAATGAAACGTCGACGTCTGTAAAATTTGTGTATCTACCATTTTCCCCTTTTCATCTTCATACTTTTAACTACAATTTTTGTTATGAAATAAAATCATCACTAATTGATTTGAAGAATAGTGTTTCTTTTCTACAATTTTCATATTTTATATATTTACTAAGCACAAGACTAGTACAACGGAGTACTATAGTACTATGTTTACACATCTCTATTACCGTATTAAAATAATTAGAAAATTCTTGACCAATTTGCTTCATTTTTTTTTAACGAATGGTATTCAAGCACAGATGTTATCGGGCATTGGAAATCACCCAACTACCACCATCTTCGAGATACAGAAATTCTGTAACTTTGAGAGGCGATATCTCAGGCAGCCGGTGATAGGCTAAGACCACTCACCAGAAACAGCTCTTTAACATGCCGAATTGATCACTCAAATCAGTTGAGTGAGAGGAAAGTTATGCGCGGACAATCAATTTTTATAAAACTGAAAAGGAAAAAAAAAGAGAGATTTTTAATAATAACAAACAAACAAAAATTGTGTTGGGGTGCAAGAATTTCTTCTTCTTTTCTTAATTTTTTTAGAGATATTTTTAGTTAACAAAAAAAAGTGATGGGGGCTAGACATTTTCTTCTTCTTCTTTCAGAAGTGTTGCAGAGCAGCACGGGTACACAAGTTTTTCAGAAATATGTAAAATTTGTCCAAATTTGATGAGCAGTATTATGGGAATGGGTTGTCCAAAAATATGTGTTTAGTATCATTCAATGCAGAATTTAATGCCCTACAACTTTTAATAGGACCATGTTTTCGATATTGTGAGTCATTTACGCGATATAACCGTAAAACCACAAAACTACCCCTTTTGGGGTCACATTTTTACCCCCACCACTTATGCACAACTCCGCCGAGGGGGAAAACCTAGGATAGTCATATTGGGCAACAAATGAAGCCATTAAAACAATAAAACCTTTTGTAGCCATGATTTCCGATTCGTCTATTTTTTTGGTTTTACACTACTGGACTAAATGTAGAACTTTAGGGAAACGGGTGGTCCAACAAATTCACTTTTAATCTCATCGAACGCAGAATTTATTCCTTTATTACTTTTGTATGGGCCACTTTATTGATAGATGGGTTAAGTTACATGATATTACCAAAAAGCAGAACTTAAAACGAAAATTTTTCATAAATATGTAAAATTTGTCCAACTTTGATGAGTAGTATTATGGGAACGGGTCGTCCAAAAAATATTCGTTTAGTCTCATTCAATGCAGAATGTAATGCCCTACAACTTTTAATACCACCATGTTTTCGATATCGTGAGTCCTTTACGAGATATAACCGTAAAACCACAAAACTACCCCTTTGGGGGCCACATTTCTACCCCCCACCACTTATGCACAACTCCGCCGCGGGGGAAAACCTAGGATAGTCATATTGGGCAACAAATGAAGTCATTAAAACAATAAAACCTTTTGTATAGCAATTATTTCCGATTTGGATTTTAATTCTACTGGACTATGTGTAAAGGCCTACAACCTCTCCATCTTCTGGACTGAATCTCTAACAATCCAGGCGCCTCACTCTCTAGGAACCTTCCACATCGCTAGACCTATAAGAACATAGTTTGCAATATTTGATTGGCAGCCATAAATCCTAACGAGGGTTGCAGTAGGCCTAATATGTAGGATAGGAACTGTTTGAACTCTTTATTAATGGAATTAAACAATGAAAATCCTATCAGTACGGCTCTTAAACAGGACTCTTCCAACGAACATTTATGCTTCTTCCGCCTTTGGGAGTTTGATAGTGGTAGAAAGACTTCGGATACATAGGTCCAAGAACTCATGTCATAGACTTTAACATGCATAAAGTGGGTACTATCAGACAGAATGTCAGTTTTGAAGAATTTAGAATAGAGTAGCATATTTTAAATAACAGTTATAGTACGTCTGCTTTATCCTGACACAAAATTCAGCAGGTAGCCAAAATTTACTCACTCCACTATTCCACTGACCTCAGGATAGGGTAGGGTCGTATAGAAAAAATGTAGAAAAACAAGAAATTCGCCGTTAAGTAATTGACAGACGTGCTTCAGCTCTCATATTGTCGTGTAGAAAAGCAGACGTGGCGGCTTGTTACTGTGAATGGTGTTGGTGTAAAATATTTATTTTATATTTTTGAAAGTAAATTGTAATATTCACATTTATTTGACTTTGGGATTTACTGCATTATTTTATTCCAGTGACATTTATAATGATACCGTAATAATAAATCACGCTTTTCTAAACGACAATACGAAAATTGAAACACATGTGTAAGGTATTAAAGCAATGAAAATTCCGGTACAAAAAAAATAACCAGGAGAGATACATTTTTATAGAAAGACCTTATGTGGGAGTAAGACGATTTACATACTTACGGAAACTCAAAGACTTGCATAATTCTAACCGCCATAATATTTATTTGAGCGAAACGTGGGGTAATAACTTATATTAGGAGTAAATAAATAGTTGGTACTCCGAATCTGGCTTTATCCCTAATTCCATGTTATATTGCAAATTTATATCGAGGAACAGTTATATGCAAACACTTCAAAAATGATTTGATCAAAATTCTATTCCAAATATTCCTCCAAATTCAATAACACTAATGGATAACGCTAGCTACAATTCAAAATAAACCTCGTGCCTACCTACACTTACTTACTCAATGGCAATAGACAATTCCTCAGGAAGCTAAAGAAATATTATCCATTTTATGGAACCCGAAGGTTCATTGCCACGTTTACCTAAGCCCGCCATTCAACCCTATTCTGCGCTAACTCCATCCAACCATTCCTCGCAAATTCTACTTCCCTTAAATCTATCCTTATATTGTCCTCCCACCTACGTCTAGATCTTCCAAGAGGTCTTTTCTCTTCGGGTCTCCCATTCAATACTTTTGAGATATGTCTTTCCTCCCCATGCGTGCAACATGTCCATCCCATTTCATCTATGATTTAGTTACCCTTACAGATTTTGAAGCTCGTCGTAATACCTACTCCGTGTGAAAATCAGACACGCAAACTTGTTTAAGTGGAGGCTATATTAATTCTGATCCCGTGCTATCCCCAGAAAATCAGTGCTATATGGCTGAATTAAATCAGTCAAGACAATCACAGCCATTACGAGATAGGCACAGTACGAAACAACATGACCACACAGTTATAGCCTACGTTTACTGCCATACCATTGTGACTTAAACCCTATTGAATTAATATGAAATAAACTAAACTCCGTGGCGCTACATCCCTGGAGGACTTTGCCTACCACCCGACCGCTGCGTCATCCACCACAGGCAGATGGCAGGATTGGGCATGTGGTCAGCATGCCGACACCCACGGCCGTTAATGGTGGTTTTCATGACCGAATTGAACTAATAAGGGCACTGGTAAAATACGATATCACTGTCGGAAATAGCAATGAAGTAAAAAAGTTAATTCTGTGCATTGGAAAAATGCTTGTGTTCATGGTTAAAAAATTAAAGGATTTCGTTGGGTTAAATACAGTATAGTTTTGGTGTTGGGCAAATTTATTAAGAATTTAGGCGATTCAGATCCTGATTAAAGTGGCATAAACCTCACTGAGCACCACTGCTTCTTGCAGTTACAATGATGGGTATATCTCCTCTGCCACCCTCGTCAAAGTGACAGCTTCAAAATATGGAGTGAGTAACCTTCCACAATAGTATGTTTCTATCTCTTTCTGTTCAATACCTGACTTCTGCCAAACATCTTCTGTCTCAATTTTCTGAACTGTGCCAGCTTAGACCAAACGGACTCTAATAAATGAGCTGCCCCAACGAAATGCCATGGACTCACAGGTCCAAATCCCGTTGCGGGCCATTGTGTTGAGATTTTTTGAGTTTTTCTCGCTCGTCGAGAAGAATACCAGATTGGAATTTAATTTCCCTTGGCATTATAAAATATATGTGAGGTGAAGATAGACCCAAATGACTTCTGACGTCAATATAATATAAATAATGAATTACGTGTTAGCTTATATTTTCCCTCTAAATTTCTTTAAAAAATATATTTTTGATTAGGCTTAACATTCTTAGAGGTAAAATCCCATAGGCGCGGACCCGTTTTTTAGAACTCGAGATTCTCTTCATAAAACACTTACGAATCGTATATCTCACGAATTTTGTTATAGATAGATGTGTGGAGAGGAGATGTTGTCTTGGCGAATGATTTGGTCCGCCCTAAATGATACACGGTCTTTTATATCACGATCTAGCGAATACTTCCTTATTCTCCGCAATTTTTCTGTCCTCGTCCTCGTGATTGGACGTTGGAGGTGTGACGTCATATCGCTAAACGAGATATGATTGTCGGTGAACAGTCTGACGAACCTAAAAAGGTACAAGCCACTAGCTGCTCGTAAGAAATGGTGGTTGTGATAGAAACCTTGTGCCATTCAGTATATTGCTCCTTAACAAAACAGCGGAGCTTGGCTGGTGCGCGCATACAATCGTCTGCTGTCACTACATAGGCCTACAAGAAGAACAATTGGTCACACTGCCTCACTCATAAACAAAAAAATCACACAGTCCGTGGAAATGTGAATATCGCGTGAATGGGTCCGCGCCATTGGGATATATTAGGGGAAAGGAATAATCTAGAACTCTTCCATCGCAAATACAAACAGTGTTCATGACATACATTTTGCTAAAAGATGATTCTATGACGTTACTTGCCGATATTATTTCTATAGCCTATGGGTAGGCATGAAATGCATAATTTAATTGGTAAATGCTTCAACGCCTTGTACAAGAAAGTCATCATCCCTATTTTACTCTGTTATATGACAGATCGGCATGTCATTACCTAATCAGCGGATGTAATTTAAGTGTCATCTTGTGTTCAGTAATGACTAGTTAATTCTCAAGTCCCGCGCCACACAATTATCTTATTAACTGGACAATGCACTGGATGTTTTGTGCTCATTACTGTCATTATAACGTAAATTGCACTGTAGACGTTCAGTCATATAGACTTGGGAGATTACTTCTAGCTTATTCCTAAGCATACAACAGGAACTGAGTTCATAGCCAAGCGGGAATGCGATTAGAGTACATAGCAGCATATATGTCTGTAGATGAATGTAAATTTCTGCTTCCGGATTTGTCGCCGATATCTGCTTTGACCGAACATGCTCATGTTTTCATTTGTAACTTATTCGATTAATTCACTGATCAGTGAAATGCTAATCTTGCTGTTTCAGTTAATTTCCTTGTCATTTTAATTTCTATGAAAGACTTGTTTTCTGCCCATATTCATAGTTTTCTGTTATTTAATGTTTACTATATTCATCTGTATCTAGAAACATAGTTATTACATAGGCTCTATAACACTTTTTTGTGTGGATAACTTCGGCCAGGCTTGTTAGCTCTGAACTAATTATGCTTTTAGAGACTTGAAATCCTCCATAAATCCTTTTAAATGGGCTGGATGCAATGCACGATGGTGGGTATGGTTCAGATGCTTATTTTGTTTGATATTTAGATTGCAGGGCGCTGTTGGGGATACGACGTAATGCAGTTAGTTTAAGCAGGCCTACTGTGCCACTAACCGGAATGCTTAGGGGGTTCTTTCCCAATGAGGTCATGGGAATTTTTCAGTTCAACTGGCCCTTCTTTTGGTACTGTGGCCCTGGAGTCGACTCAGCCTCTTAAGAGAAATGAATACCAAGAAAAATCGTAGGCCTACCAGGTTTTATTTTTTATTTATCATTATTTTATCTTTTTGCTCTTTAACCTACTATATCGTTAGATATACAAACCAAAGGCCGTTGGGGAGGGGTCAAATCATTATGTCGCATACGTTAGGACGGGTATGGAGGGACTCCTAGATAGGTGTTCAGTAAGATGCAAAACCTCCCTCCCAGACGAAGGCATGGTCAACTGATATTTTCACGTAAATTTTTCTGTGATATGATTCGTATATAAGTCTATTTAATTTAAAATTAGTAATTTGTTTACATGTCCGAACTTATCTACGACTTTAAATTTCTATTCTTAGCTAAGTTCTGCTTCAGCTAAAATATGTGGGATATATTCTTTAATAAAGAAATTAATATATTATAAGTAGGAGCAATGAGCGAAGGAAAGAAAATGTAAATTTATTTCAGTAAGAAATGCAATGTAGTAATGTAGCAAAATATACTATTAATTTTCATTTTAGCTACATTTTAAATAACATGTAACATATAAAATATTTTTAAAATTTCGATACTTAAAATAGGTCCGAAAAATAGTGGTACCTTGTTTTAAAAATACTTCGAGTATGCCTAAGCTGTTTAGTTTACAGAAATGACAAAGCAGGTTCTTATTATTTTGAAATAGTGCAGAATAAAATGTCTTTAGCATGTCCTTCATAAATCACACTTAAATAGTATGATAAAAGATAATGTACATTAAAATTATAGCTTCCAATCATAGTCATTAATGTTTCTATTCCTCCATATCTATTTCTCGTCTTTTCTCTTTTTCCCTTTTCTTTTGAGGCGAATTATGAAATACATGACCTCGGGATTTCACTTTCATGAGGAGATTTTGCTTTATCGAGAAACAATCTAGTCGGCGAAACAAAGCTTCGACCCCCGGACAGAGTCTGATTGCCTCCTGAGAGATAATGGACCAATTGAACTCACAGAATCCACTTGCTGTCGCATGATTCTGACAAGAAAGCTGAGATTACGTTGTCAGCGGGTTAACGCAGCTGTCACTGATTTCGAAAACATTTCTTTGTAATCCAGGCAAATCATGGAGAGAACAATTCAAAAATTACAGCGTAATGTAACTTACCATTGTTTCATATATGATGCATTATTACAACGAAATTGCATCAATGCGATGTTCAATATACAAAGTTCTAAACAAAGTATCTCCATTTACCGTGGACCAGGCCATTGTGACTTGAAACACTAGATGTACAAAGTTGAAAGGCTGAATTAGATAATTTTGCTTTGACAACTTTTGTTACATTTTTTTGACAGGACTGTGGTAATATTTTTCATCCTTACCTATAATGATGTCATTATCATGTTTTGATGAAATGTAGCCCTAATGATTCTGTTGTTGAGTGCTGGAATTTGAATTGACGCTAAGCGATTAATGTAAAATTAGCTGTAATTTACTGTCGAGAATTATAATAGGGTAATCCGTTTATAACTTTCATTAAACTTTGACATTCAGCTTCATGTAGGCCTACTACTGTCACATGCTATCAGAACAAAAAATCGTTACCCCTGTAGTCCTACTTCTAGAAACAAAAGTTTCGTAGAAGCTTTATTCCACTAATAATAGTAAATTGGTATATGAATAAATTTTAACAGTGTAGGTTCAATAAATGTGATCATTAAATTTCATTTAAAGCATTCTGAAAACTTCTGTTCTCAGTACTTATAAATAGTATTTATTAAAAATGAATTCCCAATCTCTCACATCGTGAACTAAACTGAAGTTGAAAATTTCTGAGTGGAAATGTTGGTAGATGAAAATATAGATGTTTAATATTGTTTTATTTCCTCTGAATTATATTTTTACGATTTAATTTGATGAACTATTCTTATTTACCTTATCCTTACTTTACCTTTACCTTATATTGAAAAATATCGTTGTGTTGCTGTTTATTTTCAAAGTTATGCCTATAATAATAATAATAATAATAATAATAATAATAATAATATTTCAGACATTATACATAATAAAACACTATTATTATTTCGCTTAAGCTTTATTCTTCAATCAGAAAATATAATAATATTAACTCATTACAAGCAAGTCATTGAATTAATAGGACTATAATTTCTTAATTTAAAAAATAAATTATAAAATTACTTTGTCCAAGCTTAACAATCTTGCAATTATTTCTCTCAGATATTTATTATCAAGAATAGCTTTTAACTTTACTTTTTAATTGCCAGAATGGTACTTTATGAGATTGTGTGATGGACGGAAAAATGTCTGTCCAACTGTCTCTCCGTCTGTACGCGCGATAACTCAAATACGCTTTATTTATCGTATTTACATGAAACTTGGAATACGCATTTAAAAGTCCATGGGAAGAAGCCTATTTATATTGGACCAATTGGTTGACCGGTTCCGAAGTAATGCTCAATCTAGCGCCTATTTTATGGTAGTATATTAGAAAAAATTATCAAATGCAAATCAGCTCTCATGACAACTTATTGTTTTAGAGTCTTCATGTACGGCTTTGGGAGTTGCAATACAGTTAGCTTTGACAAATAACTCTTCACATATGCTTATCAAACTAGACCTCTGTCCTTCCGTAAGCCCTGCTTAAATGAAACGATCTGGAACTTAACTCTGAAATCGATAACAAAAATAACTTAACTTATTTTCTGCATTCTGGCACTTTGTTACATTAGTTTACCTGATTTTATTTACAGTAAAACCAGTTAGCGTCAATTATTTAACACAAGATTGTAGTGGTATTTTATTACGCTTACCGAAATCTCTCCTTCCCCCCCTCTCTCTCTCCCCTCCCTCTCTTTTTTTAGACGCTTATTCTTTATTCTAATGACAGAATCAGATTCAATCCGTGTGCCGAACCCAGCTAGTCATTTTTTTTAAAAAAAGCTTAATTTAGTTTATTCATTGCAGTTGATTGTATAGGTTATTTTAAAATATTGAATCATATATTATGTTAAAATATTATCCTAAATTTAGAAATTTGTAGTTTTTTCAAAATTGAAGAACAGAAATTAGCGGCATGAGCATACACTCAACTGTTCCACAAATATGCTAAACCACTTGTCCTAGAATCTAAATATTTTGCACACTTAATTAACATTGAAATTTCGTTTTAATATTTCGATTGTTTGTTTTTGAGATAATTTTAATTGAAATATTGAAGTTATGAGCGGAGCACACAAGCACACGCCTGTACTCGTGGACGATCAAGTTGCAATGCAGTTAGCTTTGACAAATGACACTACGCACATATTCCTTCACATATTCTGATTAAACTAGACCTTTTTCTTCCGTAAGCCCTGCTTAATGAATCGATCTGGAGCTTAACCCGAAAATCGGTTGAGAAGCCTATTTTCGGCATATCAGAATTGCAATTATCACTGATTAAAAAAAAACATTCTGACACTAGGTTACATCAGTTTACCGGATTTTTATTTCTTTCTGAAATAACAATCAATACCCAGTTTATGGAATGTTTAAAAAAAGTATGGCAGGCTTGCCTTGTGCGGTGCAAATCCTATGTAATCCACGATTTTTTAAAAGTAATTTACTAGATAAGTTATCTATTTTTGCGCAGTATATTTTAGATTGAGAAACTCTTTAATCCATAATGAGATATTCGTATGTTACATATAAAGTTGTGCAGATTTTTATTTAATTATTTTTTTCTGGGTCAATAACGCGTAAGAATTTGCTCAAATGTAGCCACTTACAGGGCTCTATTTGACACGTACCATCACTTTTATCGCTAGATTATCACACTTTTTTAACTGATCTCTTCTGAGGAGCATAACATTTTTACCCAGTGTACGCAGGGTCAATGTACAATGGTCACAGGGTTTAAAAGTATAATTTTGGGGAGCATTTTTAAATTTAAACCCCAAATATCGGTTTGTTTAAAAGTATAATTTCGGGTGAAATTTTTAAATTTAAACCCCCCAAATGTGCTTACCACATTGCCTATGTCTGCAAATTTTAAGTACATAACTTTTAGCTGAGATGTGTTATCTTGAAATTACAGTAACTTACATAAAATACATTATTTATAATAACTTGATAACAGATTGCACACAACATATCAAAGTCTATAAACTCCCTCAAGTCTTCATATGCAACATGCTCTGAATTCACTTTAATTTGTCAGTGTCAAGCAATCTTTCATTTTTAACGTCTCTATTCGAAAAGTAATCTTTCATCCGTTTGTGCCTTGTTTTGGATCTTGAGAGGTGGATAGGGGAGACTGAACACCCTTGGGTACTGTCCCCGTGATGGAGGAGGGGGTTGCGTCACGTGAGGGAAATCTTTGCCATTTTCAGAATTGCATCGCGACAAAACCACAGCTGCGTTTGTGATTTGTTATAATGTGTCGACATTGTTTTGTTCTCCGAGAGCATGACGTAAATAAGTTATGACTATGGATTGGTTTGTCCCAACAGTGTTACCAGATTGCTGCTGTTTTTCTCTCCGATCGTGCTTTGAGATTACATAGATGTGTGATATTTTCTCCTACATGCAAAACTGACTTACCAATGTGAAAATCCATTGGTAATGCAAAATGAAGGTGTGTGTATCGGTTTGATAGATGTGCATTGTAACGAATGCCTCTACATTATTTTGGTACTCGAAGGATATGGGGCCAGCAGTGTGTATGCTAATGACTATACTCATACCCATTCGTACAAATGGATCCACTGAAGATGTAGCCTATCCATGGAAACTATGTAGAACAGTCCTATCAGTGTTGAGATTTACTGGGCAACACACAAAAGTTCAAAAATGTGGATTTCAATATTTTCAAAATCTAAGTTAAAAACATTGCCTAACAAGACCAAAATATATTTCAGAATTGAGGATATGGCAAGAGTTCATGATTTGTTACTGTCACAGCATCAACTTCCGCAACCTCAACCTTAGGATGGTCATTGTCTCCTGGGGGACTCGAACTGCCAGGAAATTATTTCAACAAGTAAGACATTTCAATTTTCAGTAGTGGAGACAAAAGGTTATTAAGAAAAAGATCGCCAATAACCACATGCAGTGGAGCCATATGCTATTAATATCCAACGTATGTTAACAGTAGATAAGAACATGGTACTGACTTTATAACACCGGTAGCCTACATATTCGACATGGGTATTATGACGTTTCTTCAGACATGTGAATTCAACTTAAGAGGGTCATTATGCCGTTGGCACGAAATCTAATCACTCTGTAATAATTAAAGGATATTGTTGTCAGAATGATTTTCAATATACTTTATATAATTCATTCCAGTCATTTCGTCCGCATAGCCATTCAGGATCTAATAAATATCCTTTCTATAACTTAGTCTTGAAATTTTTACATAAAAACTTTTATTTCTAATTTTTCTCTATTGAAGAAAATCGTGCATCAAGAATTGAAATGTACAGTTATTTAAGAGAATGTTCTATTATGAACATGATTTCTTTCTTATCTCACTGAAGAGATCTGCGTCATATTGTTTGTTTGGCGGGATTAGATTTCGGGTTATTATTATTATTATTATTATTATTATCATTATCATGAATATTTCATTATATTACGCATTGTTTTGGAAATAAAATAGGAATACTACCATATTTTACAATGCAATCCACCGACAATTTCTCTAAGATAAGAATAATTCGTTTGAATAATAGATTCTGAACCATAAGGCCGGTCAGTCTGGTTAATTATTCCTACTAACTGTAAAGTAAGAGGTACTTAGATTTTCTTATTTATGAAATTTGTTCCCATAACTAACATTGTGCTAGGAAATATTCATTTAACATACGATGTTACTCATCTATAACATAGAAAAACCCCATTTTATTAATTATTTTACGGTTTTTTATTACTTTTCCTGGCTTGTAAGCCGTTCAGAGAAGTTAATTTCTTTTCCCAACAAAATCATGCATTTAAGAGTTAAAGGTATACCGTAGACCTAGTGATTAACTGGTTTTCAGTTTTATCTCAATTTTATCTCCCAGACGTCATGATCTGCAGTATATTTTATACAAAAAATTACTGGGCGGAAAGAGTTTTCAGCTTGGCATGCTCGGTTCGGTTCCCGCCAAGGACATATTTTTCTCTATATAATTTATTATTAACAGTTGTACAATGCATGAATAAGGAAGCATACAATGAAAAATACAATATTTTGACTCAAGTTTATTTTCGTAACATCTTTCAGATTATGAAACAGTCATTTTTAATTGCAGAGTACCACATTTAGGATCACTCATATTTACAAAGAAGTAAATAATGATATATAAGTACTGATACTGCGATGTCAAGTTTGGTTTACTCATACCTACATAGACATGCGCACACGCAAATCATAATTTTGCAATACAACCTATGGCTTTTTTTAATATTAATGTTTACATATCCGAGAGAGCATCAGGGTTCACTGTGGAAAGGTTTTTTCTTTCATAGTACTACCCGGAAAAGCCAGAAAAGTGTCCTATAACACTGAAATAAAAACCTAATTGCAAACATTCCATCAATTGAAGCACCTCGCAAGGTGCATAGGTAAGAAATTTGATTGTAGGTTGCAATTTTTAAAGTGGATAATGGTCATATAAACCTATATCGTTTAATTGAGGAATCCTCTAAATTTCTTAACTTCTGGACAACTTCCAGAGATTGTCGCAGAGAGCAGGGGAGGTTTATGGAGCCGCCTTTATATTTACGGCCTGGCACGACGATTAATTCACCTTTGCATAAAGCAGAGACACTGCAGGTACTTGCTGTTCAGAACTGCTCGATTCAGCGAGGAAATTGCTTTGAATTTCTAAATAATTATCTGCCTTCCAAAATAAAAAGTAAATAAATACTCTGAGATAATTGCCAACAATTTTTTTTATTATTCATGGTTTGCAAGGTAGTGCCATCTAATTCAGTCTATATACCGAAAAAATAAATATTGTACAGCTGGATTTTGATGACGTAATTAATATATAAAGGCAAGTATAACAAATGATCGTTTATAATATATTGTATTAATATACAGTATATTATAAATAACTAGCTTAAAAGGCCCGGCGTCGCTCGGGTTTTGTATTTTGTAAATTCGAAAATAACTTATAGGTCATTATATAGGTATGTAGAATTTGAAATGAGGAAGAACGACTTATCACACTGAATCTATTTCCTCAGGAAACGATAAATATAGCTTTTTATGGCTTATAGAAAATACCTGCGGCTTCGCCCACGATAATTAATCGGATGATTAACAATTAAGAGCAAAATAATAAAAACATTATATTTACTAACACTTTGCACACGAAACATTCATAGGTCTAAACTAAACGACTGACAGGCCTAATTAATGAAACAACTATAAATCCGGCTTTGAAGTGAATTCCACGATTAGAAAGCGCAGCATGGGAAAAATAACCTCAGATTCGAGTTCCCTGGCCCAGAAAAACCCCTGCATGGTGAGTGTCGTTTAAATCGAACAATGTTTACGCATTGAGACCTATATTCATTATCCCCCTGCCGTCTAGGTTGAAAATTTCAGATATCTGCGTTCCTTGACATTATAAACAAATTAATCGACCAGCGTGGGTTTACAAAATTCAAGCGATCGCGACGCTTTTATTTCCAAGGTATGACAAAAATAGACAAAGCCAACTGCAACTGATATGACAACTGAAATGTATTACTGAGACCCTATGCTTTAAGAGCGCAAAAAATGAACGTCTTCCCGTATTTCGCTCATAAATCGCGAACGAAAGCTAAAACTAATAATGTACTATGCCAGAAACCTGCGCGGGAATGTACTCAATAATTTCACCAAGTTTCATGGCGATCGGATGAATGGTTTAGTAATGCATAAAGGACAGACACACATACATTCATATATATATATATATAGAATAATAATTATTGTATTATTATAATATATTGTATATTATGCAGTTGAGAAAATATTATCTTCTCGTCTTCTGTCCAGAAATCTAAAAATAAAAATTTATAAGACAATTATTCTGCCGGTTATATTATATGGATGTAGCCTAAGACATGGTCGCTTACTCTTCGGGAAGAACGAAATCTGAGAGTGTTCGAAAACTGGGTACTTACGAAAATATTTGGGCCTAAGAGAGATGAAAATGGGGACTGGGGAGAACTGCATATCGACGTGCTTCATAACTAGGGCCTGGATTTTTATGTGCTAAAAAAACTTAAAAACACTTATTTTTTATGTGCTAAAAATGTTAAAAATATGTGCTAAAATTTTAAAAATATGTGCTAAAACTAAAAAAAAAAAATGGAAAAAGAAACAAAAACACCAGATTGTTCGTAACTTACTAGAACAAATTATATTGAAACTCGCCAACATCAGATGTAAAATGCTGACAGGAGTTGCAGTGCACAACAAATGTCATCTCCAGATTATGGATCACAAATCCTTGTCTAATATCCGAGAATAATGCCTTATATTGAGAAAAGGAATGTTCTACATCACACGATGTTAACCTTGCATATTTGAATAGGGGTAGATCACTAACACACTCACACACACACACACAATCAATTCAATTATGTTTTGGCCTTCCAAAACTTTGCCACCATTTTTCTCAATCATACCTTTAAATTTTGTTCTTAGAACTTCTATTTTCGAACCTGAGATAGTGTTAAGTTGCCTTTCAACGTATTGTATTTCTTTATGCCCTAAGTGAATTACGCAATGTTGAGATTGGGTTCTGTTCTGTTCTTCCCTCATAATCACTCTCACCTCATTTGCAAGTGAAGCATTTTTGTTGAATTCTTTCGAGATACAAATTTTTGTTGTAGAATGTTAAAAGAGAATGAGGAAAAGTACTAAAATATTTATTTATGGAGAATATATCGAAAATATTTATTCACATAACTTTTTTGTAAAACATGTGTTTTTATGTAAAATAAAATTTGCAATTTGCGGTTGTCGGACCTTGATGTGAGCATCAGGAAAAAATTACATAATAAATCCGAAAAAGTACTAAAATATGTATTTATGGAAAAAATATCGAAAATATTTATTCACATAACTTTTTTTGTGAAATATGTGTTTTTATGTGAAATAAAATTTGGAAATTGCGTTTGTCGGACCTCGATTTGTATATTAAACTTTGTTTTAGGAATGTACGCATGAGGAAAGAAAAAACATTTTTACATACAAATCCGGGCCCTATTCATAACCAGTACTCGTCATCGGATATAGTAAGGGTAATTAAATCACGGATGAAATGGGCCGGGCATGTTGCGCGCATGGGGGAGGAAAGATATATCTCAAAAATGGACTGGGAGACTTAGACGTAGGTGGGAGGACAATATTAGGATAGATTTAAGAAGTAGGATTTGCGAGGGATGGTTGGATGGCGTTAGTACAGAATAGGGTTGAATGGCGAGCTCAGGTAAGTGCGGCAATGAACCTTCGGGTTCCATAAAATAGATAATACTCCTTTAGCTTGCTTAAGAACTGTCTACTGCCATTGAGTAAGTAAATAAGTAATTAAGTAAGTAATAAATTGTATTAATTATATTTCTACAGCAAATATGGGAATAGATCATATTGGTCGAGCGAAAAACACGATATAACTTGAACCACAAATATCATTAGGCCTATACACGTCACTGTAAGCTTTTAAGGGAAATGAGCACACATACGTCTTGAGAATAAATTTGGAATTTATTGTTGCATACAATGTTGTGGTAGGAACTTAAAAAGAAAACAAACAAACAAACAAACAAATGAACCTCGCGCTGCCTTAATAAGGGGAAACATTCTGGAGGTACTAACGACAGACCTCGAAACGTAGGTAAACTTCCACTGAATTGATGTCTTTAGTACAAGAGTAGAATGTGATGCCAGCATAAATGAAAAGCAGTTTGACTGCGGGAATAATAATGTAATTTACTTAAAAATATACCCTATGATGTTTATATCAATTTAACAATTATTAAACATGGACTATGAAGTACGTAGACAAAAAAGACTAAAAATATTAGATTGGATTGAACTAAAACATTTTGTAACTATTTTGTGTGGAGAAAGACTTCATTCGATAGACTTTTTTTTTTTTTTTTTTTTTAATTTACCTTTTTATTTGTTTTTTATTTTTTAAGTTTACAGGTAGGGGAAAATAAGCGGACTGACACTTGTAGCTGATTTCAGAGTCTTCTGATACGTAAATACATGTAAGAGATGTAACGGAAACGTTTGTTTTCACAAGCAATGCAAATTACGTGAAATAAGTCAACAGTCGACAATAGAACAAATTTCAATACATTCCCTGCTATCCTGTGAATGCCGCTAGGCATTAAATTATCACGGGACACAGTCACAGTCTGATCAAAATTATTGATGATAGATGTGATTACTATTTGATTGTGTATGTACTGTCAGCAATAGTACACTGCAAACGCAGTGCTTATCATCACGTCAGGAATAATCGCACATCAACGATTGCTGCAGTTATTTCTTCTCTAACTGAACATATTCACACCTGACAGTCCTTTCTCAGAAATGTGCAATAGTTGTGTTGTATAGCATGGCACAGCAACTCTGCTTCTTTAGCGAATGGTTAGGGTTGACATGCGACCATCTTTTGAATACACACTCGCCCATGTGCGCGCGCCCACGCACACAGACACAGACACACACACACACACACACACACACACATACAGTGCCATTGAGAAGTCGCTCCACAGCATTTTTGCAGACGAAAAATCAGCTGAGAAACAGGATTCAGTTGGCTTATGGTTATAATATTCTGCTACAGTCATTTAGGAAGTCAGAAATAAAATCAACAAAACTCACTCATTTAAAGATGTTGAAAATGTTTACCGTTTCTTTAAAGACACAATCACTCGCTTTAATTTATTTTCGATAACTTTAAATGAAGGTGTAATGTAATTACTTATTCCAGTTTCCGACTCAACAATAGCAACAGTTGCAATAGCGTATTGGCATCTGTAAGAGATTTAGTTCGGTGTGTTAGTGTCAATGATAGAATATATATCACGGTTACCGGTACCCGGAAACTTGTGGAGCTATTTTATTTTCGAATTATCGAGAATTGGCATATTGCCTATCATTCCAAATGTGGGTTTTTTGGGTTTTCCTAAAGCCGCGTTCACACCTGTGCAACGTTGCATGCGCACAAGAGGCTTGCGCCTGGCAGGTGGAGATGCAAGCCGGGGCATGCAAAGGTGCAGGGTGAGGCATGCGTGGAATCTGTGCGCACGGACCTCCTTGCGCCGGTGGACGTAGGCGCAAGTAGCTCCCCATTTGAAACGGGGAGCTACGTGCAACAGTCGTGCGTCTTCCAAGGCTCTGCTCTGATTTTTCATAATGGCGGAGTGGTCTAATGAAAAGAATATTGAGTTCGTGGAGGATTATCGCTCGTATCCGTGTTTGTGGATGGCTAGCTTCCCGGACTACAAGGACAGGACAAAAAGGAGCGATTCCTTACAGTTTCTAAGGGACAAATACGCTTTGGGAACAACGAAAGCGGTGCTAAATAAAATAAAAAGCCTCCGATCATACTTTCGTAGAGTCCAGCAGAGTAGAGCAGTGGTATTATTTCAATGAATAGACCTTTTTAGGCTTTTTAAACAAACGAGTTTAGCCGTCTTCATAAAACATAATATTGGACACTAATATGACACCGAAAATTGTTTATAATTTTGACAGAGTTATTCTAGTTCTCCCCCCCCCCAAATAAGCAAGTAACTATTCCTTATATTGGCACTCGAAAAATAGCATAAACAATTGAGATATTTACCCTTTTTAATGATACAATTATTCAATGCTCACTCAATTAACTTCCTATCTACTAAAATAAGTTGACTGAAATTGTTTCTATATATACATTTCAAAGTATTTCAGACTGCTCAAGTTTCATTTCCTGCGATAGTTACAATAAACAATAACACGTGTGAATTGATTCAACCGAGGGAAGAACTGAGGTCAATGATAACAACGTTGCTTTTGTTTTGGAAAGCAGAAGCCAAGGCCGACTTGGTTACATCAGTTAACATAAACACTGACTTAATGGTTTATTCCTTTGATGCCGCCTGCCCATGCAATGAATAGCTGCACTATACAAAGACAAACAACAAAGCGATATATAGCAAACATTATTAATTTCAGTGCGTTGTATAAATTTATTTGCATTACATCTTTTCTTAAAATGCACTAATTCACATTTATTTATTTTCTTTTGTATTAATTGGAAAATCTATTTAAAAATAGTGTTTTTCTGCAAAAGTCCTCTTTAGCCCCTAGTCTAGTGGTTGCTGACTACGGACCCGCAAGTCTGGGTTCGAACCCCGGTACCTCCTCAAATTTTTCTGAGGTAGGGCCAACTGGAACGGGGTGCATTCAGTCTCGTGACACCAACCGAGGAGCTAATTCATAAAGAAGTAGCGGCTTCGGTTCAGTAAGCTATCAACAACTGCAGTAGGATTCGGCATGCTGACCACATGCCCTAATCCTGCCAGCTACCTATTCAAAATGTGACAAATATTACGCTCATATTATTGGTAATTAATAATAAATAAAATTATATTTGGAAGAAAGCAGTTCGTTCGTTGAAAATGCCACTGTTCGAAATAGTACCTACTGGTGATCAGAGTTGTTCCTACTGCGTACATTTTCGAACGATATTCTGGAAATGAAAGATTGATTGCCATGACCAATTTTACTGCTGTTTGACTTTCATATTTTTGTGAAAGGTCAACTACATTGCCAACTTTGTGATTACAATACAATTGAATTTTCTTCTTACGGTTTCGTCTTTGTCGCAAAATAACAACAGCTGCAGCAGCAGCAGCTACGGCACCTAAATCCAAAGCGGACATTTCATCTGCGCACTTCTAGCAGGTGTGAACAGAAAGAGGTATGCGCCTACAATAATGGAGCCGCAAGAGACTAGGTGCATGCGTGAGCTTGCACCGTTGCATGCGCAGATGCACTGGAGAGGCACGGCAACTAGGCGCAAGGCGCACAGGTGTGAACGCGGCTTAACTTGTAAAGGTGAATGCGAAATTTCAATTTACTTTCACTTTGACTCTAATATTCCCAATCGTTGTCTTGGGTGAAGGCTTTGCGTCGAGTTGGTCCTTACTAGGCAGTCCCTCCTTGTCCGGTCTTATGTTCATCAAGAGCTTAGTGGTCCCCTTCCCTATAGGCATTTAAGACCTTCGAAAGGGTAGGTACCGTAAATATGTAAGCAAGCATGTCAAAGACCTTGGATAGAAGTTATGCATTTATAACTTTATACGTCCTGCTGTAGAAATGCTGTTTTAAATCTTAGCTACATGGACCATATTTTGTAACTTTATTGTTCATGGAATGCTAGTGGTATTTTTAAATATCCCTTAAATATGCCGACATGTGCGTAAGGAATAAGAATGGGGGAGTAAAAATGTGATTCTTCTCTAAATCACATTCAATATAAAGAATTCTTGTTATGCGTCCAGAAAACCGTCCTTGTACCGTCCTTACCCCTGGCAAATATTACTACCCTAAGGGGGTGTAGGCATGAAGCGACTTTATGAGAGCTCATAACTCCCTGGAACGGACAAGCACGCTGATGGGGGCGATCATTTCATCGGTGAGCCCGTCCAATAAAAAAGGGCTAAGAGGTAGTATGAGAATCTGTTTACGACCGACTTTGAACGAGGGGTTGAAACCAACCCCTAGGTACTTCAAGTGTCCATCAGGCATTGCGCCGCAATTTATGGGGTTGATTTGGCTCAGTTGCGAGGGTGGGAAGAATCACTTTAGGATAGAAATCAGTGCGTATTTTTATCCGTTATCCACTTTTATGTTTAGTCTGATTATTGCGCTCGTATTACTTCGGCACCTGACGAGAAAGCAAACAGTTCAATACAGCTAAAGTACACCAAAGCAGAATCGAGATAGCCCGTTGCCACGCAACCCTCCCTCCAAAAATCGAATTCAACTATAATACTGTCACTCGTTTCACAGGATACAAAGCCCACTGGGATCTTTATGTGGTGGAGCAGTGCAAAACTTCTCATTATAATTAGCCTCTTTATGTTGGATGACGTCATTGTAGCCGACTTTTATTATGGAATTATTGACAAGCTTAAGTCAGCGCGTTTAAATTCTCGCCGCTTCTTGGCCTTTGGTAGATGGCGCGGGCGTAGCGGTCTGATGGTTGGCCGAGTCTCTTCAGGGATGCATCACCAGGGAGCTTAATTTTTTCTATAACATATTGTATTCTCTCTTTGGAAGCTTTAATTTTATTCGTGAATTAGACGCCATTATTAATGCATCTTGTCCTACGTTTTAATTTTCCTATATCATTTCTCGCAATGCACCGTTCTTCACAATTAGTAATTTTATGAATACTTATTAAGATTAATGTTGTCCTTGATAAACTGTAAATAACTGTCTGCTGATCTTAACTGGCTTCATGCATAAAAGAAATCGCTGCAATGCTGCATTAGATTGAAGTTGGTATCTTACGATCGTATAATACTATATTGTACTATTTGATTTCAATAAAAGACATAGCTTTCCCTTCCAGAAGAATGCAGTATTTCTACAGAACATCTGCGTCACCCGAGGGAGACAAGTTTCTAATCATTGCCTGTCCAATATTACGATATATCTCGATATAAGGGAACTGTCAGCCCACTCGCGCGCGCCATGTTTCACTGACACTGACAATATAACCTGGATTCCATCGCTAGAGTATATTAAAACCGATGAATCACGAGAATTAAAAATTCAGCAAGCGAAGGGCTCGCGCACTGCCTGCCAGCTGAAGGGTCGCTCCTCCAAGATTAATGCTCTCGACTTACGTGTTCGACATCGACTACGCCCTTAAACATCGGCACACAGTGGCGTCCCGTTATTTTCTTAGGCACCTTTAAGTTTTCCCTTCGCCTCTGATATATACATTTATCGCAGTTCCAAACTTACGAATACATACAATATTTTAAGGATGTAGGTATGAAATATATTTTTTTTTCTTCAGACAACTACTGATTTTTTGTGTATCCATAAATTAGGCTAACAGTGTAATGTTAGTAATAGTAATAAAAATTTGGCACAAAGGAAAAAAATAGATAAAATAAGTCATATCGATTGTAATTGTGGGCTTGAATAATGTAGTACCGGGTTGAAAATGTCATGAATGTACTGATTTTTAGGAGAGTATCAAGAACAGTTTGGGAATGTCAGTTTTACTTATAATCAATGTAGAAAATCTTCTCGGGTTTGCAGCCAGGTGAGAAGTTTGTTGTGGTCCAACGTTTCCGAGGCTGACGCTGCCTCCATCCTCAGGGAATCTAAAGTGTCGAGTTTTGACATGTAGGGGATATATATACCAACCCGAGTTGGGCGGAGTCGACCAATCAGGGAGCAGCTGTTCTATTTTCGGTCCTTTTCCGGGCCAAAATGTTCCTTTTACCTTTCAGGTCCTGAATGCATTTGTTCCAGGCCTGGTTGATAGTGAAACCTTCATCCCTGTTGAAGTTTGTGTCTTCCAGTCTAATTTCAATTGAGTTGGTTGAGGCACGACGCTACAAACCGGAAGGTCGTGGGTTTAATCCCCGATGAGGACGTTGGGGTATTTCCTTTTGCCTAATCCTTTTGGTGGCACTTTGCCCCTGTGCTGTACTCAGCCTCTAACATAAATGAGTACAATAGCAATCTTAGGGGTAAAGGTGGCCGGTGCGTAAGGGTGACATTCTTAAAATTCAAATGCCGAATGTTTCAAAATGTGGTAGCCTCACCCTCCCATAACCCTAAGGGCTTCCATTTTCTGTACAGCGATCACTTTACCTTTTAATTTCAAGTTAATTGCAATTTTTTGCAGGTAGTTTGTAAAGGTAATAATGTAATATTGTTAATAAATTCGCGAACTTCTATTTCCGAACCTTTAAAACATTTTTATGTCTCCTGAATAAATAAACCCATTTTACTAAGTGATATGTATGCAGCAAAAAACATAATTTATGGCATAGAGTCAGAAAAGACTCCTTACAGTGTAAATTTATATTTCTCGGCTAATTTATTTTAAAAATTGACTGCTTATATACGATCCCAGTTCGTATATCGTAGTGACTGTACTTATCTTTAAGGAACCATAAGAGGTATAGAAAAATACCAAAATATCTTTCTTTTCTGTAGAAAATTGTATTTTAATACTTCAAGCCCTGCTCTCTAAATTCTATTTCAACAATGATTTGACCATAGTTAAGATGAATATTCCAGGGAACATGATCCAGCTTTACTCCTAGTTAATAAAACTGCCACAATTTCGAAACGAATAAGTTATGGTCCTACGCTCTTTAAAGGCACAAACGTTATGTTCATGAAAAATCTTAGTAGGCTTATTATCAGTTGATTAGTGACGTGGAAAAGTAACGGACACACAGATAGCCAAACAGATTTTTATACACTTCTACGAGAAGAGTTTCAGGTGTAAATTTCCCATATTGTTGCATGCAGTTCAGTTCTTACAATACATCTGTATGATTAAAACCGTCAGCTCAACAACTTTTATTTTATGTTGCCTAGAACTTTTGACATACTTATGTCATCTTCAAGGGCATCTTGTTAGGCTGGCGTGGATCTATTCATTATGAAAAATTAAAATAACAAAGTTTTCTATCCTTGTCATTCTGATAGAATAATTAAAATTTTAAAACGTTTATTAAATACTAGCATTGACACGTCTACCAACTTCCTGCATCTTCTTGCATCTTCCCCGTTGTGTGTCTGCGGAGTTGTGTTGTTGAGCTGATGGTTTTAATTCACATTTTATTTTGTTGATCGGGCTTAACGATACTATACCATGCATTTCAATACAAGATCTGCTTAAAACAACTTTATTACTGGTACATACATCATACTGAAGAAACCGTTTCTTTGATCAAACGAAATACCGGTATAAATAAAAGTTTACAATGCAACTTTTGAGACATAAAGAGCATTTCAAAATTGTGATGTTTTATTTATAGAGGAGAAAATAAAATCCTACTGCTTGATAGATTGCCTTCCCTACAGAGGAATATCAGACGTTACATTTTCACTTTCTACACGTGAAACACAATCTTGTTTATCGCTATAGTGGGTATGGGAAGGAACAGAGAACAAGAGTATGAGAAATTCAGCCTACTATCACCTCCTTCAAGCAATTCCATCCAAATACTAGTCTATTTCTCCGGCAAATAACAAGGGATTTCGTTTCAACTACTTTTCGAGAACCAGATCTCTATTCTGGCAGTACAGCTTACTGCAGAAGTAGAAAACCGAAGAGGTTATCTTTTAGTTTAGATTCTTTAGTTTAGTTTAGTTTGTTCTAGTACAGCCTAATACAAAATAATTAGTTGTAATAGTAAGTGCCACCTTTGAGAGTTGAGTTGCTTGCAGGCGGAATATAAGTGTTCAGGTTCAAACACGGCTGAGAGCTGTAGAATTTATGTGGTTGAAAACCTATCAGTAGAGGTCCTGTGGGAGATTCTTTAGACCGTGAGTCCTTAGTCTTTATTCGCGATCGCTAAAGAACCTCAAGCCAAATCAGAGCATCAGAGAAAAATTTGCCGTGCTTCTGTTAGTTTCTTACCAAGTTACTCTCTTGGCGACATAAGAAATAAAAAATATTGAATGAAACGCAGTAAATAAAAAAAGCAAACTATATATAGTGAACATTAGTCCATTATGCAACAAGCTTATAATGTAATTTATTTAAATACGAGTATTTTTATGAAACGAGAAACGCAAGTCTCATGATTTTTATACGAGTATCTTAATTACCATTATAGGCAAGTTGCATACGACTGTTTCTTCTGTTCGACCATTATTAGTCTAAATGTTTAAATTTTTAGATTTTAGATTCACTCAAACAAACGGAGAGTCCACCATTTCCTTCGCGTCAGCTGATTGTTGTAGTTCTTATATTCTACGAGAGGTGGCAGGTCATGGCGTCGGTCAAATCGAAGCTACCTTGTGGTTGATTTCTTGAAACCAACGGAGTTTTCCAACACGAATTGAATTAATTTTAGTATATTAAAATTAACGTGAACAGAATTTATTTTACTTTAAGTATAGGTTATTTATTATGTTGTTTTCAGCTGCTATTCTCAAGGTCTCAAGTTCGTTTCGTGTTCGATACCACACCGATGTCGAAATGAAAAAAGTTTCGAAATGAAAAAATTTCGAAATGGGTGTCATTATGATACCGTTACATCACACGTAATAAGCATATTATAGTAAGATCGAACAACAAATAAATTATAACATTGATAAAATCATAACAACTACTTAAACTTTCTCCAGGAAAACAGATTAGAAGCTTGTTTAAGAATGATACAGAACATTGTCTTTTCATTTTATCTCATTTATTACTTTTATTTATTTAACCTAGTGGAGTTTAGGGCATAAGACCTTCTTTTCCACTCAGTCAGGAAAAAACATGAAATGCAAGAATAATACAACTTAATTACAATTGCTAATACAATTAACTAAAAGACAAAAGAAAAAGAAAGACTAAATTATAAATTAAATTAAAATAAACTAATGCATTGTTAATTACTACAAGTAATGAAAAATTCTAAAATATTTACTTATTATAAAAGTGTATACATATATAATATAAATTCCTTTTAGTTATTGAAAAGAACAGTTATTCCCGGAAAATATGGCGCTGAAGATATCCACAATTATTTAAACTCCCTATTAAAATACTCTTTTATGTTAAAATATTCGGCAATCAAACAGTAAAATGCTCAGTAGTCTGAGAAGTATTTTGACATAATATTATAATTGAGTCTCGTGTTCTTTAAATCTCTCTAAGAAATTAGAAGCCTCGCGACCCTGGCAATCTCTGTCTCGACCGTGAGTTGTTGTACTCGTATATAGCCTTCCAATAAAAAATGTGTTTAACGAACTGATTTAATTTGTATAACAAACAACTGTATTGATATCTATGTTCTTTGATTGTTCGTGTGTTATTTCCTCTATAGTAATAAGCCTGTCTTCTGACTTTTTTTTTAATTTCAGGGAATAAATATTATCTTTGTCAGCTTAGTGATAAGAGAAATAAGGTTCGAAATTACAATAATCACCTATGCACATATTAAGATGTAATGTTTCAAACTGTGCGATAAAGTTTTTCCGTTGGCATTTCTATTTCATGCACCTGGTTTGCGTGTTTGGTACTAGTCGATAAAATAGCCGTGCAATGTGAAACCCATTAGACACTCCTGTCCGCGGGTAAATCTACACACAAGGCGCTCTGTAATACAATGATGTTTACTGAACAACAGCAGGAGAGTATTCCTGCAGATATTCGTTCTTTAATGGGTGTGTTTGTGATGTTGCTTGGTAATACACCTCAAATTCAATTTTTGAAGAAGTTTGTAAAATTGTATTTGTATAAAATTACTGGGATGTTATATATGAAATTAATTTAAAATCATTATTCCTTCAATTTTTATAATCTTCTAGAACAAATCTAAGCATATTATTACTAACCTAATTTTATTCTTTAAATGTGTAGGCTACTCACGACTTTTTTTTACACAAGCTGCCTATTATGTTTACGATATCTAATTCTGACGAGGGAAAGAAAAACAGTCCTTGTATTTATTTATTTTTGCAGTTATATGTAGACCAATACTCAATATTCTTCGATGTAAAAAAAAAAAAAGCATGTGTAGAGTACAAATAAGCACGGCGAAAAAATATTGAACATGTATATAATAATATTAGAGATCATCCAGATGCGAACAACGCCTTGGCCGTAAGATCTGTATGTTTTCTTTAATGGTTGCGCAATTTTTAAGTATACATAGTTGTTAATGGTGGAGTTTTTCAGACCAAGGATCGCGATCTAAGTGTACTGATATCCTTCAAACTTATCTTGGAATAGAAAATATCCTAAGTATGTTGAATAATTTAAAAAACTATGGCCAAAAAATTAGACGAAATGAATACTGCATACAGCTTATGCTGTGCGTGGTAAATTTCCAGGATAGAGGCTGTCTTCGCTGCTTTTGTACACTCAGTAAATGTGATTATTGATATTTCCTGCTATTTTTCTTACAGTCAGTACATTTGTGGTTACTGATATTTCCTCACAAATTTATGCGCACAGTACAGTGAACTCAAGACTATACTATTTGCAAAGGCTTGATGATGATGATTTAAACCCTTTATACCTTGACTCTCTAAGGAGCAGATGCGTAGGTTATTTTTAAAAAAGTGGTTATCTTAGCTAACCATATCCTTTCAGAGTTAAAACTCACTTTTGGACGTAAATATCTTAAAAGTACTTTAATACTATCTTCTCTAATTGGAGAAAATTTGAGGTCTTTACACCTTCCTAAAGAAAAAAGTGGATATTTTCACACAAAATCTATATTCCGCGCATTATCAAGATACAAGACGACGTATTTTGGTTTTAGTTCTTGTTGCTACCTAAAGCATAGAATTTAATTACAGTCGAAAACAGCAGCTCTTAGGATCCTCTCATGTTTGGTGTAGGATGAAAATTAATACTAATTTGTTTGGGCAATAGGGAGTTAAAATTGTAGCCCAGCAGAGTTATGGCTCATTATTCAGTACATTTTGTTGTGAGAGTTGTGTGATGTGAGGTGACCCCAGGAGTGAACTCTTTGTCTTCATTTCTGGTGTATGTGCATCCGTCTGTTGGCACCCTGGGACAAAGTGATGGAATGACATGCAAATGTAAAGGGCAACTTCCTACCAACCTTCCTGAATAAGCTATAGGGTGTTACCCATGTACATTACATTCTATTTATGTCCTAAATCTCCAAAATTATGAAGCTGGTCATTTGCCTTGATCAAAGATTACAACACAATGTTCATTTACGGCTCGTAATTCACGTTGTGCGTATATTTCTAAATTAACTAGTTTTTTTACTAAAATAAATAATTAGGCCTATATTATGAGTAACTTTAGAGAATTGTTTGGCCTAAGCTATACCCCAGTTAGGATGAATGCCTAATAACTAATGTTCTACTCAGTCAAATGTATTTCGTCCTAGCTAGGCCAGTAGTCTACATTTCTTCAAACAATAGGCTTTTTTATTTCTATGAATACCATGCCCCATTTCGCTAAGTAACATTACGTGATTTATAAAAAAAAAGTAAAGTATTCCCTATTACAGGCCATGCAGGCCCAGAGGGTTTCAGGAGGTTGAGGCTCCCAGATTATTAGACATCGGCACATGAAGGTGGTAAGGTTGTCAGCCTTACGCACCGGCCGCCTTGACCCCCAGGACTGCTCCTGGTACTCATTTCTGTTAGAGGCTGAGTCGACCCCAGGGCCATAGTACCACCAGAAGGATTAGGCCAATTGTAAAACTCCAACGACCTCATCGGGGATCGAACCCCCGCGACTTTCCGGTTTGTAGCACAGCGCCTCAACCACTACGCTACTGCCTACCCCACGTGATTTATATTTAACTTATTTAATATAAATGTTGTATTAAGTTAGGTTTTGTGTCTTTCAAAATAAAATTTGACTACGGTAGCCTACTATTCTGTGTAAGAGAATCCTTACTTTTATACTGCTTTCTACGAATTAAGTAGACAATATTTATATTTTTCTAGGCAACATCGTCCATGTAATGTACTATGTACAATGTTTTCATTTGCAACTTCTTTGTGTATGGTTACTGATATAGTCTACATACTACATATTTGTATTTGATTAATTCACACAATTGTTTTTAAGTCATTGTACTTTCTAAATTGTAGCCTAATCCGCATACGTACATAGGCCTATGCATATCACTGAAGTCTAACTGTTGTGTTATATCTGGTCGAAGTTTATACTGTTAGATATTTCTTAATTGCAAATCGTAATATATTGCCAGTTTCTACGCGGTGTAACAAAGGGTAATTTTTTCGTCAATTGAACCACCTGTTTGTTAATTTAGGCGTGAAATTTTGTTCAGATGCTCTATTGTAGGCATTGAGGTGCTTCAGCGCCTGAGGTCACTGAGATGACTTTAACAACTGACAAGTGGACTAATGTTGAATAGCTTTCTGTCCCAAATTAATATATCGTCCTTGGACGAGTTTGAACTCCAACCCCTGTGTCCATAGGCCTGCACTTAATCAGATGAGCCAACAAGGGAGACATAAACGGGCTAACCCTCAAAGTATACTGTAATATATTTGCTCTGTATGCTTCTTATGAATTTCTTTCCAATGATTTCGTGTAGTCCCTATGATCAGTGGCCTTGAATATGCGTATATGTCTAAAGGGTCCCACAACGTTTCCCGTTTAACAGATTTAAACATATATGTGGGAACAATGCGAAGGAAGTGGACACAACGCGAGAACTGTTATATTCATCTACCTTTTCTTATACTTTTGATTTATATGTAATTTAACCATGTGAAAACTCTCAAAATAATGTTCGAGATATTACTTTATATATATATATATATATATATATATATATATATATATATATATACATTGCTGTTCTAGCTCATTTTAATATTCATAAAAAAGAGCCATATTGAATTACTAATCAATTAAATACAGTAATTCCGCCTTTCAGTATTAAGGTTTTTTAATTATCATATATATTTCGACCAGCTGAAGATGACCACAAGCTGGTGGAAATATATAAACCTTAATATTGAAAGCCGGGATTACTGCAATTGATTGACTAGCTAGTTTTGTTGTTGTTTGTGTGTGTGTTTAGTTATGTATTATGAACGCGCATTAATTTTTATTATGAAGTTAATTTCAAATCTTGAGCACATTGTTTATTGTATTTTATAGTTGGAAATTATAGCATCATTCAAATCACCACATGTTTTATCACACGGCATATTACTGAATTCGATGTTTCGAATAAGTTAAACGTACTTTGCCATATATTTTGGTACCAATGAATGAGAAGTGTAAATTTAGAATATGATAAATACAGTAGTTTATACTTTATGTTGTAGCTAAATGAGGGTTCATGTATTCTGTAAATGTTAAGTGAGAAATGTGTTCGGTAACAAGGAAATAAAGGAGCGTAAAATGTATTAATTTCATCAGAATTTCAGTGGGATGTATTCGTGTGTACGTTTTGGCCTAGCTGTCACCGATAGTGAAAGGTGGGGATGATGCATTGGCCTCTAGAGACTTCCGAACATCATAGCCTTCTGATTGGACTTGTTAAACGCCCCATGTCTTCACTTACACTCATTTGTTAACGCAGGTTGTTATGACAACCGGAATAATTTATGCCCTTTAAATCCTCCTGTCATTCTTTGTTATAGTTGCCTGGCAAATACCCTGTTGGTGCTGGATATTTTATAGCTGTGTAAAAATTCCAAAGAAGAAAATTATAAATTTTTATCATACTCAGAAAAGTATGTGATCAGATGAGATTACTATTGCTTAAAATGTATATTTATTTAAAATATCTCAATCTTACAAATGCATAATTAAGTTGGATTGAGTGTTTCCACTAACAAGTAAGTAATATTTAGTTAGGAACATGCCGTAGACGTATATTAAGATGAATCTTTGAACTCATTTATTCCATACGTAATGAGTACTAGAAATATCACTGTTTTCCTATTTCCCCAAGTGTTGAGGTGTACGCCTTCCAGTTGGAGGATTCTATTACCTAGGTGAATTTTGTTACGCTTGTTTTCCGAGAGAGGGCAGAGGAACAGGTGGTAAGCACATCGCTCTCAACCCCCCTCCCGGAAACTAAGGTGTTACTTGGACGGGAAAGGGCTGAGTAATTTTGTCCAGAGGCTCTAATTTAGGCTTGGGAGTTCTTTATGTGCCGTAAATCTACGACACGGGCCCCTCAGCTTAAAGTCCCTCCCGGAGGACTCCGTGGCAAGGATTTTTATGTCCTGAAAAATCCATCAACCGCGGCCTGGTTTGATTCCGCGATCTTCGGATCTAGAGGCGGGCACGCTAACTCTAGACTACCGCCGCCGACTTTAGAAATATTCCGTAGGTACATTTAATTAGCAAGTTCAGAATATTTTGCTGGAAGTGCTGAACTAAAAATATATCTGCATAAGCATGACGAGCTATGCGTTATTTCAAAATGTCGTGAACGTGTTTTTCTAAGTGATATAAAAAAACTGAAAATGTTCTTAAAGAATTAGGCCGCCTACTTCGTTAAAGAACTGAAGACCAATTATTTTAGTAATCAAAATCCTCTAAAATAGTCATAGATTTCCATTTTGCCCGAGAAAATAGCCTATAGTCTACGTAAGAGGACGAAGAATTCCACGGGCATCTGAAAAATCATTCAAATAAGTTATATGGTACCTCGTACTGATTTTCTCAGCCACGAAATATGTTCCGACACATACACACATGCACACGCGCGCACACGTACAAAACACATGCATATTCAGTATATACAGTATATATTTTACATAAATGTATGAAGATGTAATATTTTTCTTCGTTTGTTAATGAAATACCTCCAATTTCAAGGGCCTTACACTCCAGTGCCCATAAGGAGTGGGGGGTTTGGATCACACATATAATCAGTCAGGACATACAGGGAGTTCCTGGGCTGCGTTCATAAAATATTATACCGAGTAGAGTAGGCTATGGTATATGCAGAGTTATCAGAAACTCGAATCAGTTTATAATAGTTTTGTGAACGACCAGAGCAAATCGAGTTAATCGAATGGAAATCTTTGGAGTAATGGACAACAAAATTAAGAATATTATAACTTCCAAAAACGTTCAAAACGTTAAAACTGAAAGCATTATAAATGCAGACTAAACACCCATTTTTGTTGAAGATTGTGAAATAATTACATTACATTTTATTGAAAATAGCTTACAGTTACAGTTATAATTTATTATTGTCGCTAAATAGCTTCATACGTCCACGCCGTTTGTGAATATATAAATGCACATGTCGAGTCAAATGTACGGTACCCATCAAATAATGCGGTGTAAACTCCAGCACATTTTTTAAAATATAGGGTTAAATCTGTTACAATAATTTGACTTTGTGAACAAACAGAGTTAACTCGGAATTTTTTTATTAATATTTTATCACAAAAAGTTCTATTACAAAAAAGACAACAAAGCACAAAAAACTAAACAATTTCTGGTACAAGATATTAGGCTTAAACGTAATATTGAGAAATACACCCGAATGAGCAAGTCTGTTCGAGCTTTGGGTGCAGAGGAAGAAAAGAGGAGAGACAAAGAACAGATTGGAAAAAAAGAGAAAAGTGTGATGTAACTTACGAAAAATAATGGCAAAATTTTAAAAATAAAGGGTTCCAGAGCAGCCTCCTGCATTACACTGCATTAAGAAACTGAAGAGTTGCGTTTTAAGATCACAATCCTGGAGTGTCACAGCACGACGAGACATCGCAAACAAGTACTGACAAAGAACAGACAACGTTTGAGGTTGGCGTAGGTGTTAAATCCACTCCGGCATTCGCTTTTTCAAGTGGGAAGAACCTACACTTAGATTGACCAGCCAGGGTATTCGAGCAATCCGCAACGTTAGTGGACATGGATATTCACTCTGTGAATATACAATAAATAATATGTATTGTATATAATATTTTGATTGTATATATGAAGTAGGCCTTTATTATAATGTATTATATACTTATGTGAAGTAGTATGAAATGTTATGAAACATTATTATGAATATCCCGTTCTGTTCTTGACTGTGTTCTTCCATACTTTTAATGATTTTTTGGTTTTTTTATTACTTAAATGGATTTTTGGTTTGCAGGTAAGATGCTGACCAGTCAAGTTGTTTCGGGAAAAGAGTTCTTTCATCATGCGGCTACTTGTTTAAAGGTATTTAGAAAACGAACTGTTCAATTGCTTGCTAAGAGGGAAGTAGTGCAAGTACTATGTGCTGTGTATTACAGCATGGGTTAGAAATGTAGGTTAGATTTTGAGAAATGTTGAGACAGAAGGGAATGGAACATTCCAAATCTAAAGCATAAGAGTATTTAATTTAATATTGGAGACGACTCTTTATTAGGAAGTAGTTGTCTCACCCTACCAAAATAAGTTTAATAGAATGTACGAGAATTAAAATAGAAGGAAGGTGTAACACTTCAGTTGGCGTAATATTGTAATGAGCTAAAATAACTGATTTTACTTAATGGCAATAGACAATTTCTCAGCAAGCTAAAGGAATATTATATATTTTATGGAATCCGAAGGTTTATTGCCACGCTTTCCTGAGGATGGAGATCCTATTCTGTTCTAACTCCATCCAACCATCCCTCGCAAATCCTACTTCCCTTAAATCTATTCTAATATTGTCCTCCCACCTACGTCTAGGTCTTCCAAGTACTCTTTTCCCTTCGGGTCTCCCCACTGCCGTCTCGACCACCGCATGCGCACTACGTGTGCAGCCCATTTCATCCTTGATTTAATTACCCTTACTATATCCGGTGACGAGTTATCAGAGGTAACATAATGAGCGAGAGATCCGGACTTCCAGTTATATTTATTGTGACTGTTTAGCGAATATTTACAGAATGAAGCATATATTGAATAATTAAAACCACGAACCATGAATAAAACACATGATTATTTCTGTCAATGTAAGCGAGATAGGAGGCGTTGAGATGGCCGATGACGTAGCAGTCGATATATCCCGATGATGGCGTTGCTTGCAAAAATTTTCGTTAAGATCAGTTGTTTTGTTTTTTAGAGTAAACTCTTTGGTACTAGTAACAATATCTAGTGTTATTGATATTCTATTTGTTATTATAATATGACATTTAAAATGCTTCTTCACCACATACGTAAATATACATTATTTTCTTGTCTGTTGCCGCTTTCATTTATAACCAGTCGCTGCGATCAGTGATTGTTTTTACCAAAAAAGCTACAGCTCTGAAGATGTTTCAGTGTTCTGTCCTTGTGAATTCACGTAAAAAATAAGTGTACGTAGATGCGATAAAATGATGGTGATAGACCTAAAAATATAACTGTAAAAGTATAACGACAGACACAATGCGATTGCTTGAAATTCCACATATTCTTGTGTTGTATTATTCACCGATTCATTAGATAAATAGTCAAAATAATCAACAAACAACCACTTAAAGTGTAATTGCTTGTAATTCTCAGTCCTGTGTTGTAAAGAAAATACTTTGCCCCGTGTTTATTGTCCATAGCAAATTAGATTGCAGGTAGGTTGGGATTGTTTAGTAACAGCCCTTAAGGCACTTCATCATATAATCGTGACGGATTATCCTGGTTCTCATTGGCCGCAATATTGACCCCACGATCGTCCATCGAGAACTAGATATTCCCAGCCTTATACTATCACTAGCAGGTGCCCGCGGCTTCGCCCGCGATTACTTACTCAACTGCTAGATATTGTGCTTAAATAATTTATTTCACAGAAAAATAATTAAAACATATTTATTAACACTGACATCGTTTTTACATAAATTGGAGGAATTACGTAATTTTACTCTTAATTATATTGTTTAACGTTAAAAATATAAATAAACGAACAAAACGAATCTTTTTTTTTTTATCCATATGGGCATACAAATTCCAAATGAAACGATTAAAATGAACCATAGATTCATGAACCTTACCCAATCATGCATAAACAATTTTATTATAACGATTGATAATTTTAAAAAAAACTAAAAACCTGGTTTCGAGGTGCATTTCACGATCAAAGTGCACCAGCCGGGGAATAAAAGACCTCAGATTAGTGTTCCCTAGACCAAAAAACTCCCGCATAGTGTTTTTCGTCCAAATCATTCCATGTTTTCCCATTAAGGCTTTGCCCGCGAAACTTGTAAGTTGTAAAGAACATATTGATTAATTCGAACATTTCGATTAAAAGGTTGAATTTACTGATTATCTTACATAATCTACAAAATTTTGAGATACATAATTTACTCAAATATAAATTTTAATACCTTCTCTAATTGTCAAAGTCTTTGTTTCATTTATTTCCAAAGCCTTGTGTAAAGATTGCCAACTATACACTGTTGTCATGTGAACTGTGGTTTGGATTTGATCATTCTGTGTAAAAAGGGATTAAGTATTCTCAAAAACATTTGATTTTTGGCATTTAAAATTAAAAAAATTCAAAATCCTTTCTTAGTGAGCACCTACATTATGAAACGAAGGTACTGTCAAAATTCCAAGTATCTACCTATTGTAGTTTAGGCTCTACGTTGATTCTCTGTCATTAAGTCAGTTAGTCAGGACAAAGCCTTTTATACAAATAGGAGATTTAACTGATGATGTAAATTTATTATGCCTATACAGGAGACTCTAAGAACTTGTATAAACTGAAAAACTTGCAGTAACCTATTTTACAAATATAGTAGCAACAATATTTCAGTCAGAGGCCTAATAAACTGTTTTTTCTGCCTCAGACATGATTACAAAAATCCCTCACTTCGGGGCTGCAACTTTGAGTCCCCTCATATCGATCAAGTATATGCTCTCCAAAATAACGAAGGCAATCTTCAACGCCACTCTACTGTTGCTATGGGTAACAATAGCTCCCTTGTTCATAATTTTTTTACAAACTGGATAGAAAAATTGTGAAACGTCGAACCGTAGACAAAAACTTTTGTAACTTATAAACTTGATATAAACTTGTATATCGATACGCACGGTCAACAGTATTACATGATACTCCAGCTTTAATTATAAATAGGAACCTGCATTTTTTATGAAATGGAACTACCTATACTATATCAGTGTTGATTTCAGTGTCTGTTTAGGTAGATATTTCGCGAAATAAGTTATTTTATATTAAATTTTACATTGATGAAGTTTAATACTTATTTTAATTGTACTCAAATATAAAAGAAAAACATACAACTGAAGTTCTTATGAAACATTATTTGTCAAAACAAATATATTTATATTCAACGAAGAAAGATTAGACTTAGTTAATTACCAGAGAAACTCACATTAAGCTTTACTATTTTTTTTTTTTATAATTATGCTTTATCTTTTTCATGATTATGCTTATTATGCTTGATTTTTTATAACATCTCTTTCATACAAATAAACTTCTGCATCTTAAATGAATATTTTTGTGGCAATAGAGTAAGTTTGTCTTACAAAAATAGACAAGAACACACTAGCCTACAGTAAAGAACATTCTAAAGAATGAAAATCTAGTCAACCACATCATTCTGTCTCTGTACTACACCTTTTCAACCTCAATTTCGGAAAAAGTAATTTCAATTTCGGAAAAAGTAAATTCAATTTCGGAAAAGTAATTTCAATTTCGGAAAAGTAAGTTCTATTTCGGAAATACGAAGGCTATTTTTTTAAACCTTCGATAGGACATAAAATGAAAACCACAGTGAAAATCAAAACTGTTTTATTTGGAACATTTAGGTACACCTTCTAGCTACTTCTCTACATAATCTCGCTCCGATTGAGACATTTGTCGAAGCGTGGTGCAACTTTCAAGTACCCTTTTCATAGAAGCTTGCTGCCAGTCTATTGAAGAGGGTACTTGAAAGTTGCACCACGCTTCGACAAATGTCTCAATCGGAGCGCGACTAGGTAGAGAAGTAGCTAGAAGGTGTACCTAAATGTTCCAAACAAAACAGTTTTGATTTTCACTGTGGTTTTCATTTTATGTCCCATCGGAGGTTTAAAAAAACAGCCCTCGTATTTCCAAAATTGAAGTTACTTTTTCCGAAATTGAAATTACTTTTTCCGAAATTGAAATTACTTTTTACGAAATTGAGGTTGAAAAGGTGTAGTTTGTACCATTCTGCAAATTTTAGTTGAATGCTTTGACTATTTCTTTTATATTATATTTTGAACCCACCATACACTGCTATGCTTAAGGTATAATTCTGGTACGTAATGCTGCTAAGACCGCCTGGAGTTGAACCATGCCCATCGCTCTGTTTTCGATATTTATGTTTAAAACTTTCCACATGCTTCTGCACAGTGAACTTCTTTTAAAAATTAATGCACTCAGTACATAAGGCACATAAATGTTTCCCCTTTTCAGCCACAAGATAATCTGTGGGGCACCTCACGCATTGGTGTAACTAGGATTCATACGTGGGGGGAGGGTGGGGGATTAGGTGTAGTCTGTCCACCTAAGTGCTAAATTTAATTATCTTAACATGATATTAATTATTTTTATTAATTTTCCTAAGATAATGGGGGGGGGGTTATAATCCCCACAATCCCTCTGCTCATGAACCCTTTGAATTGCATTCGTAGCAATTTTTGGTATGACATAAAACCATTAAGCTTTACGTACAAGGTGTCCATTACTAGGTTTTAAACAGGCAGATAATTTTACAGGCAGTTAATGTGGGTTAAGCAACATATTTTGCTTTTAAGCTTCATTTTTTAAAAGTATGCCTTACTGCGTTTTTAAAACTTATTTTAACCAGACCCTTAGACCCCCAAAATCATGTTTTGGGTAGCAACCACACTTCTAAATGCTCTGTAATGCGTCTCATGCATATTATTCTTTTGGGTTGCTCTGTTTATTACTTTGTACCTTATGGAGTTTATTTTTAGATCATTATAATTAATTACGTGTGATTTTTATCTCACTATAGTTTCCTTCAAGTTCTATTGTTTGTATATCTTCATTCATGTGGCAGCAGTTAAGTTTTGTAAATTCGTAAATAAATAATAGTCATTTGCAAACAGAATTGCCAAACGCATTCCATAAAATGTGATTATGTTAAATGACATAATACATTGTTCATTCTTTGCTATAATGATATCTATAATTTTTCGGCAGCCATAGAGACACTAAAAGAGAATAGGCTACTAAGAGAAAGAGAACAAATTCAAATGCTAACAATTTATCAAATTATACTTTTGAAAGATCTATTTCTTTGAGAGTTGAAAGTAAGTTTGTTTCTTGAAAAAATATTACATGGGCTTATGAAATATTTGTTTACATTTTTGTCCAAATTTTTTCATTAAGACTTCACCCGAATGAGCACATGTTTGTGGTAGGGGCACTTCAAACATGGATACCTATACATACATCAAACAAAAATAGGAAGGATTTTTAATCATATTTGTATGCAAATTTTTCAAAATATATCTTGGAAGGATCGTATTTCGCGGTTATTTACACATTTTGTGCAATCCACCAAATTTCGGTAGCCTATATTTTGTGGATATAAGTCAGTTTGCTTAACTGTAATGTTTCCAGCAAATATGTAAAGCTAAATATATCTAAGGAAAGGTGATTTGTAAAAATTTTGCACTTTCCGCTGTTAACAAAAAATACGGCCCCTATGTATAAAATTACCAAAAAGACTAGTGAAATTTACAAAGAAGCTTTCCTTTAGATTTCCAACTAACCTGAAAAGCATCATGAACTTGAGGGTTAAGCTTTGCGTTTTCTTAAAAGAGTTTGTGGGTTTTCAGAATTCCCATATTGTGTGGTAGGCTTTTATTCTGAGATATTGTTGTGCTTGAATTAGAATCATAATTATCAATGTAAAAGTTAACGTTGCAATTGTATATTTCTATTTGTTTCACTTTATGCTGTATTCTACTGTAAATATATGCCTCATTCGCTACCATTGACAGCACTGAATGAAATAGTCGTTCTAACGTTTAGGGTAGATAATTAAAATAGGTTAGTCTCATACGTTGGCTTTTTTTTTCATTCATTCACGGGAATGCCATTAAAGTGCTTAGTATTTGCAAGTCTCGTCGTTAAGGGAATAGCCTTTCTATTTATATTGCTGTAGCCTACCTTTATTTATGTGGTAGCTGTGTGGGAGGTGGAATTTGAATAAGCGGAGACCTCTATCGTATTGTTACATTGCAATTTCCAGAGCGAGAACGAAGGAACTGTTGTACTGTAGTCCACAATATGCTCTTTCTGCTGTCCCTTATAGCTGCGAAGTTATTAATTTAAATTCATGAAGGCCAGAATTCTGCATGTATTTCGTCCAGAATACAAATTATACAGCAAAGGGACAGAAGCAGGGGTTAGAAGAGGGATTGTGACGAGGTTTTTGGCTAAATTGTGGAAGGGGTGAGTTACAGGGGGAAAGGATAGAAATTATACAGAACGCCGTCTGTTGTATAAAAGAGAGTTGGCAAGGTTGCATAGAATTATTATTAGCATTGAGGAATTAAGGCTAAATGTTACAATTTCTACGGAAAGGATTAGCTATTCTACATTCTAAACTGCGTGTTTCTCTTAAGATAGACCTTCTACTTTGACCAGAATATGCTGTTGAGAGGGGATTGTTCTTTGTAATATTCGCCTTACTAATGACAAAAATAACGTGACTTATATGTTGTTAAAACAAACCTAATAATAGGCTTCACGTACAGTTGTTAGAAACACTGTCCACGAAGACATTGGAAATAGCTTCACCGGAAGCGATGTCTAGTAGCCTACTGTCAAACTTTTTCGGTGCTGTGTTGCCTTATAATTTTGGCACGCTTATTTTCGTTTTTCTATGAACTGTTCGACTGGGCATGCTTATATATTTTATTGGAGAGAAGGTAATCTAATAGAGTTTTCTTATGCAACGGGTTTAATGGACATTCGGCGACTTTGTTACGTAAAAATATGTGAACGCCGAAAATACTAAATATCCGCGATTGTGTTTATATAGTGCAAATTCTGAAAATTCCGGCAAACTTAAATTGCCATGATATAAAACACTCTTGCTATGAATAAAATTTTACTCTATAGCCCGTATATTTGCAGATGGTGCAATAGTCGCCACTCGTCTCAGCACAAGTGCTTTTAATGAAGCTTAAATATTTTTAAAAATTTCCTGCTATAGTACAGTATTTTTATTTTATGAATGGTAGGCTATTTAAACGAAACTGTTAAATTCAATACATGTGCCAATAACAATATCAGGTATAAAGTGCCGGTAAATTGAGAATTTGGTATTGATATATACTATCGATTTGGCGAACCTTGTCCTCGTTTTCCTCTCCTGATTATGGTAACCCGATAACCTAGACTTTATCGTTCTAGATTGTAGAATAATTCTACGAAGATTCACTGTGGAATTACTGGGGCGAGAACCAAGACAATTTTTCCTCGGTGGTTCTAACAAAGGAGTGAAGTTATTTAAAGCGTTTATTGGATGATTCTTGAAACGATTGTTGGACGATTCTTTAAATGATTGTTGAACGGTTATTGGATCATTATCGATACGATTGTTTGACAAATGTGGACGATTGTTGAATCGATTGTAAAACGATTTTTGTCCGATTATCGGAACATTGTTGTATTGTTTGTTAAAATTATTGTTGGATAATTATTTAAACTATTGCTGGAACATTGTTTGAAAATATTATAACGATTGTTGGTCAATTATTAAAACGATTGTTGAACGTCTGTTGAATCAAATGTTGGACAATTGTTGGACGGACAATGGAAGATCGTTGTAACCATTGTTTAAACGATTGTTAGATAATTGTTTAAACGAATATTGGACGATTGTTGAAACGATTTTTAAAACAGTTGTAGAATGATTGTTGAAACGATCGTTAAAACTATTGTTGGTAATTGTTGAAACGCATGTTGGACGATTGTTGAAATGAATGTTGGACGATTGTTGAAACGAATGTTGGAAGATTGTTGAAACGAATGTTGGACAGTTGTTCAAACGATGTTGAACGGACGTTGAAAGATTATAGAAACCATTGTTTAAACGTTTGTTGCAGAATTGTTGAAACGAATATTGGAAGATTGATCAAAAGGTTGTTGATGAATGTTGGACTATTGTTGAAGTGATTGATGGACTATTGGAGCATTGTTGAACTTATTGTTGAAATGATTGTTGTACGATTGTTAATGAGCTTCAAATATCATATTCGCGATTAACTACTAATAACGAAAAATTTTCCAGGATGGTATCTTGCGTACACGCTGTCACCTTCATTCTGGTCTGAACCAGTGATTTCTTGGTTGAGATGGCAGGGACGAAACGAGTCACTGAAAACGACCTGGTCTCTGTTGCAATTAATAAGAACATCATGGTATAATATACCTTCGATATATAATGTATGTAATAGCTAAACTATAAGTGGGTGAATTAATCCCTTTTACGGGCCGTGAAGGCTCTAAGAGTTCTTTTGAGGGTCCCGGATTATAGTCAGTGAGCATACGGAGGGAATTTTGTTGTGAGCCCTAAGCACAGGTCTCCTTTATCCTCAGGATTGCTCCTGGTACTAAATTATGTTCGAAGCTGAGTCAAGTCCAAGAAGAAGAATTCGGCCAGTTGAAAAATCCCAATTACCACATCTGGAATCGAACCCATGCCCTTCCGATTTGTGGCGCAGAGACTCAATTGATTACACAACCGCGTATCCAGATAATTAACTTGAGCGTCAATTAAGATATAACTGAAATATGCCCAGGATAAGTTACGCAGGTAAAGATAGAAGAGGTTTAGAAGTGCGATTGTACGAAATTTTTGGGTAAATCGTGAAATAGGGTGAATTTTCAGGAGGGAAAGGTACACATTGTACAGAAAGCCGTTTATTAGGCCTACATTTGAAAAGAGAGTTGACATGATAGCATAGAAAATGATATATTGAAGGTAAATGTTACACTTTCTACGGAAAGGATTAGCCTCATATTCTAAACTGCATGTTAACTTGGAAGCATTGGGGTAGTATTGTGCTAGGAAATGGACTGTTGAGAGAGCAATAGTGGATATTGTCGTTTGTAGTGGCACCCGAGAGCCTTGTAGAGTTAACTGGACTTGGAAACCTAATTTAATCACAGCTCTTGTGATAATATCTTGATAATGGAAGCGATTAGCATAGTAACACTTAACATGAACTCTAGAATTCGTAGAAACCCTTATGTTTGTTAAGAAGTTGAATCCCACAAATATTAATTATTCTTCCTTGTCTTTCAGATAGGACTCTATCTAAAATCATTAGGGAAAATTACAAACATTTTTATCACTTTTAGCAAACTTCTACTGTTATTAAAAGTAGGCTATATTGAACTTCTCAGCCTTCTTTAAAACACAGGTAATCTCAACTCATAAAACGTTACAAAAAGAAGAAGCTGCCTTTTACATACGAGTATAAAGCGCAATGACACTTTATAGAGATTTATGAGCCTTAAAAATCATAACTAAAATAACAATTTTCGATTGTAGAAAATGGTACGGCAGTGTAGAAAATTTTGCTAAAATTAAAGTATGAAAAATAACTAGTAAACATTTAATTTATTTTATTTTTTATTTATAATAGCTAAGCAGTTTGCGTCATGATCGTAACTGAATTGTCCACATCCTGGTTACTTTCGTTAGCTTTACGACCAGGGCCCGGTTTCTAATGACATGTCATCTTTTTATTGATGCTGCATAGTCATTGCCAACTTGTGGATAAATCCTAATCATGGCCTCTTGATTATAGACATGCATTTTTATTAGGTCATTTTTTGTCATTTTATGCAATTTTATATTTTTAGGGCATTTATTTCAATTTTAGGTCATTATTTTGTCATTTTCGTGCCATTTGCTTCCTTATTTAGCCATTTTCATGTATTTACATTGAGTGTATTAACTTTTTTCTCGTCGCTAGCGATCCTGTCTTTGAAGTGTTGTTTGTTTAATGGAAGAAGGAAAAATTCGGAGTTAAAGTGTTGACATGTCTCAGTCGGAAGTGAGAATCAAAGAAACACCAAAATTTTGTATTATATTACTATTGTTATTAGATTGACTTGGCACCAGAGTCTGCCAATTGCTTGGAATTGAGAGTGCAAACTACTGTTTGCCCTCAATAAACAAGAATATAATCCGGCAGACCACAAAAGGATGTGCCGAATTTTGACTCACCTGTGTCTCAGAGAAAAGAACATTCACAACATTACAGTTATTTACATTTTTTACAATTATGTACAAACTAGTCTATAACTTTGTGTGCACAATAATATTTTTTTATAAGTAAAATATTAGTTTTTAGGTCATTTTGTGTAACTATTAAGTCATTTTCTTTAAAATTTATTGTCTTTTTATAGGTCATTTTTCAAACAATTTTAGATCATCAGAATCCGGGCCCTGTTTATGACTGAAGAAAGGAAAGAAAAAAAGCGACTAACATGGAACAAAATGTTTACAGATAAATGTTTGATTTAAAATGATAATTTTCTAGGTTTCCTGCTCTCTATTGTATTTCACCGTGTTCCTAGCTAGCTACTAAACTCTTAATGCTATTTAAATATTCAGCTTTGTTCGTTACACGCTAAATAAAATCAGGTAAACTGATATAACAAAGTGCCAGAATGTTTTTGTTGAATCAATTATAATTGCAATTATGATAACAGAAAATAAGCTTTTCTATCAGATTAAAATCGACCAGCGTCAGCAGAACTACAGATTTGTGATATCTTGACAACCGCGCACTCCCATAACAATAAAAAATAAAAATAAAAAATCCATGTCAAATCGGCCGGGTCCGGGATTTGATTCAGGGACCTCCAGAATACGAGTCCAAGACGTCACCATTTGGCCAACTCAGTCAGTTTGACGGTCTGGCTTAATAAGCATATGTGAAAGAATAGTGTTATTTGTCAAACCTAAAATGTATTCCAACTTGAAATTCAGTGGAAAATAACTCCGCTAATTATTTCACAGTAATGTACCTTCTGTATATAACAGTATTCATGTAGTACTCAATTTGAACTAGAACAACGAAGTAAACAAACATCTGACTGCATTGCATCAAAGCCCTCAATGATAAAAAAAAAAAAAAAAAATTTAAATGCGGCATTGTAAGTTATCTCAACTGTTTGTTGACAGATAAATATGATATGAATTTGATTTGATAAATTCAAGTAATTTTTAGAAATATAATTTTTCAAGGGAAGGAATGGATTGTTTGGATTTTTATTGTTTGCGTTATTTCCAGGGTTAAATTGTCAGTATTTTAGAGCTTGTGTCCGCGGCTTCGCCCGCCATTATTAATTGATTCCAGGATTTTTATGAAATTTACACTGGCAGTTTATTAAAAATGTTTGTAGTTCAGAGCTATGAAAATTGTAAGTAAAAATAAAATTAGAATATTTGTTCATTGTGTTCATTTCACTTAGGCCTTATATACATATATATAGGCCTTATGTAGTAAAGAAACTGTTTTCCTAATTTTGTACTATTCGTGAAAGTTTCGCTGATTGGTTGGCCTCGAGCCAATCAAAATTCTTCGAATTGTCGGAGAACGAAGATTACATTATAATAGTTGTGACTGTTAATTACTCGTTATTTCGGTGCCGGTCAACCGATTTGGTCCATATTCAGTAGGCTTCTTTCCATGTAAGTCATAAATGCTTATACCAAGTTTCATGTTACTCCGATAAATCGTATTTGTGTTATCGCACCTTTTTGATATATTTCCATTAAAATAGGCACTAAATTAAGCATTACTCCGATACCGGTCAACCTATTTGGTCCAATATCAATAGGGTTCTTCCCATGGACGTAATAAATGCGTATATCAAGTTGCATAAAAATCCGATAAAGCTTATTTGAGTTATAGCGCGTACAGACACACGGACAGACAGACAGATGGACAGACATTTTCCGTCCCCCACACAATCTCATAAAGTAATTTACTATTCTGGGACTTAATAAAGTGTAAATGTGATAATAGCTGGTAGTATATGAACTCAAAAGGTCAATAAATAGAACCCAAGAACTAAAAACAATGACAAAGAAGTTCTTTAAGGGAATTCATCACAATTTTTCTCTCATCTTACAATTGGTCAGAAAATTCTTAACACAATCACAATCGCCACTTGTTCACACTAGTAACAGGTGGTGTATTAATCATTAAGTAATTGCATGTCATATTAATGATTAGTCAATAATAGTGGATTTTTTGTTTTGTTTAATGCACATTCAATGTAATCGTCACATGTTTTCCTCATTGTTACGTTTGGTCACTTGAAATACGTAACAGTCACATTCGTCACATGCTCATGTAATGAGTAATGACTAATACACTTTAATCATTAGACAATTAATAATACTAGAATTTATTTGGTATTTTTGTTAAATGTACTCTGTTTTTCATCTCTGCACATAACTTTCCACTTTAGGTTTAAATTATAATTTTATCATAAGAAGTTTGGCTTGAATGATCTAGAGCAGCGTTTCTCAACATATGGTCCGCGGACCACTGGAGGTCCGCGACGATGGTGCAGATGGTCCGCAGACACAATTTAGATGACTTATGTATCTGCTGATCTTCGACTAAATTTGTCTAATATTGAACCAGATATCCAGGTACTCTGCAAGAGGCGACAAGCTCAACCGTCTCATTAAAAGTAATAACATAATTCCTAATCATATTATCAAATTGGTAATAAATATGAATCTGCCAATAGTTTACTTCCAGTTCAATAACTGCGTTTCCATTTAATTTAAAAAGTATTTAGATTTATTTTGTTATAATGACTTATAATGAATACCCTAAATATTAAGAATATAGACCTACATATAGCCTACTTTTAAAAATGGGATGTAAAATTAGGGGTCCGTAAATTTTTTGGACATTTTAGAGGTCCTCGGGTTCAAAAAGGTCGAGAAACGCTGATCTAGAGGATTTTGCTCCCATTATTATTATTATTATTATTATTATTATTATGCTTAAGTACCTGAATGGTACTTTATAAGATTGTATGGGGATAGGAAATCTCCGTCCGTGTGTGTGTATGCGCGATAACTCAAATACGCTTTATCTGATTTTCATGAAACTTCGTATACGCATTTATAATATTCATGGGAAGAAGCCTGTAGATATTGGACCAAATCGTATGACCGGTACCGGAGTAAATCCCAATTTAGTGCATATTTTATTGTAATATATTATAAAGAATTTATCAAATGAATATCATTTATCATCAGGGCCCGGATTCTAATGACATGTCATCTTTTTATTGATGCTGCACATACATTGCCAACTTGTGGATAAATCCTAATCATGGCGTCTGGATGATAGAAATGCATTTTTATTAGGTCATTTTTTGTCATTTTATGCAATTTTATATTTTTAGGGCATTTATTTCAATTTTAGGTCATTATTTTGTCATTTTCGTGTCATTTGCTTCCTTATTTAGTCATTTTCATGTATTTACATTGAGTGTGTTAACTTTTTTCTCGTCGCTAGCGGTTCTGTCTTTGAAGTGTTGTTTGTTTAATCCAAGAAGGAAAAATTCGGCATTAAAGTGTTGACATGTCTCAGTCGGAAGTGAGAATCAAAGAAACGCCAAAATGTTATATTATATTACTACTGTTATTAGATTGACTTGGCACCAGAGTCTGCCACCTGCTTGGATTTTAAAGTGCAAACTAGTATTTACCCTCAAACAACAATATAATCCGGCAGACCACAAAAAGATGTGCCGAATTTTGACTCACCAGTGTCTCAGTGCTAGTATTAATTTCTGTGATACAAACTAGTCTATAACTTTGTGTGTACAATAATAATTTTTTATAAATAAAATATCAGTTTTTAGGTCATTTTTTTAAATTATTAAGTCATTTTCTTTAAAATTTAAGGTCTTTTGTAGGTCATTTTTTAAACAATTTTAGGTCATCAGAATCCGGGCCCTGGTTATCATGATAACATATTGTTTTAGTGTTTATATACAACTTTGGATGTTGCAATAATTAGCTATGACAAATAACGCTATTCCTTCACATATGCTTATCAAACTAGGCCGTTGAACTGAGCGAGGTGGCCCAGACTCGCATTCTGGAGGTCTCTGGTTCAAATCCCGTAGCCGGCCAATTTGATTTTTTATTTTATTTTTATGTCATTGTGCGATTGTCAAGGTATCACAAATCTGTATAGTTCTGCTGATGCTGGACGATGTTAATCTGAATAAAAAAAAACAACTATACCCTTGTTCTTCCGTAAATCCTGCTTAATGAATAAACCTGGAGCTTAACTCGGAAATCGATTAAAAAAAACTAACTTATTTTCTGCATCTAATAATTTCAATTACAACTGATTAAACAAAACCATTCTAGCACTTTGTTACATCAGTTTTCCTGATTTTATTTTTATTATTATTGTGATCATTAAAATGAATTACACTCACCATGTAAATTGAAGCCAGCGTATTAGACCTGTTCTTGGTAAGCTTTAAATAATTGTAACCTTCATCAGCTTTAGGTGATTTCTTTCAGCTTGTAAATATCTAATTTCTCAATTGTGAAAAATCCTGCAAATCTGAAGAGAGAGAATTACAAAACCGTGGAAACACAACGTATTGTTGCTTTCTCATAGGCCCTTTATGATTATTAATAATAAATAGAACATTAAGTACAAAGCATTTTGCAATAACAAAACTAATTAAATAGCCAGGTTGAAAATCTAAGTAAATTTGCATTTACTTAGTCCAAGAATTTGCGGTGCATTGAACTTCAAACGCAACTTCTTGTGCGTTTTCATTTTAACGGGAGGCATTGAATGAAATAGAGGTTGTAAAGATGAACATAACTTACTTCATATTCAAGCCATATAACGATATGAATGTATAGAACTATGAAGTTTCGAGAATATTACATAGACGGAAGCAGTGTGAAGGACCTATTTCTCTTATATTGCCGTCTGGTTTTATTGCAGTATGCTTTCGGAGAGAAGAGTGGGATCTAACTGAACTATTATTAAGTGCGTTTACTTTATGTTCCCCTATACATGTTTTAATAACTTCATCTTTTGTACTAGTTTAAAATAAATGCATTTAAGTACTCTCTGTTTTTGCTAAAAATTGGCTACTCCAATTATTTTGTATATACTTATTTCTATTAATGTGGTTTAATCATCCCTGAAAATAGCGCTTATTTCTTCTGTAGATGTGATTGGTGGTTTCATACTAATAAAAAGAATTTATGTAGTTTAAATAAGCAAACTGTGTTATCTATAGAAATGAAATTTAAAATCACCGACTCACACAAATTATGTTGTTCGATGTATGGATTAATTTTATTTCCGTAAATCCTTATTTGCAAGGAAAGAGTCAACATTAAAAATTAAGTGTCCTAGATACATTTAGATTTAAAATCATATAAAATAGTAAAATTCGTTAATATTAAAACAAGCATTCGAACCGGGAGATAACCGATGCACGTCAAGCTTTGGGAGGAAGTTGTAAATTAACTTATCTGGAGAAAATCTTTTCTTTTACCCTTTCACTTGTTAAAGAGACAGGTAGGCCTACTCTTTGTTTGCAATACTGCCTTAATATAGGCAGTAGGAGCCTGTTTCTTCAGTTCAGTCCTGGGCACCCATACAAATAAATGAGAAACAAGTTCGGTGTAATATAAGTTAATACTGGAAGTCATGTAAAAAAATCAATCTTTAATAACAGTGCAATGTAAGTTAATATTCGAAAACATATAAAAATTAATCTTTAATAACTGTTTAATATAAGCTAATATGCAAAATCATGTTAAAAATTAATCCTTAATAAATTCGTGATGAAAATATTCTATATTTTAGCATTTTATACTTTGCACCAATGTAACAAAAAAAATATTCCAAATCCTTTCAACGGTTTGGAAATTTACCTTACCGACCCTATATTTGACTAGGTAAGTTCTCTTATTGACTATAATTTTTCAAACTCGTTTCCATAGAATGTTGAATTACGTTCCATAACTGTTATTACGTTTGATTGTAAGTAAATCTGTTTCACAATAACTAACACCAGGTTAAGAAATGCAATAAATTCAATATTGAAAAAGTTCCAGTAATTTAAATTAACGAAAGATAAACATGCAAATAAAGTGTAAGTCATTGAACAGGTCCATTATAATTATTATTGCTACATGACAAGTATAGTATAGCCTATATTAATATCACATTAACATTCGAATGAGAGAATGAAAGCATTATTATGCGAATGCAGTTAAGTTATAATGCCTCTAGATATTTTAAACAAATTATATTCCTATATTCCTAGGAAATTTAATTGTATGTCTTAGAAAATGAAGTTTGTTATGTAAATTCGAAGTAGCAATTTTCGAAACCATTATTACTCTTTTGCGAAATTGAGGCTGAAAAGTAATGATGACAAAGAAAAATTCCCAATATATTTATATACAGGCCTAGACTTTTATGAAAACGTAAATTTTTTCCTGTTCTTGGCCTACGGACGCAGAATGCATGCTAAGGTTCTGAAGTGTAAAATGAGAATTTCGAGATACAATACTCCGGAACGGTGATGCCTACCCAAGGGGTCACAGAACTTCAATACCACCGGGAGGTGGGGTGGGACTCTGAAATGGATTTAGTTGCCAGGATTCAAGCCGCAAGCAGCGCCGTCCAAACCGCGCCTTGTTCTTCATACTGTACCGCATCTTCCACTGTATAGCCTGTAAAAAATAAAGCTGGCGACCACTTTGTAAAATTACTTTCTTGACCAAAAGAATGTCTGGTAAAATAAAACGAACTGGACAGCAACTAACAAATTATTAATTTTTGGCGACCAACCTAAATATCTTCATTTGTATAGTAGAGGCCACAAGGGTTTCACCATCTATTTTTCTCCTTCGTATGTAATTTTATATTGGTAGTTAAGGAACACAATAGTAGAGAAATACTGAACAGATTTTATTTCTTTAACGGTATTCTTTAGCCTACTGCAATGAGAGGTTCAGCTGTTGGAACTACTTCATATAGGCTACGTAGAAACTGTAATAAGTGTAAAATAAAAATAAAAATAAATATAAATTGTTGTGATAATTTTAACACCATCATTACACGACATTATTATAATAAATCATACAGAAGTTATGATAATTGAGATTCGAAACGGGTCCATAAATTGGTACCTCTGCGCCTTACCAACGAGCTACTGCAACACACTGTACTTCGCTGCAGTAACAACAGATTCTCTTGAACGGAGCAACACAAGCAGTGGCGGACGCAGAGGGGGGGATTGGGGGGATAGATCCCCCCCCGAAATTTGAAAAAGGGCTATATATGCACTCTAAGTGGCCAGTTTTATAAACTGGTAATTATGTATGTAAGTCTTTCTACCTATTCAAATCCCCCCCCGAAAAAAAATTCTGCGTCCGCTACTGAACACAAGAGTTTAACAGTCGTGGATGTTTTGAAAACGAGTGGGATATTATCTTCCTAAACTATGTATCACATTATTATAATAAGTAGATTTTACCAAACTTCAATTAAATCGGTGATATTCAAATCGTGAGTCCTCATTGAAATCAGTTACATACAGTATGTATATATTTCAGTTTTGAGGAAAGCTGCTTGCAGTTCTTCCATATCTATATAGGTACTTCAAATTTAAGATCTCATTTTCCAGTCAGGACAGGTCAAAGGATAAAGATTCTGTGGAATTTGCCTCAAAAAAGGGTAGTTCCTCCCCGAGAACAAGGAGAGGGAAGAGGCGGTTGCCATGGTAACCGGGAAAGCAGAGGCGCCACTCTGGCGCCAGGACCGAGTCGTTACTTATCTGCGGATTACAGTAGGCCTCGTGTCTCCGAACTTAAGTCAGGTGCTCTAGAATGCCTGCATTTTTATTTGTCCACTTCGTCTGATCTTCACTTCCGTTCGTGATAACAGAATGTTGCACAGGACGTCTGCTGCCTCAGCATTTTATTTTAATAGCTGATTGCACGCGTGACATAGAGGGCATAAACTTGGGCGTACACGTGTCTATAAATCGTATTTATCAACTGCTGACTACTTGGATTCTGACAAAACCAATCAAAGAACTCGTTCAGATAAAATGGATCAGGTTTTAAATATACTGGTATAATATTGTAAAATTTTGAAATACTGTAAAATTTTGTAGCCAGTGTTTACTGTTGATTACCATAATCTAAAGATTGTGTTTTGTATCCACGACGCCAGTGCCACGTATAAAGGCCAATACGATTTCCTATTGATAATTAATTTCCTTTTGGATGTCATACGACTAACTACGTTTAAAACAAATATTTTGAAACTCGTGATGAGGTAACTACGTTCGCAACTCGTGATAAGTACGGTATCGATAAAGAAGAATACTGCGGCACTTCTAGCTTCGCTCACTGTGACAACGGTGAGCAATTTGCTGTGATGTAGGAGCATTGTGAGGTGATTAGTTCGTTTATTAGCTTGTTTTTGCTTAGCTTGTAATCCGCAATGCAACCTGATAGGCTGGGATCTATGTTAGAATTGTTTCGTACACGCCTGAATTGATTCCCATCTTTTAAGGAAGGATACATCCAAATTTATTAACAGCATCCCTTAGGACTTTCTGAAATCTGTACTGACGGTACGGACCTCCATTGAAATCCAAGGTTACTGTGGTCTAATAAAATAAATATAAAAAAATTCCTCTACTTAGATTGGCAGAATTCTCTGCTTATGTACCAGAAACTTGAAGCTTTTCTCTTTGTGCAAACTTGCAGTGTGTAACAGGGCAGTTTTTAAGATTTTCCATCTTTTTATGTTTTGCTATCTTGGCACTTATTTTTTGGGTATTGTTTTCTTATCACTTTTAGTTCTTGGGGGATTTCACTCTCAGCTTCTTCAAAATTTCAACAATTTGAATTGGAGGAATAAAATTGGGCATTGAATTTCTAAAAGAGGCTACAATATCTGACAAAAGATATGGAGTACGTATTACTTGGAGAGGGAATAAATTCGGACCAACGCCAAAGACAACTGCGGAAACTGAATCGCAAGGCAAGTGAAGAACTGCCTAAATACATTTTACCTAATTTTGGAGACCAACCAAACATAAATCAATAAAAATGCATCCCTCCGAGGCGAAGACTAGGAAAAATTTGGAGAATGTGAATTTTTATTGTATCCTTTGCTATGATTTAATCCCTTTTCCTCGGAGCCTTATACCTTTCATTTAATTATATTTAACTGAATTTAGTCAATTCTTGACTTGAGAACTGCTAACATTTCAACACACGGACAGATTTTCAGGAAATGTTATATTCTTACAATATCTAAAGTGGTAGGCTTCCAAAAATTTCTTATTATTTTATTTATTTTTGTTAAAACTATAAATTCTTACAGTACCTTCTGACAAAGCATTTACTAATAGACCATGGGCTACCAATATGGAACCCTCCCCCCCCCCCCGTGGGAATTTCCGACACATATATTTTTTTGTTGGTATTGTCATCTAGTTTAAGATTTTAGTTGTTTGCCCTTATCAATTACAGCATTTAGCCGGAAACCCCGGAAATCCGGAGAAAATGAATTTGTTTTAATTTTTCATTGTTCTTTGCTCCTGATATTCCCAGGGAATTTCTGACTCACACATTTTTGTTGGTATTGGCATTTAGTTTAATTTTTCAGTTGTTTGCCCCTTACAAATTACAACATATCCCTGGAAAACCCGGAAAACCACGTATATACGGAGAAAATTACTATGTTTTATTTTTTAAATCTTTGTTCTTTGCACCTAATATTCAAAGAGAATTTCTGAATTATATGTTTTTTTGTTGGCATTACCATCTAGATTAAGGTTTTAGTTGTTTGCCCCTTATCAATTACAGTATATCCCCGGAAAACACCAAAAACCACGGAAATCCGGAGAAAGGGACTTCGTTTTATTTTTTTTTTTTAAATCGTTGTTCTTTGCTCCTAGTATTCAAAGGGAATTGGTGAATCATATGTTTTTGTGTTGGTATTCCCATATAGATTAAGGTTCCAGTTGTTTGCCCCCTTACCAATTACAGCATATCCCCGGAAACCCCGGAAAACCACGTATATACGGAGAAAATTACTATGTATTATTTTTTAAATCTTTGTTCTTTGCTCCTAATATTCAAAGGGAATTTCTGATTCGTAAGTTTTTTTGTTGGTATTGCCATCTAGATTAAGGTTTCAGTTGTTTGCCCCTTATGAATATCTCCAGAAAACTCCGAAAACCACGGAAATCCGGAGGAAATTACTTTTAAAAATTTATTTTCAAATCTTTGTTCTTTGCTCCTAATATTCCCAGGGAATTTCTGACTCATATGTTTTTTTGTTGGTATTGCCATCTAGTTTAAGGTTTAAGTTGTTTTCCCCTTATCAATTACAGCATATCCACGTAAACCCTGAAAACCACGAAAATCCGCAGAAAATGAGATTGTTTTAATTTTTTTTAAAATCTTTGCTCTTTGATACTAATATTCCCAGGGAATATCTGAATCACATAATTGTTGTTGCTATTGCCATATAGTTTAAGGTTTCAGTTGTTTTCCCCTTACCAATTACAGCATGACAAAGAATACTGGAAAAAATCCTGATGCTGAAGGGATGAAGGCGATTGAAAACCTGGCAGAACACACTTCATATTCTAATTTGACATATGTGAATGATAATTTATCTTACGAAACCTTCCAGTCACACCAAACTTTCTTGACTGGAGTTAGAGAAGGGACATTCGGTAAAACAGCACAATTTTGGAATGGTAATATGGACAAAGTGTCGTTTATTTTGAGACTTCAGCGAGCAACTAAAGAAAACAACTTTGCCTTACACTTGGCATGTTTAGAAGATATGATTCCCCTTTTCTTTGCATGTGACCATCACAATTATGGCAAATATTTCGTAGTCCATATACTCACCCTTTTGAACCTGCAAGGGACACACTTGAAGCAGAAGAATTACTTCGCAATAACGGTTTCAGTGACCGTAGATCACAAGTTCCGAGTTCTAGAATTTCTGTGGATTTCCGTGGTTTTCCGGCTTTTACGGGGATATGCTGTAATTGATAATGGGCTAACAGCTGAAACCTTAATCTAGATTACCATGCCAACAAAAAAAAATGTAAGTCAGAAGTTCCCTGGGAATATTAGGATCAAAGAACAAAGGTTTTTAAAAAATTAAAACGAACTCATTTTCTTCGGATTATTGAGGTTTTCGGAGTTTTCCGGGGATATGCTGTATTTGATAAGGGGCAAACAACTGAAACCTTAATTTACAAGGCAATACCAACACAAAACCATATGAGTCACCAATTCCCTTTGAATACTAGGAGCAAAGAACTAAGATTTAAAAAATTAAAACAAAGTCATTTTCTCCGGGCTTCCGTGGTTTTCGGAGTTTTCTGGGGATTTGCTGTAATTGATAAGGGTCAAACAACTGAAACCTTAATCTGCCTGGCATTACCAACACAAAACCATATGAGTCACAAATTCCCTTTGAATACTAGAAGTAAAGAACTAAGATTTAAAAAAATAAGACAAAGTAATTTTCTCCGGGTTTCCGTGGTTTTCGGAGTTTTCTGGGGATTTGCTGTAATTGATAAGGAGAAAACAACTGAAACCTTAATCTGGATGGCAATACCAACAAAAAACATATGATTCAGAAATTCCCTTTGAATATTAGAAGCAAAGAACAAAGATTTAAAAAATAAAACATTGTCATTTTCTCCGTATAAAAGTGTTTTTTCGGGTTTTCCGGGGATATGTTGTAATTTGTAAGGGGCAAAAAACTGAAAACCTAAACTAGATGACAATACCAACAAAAAATATGTGAGTCAGAAATTCCCTGGGCATATTAGGAGCAAAGAACAAAGAAAAATTATATCAAACTCATTTTCTCCAGATTTCCGTAGTTTTCCGGGGTTTCCGGGTAAATGCTGTAATTGATAAGGGGCAAACAACTAAAGACTTACACTAGATGGTAATACCAACAAAAAATATGTTAGCCAGAAATTCCCTGGGCATATTAGGAGCAAAGAACAAAGAAAAATTAAAACAAACTCATTTACTCCGGATTTCCGGGGTTTCCGGGTAAATGCTGTAATTGATAAGGGGCAAACAACTGAAAACTGAAACTAGATGGCAATACCAACAAAAAAATATATGTGTCGGAAATTCCCACCGGGGGGGGGGGGATGGGGGGTATACAGTAGCCTACGCTCTATTAGTAGGACAATTGTAAACAACATACCAAGATAATTCAATAATACCAATAATTCAACGAAGAGAAAATAACGACACATTTGAAACCGATTGGTTGAAATTGTACATCTTAAGAAACAAGAAGAAAAAAAAGTCTTTAGAGACTTTCCCCAAATTCACTTCAGGTGCATAATAATCTAGATTTACCGGTAATGCTTTTAAGCGGTACTAAAGAAAACTTTAAAAATAATAAAATGCATTATTATTATTATTTATTACTCCACTGCTAAAATATTGAATCCAATAATAAGCCGTACGCACAACAATGTAGCTTGAAATATAAAATAACGATTCGGGGCTCCGACTAATAATTAGCCAATCTTTTAATAATTATTTTTAAAAGATTGCCGAATCGACTTGAGTGTAATTTCGATATTAAAGCAGGTAAGGGCAATGATCTTGGCCTTTCCTTTACACAGAGCAGAAATAGGTAACTCGTTAATATATATACATATTCACTTGGGTAGTCCTTGACTTTAGCGATTTACTTAATCCGGATACTAGGCCTATTTAAATCGAGGGAGTCAACCTGGAAACATTAGTTTACTATGTCAGCGTAGCTTTGAATTCTCAGTTTTACATCAAAATAATTTGTATTCAGTGTTTCTAAGTATAAACTTTTATTATAACTCGTTATATTTTCTTCGAAGTACGATTCTTGCCTCTATTTCGGCATAAGCAATATGCATAGCAGACGCGCTGGTCCACCAGCTTTAATATCGAACTCCTCGTGTCGCTGCGAAACTGCGTGTGCCAGTCAATGCGGTCCTGTGTGTGAGACACACCTTTGATCATCGCATAAATATACTGAATTCAGTTCATTACCACAAAACAATCTTGCCTTACAGTATAAAAGACTGTAGTCAGATATTTCATATCACAAAACTATCTATGGGTAAGTTACTGAGTTACTGTCGTAGTGTTACCCTTGATTTTGATCTAATTTAAAAAAAAAATAGAAGTTCTCGTTGCGATATTAATGTTGACCGTTATGTATTATGCGTGTTTATAATAAAATCATGACCTATACAACCTATTCCTTATTAAACAATAGAAAGTTTTATCAATGAGTAAAACTTGTTCAATGCAGTTTTCATAAAGAGTTGAATCTTGCAATTTTTTATCTTGTTTTTATTTAATTTCTTTTCTTTTATTGTGTCAAGATTTCTACACATCTACGGATGTTCTCAGAAAATAACTCAAGTTTAATTTAAGACAAACGAATGTAGTGAGAATAATCTATTAGTCTCCTTGATTTTTGCGGCTTTTAAGATGATCCTGACACTGATATGCAAAATATTTTAGTACTACATATAGCCTAATGTTTATTACTAAATATTCTCACTCTCCCACATACTATCCCACGGTTTATCTAATTCTTCCTCTCCCTCTTTACCCGCCTCTCCTAAAAGTCCTATCTTATATATTATAAATAATACAATTATTGTATAGATATACGCGTAGATATATATGGTTTATATATATTCATATATTGTGTGTGTTTTTGTTTTTATGTATTCGGAATATGTAGATTGTCCTAGAATTCGCGCACTAGCTCTGTACTTCCGTATTCTGCGGTCAACTGAGAAGACTACGTTGGTTACCAGTGCAGTTGGTGTAAGCTCCATCTGTTTATTCATCAGTAATCTAATAATTGTATTCATAATAAGTTAATTATGATTATTATTAGATATTTTCTTATTTTCAAATAATTTATCCTTTTAGTTTTCTGACATTCGTCTTATTGTGGGGCCAAAGGAAAAATTTGCAGGGGGATACCAAAGCTGTTAGCGCCGCCATTGCCCATAGCATGTACAGGCCTATGAACAAAGGACTAAATGAAAATAAAATAAAGTAAACGTGAAAAACACATTTTAAGAAAATGTAGTTTGTAAGTCGTTACATTCCATAACGGACCAAATAGTTACTGGTGTAGTGGTATAAAGTTCGTTCCTTCCACGGACAGTTTAATGGCTCGTGCAAGGAATAGTTAGTTTTATTATTTTTTTTATTAATAAAAGCACTTCATTCATTCACAAGACCAACCGTACCTCTGGTGGTGTAAAATGGATTGTGCAAAGTAGCTCACATGGTGTCATTTTCTTCCTATCGTATAGTTTACTTAGTTTAATAGATATTGCGATACAAGAGTGCTAAGTGCATCATTGCAGAATCGAGAAATAGTTTGAAAGACGAGCCAAAGGTTAGTCCTTTTAAATTTTCGAGATATCCAATGCACTTATCGTATGTGTATTGCATACTATTTTTATAATATAGCGAATAGGCCTTATAAATATATAAGGTGTGAAAATAGTTCCGATAATCAATAATAACTATTCAGCTATGACCAAGTGGTACCAATGCAAGCGCAAATAGTCGCATCACACTAAGCTCCTGGATGAATGAAATCTCAAGTCAATATTAAGAAATGAAAGGGAAGTTAAGGTACAGGTAAGATTGAAACGGTAAATTTCAACTAGGAAATCTGATTATTTTCCATGTCTGCAATAATAAATATATCGAAAATTAAGGGTTTGATTTAATGACACACATGGACTGCAAAAAGTGGGGAAAAATCGCAGTTTGACGCAGTTGGAGCAGGAAATTCAGGTTTCCCACCTTGATAACGTGTACGGAAAATGGATGGAAATTACTAAGAAAATGGATGAAAAAATAATATCTAAAAAAAATCATGTGTAAAAGATGTAACATAATTGGATGCCAATCAATGTCTTCGGTTTTACAGTACCATTATTAGAGAATTACGCAGAATATCCGTGCGCAAGAAAGTTCTGTATTTTTTTTATTATTATTATTATTATTATTATTATTATTATTATTATTATTATTATTATTATTATTATTATTATTCGCCTGTAAGTCCTATGCTGTTCACTATACACATAGTTACATTTCCCCTCGAAAAAATTTTCCTAACTAATGTGACGTGAAATAATATAATATTTGCCAATTTATGGTAAAATCTTGATATTAGTTTTTCCAGGTCAAACAAAATACATATATAAATATTTTACCGTGGGTAGGGATAGAGAAAATAGAGATATGAAAGTGTCTAAATTGGGACAGTTGTTTCCAACATTATTACCCTGTTCTAGTGAGAGAGTTTGTGTAGGATACGAAAAGCTCCACTAAACTGCTTTAATTTTAAATTCATAGAGAAAGTTTTACTTGCATATCATAGCCTCCAGTTTTCTTTCATAGACTAAAAATGCAAGGAGGGCCATACCTAGCTCCGCTAAACCGTTTAGAACAGCCGTGGCACTCTGCTCTATCCCCCTCCTTATCTATTATTCATTTCGTTATCCGCTTTTTAAATGGATTATTCCTGACTTTTCTCTTATAAATTTCCTTTTTAATTCTTTTTTTATAACCCAGCCACTTGGGCTGTAAGAGCCAGATAATTTTCTTCTTACGTAAGACATGGAAATCCTTGTCGTGCAGTCAGACTAAGAACTTTTAAAGAAAAATATCGCGAATTTGCTGAAATTTAAACTTTCCTTCCATCTGAATAACATTTTTGCATCTAAAAGCTTGAAGAACATCTTTACTATTTCTTTTAAGAAAAGATGCGTATTCATGAAACGACAAAATATTGCTTCCGTTGAACGTTACGTGAAAATACTTGAGGAGAAAATTTACACTGACGCTGGAATTCGAACCCATGACCTTCGGCTTTCCGTGCCGATGTTCGGCCTGCCAAACCGCCCAAAGTTCGATTCTTACCGCTAGATGGAATCTCTTTCCTATGGCTCATTACCCGTAATGACCTACCTCACTGAAGACATTTACGTCATATACAGTATTGTGAGGAACACTAAAATAATGTGTTTCAATGAGGTTACCATTGAGGGTAATCAGCCATACGAGGAAGATTAGATCTGGCGCTGGTGAATCGAAATCTGGCTAGCTCAATTGGTAGAGCATCGGCACGGTAAGCCGAAGGTCATGGGTTTAAACCTCAGTGTTAGTGGATTTTTTCTCCTAAAATATTCTCATATTGACCTTAAGTTTAAGGAATCTAAATATATAACACCTTGATATAATATAACGAATACTGTCAACTTTTACCAAATATACACGATATATATATATATATATATACACACATATATTTAGGCCTATATCGTGTATATTTGGTAAATATATATATATGGGTAATATATATGGATAATTGACTGATAGTATGTAATAAATATGATGAATAAAATATATTTAATTCACCATGGATGCATCAGCTTTTAAATGCAATAATATATTCCTTCTCACAGTCTACTTCTGCCGAGATTTTGCTGGCATCGGCTCCAATTCAATGTTTCTGGATTGGATTGAAATTTCCTCGGGATTATCACTCACGTTATCACAAGCTTCTCATTAATACTAATTAGTATGCAGTGTTGTTTAAAAACAAGCGACTCATACATTACGCATCCATACCGCATTTCATATCGGTACTGTTCATTATTGTTCTGTGATTCAGGCGGCTGTGAAAATATGACAAAACAAGTAGGCTAACTCACTATACATTTTATTATAATTAATTATACGGTATTTTTATTTTATAAGATAGCTTTTACTGAAACATGTTGTATGTACCACTTACGCAAAAGCTTTAGCGTACTCAACCAGTACCAGTACCAGCGTTATTTTGCCTACTTCATGCATAAATAGCTATTTTTGCTACTTTCTGTAAAACAGTTTCGACAACTTTTTATACCTTTACACAACCTGAATTTGTATGGGTATATAAGCAGTCATCAAGTGAAACCATGAGTGGGCTCTAACATTGAAATCAATGGAAAAAAAGATTCAGTAGAATAGCTGGCTTCCATAAATAATAAACATAATATGTGGACAAAAATCTTCACATTTTACATAAAGCAGTGCTAACCGATTGTTTGAAGTGATGAGTTTATTCGCCAATAGCAGTGAAAAGGTTAAGAGATTTATTTTATTTGAAACTTGTTTCTCTATAAATTCTCTGAAGGGTTGTTATAAGCTCAAAGTTATGTGTCTTCCTGACGAATAATTAGCAACAATTAATCAGCAAATAATGTGTGATGGCAATTCACTTAAGAAAATAACTATGGGTATGAGTATGTTCCTGCGGTTTCAAAATCAAAATTGTTATTCGTTGTCGCCATGTTATGTTACTTCACAAAAAGTGAATATTCGGTATACTAGGCCTATTTATAAGAACTTATATTTGTCGCAAATCCTATGAAGTCTACTGCAGTTCCATTAAGTGTACCAGTTCGCCGGTGACGTTAAGGGCAAGGGGAGGGGTGTTTGTAAAAGTAACGAGTTGTTTGAAAGCTACTAAACAAGTGGCAGGGAACAATTGATTTTTAAACAAGCGCTCGAGTGCTCCTGGGCCCGTGTTCTATTGTTATATCGCGCTAGCAACTCTGACACCTCGTGGAACAATGTTCTCAAAGCGAACCGTGTGTTGTAACAGTAATAATGTGTTTTGGGGATAAAATTAGCTTTATATGGGCGTATCTTTCATTTCAGGAACAGCTTTTCCTAATATTACTTGACCGCGATAACTCTAATAATCAGATTTTCATTAAACTTAGTATAGACATTTGTAAAGTCCATACGTAGAACGCAATTGATTTTGGACCAAATCGGTTGACCGTTACTGGAGTAATGACTAATTAACGGTTACGTGTTTTTTAAACAGCAAATCATCACTAGGCTATAGTTCGAATGGTTAACTCACTCATATTATTGTGTGCCGACTTCCAAATGAGCCACAATCTTCAAATTTGGTACACTTATAGCTTGTTTTACATATTTTTTTAATTCCAGTTTTTTTTATTTTTTACCCCCAGAATATTTTTTAAAATGACGGACCCAACTTTAAGGTCTGTGCACATCTTCTTTGTAGACGTATAGTAGCTAACCTGTCAGTAATCGAAAACTGATTGCACAGCAGTAAGACATTTCGAAAAGATCTACAAGCTTGGTCATAGTACTTCTCATCGGTTATACCTTAGATAGAGTTAGATTTTTAAAGTAAATTTTGTATATTTTCCTCACATCAAGAAATTTTTGAAACACTTCTAGGGCAGCTAGGTTCGTAAAACTGGCAGGAATATTGGCACATCCATCTGCCGTAAGCATGCAAAATTTCCTATTAATCTTGTGAACTGTTTTGAAGTTCATAGTAAAATAACACCGCTTTTATTTAACAATAAATATTATTTATTAAATATGCATGCATATATATATAATCCTATAAAGATGTTTTGTGTTTGCTACCTTGTGTAACTATTAGTATCTCTTCCCACCATGTGTCGGATCATGTGTGACGCCTAATATGGAGCGCAGGAGTTACTAACCGCGCCTGCTGAACTGCTACGAACACAGAAACTAGTCCCTGAGGCGCTCTATGGTATCTGGACCACCCAGGATCGAACCCAAGCTACTCGCGTGAATGCTCAATAAGCTGTCATATAAATATTCCATCCCATATAATTTTCTACGTATGGTACTATAAATCCTTACGAAGATCTCTTGATAGTACTAGTAGAAATTAAATCAACTTTTTATTGTGTTTGTTAATACGTTTTCATTTTCGTTTAAAATGCATTGGCATAATTTGCTTAGTTTGGATATTAGGTCACGGTCCGCAGATATTTCTTTCACTTCAAAACTTGTTTTGCATGTGCACGCGCATCACAGATTTACACTGAACTCAGAACAATTGTATACTGTATAAATGCTTTGATGTCAGAGTATATCGCGGAAGTGGTGTATCAACAGATCATTATTTACTGATGGCTAAGGTATGCCTTTTAACAAGATGGAGAAAACTAAAAATGTAATAAAGAAGACTGATGAAGAGGTTTTCAAAGTATATTTATTACAAGATACTAGTTTTAAAACACTATATCAAACAAGCTTGCCTATTTCCAAAATCAACCAGTGAGTAAAGACATTAATGAAGAATGGGAAAACATTATACGAGCTTTAAGAAATATAAGCTATGAAGTATTAGGCAGGAAAAGGAAATACCGAAAGAAAGCAGGTTTAAAAATATTGAATGAGGAAATTTCAAGCGCAATAAAAGATAAGAAAAATGCCTATTTAAAGTTTCTACAACAACAGACTGATGAAAAAAAGAGAAGGATACAGAGTAAAATGAAATTAAGCAAAAATTATAGCTAGAAAAGCTCATGAAGAGTCCTGGGATTAATCAGCACAGTTGAACATGATGTACATGGAAGACACACTATGGTCTACAAACGTTTCAAGCACTTAGATGGTCAAGAGAGAGATGTAGCTTACCTAAATGTAATTGGTAAAGAACAATGGGTGCAACATTATAAAGAGTTATGTGTAGGCTAGTGTGCCTAACAGGATTTGCAATAGGATTTCGGAGGACCACTGGGAAAACCCAGAAAATATATATGCTTAGAAGTGTAGGAATATTGAAGGAAGCAGGAATAATTGAGAGAGAGTATTGTTGCTTTATTCTTCCTTTCTTGAAGACTACTGATTCTCTTCTTACCTGGAGTTGTATTTGTTATAGATCAGTATTGAATAGCACTTTGCTATTTTACACTAGGTATATTTCAGGATAGACTTAAAGTTCACTTGCTGTAAGAATACACCATGCTTTGTGATCTACAACAGTAATATAAAGCTCTTTATTTAATATCAAAATTACAAACTTCTGGAATAATTCAGTTGTATTGGCTCAAAATACTACTGCAGTATACTCTATCTGCAAGTAGGAAAAGAGAAGCTGCAATTGCTTGCCAAAACTTCTTAACTTTATAAGTGCTGAATTACTTTTGTAAAAAACACTATTTAGCTAGACCAATCCTTGGTCTTTGAGTAATATTATAGATTATTCATACTACTACGGCAGCATATTTGGCTTGCACGTAGAGGAAAAGAGGAGCTGCAAGGATGCCAAAACTCCCTACAATTATACAAGCAGTATTTACTTTAGCTACATAAAGATGCTAAGCCTTACTTGGCTTTATGTGTTAATACAATTTGCTTATTTTTACTTAACTTGATTTGCGACTACATCTGATGAGAATGTGACTGCATTTAGCCGGACTGTAGTTAAGGGATGTACAGTTATTGAAGCTGAAGTTCTATGTTGCTGTAGATCATCCTGAATGGTGGCCATTCACGAGTCCTTCCATGGCTACAAGCTACGCTCCACGAAGTTCCAGGGCTGCTGCAATTCCAGTCTCCAAACTGGCTATATGTTGAATATCTGCGTTGTTTCCATGCTGTAGTCTCGTAGGTGCTATAGTGTAACTGTACTACTAATATGCAGACTTGTGGTCTGTTGCTAAATTGGGGCTGTGCCCTTACGAAGCGACGATCGGTGAGGGAGTGAATAAAGTCAAACGGCCAAAATGCGTTCACATAATCATCTTACAAAGAGTCAGATTCTAGAATCCTATGGAAGGCCCTTCTAGAAGTTTCACGTAGCTTCCATCCAGAATAAAGGCAGAGTTAAAGATAATAACATGCTGTAATTATTCTGTAACATAAAAGATTGGTATGTGAGCATTTGCATTATAATTGCAATGTATAATTACAGAGAAATTTAATAAATACAATGCGGTGAATAATCGATCTATTCAAAAGCTGCTTCTATAATCAATTGCACTAATCGATATGACGCTTCTAAATAAGCTAATGTATTCTGGCTGTAGCGCCAAGTAGAATGTCAAAGTGCTGTCACTCGACCTATCGATATCAGCTCGATGTCGGCAATGCAGCTTTCTATTGCTAATTAACATTAATTACTGTATTTATTGCTAATAGTCAATAATAACTGGAATAAATATGTAGAATTATTCCTCAGATAATAATATTATGGCCCATAATAGATATTTGTTTTATCTGAATGTAGATAAATGAATATAAGTGTGCTAAGAATTCTGTTTGCTGGTAATTGGCATCAGTGCCATCTAGTGACTTGTATGAATACTTCGTAAACTAGTACTTGCTATAAAAGTATAAAAATAGGCTCTAAGCTCTACGAGCTTACATACTGGGGGGGGGGCCCAAGAAAAGAGAAAAAATTTACTGAGCAGGCAGTGGACACAGCTTAGATATAGGCCTTTTTAGAATCGAATTAGCAGTTTTGACTGTTGCTACTCTAACTTTACCATCTGGCCCAGGATGAACTTCTAGAATCCTAGCCAGTGGCCAATGCATAGGAGGGATATTATCCACCATCAATATAACTAGTTGATTAATGTGTAGATTTTGAGTTTCTGTGTTCCACTTTTGTCTCTGTTGCAAGGTATTTAAGTATTCTTTGACCCATCTGGCCCAAATGCATTGTGACTGTTGCTCTAACAATTGATATCGTGACAGCCTGGATAGGTTTATAGACTGTAAATCTGGGTGAGGGATAGAATTCAAAGGAGCACCAATAAGGAAGTGACCTGGGGTCAATGCCATGTAGTCTTGCGAGTCGCTGCTCATCGGTGTCAGTGGTCTGCTGTTGATGATGGCTTCTATTCTGCATAGAAGAGTGCTGGCTTCTTCATAGCTGTAGATAGTGTCTTTCATCACTTTGTAAAGAATGGTTTTCATGCTGCGGTTAGATCTTTCTACAAGTCCTGCCATATGGCTTGCCCTTGGTGGCAGAAAATGGAATTGTATGTTTAGATTTGCTGTAAAGTTCATGATGTCTGTGTTAGCTTGCTCCGTCTGGAATTGTTCATAGAGTTCACTCAGCTCTCGTGAGGCTCCTATGAAGTTTCTGCCATTATCTAGATATAGGTGGGAAGGTAGTCCCCTTCTAGATACGAATCTTTGCAAGGATGCAATGAATGCTGCTGAAGTGGCTGCTGTTACCAATTCAATATGTACTGCTTTGGTACATAGACATATGTGCATAGATATATAAGCTTTGTATACTGTTTTGCCTCTACCATGATCCTTTAGAGAGATAGGACCTACAAAGTCTATGGCTGTGGTGTCGAAAGCTCGGTTGGGTGTAACTCTGGCTTGGGGCAAAGTTCCCATGATTTGCTGTGCTTTAACAGGGCTGTGTCTAAAGCAAGTAAGACATCCTTTTAATGCTGATTTTACAGTTTGAACTCCATGAATGGGCCAATACTGCTGCCTTAGTGTGTACAGTATGCCTTGAGGACCTTCATGTAAATTTTTCAGATGTGTGTCTCTGACAATAATATTAGTTATGTGGTGCTTGGCAGGCAATATAATTGGATGCTTAGCATTGTAGTTTAGATCAGTATGGTGCAGTCTTCCACCAACTCTAAGTATGCTATCTTTATCTAGATAAGGATGCAATTGCAGTAGTGAACTGCTTCTAGAAACACAATTATTCTTTCTGATATGAGCTATGTCTTCTGAGAAGGCTTCTTTCTGAGTAGCACGTATGATAACATCATGAGCTTTCTGTAGCTCTTGCAAGCTGATAGGGCCAACAAATCTATCAGACTTGTGTAGACAGTTGTGTTTGAATCTCAGAATATAAGCTGTATTCCTGAGTAACTTTCTAAAAGAGGAATATCTATGCAAGTATTCATTGTGTGTACTTGTGATCATAAAGGCTTTTGCTGTTTTCTTGGTTTCTGGTATTGCTTCTGTCTGAAATACATTGTCAGTGGTAGGCCAAAAACATTCATCTTGTGTTAGGAATTTTGGACCATTCCACCATAGAGTTTGGTTATGTAGCTTGTTAGGTGAGACAGGTTTAGTGATGAGATCTGCAGGATTCTGCTGTGTTGGCACATATCTCCAATGACAGTTTTCTGTAGCAGCTTGAATTTTGGTTACTCTGTGTGCTACAAAAGTGTTCCATTTGTGTGGAGGCTGTGTGATCCACTGTAAGGTTATGAGACTGTCAGTCCAGAAATATACTGCTGATATCATGATCTGTAGAGAAAAGCTTACTTTTTGGTATAAGCAGGCTGCCAACTGAGCTGCACAGAGCTCCAGTCTGGGCAAAGTAATCTGCTTAAGTGGGGCCACTCTAGATTTACTTGTCAGTAGTTGAACTTGTGTATTGTGGCTCTTGTCCTTAGATTTTATGTAGCATGCTGCTCCATATGCCTGTGGGCTGGCATCACTGAAAAAGTGCAGTTCCACATGACTGAAATTGAGTATTAGAGTGTTTCTTGGAATTTTGTATAGCTCTACATAGTGAAGTTGTGAATATAGTTCATTCCAGGTTTTCTGTATAGCAATAGGAGCTTGCTGGTCCCAACCTATGTCATTCAGCCAAATCTGTTGCATAATACATTTAGCTGCAGATATAATGGGGGCAATTAGTCCCTGAGGGTCATACAGAGTACAGATGGCAGATAGAATCTGTCTCTTGGTAGTAGCTTCTGGTAATGACTTCACTGTATACTGTAGCAAATCTTGTAATGGATTCCAGTGTAATCCTAGTGTTTTGACTGTATCCTGCTCTTCTAACTGAGTAAGTGTAGCTTTAGAGAGCTTTTCTTGTGGCAGTGTTCTCAAAACTTCTTGTGAGTTAGAGCAAAACTGTGTTAGGTTAAATCCACCTGCCTGTAACAATTGTGATACTTCTGTGGCTGCTAGTATAGCTTCTCGCTCTGTAGAGAATGATGCAAGGAGATTGTCAACATAAAAGCAAGTAGATAGCAATTTGGATGCTGTGGGAAATCTATTCCTTTCATCCTCGGCTAACTGGTTGAGTACTCTGGTTGCTTCTAAAGCTGAACAGACTTGGCCATATGTGATAGTGTTGAGTTGATATATCTTCACTGGAGTGGATCTAGAATGTCTCCAGAAGATTCTTTGGAAGTCTCTTTGCTGTGGCTGTACCATTACCATCCTGTACATTTTCTCTATGTCAGCACTCACAACATAAGGGTGGCATCTGAACTTCAAAAGTATGGTGTAGAGATCAGGTTGTACACAGGGTCCAGTGTATAGAATATCATTGAGTGATGTACCTGTAGAGGTTTTGAATGAGGCATTGAAGACTACTCTGAGTTTTGTGGTTTCTGAGTCTTCCTTTAGGACAAACTGGTGTGGAATATAATATGCTTCTGGGCCATCCTGGTAGAAACTTTCTTCCACTTGGGTCATGTGACCTAGGGCTTCATATTGTTGCATGAAGTCTGAGTACTGTTGTAGTATATCAGGTTGTTTATAGAGTCTAGCTTCATTAGAAAAGAAGCGTTTCCGAGCTCCAGTTCTAGAGGCACCAAGATTATCTGTGGGCTTCTTAAATGGCAAGGTTACTGTGTAACGTCCATCTCTGTCCCTCTGCACTGTTTCTTGAAAATGTTGCTCGCATATGGAGTCTTCCTCTGATCTTACTGGTTGGATAATTTCTTCAATTTCCCAGAATTTCTGCATGTTCTTGTGTATCTGTTCTGTGATGCTTAAGTGGCAACGTGGTTCTTGTCTTCTACCCTGTGCATAATGTATTTGTCCTGAGAGGATCCATCCTAGTCTGGTCTCTCTTATGTATGCTTTATGTTTGTTGGTTTTGTTGATGGGTATAGTGTGTCCCATTAACAAGTTCCAGAATACATCTGCCCCTAGCAATATGTCAATGCTACCGGGTATGTGAAATCTGTTGTCTGCTAGCACAATGTCATTAGGAATTCTCAAGCTGGTGACATCTATAGGTGCACTGGGTATGTCTTTGGCAATCTGGTTAATGATGAGGCACTGTAACTGTCTTTTGTAGCCATTGCCATGGGCGTCACTTATCTGTATGTGCCCAATTTCTAGAATGTTGGATGTGTGTAGGTTTACACCGGTCACAGCTATGGTGGTAGGCTTGGTTTGTAACTGTAGCCTATCAGCCAGGTCTTGAGTTATGAATGTAAGAGTGGCACCTGAGTCCAATAATGCTCTGGCTTTTATAAGTCTGCCATTCTGAGCTTTGACTAGTATTTCTGCTGTGGCAAGAAATGTATGAGTTTTAGGAGTGATCTGTGCATTATTAGCAAATGCTGAGCCTGTAGCATTGCTGCTGTTAGTAGTTGGAGATTGTCTAGTACCATTGTGGCTTTGGTTTCCGTTCTGTTTGTTGTTAGGCAATCTACCAGTGTATTGTGTAGTTGCATGTTGCCTATATTCATTGCTGCGAACCTTGTCTTGGTGTAGCAGTGTGTGGTGGCGTTGTTGGCATTTATAACAAGATGTAGATGTGCAGTTTCTGACGTTATGTCCTGCTCTGAGACAGTTACTGCATAGTCTATTATTGTTTACAAAGTTCCATCTCTGTGTGTTGTTAAGGTTATGGAAGTCTTCGCATTTGTGTAACTGGTGATCTTGCCTGCACAGTATACAATTGTTGGCTGCATGGGCAACAAAGGTACGTGGGCTCACTTGTCTGTGGTAGATAGGCTTGTTCTGTGTGTTGTGTACAGTTTTAGGCCTGCTGGAGCTATCTGGTGTCTCCAGAGCTTGTCCCCTTTTCTGTAGGAAGTTACAGAGTTCTTTGAATGTGTTTAGTTGATCTACTGTGCCCTCTAGGCTCCATGCTCTGAGCGTAGCAGGGTCAAGTTTAGACGTGAGAAGATGAGTAAGCATATAGTCCCATCTAAGGTTCTCTGGTGTGATAGATTCTATTGACCTAACCTGTCTGGTGAAGTGGTCAAGCAAGTCCATTAATTGACTGGGTGATTCCTTAGGGATCTTGCTATAGTCAATCAAAGATTGCAATAACTGTTGCAGTATAATTTTGTTGTTCTGAAACCTTTCATTTAGCAAGTTCCAGGCGGTTTTATAACCATTAGCAGTTAAGGGTAGTGTGTCAATAAGTTTATTGGCTGAGCCTTGCAATGCTATTCTCAAATAGTGAAACTTTTGAACTGGATCAAGCGAATTGTTGCTGTGAACAAGCGAGATGAACAGTTCTCTAAATGGTAGCCAATCTGAATGCTTGCCATTGAAGTGTGGCAAATTTATCTTTGGTAGCTGAACTCTAGGAGTGCAGTTAGCTTGAGTGTTAGGTTGAGTTGTGTCTTGAGGCTGAACTTGTGGTATGTTAGCCTGTGAGTATTGTATTTCATAGTCTCTAATTTTCTTACGAGCCATGCCTACAGTTGTGTAGTATGTTTCTTCGAAAGCTTGTCTTTCTCCTTCCCAATCCGGGTCTGTGTCACATGTTTCTATTTTGCCCTGTATTTCCTCAAAGTTCCTTAGTAGTGATTCATCCTGTGATAGTCTGTGTGCAATCTCTTCAATATTGTCTTGGTCAACTTGAACTGACAAAACATATTGGTAGAATCTAGTTAACTTTCCTTTGATGACTGCCCTCTTCTGCTTGTAGTTCTTAAGTCTGGAGGTATCTGTGGCAAGTTCTTGTGAGTCTGGCATTGTGAGGGGTGGTGTATGACAGTGTGTTATAAGGAAGGCTGTCACTTACCTGATTATCCAGTAAGACTGTTGTCCCTTGCACTGCTCTACCAGAATTCTTGCACCTTTTCTTACCACTAGGCCTGCTTTGACTGCTCTCAGGGTATAATCCTGTCAGCATAGGCTGAAAATACAATAGAGTATTAGAATTGTACAAGTACAAGTTACGTTTTACAAACAATATACACTGTAGGTATGAGGAGTGGACAAGGTGATTATCCAAGGTGGGGATAGAATCCAGGTGTATAGGCAGGATCAAAGGCGTGGGATGTATCTCCACAGCGTGGATAGAATCCGGGCTCGTTGAGGATCAAAAATGTAGGTTTTTGGACCGAAGAGTAGACGAAGTATATTTCCACGGCGTGGGTAGAATCCAGGCCCGGCAAGGACCAAAAATGTAGGGATCCGGCCCGGAGGACCAAAAAATGTAGGCTAGTGTGCCTAACAGGATTTGCAATAGGATTTCGGAGGACCACTGGGAAAACCCAGAAAATATATATGCTTAGAAGTGTAGGAATATTGAAGGAAGCAGGAATAATTGAGAGAGAGTATTGTTGCTTTATTCTTCCTTTCTTGAAGACTACTGATTCTCTTCTTACCTGGAGTTGTATTTGTTATAGATCAGTATTGAATAGCACTTTGCTATTTTACACTAGGTATATTTCAGGATAGACTTAAAGTTCACTTGCTGTAAGAATACACCATGCTTTGTGATCTACAACAGTAATATAAAGCTCTTTATTTAATATCAAAATTACAAACTTCTGGAATAATTCAGTTGTATTGGCTCAAAATACTACTGCAGTATACTCTATCTGCAAGTAGGAAAAGAGAAGCTGCAATTGCTTGCCAAAACTTCTTAACTTTATAAGTGCTGAATTACTTTTGTAAAAAACACTATTTAGCTAGACCAATCCTTGGTCTTTGAGTAATATTATAGATTATTCATACTACTACGGCAGCATATTTGGCTTGCACGTAGAGGAAAAGAGGAGCTGCAAGGATGCCAAAACTCCCTACAATTATACAAGCAGTATTTACTTTAGCTACATAAAGATGCTAAGCCTTACTTGGCTTTATGTGTTAATACAATTTGCTTATTTTTACTTAACTTGATTTGCGACTACATCTGATGAGAATGTGACTGCATTTAGCCGGACTGTAGTTAAGGGATGTACAGTTATTGAAGCTGAAGTTCTATGTTGCTGTAGATCATCCTGAATGGTGGCCATTCACGAGTCCTTCCATGGCTACAAGCTACGCTCCACGAAGTTCCAGGGCTGCTGCAATTCCAGTCTCCAAACTGGCTATATGTTGAATATCTGCGTTGTTTCCATGCTGTAGTCTCGTAGGTGCTATAGTGTAACTGTACTACTAATATGCAGACTTGTGGTCTGTTGCTAAATTGGGGCTGTGCCCTTACGAAGCGACGATCGGTGAGGGAGTGAATAAAGTCAAACGGCCAAAATGCGTTCACATAATCATCTTACAAAGAGTCAGATTCTAGAATCCTATGGAAGGCCCTTCTAGAAGTTTCACGTAGCTTCCATCCAGAATAAAGGCAGAGTTAAAGATAATAACATGCTGTAATTATTCTGTAACATAAAAGATTGGTATGTGAGCATTTGCATTATAATTGCAATGTATAATTACAGAGAAATTTAATAAATACAATGCGGTGAATAATCGATCTATTCAAAAGCTGCTTCTATAATCAATTGCACTAATCGATATGACGCTTCTAAATAAGCTAATGTATTCTGGCTGTAGCGCCAAGTAGAATGTCAAAGTGCTGTCACTCGACCTATCGATATCAGCTCGATGTCGGCAATGCAGCTTTCTATTGCTAATTAACATTAATTACTTATTGCTAATTAATTACTTAATTACTTAATTAATTATTTATTGCTAATAGTCAATAATAACTGGAATAAATATGTAGAATTATTCCTCAGATAATAATATTATGGCCCATAATAGATATTTGTTTTATCTGAATGTAGATAAATGAATATAAGTGTGCTAAGAATTCTGTTTGCTGGTAATTGGCATCAGTGCCATCTAGTGACTTGTATGAATACTTCGTAAACTAGTACTTGCTATAAAAGTATAAAAATAGGCTCTAAGCTCTACGAGCTTACATTATGGTATGGTGAAAATTCAGATTTGTTTGGAAACGTTGATCCTATCACTTTAGAAAAATTAGAAACAGCATTGAAAGAAATGAAAAATAGGAAAGCTACAGGTAATGATGGAATAAATGCAGAACTTTTAAAGTATGTTGGGCCGATCTTAAATCAAAGACTTCTGAATCTTTTTAATATGTGTTGGAATAAATGTCAAGTAACAAAGTCGTGTTTACATGCTCGAGTAATATCTCTCTTTAAAAAAGGTGCTAGGAACAAATGTGAAAATTACAGAGGGATTAGTCTTCTAAATACAGGCTATAAATTATATACAAGGATTTAAAATAAAATATTAAGAAATATCTCAGACGTCTTACTATTAGAAGAACAAAATGGATTCAGGAAGGGACGCTCCTGTACAGATGCTACTTTTACAATTAAACAGCTGATAGCGAAGAGAAGGGAATATAATCTAGAAACTCATATGGCATATATTGATATGAGAAAGCTTTTGACCGTGTGAATAGAGGAAAACTTTGGGAAATTTTGATTAGGAGAGGCTATCCTATTATTGATCCCATTCTAGTTTGATCTTAGTCAAAACAAAGGGGAGGAGAACTCACAGAGTTTTCGGAAAATTCGCATCATGTGACAAAACGTGATTGGTTAATGTCATTAGCATGCGCCATTAGCAGGGTGTGGCTAACGAGTGTTCGTAAGTTCTTTCAACAATAATATCAACATTTTCACGTGAAATAACGAACTCTCACTGGCATCGTCATCATTATAGCATATCAATTAGCAAACAAAACAAAGGATTCATTGTTCACGACGACCCTGCGGGTGAGTTGTACTGAGAATAAACAAACTAACATTAAATATGGTGAACACATGCGGGCTATGCCAGCCACGCCTCTTTGTTTTGAACAGGATCGTTCATAAATGGGATAGAGAATAATCATCTATTTAAAGCATTGAAAGATATAGCCTATATAAAGATACAACAATTAGTATAAATATTGGACATGGAAAATATAGTGAAGAAATTCCAATTATTCAAGGTGTAAGGCAAGGTTGTAGTTTATCTCCTACGTTGTTCTTAATTTATATAGATGGTTTAGTGAGAGAGTGGAATTTCAAAATTAATGGAGGAATGTATAGTCCTATAGCTCATAATTTTATATGAAAGAAGATGCTGTTCGCTGATGATCAAATTGTTGTAAGCAAAACTGAAAATATATTGCATAGAGCAGTGTATGAATGGCAGAAGGTGTGTGAGAAATACAATTTTAAAATGTATATAAATAGAACTAAGACAATGGCTTTTCAAGGCAAATACAGCGTAAGGATAAAAATTGTTTTAAGTGACACTCCTCTAGAACAAGTAACAAGTTTTAAATATCTAGGCACTGATCTCACGTACTGTACAAACATGAAAGTGATTGTAATTGCAAACTCCCTATGTTTCAGCATATGTGTGGCACAATAAGTAGAAATCTGAAAAAGAAGGCAAGAAATGAAACACAAATTAAATTCTATAACCTACCGTACCATCTTTGCTATTTGGATCAGAAACATGGACAATGACTACAGCCGGTATTAAAATATTACAGGCCTCTGAAATGAAGTTTCTAAGGTCAGTTAAAGGATGCAATTTTTCAGATAAATAAGGAATGATCAAATAAGAGAGGAACTGAAAATATTTTCCCTAGAAGAAAAAATCGCAAATTATAGGAATCAATGGGCAGAACATGTTAATAGATTGACACTAGAAAGGATCCCAAGAAGAATGATGTATTTTGAACCTAAAGGGAGAAGACATCCGGGAGGACCTAAGAAACGTTGGACAGATACACTGTGAAGCCGGAACAGGCATATCACCTAATCCTTGATTTGAAGAATAAGAAGAAGATGAATGCTTTTAATTGCACTCTAATGGCAGAATCATGTGTAATGTTGAAATGTATAGTTGAAATGTTGACGTTCTTTTTACGTTTAAATAAAATCATTATGTCAATTTTCAGAAGAAAAAATTGCAGTGGTTATTGAAAGGGAATGCAAATTGGTGTTGCACAACTCCTGAAAGAGAATCTTATACCGTATAAAATCGGATTTAGTCGATTCTTTTTTTTTTAATTCTATGATTTTCTAGTCATACATATCAAATAAATACATTATATTTTTTTACTTAGGAACCCACAAACGTGTGTGTACACACACACACATATATATATATAGTTCTACACTTTTGTTATAGATGCACGCTCTAACTTGCAGAAGTTATCATGATATCATTTAATGTACCGCATGTAAGGAAAAATTAGCCTACTGATCGATTTAAAATATACGTAGACCTATAGATAACATTCTGAAGTATTCAGTACTTAATGTCCAGTATTACTGATCAGGTTAGTGAAGTCTTCGCATCTTGATTATCAATGGGCAATAGGTAATAGACGATCCATATAATTGTAGGTTTGCTATGCTGGTAATTTTACCGCCTTTCACTTGTATGGTATGTAACACGCTTAGCACGTTCGATGAAGAAGTTGCCAGCATCTCGGGCGGTATCCACATCAGACATCTGTGTTGGCAAATAAAAATTGTTCCGATACAACCTGTTGTGTAATTACATTTCTTACTTATAGGATTAAGTTCACTTCGTAAACTAAATAAAAATAAATGATCTTATGATCTGTTTGGTGTTAACTCAAAATTAAAATCATGCAGGTAATTTCTCCTTCAAATCTTGGCGAAATACTCCCCAAAGCTTAGAAATGCGGCAGAAGAACTGCATAGGTAAGTGATACTACAACTGGTTTTCTTCTTTTCAATGGTGTTCATTATTACTCATACTCTAAGCTTAAACGGAACCCTATTTTGCTTAGGGTAGTCTCGAACGAGACTTACCAAAATATCCAGAAATTACTTAGGCCTGTATATATTTTATGAAGTTGGAATATATACCTTAAAATCAGTATTGAGCTCATTTGAAATGGAATAGCGCTTAAGTTATTTGAAACAATGGAAGGGAAAACGCACAATTTTAACTTGGGTTTTAAAAGATCTGGATCAAAGCATTCTTGAATTCAATAAAAAGAATAGTTTACGCGATTACAAGAGTGCATACAACTTGGTGATGCATAATCTATCTTCAAATAATTAATATTCCAAATGGAGACTAATATATAGGGGGAATATTGTAGTGAGTTGATAAAAAATAGACACACAGTTACCTAATTGATCGTTTTTTGTTGATTTATGTATGGATGGCATGGTTGACGTTCCTTTGTAATCTAATTTCCATACCTTTGCTTTACTCTTGCATAAATAATGTAAGGCATATTATATTCCGACGGTAGTTGTGATTCTAGATCAAAATATAATTTATGCTTCTAAATTAAATCGTAAATAATCCGGCATTATTGTGTTAGCCTGTGTACGCTGCTTACTAGGCACCAACTTCACGTATCGGGAAGCTAATAGTTGGCTAAGAAATGTGAAATGAACATGATAGACTAAACGAAAATAAGCGAAAAGTTTTCGCTGTCGAACGGACGTATCCCGATTCCACAGTTAAGTTATTGTCTATTCTAAAGTGGCTTTTACGAGTATATGAAATTGTTAAAAATAAACCCTTCTTCCTACAGATGATGAAGGTAGTAAAAGGAAACTGATATCTTCTGGCTCACATTTCACTTGATCCAAGTAGCCTATAATATTCGTTTTCTTAACCATATACGACACTGTATACCGATATACTATATCGTATTTTAATTGTTGGACCTGGAAAACCTCAAAACATAAATTAATGCCTAAAAATTAGCATCGAATTTCAGAATCAAATGAAATACTTTGTGTACTTTAGTAATTTACATGTTCTATGGACACAGAAAGTAAAAACAGTCTGTTTATGACTACTGAGATAAGATATTAGCTTATTTTCAACATTTATCGAAATTTCTGTAATAGGCCTAATTGTTACAACCGAATGCGCCTATTACACTAAAGATCTTGCCCTGCACAACACTTAATGTGGAGGGAGTGCTATGCCCTTCACTTTGTTTAAAGTCGAGGTAATCGAAGATCGTAGAATGAACAGGAGTTACTTTTTTCAATGAAAAAATAATTTCTTTAAATTACAAAACGCCTAGTTCTATTTTGTTAGAAATTTAAATATTAATTAATGTTCTATATGATTTTAATTTTTCTAATAAAAAATACTTCCCATAAAATGAAATGTGAGACGATTGCTACTTTGCAATTGAATTACTCCGCCCATATCATTATAATGAACAAAATAAGTTTATTATATAAACTTATTAATTAGAATAATAAGATAAATATTAATCAATTATGGCTTTGCATTACTAATAACATTATGGGAATAAGTAAAATTCAACTAAAATTATCTGAACAAGTTACAGCAGAAATGGAATAAGAACATAATATTTGCAATATTATATTCCGGCTGGACTTGTGTGAATATTGAAACGAGACGGATTTCCCGGAACGTAAGAATAGACTTAAGAACTAAACTAAAGGATCTCAGTGGGGTGTAGGAGACAGTCATTCATCACGAAACTCACTGCTATTGAACTAAAAACGCAGAGAAAGAAGAGCTTACTGACTCTATTGAAATTTAAAGGCTTAGTAAGTGGGAAAGTTCTTACTCTATAGCGCTTCGGGGAATCTAGCATCATTTCTTATTATTGACAGCGTGGCCAAGCACTGCCATCCACGTGTATTAGCGTCTATGCTGGGTAAGGAGCATTAGCCAATGAAATAAGGGTTTGTGTCCGAAGATTCGGAAACACAATGTAATTTGATGTAAACATAGCTATTAGAGGTTAAAAGAAATACAAGGCGTATTGGACTTTGAACGATGAGAAGTGGGGACACGCAGTAAATGGTATCGACACTCTCTCGTCTACGCTCTGGGTGAGCAGGGCGATCTTCTCAGCATCCAGCTTCCGACTTAGTAGAAGTCGGGAAGCTATTAATATTCTTCGGTCAGTATCATTTACTGCAGTATTATTTAAATCTACGAATATATTCAGGTTTGAGGTACGGCTTAATTATAGCTGAGTACCAACTTAAATTCAGTGTGTATCAAACTGTAAGTACCAGTGAATCAACGACTTTACAAGGTATTCTAGTGAATACACGAGATTAGGGAGAAAGACACCTTAATACCGAGACCCACTCATCTGAAGTCAAAGTTCACATACGACGAATATTCTGCAAGAGCCTATTAACTGTTCTATAATTATAGTAAAATAAACAACACTCTTACCAGTTAACCAGTGAGTTTTGATTGCATCAGAATATAAAGTAGACTGTTTCTAAGAACTATAACTACCCAGATTTTGCCCCCCCCAGATACTGAAGATAATCTCTGCTCTGACTGTAGCGACACCGTGGCTGTAATTGGTTTCGTAACCCGCGAACCGTTACATACGTGGCTTACCCAATCTGTGGGGCTCGAAGTTAAAAAGCTCAAAGTTAAAGGCTCGAAGCTAAATTGTGTTGACTCAGAATATTTTAAATTAAAACAATAACTGTTACACACATCATTAAGTAGAGACTACAGACATTGCAACGATTAACGGGATAGATAAATTCAAGATCCGAGTAAGAAGAATCAGGAGTGGGCAGACCGAAGATAGAATACCGGAGCAGCAGTAAAAAGCCTTGTAAAAATATAGTTTATAAGAGGGTATTATTGCTAGCTATAAGAGGGTATTATATGTATTTGTGTTCTGTGAAGGGTTTGATTTATATGTATGCAAAGGTGAGTGAGCATGCTTTTTATATATTGAGTGATCCCAGTGCAATAAATAAAGCTAGGGTTGTGTAGAAATGATGACGTTAAGGAACGGAAAAGCCGTAATTTCAAATATGGAAACCGAGGAAATGTATAACGGTCAAGATGTGCTAACTAATAGCGAGATAGATCAAATCTAAGGGAACGAAATTGTAGTAGGTAACCAGGAAATTAATAGTAATGAATCTGAAATGCTATTAGCTAACGAAAGCCTAGTAATTAATCAGGAGACTAGTGAGGAGAGGGAACCAGAGGTTTCATTAGTTCAGGAAGATAGGCCTTGTGAAAATACAATGTCAAACCAAGTAACGGGGATAGAAGGAGTGTCTGCGTTAATAGAGGCGATGATGGCCAAAATGGATAGGAATGCAAAAGACAGTAAAGAGGAAACTAGAAAGATAGGGGAAAAATTGGATAGGAGTACCAGTGAGATGAGGTTAATGATTGATCAAATATCTGACAAATCAAAGAAAAATGAGGATATGGTAAATAAACTCTCAGACGAATGTAAGGTAACAACTGTAAAATTAACTAAAAGAATCGACCATGTACAAAACAAAGTCGAGGAAAATAGAAAACAGTTGGAACAGAAAATAGAGCAGGATATAAGAACTCAGAATAAAAACTTAGAGGAAAAATTAGTTCAAGCTTTGTCAGTGGATATGGGGGTAATAAGTACTAATATTCAAGGGCAGGTAAATGACATTGAAACTAAACTAAACAAAATAGTTGCAGTACAGAATAATGTGACTAAAGAGGTTAATGATCATGCTGATAAACTAAGTAGGATGAGTAATGACATTTCTTGTACCGGAATTCAGGCTAATGGTAGAGGGGTTTGTTCACAATTAATTCATTGTACGAATGGGGAAAATACTCACCCACACGGGAGTCAAGATGGTGAACCGAGGACTCCGAGCATAAGCCTAGAATCAGAAAATTCGCGAGGTGACCTAGGCCTACACGACAATGTTGTTATCCCAGTAACTGGTTATAATAATACTCATGTAAATAAAATCGCGGACTTAGATTGGCCTTTGCCTTATTATAATGATGAGAATAATGCTAATCCTCATGAATTTATAAGGGAGCTAGAGACATACTTTAAAGTTAAAGGCATTCGAGAAGAATTTAAGATATTAGTTGTTCAGAGGTCGCTTGGAGGTAGTTGCAAAGACTGGATGCAGGTTGTAATGAGGGAAGGAACTGGGTACCAAGAATTCAAAAAGTTATTTATGGATAAATATTGGAGCGATTCGCGTCAGAGTGAAGCTAGGACTGAACTATATTCAGGGCACTATAATGAGCAAGGGAAAATGACAAGTACTGAACATTTCGTAAGACTCATAAAATTAGCCAAGTCGCTAAATATAGTTTCCGAAAAAGAGGTAATCCAAATTTCAATGAAACACTTCGGTCCAGATATTCATAAATTGCTAACTGTGGCAAGACCACAATCTTACTCGCAGATGCTTAGCTTGTTAACTGAATTTGAGGAAGGCGAGAGAGCCATAAAGAAATTCCATAGTTATCAGCGGTACCATAATACGCAAAATCGTGGAGGAAATCAAGCACAGTACGCAGGCGCCAGCCGAAATAATGAGAATTATAATGACAGTAATGGTAGGCCTACACAAGGTTATCAGGATGCCAGGGGGAATAATTATAATTACGGAAATGGAAGAAATCAGAATAATTATAATTACGGAAATGGAAGAAATCAGAATAATTATAATTACGGAAATGGAAGAAATGAGAGGGTAAATAATAATAGTTACATAGAAAACCAGAATAATAATAATGGTTTACGTAACGCCAACAATAATCACACTGATGATAGAAACAGGTCACGACCTCAAAGCGTGGGAATAAATCACATTCCCTTCCAGGAACAAGAGAGAGGAAATGTAGATCAGGTCTACCGATATGGACAGTTACAAGACGGTCGGTACATTCCTCATCACAATAACGGGACGGATAATTGTGGCCACGTGCCAGATTCACAACAAAGATTAGATCCTAGTGTGAATACATTTCATCACTCTCAGGCAGACACAGCAGGTGTAGGAAATGACAGATGTCAGCCAGAGGCTTTAAACTTAATAGAGATGAGATAAGAGGTCATATCTCATCTAACTCGTGCCCAGTGACCTCAGGGGACACTCTCCAAACAAACAGAAATAATATAAATACGGTAGAAGTGTCTTATGATTTGAATAAAAAGTCAAACCAACAAATTTTATGTCTACCGCAGATTAAAGCAAATATAGGAAATTTAAAGGTACCAGTTCTCGTAGATGGAAGTAAAAGTACTGAAATTCCGTTTCTCACGACTCATGCAACAGATCATCATACATGCTCCGAACGGGAATTAGCTATCCAAGACGAATGCTCTATTATTGAAAGTTTATCAACTGTGCAATTAGATAATGAGGGGGAGGAATTTTCAATTATGCTGAATGTAGGCCTATCGAGCCCAAGCAATAATATTGAGAATCAGAATGGCGGAACGCCAGATCAGTATCAGAAACGCACGGAAATTGATGAATTTAATAATACATTTGTAGAGAAAGTATACGAAGTAGGAGCGAGTTATGAGATAAACATGTGTGAGACAGATGTCCGTGATCAGGGAAATTATAGTGAGGAGAATGGAGGAGACGGTACTGAAAAATTGCGAGAATCTGAGATCTTAGAAATTTTAAGGAGTAAATTGGACGGCACCACGCCTATTAAGGATCCACAAAAGAAACCTAAACATCTCTACCACAAACATAAAAAGAAAAAGAAAAAGAGGGAAAAAGAATCTGTCAAACGCAGCAAATAAAAGAATGTCTCGTCTCGAGTTAATTTATAGAGGACCGTTTATAGTGACTAACATTTTTAATGGTATTTGCTATGAAGTGACTGATCCTAAAACTAATAAAGTAGTGGGACGGTACAATCTTTCATTTGTGAGGCCATACAAGGAATAACCAGGTAAATAGGTGAAACAAAATTGGAATAGGCTTGGGTCATTTCACTAGAATTAAGGCACTGAAACTGAGGGTATTATTATTTTAAGTATACATGTCCGCGGAGCAAATATGAAGCGAAGTGTAGGCTTACAGTTTAACCTCAAAAATGTGAAATTCTTGGGACGTGCATAAAATATATCCTATGCCGATTATATTGTTGTTATTTAATTGTAATATGGACCTCGACACATAAATCCGTCGATCTTTTATTGTTGTTATCTCTTTTTAATCTGGACGTTGTACCAAATATATCCGGTCGCGCTTTTATCTAGGTTAGAATATATTTAGTAAGTGTTTTCTAGTGTTTGTATTCATAGGGTAAATTAGGTTTTGTATTAATGTTTCATTATTACCTGATGAGGTGAGGTATCTGTGGCCATGATCTAAGATAGCCTACCGTGTGCGAAGGGTGTGGTGTGTGAGAGAGTAAGAAAATATTGTAGTATGTGAAGTGTGAATGAAGCAGTTGTGCCAGGTATAGGAAATGTCATTCACTCATCAAAACAAATAATAGTACTGTGAAAAGGTTGGAAGATATTCCATGTTATAGAATACAAGTTAGCACGAAGGTCATTGTACTGGGATTCACAACAAACTCTGCTCACTTACGTCACACTAAGCACTTCATGTCAGGAGTAAAACAGAATTACTCCGTAAATTTGAAATTTTGAATACAAAACATAAATTTTCGTAGAATTCTCTTGGGCATGTGAGACGATTGCTACTTTGCAATTGAATTACTCCGCCCATATCATTATAATGAACAAAATAAGTTTATTATATAAACTTATTAATTAGAATAATAAGATAAATATTAATCAATTATGGCTTTGCATTACTAATAACATTATGGGAATAAGTAAAATTCAACTAAAATTATCTGAACAAGTTACAGCAGAAATGGAATAAGGACATAATATTTGCAATATTATATTCCGGCTGGACTTGTGTGAATATTGAAACGAGACGGATTTCCCGGAACGTAAGAATAGACTTAAGAACTAAACTAAAGGATCTCAGTGGGGTGTAGGAGACAGTCATTCATCACGAAACTCACTGCTATTGAACTAAAAACGCAGAGAAAGAAGAGCTTACTGACTCTATTGAAATTTAAAGGCTTAGTAAGTGGGAAAGTTCTTACTCTATAGCGCTTCGGGGAATCTAGCATCATTTCTTATTATTGACAGCGTGGCCAAGCACTGCCATCCACGTGTATTAGCGTCTATGCTGGGTAAGGAGCATTATCCAATGAAATAAGGGTTTGTGTCCGAAGATTCGGAAACACAATGTAATTTGATGTAAACATAGCTATTAGAGGTTAAAAGAAATACAAGGCGTATTGGACTTTGAACGATGAGAAGTGGGGACACGCAGTAAATGGTATCGACACTCTCTCGTCTACGCTCTGGGTGAGCAGGGCGATCTTCTCAGCATCCAGCTTCCGACTTAGTAGAAGTCGGGAAGCTATTAATATTCTTCGGTCAGTAAATGATTTAAGTATCATTTACTGCAGTATTATTTAAATCTACGAATATATTCAGGTTTGAGGTACGGCTTAATTATAGCTGAGTACCAACTTAAATTCAGTGTGTATCAAACTGTAAGTACCAGTGAATCAACGACTTTACAAGGTATTCTAGTGAATACACGAGATTAGGGAGAAAGACACCTTAATACCGAGACCCACTCATCTGAAGTCAAAGTTCACATACGACGAATATTCTGCAAGAGCCTATTAACTGTTCTATAATTATAGTAAAATAAACAACACTCTTACCAGTTAACCAGTGAGTTTTGATTGCATCAGAATATAAAGTAGACTGTTTCTAAGAACTATAACTACCCAGATTTTGCCCCCCCCCCCAGATACTGAAGATAATCTCTGCTCTGACTGTAGCGACACCGTGGCTGTAATTGGTTTCGTAACCCGCGAACCGTTACAAATGAGTAGACCTAAAAACAGAATACATAGGCCTAATGTGTAATGCCGTAAAGTATAATACTTAAGATAGCCTATATAATCAAAATTGAGGTGTTAACAACAAAACAGTAAAATAGCCTATATGTGCATTTTGCGCAACCGAAATTGATATCTAACTTTAAAATGTAAATGAGGTAAATTTATTAGACACAGAAGTCAACAGTCGGTGGTTAAGCTTTCACAAATATTTCGGCGCTGTACAGCTTTATTCAGAGAAGAGCCCAGTTTTTATTTATGTATTCTTCTGATATTAAAATGAATATATTACTCCGCATGACGGACTACAGCCTGACAGCTCCTGACACGTTTATTCCGCTTTCTAGCACTAAATAAACTTGTTTTCTACATTGACTGACGTAACTCAAGATGAAGACTGTAGATGTAACCCACAGCAAGAGAGTGAATCAAATCTACGGCAACATAAAGCAAGCAGACAGGAGATGAAAGAGGTATCTATCCTCAAAAAAGAAAATGGAAGTAGAGATGTAAGAATGATGTCGTAGGAAAAAAAGAAACAGGGGTCTTTGAGGGAAGAACATATAGATAGAGAAAGTGTTATGTGGGAGGAGAGAAGAGATGGGTGTGAATGATTGAGTGCAAGATGAAGTTCACTCAAGTGTGGAAGCGATAACCGAATTCAGAGACGGCGATTTATGTCGCGTCGCGTCGCTGCTCTGGTACAGAGCTGCCAAGTTTATTGGAACATCCTGCGGTTGTTAACCCTTCCGGTCAAGGCTTCCAATGTCAAATTATTGGAGCGATATGGCTATTAAGTTTCTAGATATGGTATATTTCCGACTGATCTGTTCCCTTTCCTCATCTATAGTATCATAAAGCTAAGAGCTATCTTGTTCTTCCAGGTAATTTTGTAATACAAAAGCTGTCTTGTAAATAAGACGTCTGCGCTTAGAGGTCCGATCAGTTCTAGTTGTACAAATCCCATCTTCACTCTTGTTTCGGATTCCATGTCACTTTGAAAGTCCCGGTTATTATAATAACTATAATACTTGGTTATGGGATATCCACCACTTCTACGAAGATACTCCTAGGCGATCGTTCATTAGATCAATCTATTGATTTCATTACTACTCTGTGGAGATGGTAGTTACCAATGTCAAAAAATCGATTTTTTTCTTTGGCTCATGTAATAGAGCATAGTTTTCTGAACATTTTGATATATAGGTCTTATATGTTGCGTTATTATTAATCCAATCAGAGCTACCTGGATGGATAAAATACCATAAGGTTACAACATGCATGTAATTTTCTTTTCGCTCTCCTGTAAAATTACATTTTTTGTACTTCAGGTACCATTTTCTAAAAAAACTATTCACGCTAAAATAATGAAACTTTCAGGAATTCATTATGGATGGATGACAAATCTCCCTTACCAGAATTTTGGGAAAAGTCTTGAATATACAGAATTTACAACTATTTTTATTTTTAAAAAAAGTATTTTTTTGTAGTCGTTAAGTTTTCATGCAGTTCTCAGGCAGTAATATTGTATATATTAGACTGATTGAGGTAGGGTAAATAGCAGTACCCATTGTTAAGAAGTTACCAAAGTTTCACAAAAATCTAAGCTACAGAAATGGAAAAAAGCGTACCTATGTCAAGGGAAGAAACCGTAAAACTAAATTGTCACCTATGTGTTAAAAATTTCTTTCCTACCAAACAGTGATATCTAGAACAACCATTCTCTGCTTATTTTAAACTACAGAGTGCACATGCAAAGCATAAAAAAATTCAACTAAATCTGACTGTTAACACCTGAGTTATAGCATCTTGAAAATACAGCATATTTTCTATAATTTTGCTAGCGGTAACTACCATCTCCCCTTGGTATTATCTAGAATGACTTATTACTTTTTTATTGATCAGTTTTAGTGTTCAATTACTTATATTTATTATGTTCTCTTTCCTTCCTTAAATAATATGTATGTCCAAAACTTTTTGTTTCAGTTCTGTCTTTGCTTTCTCGTTCTTTGCCTAATTCTCCAACTTGTCGGATCAGATTTAACATTAAGCTAGTAATGCTCCAATATTCCCCTATTCCGTGTAGCCATAAGCTTATATTCTACTGTTAAATAAAATAATTATCCTTGTTTCGAAAATGTTATAGGCCTATCACATTTATCTCATGTAAGGTGACGAACTTGGTTGAGTGGAAGAGAAGGCCTTAACTCCGCCAGGAAAAATAAAACTTTTATTTATTCATTTATTTTTTGCTACCACGATAAGTAGTTAAGTGCCGTATTAGTAATAATAATAATAACCATATTAATAATAATAGCAATAATGATAATAATAACTATAACATTAATAATAATAGTAATAATTGCAACGATTTTTAAGCAATTAAATTTTTTATTTACTATGATTTGATATGATTTATTCTCTTTCATAATATTATTTTAAAAGACCCTCGGTTACATTTCTTGTTATCAGAGGAGTCCTTTCTATTACAAAATCCCTTTGTGAGAGATGAGAACGTCTACAACCTAATCATCTGTCAAACATCAACATGAACGTACAATGTTTATCGTGTTTAGTGCATTTAACTATAACAGAAATTTTATAACACTTCCCACTTCTATTATTTCCATAAATTTCTTCCTATTCAAAAATAAAAATTTGCCTATTTCCTATAAAATAGTAACACTTGCATTGCATTTTTTACATTTTATGTTAATATTAATTTCTAATAATCTCTTATCTATAAACAAAATATATAAAGTTTTGTGACTTCGCATTCAACCAGGACGTGTCTCCCATTTTCATTTAATTTCTGCATAGTGGGCACACTCCATGCTCTCCACTTTTTATCGTGCTTCTTAATTTCCATATACCTAATCTCTATCAGGATAGACCTATTGTCTCTTCTTTATTGTTATTGAATAAATAGTTTTCTAATCCTCCAATTGTTTTCGTCTCCCTGTCAAATACCAATGATTTAAATCTGCTAATCCTTTTAACATTTCTCTTTTAGACCTGTAATTTCATCTATTCTTTATTATTTTGCATAGGCCTACTATCTATCTAGAGCGCCTATCCTTTGCCTTTTCCACATTAATTCTAATATGTTAATTTATTATTCTAATTCTTTCTACCAGGTGTTTTTAATTTTCGTTTTTTGTAAAAAAAAAAAAGTATACACTCTTATCCTAAGAAATTGTAAAAAGTAGTGGATGCACTGCTGAGTGAAATACGTGTCCTGGAATGGAGTAGGTAACTGAGTTGCTACCATGCTGGTCATTATAACAGCATGCGGAATGGGAGGCGTGAAGGCGGTAACTCAGCTTGCGATCTGTTTCACAAGAACAATCCACTTCCTGGCTACAGCTTCCCTTGTTTTGCTTCTGCATCACCTCATCTGTATAATGCTTTGTGTAACTCATGTGATAAATTGCGCGTCCCCTATGCCTTTCTTGCTCTGCGTCCTAATAAATCCGCGCAAGCTACGTTTATTGCAAGTGATGTGACTGTTTTATTACCCTCATCACCGTTGCTATCAATGTTAATACTAATATTATTGAAACTATTGTTATTATTCTTATAATATGATTTAATTATCTATTATACTTTCGTTCACGTTTTTGACCACCTGCGTGGTCTAGCGATTAGCGTTGCTGACTACGGATCCACAGGTCTGGGTTCGATCCCCGGTGCCTCCTCGGATTTTTCTGAGGTAAAGAGGTCTGGAACGAAGTGCACTCACTCAGCTTCTTCACACAAATTGATGAACTATTTGGTAAAGAAGTAGCAGCTTCGATCAATAAGCCATCAATAACGACAATAGGAGTCGGCTGCCTAGTCCATCAAAGGGATGTAGTGTCATAGAGTTTAGTTTTTTAGTTTACTTTTTTGCTAACGTGCTAATATTGGATTATCCAAAACTCTCAGGCCCTATTGAAGAGTGTTGTGTAGATTTTAGTACACGGATATGATGAAAGAAGTATTTTTATTCACAGAGTAGCCTTTTCCAACGGTCAGACTGTATTTTTTACGACAGAAAAGTGCTTTTTAATATCAGCTTATGGAACTTATTCTTCCATACATTTGGTAGTATGCTTAACTTATTCACAGTCCAGTCCATTTTGTGATTATCGGCCGTTTTCATTCTTCCAGACATTAAGAGGGTGAGAGAGAAAGAGAGAGATACCGTACTTCGGAAAAATAGAAAATAGCTGATAAACCTATATGCATTTAGACTTTAGAGTTTATTTAATAAGATCAGGATCTTTTTAAGAAGAAATCACATGTTTTTGCGCACACGTACAAGTGTGTAGGCCTATTTGTTAACTTCCACACAGTACATCCTTAAAGGTTTAGGCCTATTCTTTTTTACATGAAATTCGGTATTCGGGTTGTTCATCGGATAAGTAAATTTGATTCTGGCTGAAAACTGTGAAGAATATATGAAGATGGAACTTCATATTTACCTCTGTTTCCTTTACCTTTTTCGTTATAGTGCAGAGAAGTTATTTATTTTTTATTTATTTTCTTTTTCTTCTTATTATTATCATCAGAATTGTTATTTGAAATGTGTTTATTACTTCACCAGTTAATGGTGAGTCTCTATAAAAGTTCTTAATGATTTCCTTCAAACTATGTTAGTATCGATTTGACTTGAAAACTTTGCTGCTCTATTTTTATCCTGCGTTAGTGTAGGTAGGCTATGAAGCTTGTTGCGTAATACTAAATTCAAATTTTTTCAACTTAATGTTTGGGTCGAGAACTACTCAAAATTAGATTATGGAACACACAAAAAAGAATAGACTAACTTTTTTTTTTCTGTTTTGTCTCTGCTTTTATTTTAAACAGTGAAGCTTGTATGGCGAGATCACACATTTTGAAGTTGCTTTGTGATGTGAAATGCGGCGACGTATTGCGCGTCTGTCTGTTTTCCCATGTAGGTCTCTTTCTGTTTTATGTCATTTGACTAGGACTGTGTGCATTACACATCTACACAGCCTCTCTCACAACCTCGCAAACTTATACATCCAACTTGAACCAAACAGACGGAATTGAGAGGAATTCGTCAGGATATGGTTCATTGTCTACACCGCTTTGTTTAATGTTCCACAGCTTCAGGTTATAATATGATATATCTTATCTTATATCTGTACATGTAATATTGGCAGAGACTTTGATATATTCTTCCGTTAGACGCATATTACCTTCAAAATATGTTGTCGTTCGGAGAGAGAATTAAAAGTTTTTCCTGCGTCGTCTCGCATTCCAATTTCTAAATCTCCAGGAATGATTAAAGTTTCAACCCTGAGGGAAAATGGCCATGTTACCAATCCTGAGTCTGGAATATTGGATAGAGAGAAGATATTAACTTACATTTTAAAAGGTCTCAACTACTCAGCTAATATATATATATTACATTTGGTGTGTATATATATATATATATACACACGCACACACACACACACACTATAATACGCTTATTACATATGACCTAACAGTATAAGGGTGCTATTGAAATAACACCGAAATATTTTACCTGTTTATAGAGGGTACATAGACAAGCAACTTTTATTAGGACATTTTTGCTATATGACGTAAAATGTGTATTCTACAGGGCATTAAAGACATTACATTTGGTGCTCATAAGGTAACAATGATTCGAAATTGAATTGAAATTGACTTCATACCTTCTTAGTGATCGATTCTTAATCATTCATTAACAACTATATCATAATGTAGTGTTTCCTTAATCTTAATCTAAAGCACGAGTGCGCAGCTGTGGCACATTGTGCCACTGTGCGGTGGGGAAATGTATCCCACTACAGTCGCCCTTGACGTCAGCATAAAGCAGTTTCGACGTGACACTGAACATGAAGAGCAGGTTTCATACGTCACAGCAGTGGATGGGGACTAAAACGTTTCCCCTCAGTTGCTCAGGTATGATCTAAAGTCTGTAAATACAGACTAATCACATGACTGGCCGCCACTGCAACAGTTTTTTTTTATTCATAACTCCAGTGTTAACAACGAAGTTCCTTTGTTTTGCATTTTTTCAAATATTATGAGCCAGTGGCGGCGATGTCCTGGAAGATATTCTATCACAGGAAAAATTGAATCCATAGATCAAAAATATCCTAATGAAAGTTGCTTGTCTATGTCCCCTCTATGCCCAGGTAAAATATTTCGGCGTTATTCATGAACACCCTGTATATTGATGTCCATTATGATACAGAATTTCGTTATAACACTGTTGTAACAATTAAAATGGAACACGGAATAGTCTTCATGCCTTGAAAGCAGCACAATAAATAATCTGGATTTAAAATAGCATATTCTGTTCGCTTTAATTTTAATATTATACTAACGAGTTCAGTTCATGGGTTTTGGTGTGTGTTGCTTTGAGTTTAAAACGTCAAGATAAGCTTTGAGTTCCCCGCACGCCATCTATCGCAAAAAAATGAGAACTATTCTCTATCCCACTTATGAACGATCCTGTTCAAAACAAAGAGGCGTGGCTGTCATAGCCCGCACGTGAGAACGCACGTGTTCACCGTGTTTAATGTTAGTTTGTTTATTCTCAGTACAAGTCACCCGCAGGGTAGTCGTGAACAATGAGTCCTTTGTTTTGTTTGCTAATTGATATACAGTACTATAATGATGACGATGCCAGTGAGAGTTTATTTCACGTGTAAATGTTGATATTATTGTAGCATGAACTTACGAACACTCGTTAGCCACACCCTGCTAATGGCGCATGCTAATGACATTATCCAATCACGTTTTGTCACATGATGCGAATTTCCCGCGAACTCTCTGTGAGCTCTCCTCCCCTTTGTTTTGACTAGGATCAAACTAGAATGGGATCAATTATAAAAGCTGAGAGTTAACAGCTACTATAAACTAAACTAAACTCCGTGGCTCTACATCCCGCTACATCCCTGAAGGGACTTGGCCTACCACCCGACCGCTACGTTATCTGCCGTAGGGAGATGGCAGGATTTGGGGCATGTGGTCAGCATGCCGACACCCACGGTCGTTAATGGTGGTTTCCGTGACCGGAGCCGCTACTTCTCTATCAAGTAGCTCAGTTTGTATCACGAGGCTGAGTGCACCCCGTTCCAGACCTCCCAACCTCAGAAAAATCCGAGGAGGTACCGGGGATCGAACCCAGGCTTACGGATCTGTAGCCAGCAAGGTTAACCACGAGACCACGCAGGCGATCAACAGCTACTATGGTCGAACAAAACGGTCGTATGCAACTTACCTATACTCGCGCGAAATTACTCATGTCTTCATAAATGCCATTATAGGCTTATGCAAAATGTAGTAATGTTAAAGAAGCACGTTTCAGATCGAGTTAAATATGTTTTGTCTTAGTTACTCCAGATCCGTCACGCTTATCCTATAACACATAAATAATATAATATTTGAGCTGGTTTCCATTTATATCGAATTCATTTGTGAAGTTAATTGCTCGATTACTCGATTTCCATAGCAAACTGGGTAAGAAGAGCATCGCTGAAATATATAAATCATGATAAAAATGTCGAGAAAGACGTTGAAAGAGGAGAGAAGAAGAAGAGGTGTTGAGAATAAAGTTAATAAATTAAGAACAGAAAACCTTTGTGAAGTAATAACATAAACTTGATTGAGGGTAGAACAGTCGGATTAAACAATTGCGTGAATTAGTAGATGCATCTGTTTTCGTTTTAAGACATTGGCATTTAATCTCGAAGCCCGGGATTCTGTGACGGGCCCACCAAGTTATAAGGTGTGTGTCATACAGATCGCAGCACAGTTACCTTATTTAGTCAAAGATCAACATATAAATTAACCTAAAGACTTTCTAGTAATAATACCAAATAATGCCTTGATTATTATTTAAATAAAAAATAATACAGTTATGCAATAAAACAAAGAATGCGCTGAATGGAATGGAATATATGAAATCAAACGTAATCCTTTATGTCTGACAGTTTGCTTATCGCATTTTTTAAAGCAATATAAGCTAAGAGTCCTCAGAATTCGTGGGGTTATCATTTGACTAGATGTTCATGGGCATGAATACGTGAGGTATCGGCTAGGTTGTAAATCCGTTGGTCCCGGGCTGAAAAAAAACGCGAACCCTTTAAGACAGATTCTTACAGGATAACTGACCGTTTTAACTCCAACCTGTTAATTCTTTCGGATCCTGAGTTTTTCTTAGGTCAACCCTCTATTACGAAATTCTTTAAGGGAGCGAAAATATATTCTTTCTCGTTAAAAAAAAAAGTGTTGGAAAAACCTATGGCAAGCAACATTAACTTCATACGAATCACTAACTCTCACGAGTAACGCCAGAATCAAGCTATACAACTTAAGAATTGAAACTAGCAATCACACATAATTTCAGGAGGTTATGCCTAATTACATAAAATATTTATTCTCAAAGTAGCCTGATGATAATGTTAATTATGTGTTGGAATAGGGTCTTATTTATATTCTTTATTATATTAACAGACAGTAATTTTTTATCGTTTCTTATGCTCTCCTTCTAATAATACTCGTATAAAGTTTTTATCCGGCCTTAAAAATGTTCCTTCTATTCCATATCGGTAATTTAAGAAGGGAATGAAATTATATGTATTTTAAATTATAATTTACTATGTTTTTGGAATAGGGAACTGATAGTGATTTTTTCTTTTCTTGTACTCTCCTTCTGATTATATAAAGTTTTAATTCGGTCTTAAAATTGTTCCTTCCATTCCATATCGATAATGTAAGAAGGCAATGAAATCACATACATTTGAAATATAATTTACTATGTTTTTGGTATAGTCTTATTTATATTCTTTATTATATTAAATTACAGTGATTTTTTTCCGTTTCTTATACTCTCCTTCTGATAATATAGCATTTTATTTTCCTGCTATTGAATACCGGTGATTGGAAAGGGTAATAATTTGAAATATAACGGATGATTGTGTCATCATCCGTGTGTGTGATTGGTACTTTTCATACAGGTCGGACTAATAATATCTGATTATAATATTATTAGGCAGCATATATTCTGCATTAATTTTTTTAATTTATGCCGGTTTCATTATTAGTATTACTAAAGTAACATTCCTTTCCCTTCTTAGCACTTCAATGAATATTAAACTCTTACATCCACGAAGCGTATTCTAAGTTAAACACTATTACAAGCTACAAATCTCTATAGTCCTCTATGGTGCTGCAGATAGACTTATTTACAAACTGTGTATTGGAATGTTTATCAAAAGTAGGTATATAGTATTTTTAAAAGCTTTTTTTGTATGCGTCATAGAATGTATAAAAACTATATTCACGGATATTCTACACGTATAGAAAGTTTGAAACCTCTTCTTTAAACCACTAGTCCTCCTGGAGGTTTGAAAGTGTTGAACCGGCCAAACTTTTCTTTTTTCTTCTGTCTCTGTTTGATATTGTAAAGCTTGTTTCACATTGGCGAACGGTCCCGAACAGCATTTCCGAAAGGGATTAACGTAAAGAATAAAAACAATTCATACAAAGAAAGGTTTCACATTGCTTCAGACGCGATCGGGCAAAAATTTTATTACCTGACCTACTCCAAAAACTGCTGTTTGGAAGTTCTCGAGGCAAGATTCTTTCAGACAACTCCGTAGAGCCAGGTAGAAAAGCAGGTAGAGCGGCGTTCTTCGCATAAAGGCCCTTGTCATACAACAAGACAGAAACTATTTTCTCTAACCAGTTACAAATATTCGCTATTGTCACGCACCAGTAAACAACATCATTAAAAACAGTAGTTCAATAATACAATTACATATAATTATTTGACACTTCTTTCAACAAATTAATGTACATTTTCTTAAAGATGAGAGTTTTATACTCGTGATTAATCTCATTAAAAGTTCAGTAGAGAAAATCTGTAATAAACCACGCTAAAAAGAAGAATTCTTATAAATTGATTCTGGTCAACGAACACGTGTTAAAAACATTGTAACTTATGACTGTGGTCGGCCACAATTATTTAATTCTGTTAACAGAATAGTCTTATTATTAAGTCCATTGACTTAATTCTCAGATATTGTTCGGATGCATGATGGCATAGGAATCTCTATAAAGCTACTTCACGACTCCACGGCTCCATATATAGCCTAACAACTACACATCGTTCCAGATCTAAACATCAATGCTAAATAGCAGAATGTTATTCTACCTTTTACTGGGACTTACAATTTTTTATGTATAATTTTTTAGTGATAGAAGATAAAATTCTGTATATATAATTTTAAGTGACGTGTCTTCTATTCTCAAAAATTAGTACATACAACTACCTGTGATTTTATATATTTTAATTGTAATTTTAACAATTGTACAACATTTTAGTTTACCATAGCCTAATAAGACTATTCAATAAGGTATATTGTAATTTATTGATACTCAGGTTACTTGTAAATACATGTATAATTAAACAACAGATACAGACTATAGATTCCTTGTCAACACTCATTCATATCAATGTCAAGATATACTAGTGCATAAGGTGGAAAAATTTTAGCCTATAATATTACTAATTCAATAGCACTAGTTGAAAAGTGAAGTTCATCAATGAATTTTTCAGTAGTTTAAAATAGCATTTACAACAACAAAAAATAGAATAAATTGGATTGAAAACATTGAAAGACCAAATTAAATTTAAATTTTGCTATTAATATTAAATAGTATATATATATATTTTTTCTCTTAAAATGTTTAAGATTGTAATTTACGTATTCAGGGTACTCAGCAATAAAATTGTTATAAAATTTCAAACCAGCGAAACGAAAGATGGCGTTTCTTATTGTATTTTGACAATGACTATAGGAAATAAATTTAGATTTTTTTACGGTAAAAAATTAATAATTTTGACTTATACAGCTGTTCGAATTTCATAACGTTGAATTCAACATATAATAGTTTTGATGGGTAATTAATAGCTTTATTGAAACACATTTTTATTATTCTCTTTTGAAATAAAATTAATTTTGTACAAATGGTCTTAGAAACGCTACCCCGGCCAATAATTCCGTATTGGATTAACGATTCAACTTCTGCTAAATATATTGACCGTAATGTAGAAATTAGAAGTAAATTTCGATTGATAACAAATTTATATATAGTCTTCCGTATTTTATTTGTGATGAATGCAATGTGCTTATCCCATTTGAGATGTCTATCAATATTAATTCCTAAGTATTAAACGTCAGAAGATTCTTTTAAACAAGGGCAATTACACATTTGCTTAGAATTACATAAGGTTTAATGCAATTTTATATTATTTTAAAGCTGGGTTAGGTTTGGATTTTACTACTGAATATAAAGCTTATAAAAGTTGGTTTGAGATATTCAAAGATAATAAGTTTGAATCTAACCATTTTTTAATTATTTTTAAGGCTTGGTTGGCGATTTCATATGTTTCATTCCAGTTTTTACCATTAATTGTTCCTACCGTGTCATCAGCATATGCACACAAACCTCGATTTAAAAAGCAGCTGAGCAAAATAGCTGTAATTGCCAGGAGTAGTGGGATAGGGGTTGAAGGAGATTTGACATTGACGAGGGTAGGATTAAAATTTATAACCTTCAGACGCTTGACGACGAATATGAATGCTGCTTACGGAACTACCATTTCGGCTCCTAACGGCGCCGTTCGCCAATGTGAAACAAGCTTAATACAAGGAAGATCTGTCGTAAAACGCTTTGCAGGGCTTCAGCTGTCAAGTAAACAGAAGACTGCAGGAAATTCAATGGAAGATTCGTGTCGGTGCTTTCCATTTTCGGAAGAACTACATCCTCGGTGACTGGTTTTAGTGTGACCCAAATACAACATGGGATTTAGCCCATGTTTTTTCTGTGTTTGCTTTTGTGAACTGGCATCAGAATCGATTTCGAGATAATTTGTTTTCTTTTACTCCACTCTTCCATTAGGTTTTTTAAATGTGATTTAACAAATAGAAATTATGCGAAAGTTTTATGAAGTACCTACACAGGATTAATTAAACGCCCCACACCTTCTAATTAACTTTTGAATAATGTTGTTTAATGACATGAATCTCGTTGTGCTGGGATAGCCTTTTACCAGGAACTCAAAAACTGTATTATATAATTTTTTGGCCATCCTGTTTAATCGGAAGTAACTCTAGCTCAGTTATTTTAAAGGTAATTATGTACTCGTCCATTTCTGTAAACACTTCTCCATAAATCGGATCAGGCATATGCCATATTCTGTATCCTATAAATATTCTCATATTCCAAAAAAAATTTCAGATTCCCTTTTGACCCGTTCTATTTGTACTTAATATTCCCATTTCATTTCTCTAAACAGAAATTTAATATAACAGAGCTCGTTTCAAAGCTCTTTGAAAGCAGAAAGGCGGTTGCAATTGAAATGACTTCTTTTGTTTCGTTATTATTTCATCAATATTTACGAGGCTTGTTTCATTTTTTCATTGTCGAAATAACTAACAATATATTGCTGAGACTATATTGTTTCTGAACGTTCACTTACCATTCACGTATTATTGCGAGTTAAATTCTTGCTCAATCTAAATACGTGATTTCCAAAAATATATACAGTAGCCTACATATGTAAATATGTTCCCCTTTTGTTCAGCTGTTTGTTTTAATGTAGTCAACTGTAAAATATAATCAATTAATTTTTTTGTTGACAATAGCAAATGTATCTTATGAAACTTTAAAAAATGGTTGACTCCAAGATTTAAATAATGTGTGAGACATATCTCGTTAACACAATTTTCATGCAATAATTAAGTAAACAAAATATTAATTTTATTCTTAAAAGGGTTAAGACTATAATTTAACTGATAACAGCAATTAAATTATCATGGAAGTGAAGGAATATAAAATAAATTGACTGGTTAAAAGTGGCAAATTTTTTAATCTCGCCAACTTTGAACTCAGGCGTCCGCGTCTTAATCAAACACCATGTGCGCTCAACATCACAGCCGTAAGTTATGTCCTATTTTTCTTAGATTTGTTGCATTTTTAGCAGAACTTCGGTAGGTTGCAAGTTTATCTTTTAATACGCTTTAAAGTGAGACATATCTCATAATAATGTGAGGGGTTGGGAAGGGGAACTTCCCTTATCAACCCTAAGGGCACCGATAAACTAATATCCGGGAGCTCCCGAATCCTAACGTAGCTATGTTGTTGGGGGGACTGGAGAATACGTTGGCGACCAATAGAACAAGTTTAGTAGAGGTTCAGCCTCGATTTATAGTCGTATATAGAGCGCACAAATGCTCGCTTCCCATGGACGAAACTTTGTTGGGTTTTGTTCTCTGAAACTCAACTTTCTCTTGTCATTATTTGAAGAATAAAATGAAAGATCACTTTCGTTTGCATAATAGCTCGAGGATAGAATGTTAAATATTTGGATCGCAAGAAGTTTCAAGAGATTCAGAAGTATTTGAAAGGGCGCAGAAGCAAGGACGTTCAACGGATATTATATTAGTTTCATAATTTTGCATTCACTAAGCAGCAGTAATTTTTCTCACTCGCAAGAAAGAAATCGCATGTTTAGCTGTTTTGTAATAACTGGCTTTTCAGATTCTGTGTCAAGTGTGAACGTTACTGCGTTTAAACTATCGACCTGTAGGTCTAATATGTATTTTTTTTCCAAGAAGTATTTATAATAACGGTAGAGTTAGGAGTGCTTGTAAAAACCAAATATATCGTAATAAATATGACTTCTCCTCCTTCGATGGAGGTATGTTTTAAATGTGCTAGTTATAAGTTCCAGCTGAATCTTTGATATTATATGAGTGTATTGTTTTGTGATAGAGACTAACCATTATTTTTACACAATTTACATTTAGCTAGATTTACTTCGTTATATCGTGAATTATATTTGTCATTACAATAAATACAGTAAGTGGTATGATTAAAATATTAAGTTAAAAGTTCTAATATATATATATATATATATATATATATAAGTTCCATGAGGAGAATGCATTTCGGCTATCCTGCCATCTTCAGGTCTTTACTATCCTTTCGTGGTGTCCCTATGAGCTGCAAGAGTGAGTAGTTTCTCAAAACAGATGTGTGGTGTATTGCATTATAGTGCTTCAATGTAAACACACATGTGTGGTGTATTACCTTACAGTACTGTAGTGTAAACACACGTAAACGTTGTGAGAATCTCCTCACTCTTGTAGCTCGTAGGATAATATTGACCTGAAGATAAGAACTAGCCGAAATGCATTGTCCCTGTGAAACTTCAATAATTGTTTAAAATAATGTTTATAATTTAATCCTAATCATTGTAATTTATAAGGTTGGTTCCTTAGACATTCTGAAACCGTCTTCGCAATACAATTGTGAAATGGCATTATACGTAGGCCTACGTAGGACTCCGCGCAGCGAACTGACAATGTGCATACGCGTCGTATTGCGATGGCAGTTTCTGAATGTCTGTAGGAATTGTAATGACAAATGTATTTCACGATGTATCGAAAATATGGCCGAATAGTGTATAAGTCATGGTTATATAAAAAAAATAATGCCCATATAAGAGGCATCATGGTAATGCATATCAGACTTATTTGTGCTATCACTGTCTTAAGTATAAATACATTCCATTAATATGTAAAGAAGAGCTTAGGCCTCAGACTTACCTGACACGGAAACAGTTGTGACACAGTGGGTTGAGAGTTAACTAACAAATCGTAAGATCGTCCCGAAACAGATCATGGGGACTCCATTATAAGCCTTATTCTTGTGAAGTTACGCGGTTAAGTCCACGTGAAAAATAATTCAGTGATCCGAGAACAGGCGAATATCCTTTCATAGTTTTCATAGTTTTTCCGAATCAGAAATTTTTATATCCTTAGTCACTTCTGTCCAAGCGTTCATTGCCAACACAAAAAGCACTTCTCTTAAGGTAACAGGTCTGATTGTATTTTTATTTAAGTTGTTGCGCTTAAATGTATAAGTTATGATTGCCTACGATGACATAGTTTCTAGAACTGGTGATCCTAGTCGTAAAGGATTTATTTTTATGGATAGATCTACAGTGTGAATAAAATACATACATACTTGCATGTCCTTAAGAAAAAAATATACTGTGATAAATAAGTAAAATTACTTATTGTATTTACATTCTAATATGGTTGTTATTTCTAAAAGAACATGCTCATTTAAAATTATAAATATTCTGATAGTCATCTTAACGAGGTAGCAAGAATTTTCGGGAAGGAAAAATAATTAGGTTTTGAAATTATGGGTCGGAATTCAAACTTTTTTCTACTTGTTTAAAGAGTCAGAACATATAGCAACTGGAGCTCATATAGGAAGTAATTCAAGGTTCGCTGATGTGGCTCATGGCTCTGATCCAAGGAGCCGGTGAATTCCTTGAAGATGACTGGGTAGTTGCACAGTTCCTTGAGATCCGCTTGAGCCGATCATCGGTACATTATTTATACTTTGGTTGACACTGTGAATAACCTGAATGTTGACTGGCACGTTAGGCGAAACGTGCCACACTTCTAGTCTGTGTAAGCGAGATTACTGTAAATTAAAATCCAGGATCGGCACCTGAGCGGATTTGAGGGGACAGATGATTGGTTTTTGCACTTGACCATGTAAAAGCTTTGACCTGCTCTCAACGCGGATCACTGCTTTTTTGTTTGTCTTTTGTTTGATTAATTGGAACCAGCGGACGTTTGTTTGCATTTGAATTATCTAATGCTTCATCAACACCATTTTTAATTAATGGCTGTCTTTTATTTTTCCAGTGTTTTATCACATTTACGTGAACTGAAGTTCAGTGAATTACGCATGTTTTTTTTATCTCGCTACTTTTCCTGGAATTAAACTGCCCGATAAAAATCTTTTTTACCGGTAAATTGATGACTGTCATATTAATTTTAATTAATGGGTACATAGTTATATTTCATTGTACGTTTATCGTAACAAATAACTTTTATGACAGACCGAGAGATTTAATATTCGTAAGGTCTTTAATCACCGAGGGACGTACATTTCTAAGTAAAGATTAACTAGAATATTACAGAACCATAGACATTAATGTCATACCATCAACAATAGTAACTCTATGTAACAGCTAACAGGTATTCTATCACCATTTGAAAATAAGATTTTTTGTTTGTTTGTAGTTATCGGTAATATGTTAATGTCAGTTTTGTTGTGAGGTACATAGGCCTATTTTCTGTAGCATACATAGGCCTAATATTACGACCTTGTGATTCAACACATGAGAATGTAAACAATAGCCTATAAGAGTATTTCACGAATTAAATTGGCATCATGAATGCACGATACCGGAATTATATTGAATGAATCTATGTCAATAGATTTGTTTCTGCAGGAAATTAGCAATTGTATCTACTGCGCTTGCTCTCCTGTGGACAGTTTCAAACTGTTAGCAATTACTGAGCTGCTAGAACGCGTTAGTGTTTGATTATATCCCAAAACGTAAGTTTTGTTGTACCTAGACCTAGGTATTGTTTGTTCAAAATAATTTTCATGTTTGGTCTCTCTCTCAGTCAATCCTAATAAAATCGTGAAAAGCATTTCATGTAATAATACAAAGATATCTATTACTTTTAATGTAAAAATACGCCTACAGGTTAATACCGTAGGTAATATAATTCATGAAAATAAGGTGTATAGGCTGCATATTGAAGTCTACACCTATAGTATTATAATATTATATTATTATAATGTTATGTATTATATAATTTGATTACATTGTTCGTGTTTATTTTACGACCTTTTACATAGATATTAGTAATTACATCTAGGGATAGCTGCCAAAGAAGAAGAACAAGAACAAGAAGAACAAAAAAATGAGGAAATAAGTTTCCAAATTAGCTTACAATATCGCTAGCACGGCCTATTTCATTACTAGCTTAAAAGACCCGGCATCGCCCGGGTTTTGTAATTTGTAATTGGAAATTAACTTATGAAGGATTTTAAATTTTAAATTATAGGTCCTTATATAGGCATTTATAATTTGAAATAGGAAGAACGACTTATTACACTCAAACTGTTCCCTCAGAAAACGCTTGATATAGTTTTTTATGGCTCATAGAGGATCTAGAATTTTGCATCCCATCGCTTGTACAGTGCACAGCAAGCCTGGTAGAGGTTTAAATAAGAAGAAACAGAAATTCCTGTAACATAAAATTGTAATATCGAGGCGGGAAATTTCCCACTCTTATGTTACCATAAAGCCGTTTTGGGGATGAAATTAAACAGAAAGCATTATCACTTTCATACTTTTCTCTCCAAAAACCTGCGATATAATATAATAATATACACATTACCATACCTCGTTTTGTTTTCTATATGTCCAGGGTAGAGAAAGTTATGTGATTCCATTATTTTAGTGGATTTCATTCTGTAATATTTATTTATAACATGAATTATTTTGATAACTTCTTATTTGTCAAAAGTGCATTTCATTTGTTTCTTCCAAGCCCACCTGATACCATTTGGCAACAATATATTCTGTGATTTGGAATTGATAATTCTATTTAAAAAGGGATTAAGTATTTTCAAAAACATTTAATTTTTGGCATTTAGAATCAGAATTTTTCAAAATCCTTTCTTAGTGAGCACCTACATTATGCAACGAAGGTACTGTCAAAATTCCAAGTCTCTACCTGTTATAGTTTAGGCTGTACGTTGATTCCTGTCATTCAGTCAATCAGTCAGTCATTCATTCAGTCAGTCAGGACAAAGCCTTTTATATATATAGAGATTACAGAAATAAGAAACAAAACATGTGCACATCAATTGCGACAACTTCTAGCTGCGCACATGCGCAGACAGAGGTTATTGATTTTATGGTACATGGCTGGCAACATAAGGGATGAAGTGGACAACGTTTTTCAGTTACCAAGTGGAAAAAGGCGTAATGAATTTCAACATATTAAATTTTTATCAAACTGAGTCTATTTAATAATCATATGCAATCATTTTAACTAAGAGAGTATTTTCCGTGCGGCTGAAATCACAATTGATGACAATGGAGTAAGATTTTATAGCACTAGAGTGCGATAATGTGCAACTTTACTTCATGTGTCATGTGTTAGAAGTTATAATTCAAACTGTAATGATTACGTGACGAACATAGCGAGTTGAGCAATCCTGCGAGCAGAATAAAATTGCTTTAACGCGCGTGCGAATTACGCACTGTAGAGTCAGCCATGTTGCAGCGCGCATACAGATGACAGCTGTTATTGATTTTATCTTAAGCTGCTGCCAACATGAAAACGCTTTTCGCCCACCAAATATAACGACTTTTGCATTCATCGTGAGGAATTTCACATTTAAAAAGCGTAGCGAATTTTAAAATTGTCATTTTTTTATCAAATTGAGTACATTTAATAATCATATGCAAAATTTTCAACTAAATAAGTCTTTTCCATGTGACGGATACCAAAGTTGTTACCAGTGGAGTGGCATAAAGATTTTATAGCATAGTGCGATAATGGGCAACTTTTACTTCGTGTGGCTTGTGCTAGAATGTTTCTTTTTATTCAGGCTGTCTAAAAAATATTTTATAAAGTGTAACGCTTTGAGGTATTTCATTTGAAAGGTTTAGATTTTATGAGTTTTAGTGACTGATTCTGATTTAGCAATTCAGTGAACCATGATGAACATATCTTTTAAGTTTATTGCGTAGCATTGGACGGTTTTTTCTCTCCTGGTTGCAATAGAAAAAGAGGAAATTATGACCACGCTTTACTAAACGAAACTAGAGCTATTAATAGAGAGAAATATGACATGTTTTGTCGACTGAGCACAACATTGCATTAAATAATTTCAATAGAAGCCATCACAAAGCGCGCCATGCATGCCGCCTTTTTAATTTCCTTTCGCTGGCAACTCGCATTCGTTTCCTCCGGCTGTCAAAACAGCTTCCGTTCCTCGTATTTACCTTCACTTCTTTTCTCTTTGATGATTTTTACGCGCCTTATAAATTATTTTCATAGCTTGAGCCCAAGTTTGAGCTAGCTCTGCTATTTCACTCATAGGCCTATTCACATCATAATGGCAGCATTCATATTCATGAATTACAGTATTTTTAAAGTAAAGCAGTCAAAGCCCTGTGTAGCGAAGATCGTTGCAACTATAAACCCACATTTAGCAATAACTTATTTTTCTTTGGTCCTGGAAAATGTCCTATCTTAATAATGTAAAATTTCGAGCTAGTTTAGAAACACCCTTTTAAAACAATACTAGCTTAAAAGGCCCGGCGCTACCCGGGTTTTGTATTTTGCGTTTAATTCAAAATTAAATTATGGAGGACTTTAGATTTTCAAGCTATCAGTCCTTACATAGGTATCTAAGAGTTTGAAGCGAAAAAGGACTACTTATCACACTCAAACTATTCCTTCAGAAAACGCTAGATAGGCCTATGACTTTCGTCGCTCATACAGGACTTTGCAACCCATTGCTTTTACATGCCATGCATCGTAGGGGTTGAAATAAGAAGAAACAGAAATTCCGGTAACATAACTATCTTTACGGGATATTTTATTTCTCACTTTCATATCGCCATACAGCCATTTCAGGACTAAAATCAAAGGAAAATATCACTTTCATACATTCTTGCCCAAAAATCTGAGACATGATAATTTACTGCGCGCATTGGATTAAAAAGGTTCCATCTTATTTTTGTCTATTTTTACATGCTTAGGTCTTACAATAAACATCCCTATTTTCCAACTAATACTAAGCCTACAGCGATGAATGACGAATCCGTGAACATAATTTTTTAGACTTCTGATATAACATATTCGCTTCCCATCGTTGGCATAAACTCAGACTGAGAACTTAATTCTAAATGAAAATGTTATTTGAGAAAATGATAATGTCCATTCCGAGGGTAGAGAAATATATTTGGTGCTTCATACCCGATACTTATTTGCTCCAGTATTGATTTACAAAAATGAATGACAGTGTATCGTTAGGCTCTCTATTTAAATAATCTGTCAAAGCCCAGTAAAATGTACCTAACAAAGCCCTAAGCCCTGTGTGAACACTGCAAACAATATTGTTGTCATGAGAACTGAATTGCATTTCGAGATTCAGTATAATATTTAAATAAAACATTTAGGTCCCTCACTTTCTTTCTGCTGGTCACCTTGAGGATTTCAACATTTTTCAAAAACCGCACGTATTTCGGTCTAATAGATTTTAGTCTATAAAGGACACACGTACTAACATTGCCTTTTATATAATATATACAGGGTGTCTCAAAAAAATGCACTAACACTTTGAATGAGTATAAAAACATTATTTATCAACATAGACACAAGTTTAAAGACTTGAATTACAGATGTACAGATTTCAGATTACATACCATCGAGACGTAAGAGCTCACCTCCATGCAGCTTATCCAAACACACGGATTGGACAAAGGGGTAGCATTAAATACCCTGCGAGTTCCCCGGACCTCACGCCAATGGACTTCTTTTTATGGGGATACCTCAAGGACAGATTTTATCTCAAAACCAAGAACAATCGATGCATTGAAATTGGAAATTGAAAGACAATGTCGCGAAATTTCAAATTATCTGTGTCGTGACGTTTGCGTTATCAGCTTTGTCTGGACAATGACGATCATCAATTTGAACATTGCGAACATGATTCTTTAATTACATGTTTCTTCTGTAATTCAAACCTTTAAACTTGTCATAAATAATGTTTTTATACTCATTCAAAGTGTTAGTACATTTTTTGAGACATCCTGTAGATGTTGATGTTGAAATATTGCACCATGGTAAGAAGAATGTTTGAAAAATACCGTCATTGGAAAACTAATAGGCCTATGCTTATAGTCAGTTTCTCGTAATATTGAACTTAATGCTGTCCCATATATATCAATGATTCCATTGCAGTATTCCTCAAAGCAAATCTTTTAACGGAGTACCTTGCCTTTGTTGAAAAACTGTTTAATAGAAAATATATTTTATTCTGCATTAGTCTGAGGTATAGCGCTAGTCCTTTCATGTGTGCTCGTCTGTTCGCTACGGGAATAACATTTTACGTTTATTACATTACTACACTTCATTGTGGCGATGTCACTGTTGGCTTTCTACCACGAGATGTGTGCGGGTTGGTTTCATTCACTTGCATCCCACACTAAGGTGAAATCCTATTTCGTGTAGACTAGAGCGTCTTCACGATTACGTATGGGTAAGGCGTGGGAAGTGAAGGAGTTGTGTTATGCTGAGATGGAAATTCTCGAAAGTAGATTTCCTCTCTGTTATCCTCCGCAAATTCGTTTCATCTTATTTAGCATTCACTTTCAAGACTTTGCCGCTCTCCTTACATTGTTCTTACATTTTCTGTCTTGCCTTTCATTTAATAGTCTTTTGATAATATTCAGTTCTGAAATTGATATGAGGATGTTATAGAAAGAAAGAAAAAAAAAAAGTAAAACACATTACGTAGCACATTAGATGTAGCACAAATAACGTTGTCGCGTAAAACTTCAAAAACATATAGAGGAATAAATGTTGGGTTTATTGATTTAGGAGAGTATTCAGTGCAATCATATCGGGTTGGGTGTTTGTAGGATTTTGATGTGTGAATTCCTACATTTGATATACCTACGATGACAAGTTAGGCCTATGTGAATTACTACAAAGTCAAAATTTTCGCTCATGCTTTATTATATTTGGGGCTGAGCAACTTTAGACTGTTGTGGTTAAATCTTTTATCTTGGTTCATTGTTTAAAATTACAACATTGTCAAGAGTTAGACATTAAAATTGTAACACTGTGAGAGCTACGCGTTAAATTCTTTGTCGAAGCTTCTTTAAAGTAATTGATAAATAAATACATAAACAAATATATCACATTCTTGATATTTTATTTCTGTAAAACTTTTCTTCATGTAAACAAATCATGTGATGCACCCATATAAACATTCATTAATCGCCTTTCTTGTTTCTTTCTTCAATGTCTTTTGTTTTTATAATGAGACATTATTTACTGCACTTCAGGGTTTTACGTATGTGTGTGTGTGGTTTTTTTTCATTCTCTTCGTCATCTCTAAAAATTGTAATAGCCTATATGAGGGTGGTGATTATACAAATTAGCATTAAAGTTTGCGTGGTAAACTTCACAGGTATTGGTACCGTGAAGGGAATTGTAGGAATTAGTATGTTGTCATTTTTTCAGAGTTTGTATTGAATCACACATCCTCATTTCCAAAAAACTTTTACCTCTTGCGATTTTGTAGGAATTCACAGTGAATCAATCATACAGACTTTAGGAAAAAATAATTAAATAGGTTTAACTTGTTACCTTTTTTTATTTTGTCTCTGTTTATTACTTTATCTGCTCTTATTTCTATTTCTCTCATGTTCATTAGTTTATCTGTTCTTATATCTATTTCCCTCATAACTCATAATGTTCTTGAAAACAGAGAACAATCTTGTATCAAAACTCGTTAAATGAATACAATTAAATTGCGATATAATAGGAAACGAAGGATGATAGTATTCCTATATTAGAATGTAAAGTTAACTATTTTTTGCTAGAGACTTGCAAATAATTTTCAATTTCTTGTTTTTTTATATATATGTAATAGAATGTCCTTAACAAAGAGAGAGTAGAATACATATTATTTAACGTTACAGAGCTGAATTTATACATTTGATACTATATTATAAGAAATCATCAAGGGAAATCATCACTGGGCTCTTAATTTGAAATCAATGTGGACAATTTCAGTGGAATAGCTAGTTTCCAGAAATGACAATCCTAACTCGTGGATAAAAATCCCCGTGTTTTGTATGAAGCACTATTTGTTCTTATATGTCTGCTTTTGTACAATTTTTAAGGTGGCGAATTTATACGTACCAGTAGCTGTGAAAGTTTAAAACAATAGGCAAAAAGAGGAAAATTTATACATTTGATACAGCGGTTGTCAGATTTCACTTTTACGTACATCATTTCTTACTATGTTAAACCTAAGAATATGTTTGTGCTGTCATGTTCAGGTTCCTACAGTTGTCTACAGTAAGCCGAAGGAAACATTTATTAGAAGAGCGGAATTGCCATTTGACGTGGATAATATCCCTGAAAAAATATTGAACCAAACAGAAACCTGAATGGAGCAGTCGGCAAGGCACTTTGTTTCTTCCCAATTTCGCGGGTTCAGTCTCGACCTTGGCCGATGACACATTTGCATTTGCATGTGGTATGGAAAAATTCTGGCACACCGGCGATGGATACAGGCCTAAGAATCGCTTGATAATTGTCGTCAAATAAACATAATCTAACAAATGATAAAGAATAGCATTTTTGCCTGTAATAAAATTTTCAAATAATGTTTTTAAGTTATTATTAATAAATTGTTCATTTATCGTTCCTTAATTCCAACGTGTATAGCATACGATGTTGCACTCGTTTAATCTGTTTTACATTAACTTGCATATAATTGGATGGGAAGAATATTTCGAAGTTTTATAAATTGAATTTTAAAAAGACTGCAAAATCTGGACTACTCAAGAATTTTTCGTTGTATGAATAGATCAACTTTATTAATGTAGTTTATGCTGTTACAGTGATTTAAGAAAAACTTAACTAAATACTTATAAGGACATTATTACTAGGATATATAACTATTTTATTTACTTTTTCTGAACCAAATTATTAAATGAACTTCTTGAGAAATAATATAATATTGTTGTTGGTCCAGATAATTCAAAATTAAGTGAATTTGGTATGCTTACAGTGAAAAAGAAAATTCGTAATGAGTAGGCAATAAAAACGTAGGGTAACTTCATATTTGTTCGTAGTAAGGATTTCCAAAGTTTCAACTATCTTTAGCAAGAGTCATTTTTATTTTTAGTGTTATGTCTCAAATTTTTCAATCAGTATTTAATTTTCCGGAAATTCCAAGATTTGATTTCTTTTAAAGCATTCTTCATTGATTTATTTTTTGTGATTATTGCCCCCCGATCACGAGAATTGCTCATTCGGAAGGGATCGTTTTATGCAATGTAACCGTGATTTGTTTTTTATTATTGTATAAGTTAGTATAATTACTATTTGTTCATTAATATAAACTACTTCTAAGAAAACTATTATACTTACGGTTTGAGGGATTGCAATGTTTACTTCTAGTCGATACATTAAAATAGTATTTTAATTACATGTTTTTCTCCCTTTTTTTCAGGTAAGCTGTAGCCTATAACCAATTCCTCTTTCCGTTGTACGAGTACATTAGTTGGTAAGTCGTAATCCACTTTGATTACCTGACTTGCTACAAACCTCTCACAAAATAACTGAAAAGATCACTCACTACATCATGCACCATTCTAAATAAAATTTTCAATTTTCCTTTAAAAATTACATAAAATTTGGAGCTATTCTGACCCAAGAATGTATTTTCCATCCATCTCCTCTTACATGTAAATATGCATATGAACTTCTGTAGCTCAAGTCAGGTTCGTAAACCTACAGATAAATCTGTTACAGTAGAAGTGTCTACGATTTATTATACCGTTATACTTTTATTGAATTCATCATCAACCCTCTCTGTATTCTCTATGATCCACCCCTCCGAATTTTCCGAATATATATCCAAGTGGGTGAGATTTCATTGATTTATATGGCATTAGTTTAAATGTTTCCAGCTCTACCCAACAGGGCTTGAAAATAAATTCTCTGAAAAAAAATTAATTAAAACCTCACTCTCGCTAAAAATAATTGTAATAAATTTCTTGTTACTCTGCTAATAACGGCCTCTGAATCCCGCTGTTGTACGCTACATTTCATTTTAATTGCCAAAGCAAATATTATTTCTTTAAGTAACGTTCGATTCACAGCTCGACCCTACGCAGAAAATTCAACTTCATTCGACCCCAGAGTGTAATATTATTTTATTCCTGCATGGCCGTTTATAATAATTTAGCAATTCTATAAACTCTAGGCATACCGGAACACTTAAATTGGTGCAATAAAAAAATATCCTGGATCTACGTGTTATCAAATAGAATTAATTTTCCAAGCATCGTAACCATTAGGATTTAGGTGCATAATAAAACTACGGAATACTTAGTGGACCTCATAATAGCCTATTCCGAACACAAAAACCGAATGAATGATATGGTGAACTATGATATAAGTAACTCATGCCTGATGTGTGTAGCTGTACCATAAGTATATTATAACCATTGTGTTAGACCCTAACATTTTATGTCGACTTTTCAGCAGTAATACAAGTTTTGTGTGTAGCTTGATTCCAAAAATACAAATTTCATTTTAAAAGACTATGTCTGTGTGTGTGTCTGTGTACAGCATTATCTATAATGAAAAATCCTGTAAAAACAAAATTTTCTATTTTGGTTAGATGTCTTCTGAGGCTTTTATACGATTAGCGACGATTTTCTCTTACTTTTAGTACCATTTTATGTAAGAATTTCAATTATCGCGATTTTCTTGAAAATGTATCTTACGAATTTATTAAAATTTGTACACAAGTAGCTTATACCAAGAGATAAAACCTTTTTTTCAACACTTTTTCACAGACATATAATTGAACTCATAAAATGCCAGGGTCGAGATCGAACCTGCGACTTCAGGCACAGAAAGAAGCACTATACTGACTGCGCCATCCAGGTTAACTAACATCATAGATGTTAAAGTTAGACAGTAGTTCAGACTTACTAGTTGTTAATTAGAAGCTTAATGAAAAGGAATGAATGTGGAAGAAACCCTGTTCTTGAAGCTGATTCTGTTTAATGCGGGTGTAATAGAAGCGAACTCTGCAAGATGCTGCGGAACTCATCAGTCTTGTAGGCGTGAAGGCATCAGTAAATCTCAACCTGTTGGATAAAGGCTGTGCTTTGCTTTACGACTACCTTATGCTAATGCCGAGCAGAGTGAAAAGTCGGGCTTGTATGAACGCTCTCAACAGAAGTAACAAGGTGTTCTGAAAGTTTCTACACTAGAAAAGAACACATCAAAAGGTTATGTTTATATACGTACATGTTATTGCTATTCTGATTGGAATATTGTAGTCTTTATTTTCCATTTTAGACCTGAAGGTCTCTCAGTTCGACCACCAGCGTGATCTCGTGATTGGCGTTCTTGACTATGGATCAGAGTTTGGTCCTCTGTACCTCTTCGGGTCTTTCTGGACTGGGGTGAACTTCGTGAGAGCTGTTCCGGTCAAGAAATGTAATTACGGCACTAGGCAAGCTGATACATGCCCCAATTCTGCCATCTGCCATTGAGGTCAAAAGTAGTGTTCGAAGGATCTGACCTTTCATGTGTTATAACAATCTAGAGTTATTTATTATTGTAGGTCTGCTTATTGTAATATATGTATAATATTATGGCTTCATTACACATACAATAGTACATATTTTTATTTCCTTCTTCTCGTATGCAGCCTATAGCCGTGTTCAATTGTTTTTTAATATAAAGAAACTGTAGGCTAAGTATGAAGATATTTCAATGCTCAGTCCTTAGAAATTCACGAAAATACAAGTGCATGAAGGTGCGATAAAATAATAGTAATAAAAATAAAACCATAAAAGTATGACGATAAATACTTGCAATTGGAAATTGCATATTATTATTATACTGGATTGGCAATTGATTCATTAGCTAAAAACTCATAACAAACGCCTTTTAAAAACTGTATTTTACTATCAAAGTAGCCCGTAGAGTGAAACTATCTTAAAGAATAACAAAAGAATCTAGGTCATATCAAAGAATACTCAGTGTCAGTACGGGAAAAATAACCTTCAAGAACCATGGCTATTGTCTTACTAAAATTTAAGTTCAGGGAAGCTTCCCAAGGAGGGTTTCAGACAAAGACCTGGCAGAATTATTTGTATATGAATCATAAAAATCATATCTTGAAAGCTGCTCTGCCATTGTCTAGTCGAAAATGAGGTGAATTTAAGTTGCGAAATAAGTTTGATACTTAATAAAATTCTGGAATACATTCACCTCTTCAAGCTTTTTTTTTTTTTTCAAGTTCCAGTACAGCAGGAAAAAAATAACAATAAAACTGGGAGCTTCCTCATTTACGTTTTCCATGGGATCTCTCTCTGTAATCTTTCCTTTGCCATATACTTGCTATCCTACAAATATCGTATACGCTATGCAGCAGCAGTTTTTCGGTCCACAAGGGCCAGTTTAAGCCAGAAAGCTGCTTGTAAACCGTCATTGATGACATACGGCTTTAGGATATTGTTGGATCGAACGGAATTTGGTAGCCGAGAGGTAGTAATCAAATATCCTGTGCTACGATCTGTATGGAAATTCAAAGAAGGGAGACTCAGATGTCTTTTGGCTTTTCTCGTCCCGCCCTAACCATGTCTTGAGGGAGAGGGGGTTGGATTTATGTATGTACGTCTCAATCGCAAACAGAAATCTACCCCCGTCAATCCCTTGTTACATAAAATGCATGCCTCGACTGTATCAACAAATAGTGACGGTGCGGACGCTAACTCTGGGTGTTTACTCAGCGTTACGACTTGTGTGAGCGTGTACTTAGCCTAAGTCATTCAGATCTCAAGTCAAATATCATAATTCGGAGGGATGTTGGCTGACTTGCCCACCTTATAAATGGAAAATGTCCCACAACTGGAGGGGAAAGTTTGTGACAAGATTCTCTACAGCAGAGGATATTGTAAAGGCCAGAGAGATACGGACTCAGCGATGTAGAAATTCTGGTTAGCAACGGGAATAGGCTAAGTGTAGACCTTTGATTAGCACTAATGTTGGTTGAGGTTTTTATAGCATTTCATCATTCTAGCATGATCGCGTTTTGCATTAGAGAGAAGGTTCCTTCCATCTCCGCTATCCTAAATTTGTCAATTTCAATGTAGGCCTACTGTCGACAGTACACAAATGATTTTTTTCCACTTATTGTTTTCGTTTTATAATAAACGTAGTAGGCCTATCTAGAATTTTTTAATAATTACTATAATTTTTGCAAATTTTAGAAATTAAAAAATCTTATCATTAGTGTTAATATTGGAACAAGGAAGTAAAAAAATGTCAAGTCCTTCTAATTTGAAATTAATACACAATAAAAATTTCAATTTTCTTGGATGAACAGTTTTAAAGAAAAAGTACATAAGGCTAGAAAAAAAAAAAGTTACGGGAAAACGACTTTATGTTACTGTTTGCTGATCCATCAGTCACCACAGGGCTTGCATTATCTCACCTAAATTCAGTTCAATTCAAGTCTATGTTTATTTGTCATGGGCTACATAAGAAGGAATAGGCAATTATTACAGATAACACAGAATTGAACAAAATAGGTCTATAGCGCAAGATTTAAGTAGATTGTAGGGCTATATATAGTCTGATATAAACTGTTATTTAGGACCTTTAAATAGGCTTGTGGTTCAAAATACACTTATATTTCCATAAACACACTTTAATATGTGAAATTAAGCAATTAAATAAAGATTTATTTTTTCCCCCATTTCAAGGTACCTTCCCCCCTTAAGGTATGTACTAATCTTGAAGGACGAAACGCGATTTTGTGCCTTTTCTGGTGGTATGCAGTAGCTTAAATTCAACTGTTGACATTTTTTTTATAAGAATCTTATAAATAGTTTCATAGACCTATGTTTCAGAAGATAGCAATTGAAGCAATTTTTATGAGTTTTAACAGTTTCATATTCCACAAAATGGGTAGGTCTTAATTGAAGTATTTTTCGTGTACAGTTAACGTTTTATTATTTATTATTATTTTATCATTTATTATTTCAAATATCTCTAGGCCTACATACATTTAATGTGAACTAAGATTCCTCCATTTTTTCTTATGTAAAATTCTATACTTTATATCTCTTTTAAATTTGTATGCTTTCAAACAATATAATTTAGGATTGATCACGCGTTAGTAAAACATTAATCCAACTGTATCATACTCTGCATAAAACCTTTTCTATGACGAGTTTACTTGCTTCTGAGACATTCTAGTCTTTATGATCCTATTTTCTTTGTTCCCGACAGTCCATATCTATACTCCAGGCTATTTTCTTAGGTATCGACAGTAAATCAGCAACCTCGTAAAATACGGAGTTATAACATAGTTTTACATTCAGAATTCCACTATTGGAAAAAGTGTAAAAAATTCCAATAACTCCATAAAATGCTATGAATTGTCGACTATAAAACAACTCCGTCGGCGTTTCCTTGTTATTCATCTTATTTTCTTTGTTTCCAAGTTTATGGGATCCCCTTACTTCATGGTAGAACCTAATCGATATTTTTAAATAAGCTGCAGGTCTGAATCGGTTGCCGGAAAAGCTTTTTATGAATTAGGAAGATGCTGTAGATGTAAAATCACTTCCAGGTTATTTCTGAAAACTGACCGTAAAGGAGAAATACAGGGTCTGTATTTTAAGTAATGAGAATAAATGCAGAAAAAAAATTTATTACAGATATCTCTACAAACCTTTAGTAGTTTTCAAAGTATGCAAGCCGCTTTGACAGCATCCAGGGTTCCGTGGTGGTGTCCTTTGATGGCATTTTTCACTCTGGGAAAGAGGAAAAAGTCTGCAGGGGCAAGGTCGGGGCTGTAGGGATACTGAGGAATCGTGATGCCAATTTTCGTCATGTACTCTGTAACCACGAAGCAGGTGTGACATGGCGCATTGTCATGATGGATCTTGCGATCGGTGGCAATTTCTGGTCGCACTCGGTTGACCCGTCTCTTCAATCTTCAGAGCACCGAATGGCACACTCCGCAGTTGCCTCGACCAAAAAAAAAATCCTCCCATGTCCATGTTCAAAATCAAAGCATTGCTGATTGTGTTCTTCGACAAGAAAGGTGTGGTTCACTCGGAATTTGTGCCTGAAGGACAGACAGTCAATGGTGCCTTCTACGCGAAAGTGTTCAAAAGATTGAAGAGACAGGTGAACTGAGTGTGACCAGAAATTGCCGCGGATTGGAATGTGCCATGTCATACCTGCTTCGTGGTTATAGAACCTGACGAAAACTGGCATCACAACGATTTCTCAGCCTCCCTACAGCTCCGACCTTGCCCCTGCAGACCTTTTCCTCTTTCCCAAGAGTGAAAAATGCCCTGAAAGGACACCACCATGGAACCCTGGATGCTGTCAAAGAGGTTTGCACGCATGCTCTGAAGGCTATTCCAGTTGTTGACTTTCAGGAAGCGTACGAAGCGTAGAAAACTCGCCTGCAGAAGTGTGTTGACGCTCAAGGAGCATACTTTGAAGACTACTAAAGGTTTGTAGAGATATCTGTAATACATTTTGTTTTCTGGATTTATTCTGATTGTTTAAAATACAGACCCTGTAAATCATTTTAGTTCTTTAACTTCAGAAAGTCATTGAATTCCAAAACATTCATTATTTGAGAACTTATCCATTGGAATGTTTAAAACCATACCTGCTTTCGAAATCCACTTTTCCAGAGTTGGAATATATAGGCCTAATTTGCGTATGAGCTCGGTTACAGTAGGGAGATAAATCTATGTGTTCCATTATTTAAAGAAATAATAAGTGTACACAGATGGGAGACTTATTTTCCCAAATACTTAAAATAAATGTATGTTTTCAAAATCTTGGAAAATGACAAGAGGACAATATTATTACGCAAGAGCAGAATTACTCAAATTGATTACTTCTGCAATATGCACAGACCTATAATATTCATTAGACTATAAACTAGTTTAGATATTTGAAGGGTTAAGTAGTCTACTATTGTTAATGCAGTTTATTCCGAACATTGTATGCAGAAACGATTTAAAGGTGACAACTGTATAACAACAGAACAAAGAGACAAATTCCCCGACCCAAGCCGGTTTCACTCACAGATCCCGCATGACTTCCATGATTAAACGATGTTTACTGCTTTTGTCGTAAAAACCCAAGAAAACCTTAATTAAGTATCGCTGTATTAAATTTCTTATGGAGTTCTATCAGTTCAGACATTTTATTGTGGTTCGAGGTTATTAAGGGTAGAGGTAAAATTACGATTATGGATGCTTTGGTAGTACGTTAATAACTATAATAATGTATGTGAACAGATCGTTCCGTCAGTCTAAGAATCTGACTTAAATACGGAAACTACAGTTTATTGTCTTTACATGTGAATCAGTTCCACGTACATATAGGGTCCATGATGTACGATTAAATTACATTCTCCAGCAAACGTATATTTATTTACTCATGGTCTGTCATGCAGTTTACCGGTATTTTACTCGTTCCATTCAAACACTTCTTGTTCCATGAATATTTTTCTCTTAACACTTTTAGATTACATGACAGTCACGTTTTAATCCTGTCCGGATTATAAATTGACCGAAACTAAACAAAACTCCATGGCTCTACATCCTTGACGGGACTAGGCCTACCATCCGACCACTGCGTCACATACCCTAGCCAGATGGCAGGATTGCGGAGCATGTGTTCAGAGTATTTTGAAGTATTTCTGGGTTTATGAATGTAGATATTACAACTCGATGTGAAGAAACATATTGTAACATTTCTTCTTGTTTTATGTCGTGCTCTGTAAAAGCTTCGTCCAACTAACTGCAATCGAAAATGTTTAGTATTTGCAAAACAATGATCTGGAGGAATAATAAGTTAGTTTAAAATGAGAAGAGATTAGAGAAAGATTAGTGTTTGGAGAAAAAAGGTACTTACTTAAATGTGGACAATCGGGAATGTCATTTAGTGAGATTATTTGGTAGGTTATGGGTCGTCTGGTATATTATCTTTATCGTACCAAGTTAACCTGGTTATTTACCAGTAGTTCGCATTGCATACATTGCGTTTTTGGCTGAAAGCTGATAATAACCATCACCTGCAGTGTCAAGTTTTCATTCCAGCGAACTCGTTTCAGCTGTTACATAGAGCTGGGTATCTGCTGTACAGATCTCGCATGTCAGTAGGCAATATGAGACTCTGTGCGTGTCACTCCCTTAGCTCTTTATTGGAATTGTATTTAAAATGCTTCCTGTCTGAAATATTGACGAAAATGCTTGCTCACTAGCTCAATAAATTTACATTAAGAGCGAGCTTATGTCGCGTTTAGCCACATGTCAACACCTCCTTGTGTGGCGGCAACGGAAATCTGGTGTGACAGTATTTCAAAACCTCTTTACAAATATAATACTCTATTCAAAACCTGTTACATATTAACATTGAGTAGTTTTATCTGTACTCAGAAGCAAATCTGCGTAATATAGCGTCAACTAATAGTGAAGCGCTTCAGCGTGGTAGCTCGGAACGGGGAAATCTTCACTATTTATTCGTATTATTCAAAGAATTAGTATTCGTCACAGTCACTATTCGCCATAGAAATAAGCAGTTATCTAATTAACAGTTGTCATTATTGCAACTTGTCACACTCTTCACTTGAGTGTCAAGTTATTAAATTAGATTTTGTTGTTATTATAATGTACAATTGGAAATGCAATAATATATTGTGTTTCTCTTTTCTCTTAAAATTCTGTCTTTTTTAAAATAGATATGATGAAATTAACTTTGCACAAATCAAAGAAGCACCGAAAATTGATATAGCCCCACAATGGTATCATTTTTCCTGTGGGTTAATCTGGTATTGCGACTTATATGTTGAGTGTAATTCACACTAAGAGTCAAATGCATCGTTAAATAACTATAGCATAACAAATTAACATAATTATGTTATTTTTTTGTAAACTATTGTGATTATTACATTGTTTACAGTTTTTAAGTTCAATCTCAATATGATATATATGCTTGAGCGAAATGATATAAGATAACGTTTTATTATTGTTTGGCCATAGGTAATTGTAACGAAATTGTTTTAGCTTCACAGAAGAAAAAATCACTATTGTATATTTTGTGAGGTAAACAAAATTAATTCGTAGAAAAAAATAAAATTATAAATCTTTTTTTTCCAAATCCTTCATTCTTATGTCTATATATAAATGTTGTAAATAAATCTTATATAGCAAAATATTACCCGAATGAGCAAGTGCTTGTGTTCGGGTAAAATTCAGTTATTTATTACAATATTAATACACAATTAAATATAAATACACACAACAAAATATAACTATAAATTGAAACCAATACCTAGAAATAAATAAAAAATAAAGGACAGTAAAAATACAAAGTGGGAAGAACAAAAGTGAAAGCCTGAGCTATATAACAAGTAAAATGGTTCCTTAAATATCTACTATTTACAGAGTGAAATAAATTATAACCTATGAAATAAGATTTTTATATACTTATCGAATTTTTTGCTGTTCATATTTACTATTTATGGATGTGACCTAATTATGGAGTTATAGAGTCTTGGACAGTAATAATCGCTATGTTTAGAGCCAGAAGAGGTGAAATATTTACTGCATGGGTCTGAGGTTACCTTTAACGTGTAAAATATAAGTATAAACTAATACTTGTTTGTACAATAATTTGTGATACTAGCATGAACGTACTTTAGGCAATAATTTGCACGACAGAGAAGTTCGTAACCACATGACAACTCCTAAGTTCAGAAGTTCAACACAGGAATATTGCAGCTGTGAATTTCCGTTACTAGTTATGTCCTGTGTGTATCGTGACTCCTTTAATGTACGGAGCTGTCTTTTGTTTTGCAAGACACAAACACAATTACCTAAATTTGTACCAATTACAAGACTTTGCATTTTTTAGCAGAAAAGACGGGTAAATTGTATTAATGTTACCAGCGCTCATTTTATTCTATTAGTGAATGTTTTCCATTTTTTCTGTGCAGTGTTCATCCCTAGTGTCTTTCAAACGACACATTACCTTTCCTTCTTTAAGTAAAAGAAGATTTTTTCAAAATTTCAATTCATGTTTTATATAGGCTATACCTAGGTACATTAATAGAAATAGTTGGGATAGTTAATATTATATTGCCTACCGGGCAAGTGTGCGGAAACAGAATTCTAGTATTACAATCAAGTTAATTTTTTTCAATATTCCCGTAATGTTGAGGAATGAGAAGATAAGCACACACACATATATATATATATATATATATATATCAGTAGCCTATAACGTTTCATAATGAGAATATTAATTTGTTTAATAAAATATACTACTCTACATCATTATATTCCGTAGCTACATCAAGGATAAGTGTTTTCTCGGTACCAATAGTTCAATAGCCTATATTAGTGACAGAAAAATGGGCAAAATACCCTATATTGTATATTTAAAACTTTTCCATTAAAACCTAAACGCTCACATATAAACACCCACACATCGTTCAAATACAAACGTTTTTTATAGATTTCGAAGGTAGAAAGATGTTTCCGGGGAAAATATTTCCTTTTGTCTACCTGGACGCGAACGAGTGACAATACAACTTTAAGATTAATATTGTAGCTTATATGAGAAACATTTTCGGTGTAAGTGGGAGGACCGCCTTCCCTGGTTGCTAAGGGTATAAATAAAAGTTAGGAGAAAACTGCTTTCAAGTCCTATGTTCCTATTAAAGTAAATTATACTGGACGCGAACGAGTGACAATACAACCTTAAGATTAATATTGTAGCTTAGGCCTGTATGAGAAACATGGACGCGAACGAGTGACAATACAACTTTAAGATTAATATTGTAGCTTATATGAGAAACATTTTCGGTGTAAGTGGGAGGAAAATTATAGATTAAGTACTTACTGCATAAGCAGGCAACTAGACAAATCGTGAAAACCTTTCTTTAAAACTCGGAAGATTAGATAAACCGTGCAAATCAAATAACATTTCGATTTTTTTTTATATTATTTACCGTGGAGCTTGACACAGTTAGGCCTAATCATTTATCACAGATACAAATTTCCAAATGATTACAATTCGTTAAAGTTTTAACTTACTATTCGTTCTAATTAACACTTGTCATTGTATTTTTTCGCTCTATATTTATCTGGTTTTATTCTAAATAAGAAACGCAATAATGTGTTGCGTTTCTATAGTTTTTTTAATGTTTCTTTTTGTAGTCTTTTCACACACAAAAATAAGCTATGTGACTTACGTGATCTAAGCAGAATCATAAAGAGCCCTTCAGATTATTCCAACCATACTACTGATTAGACAAGCATCGAAGCTAGGGACTGTATGGTATCTATGTAGCAAACAACACGAACCAGTTTTCTCCGTTTGTGAGGAATATGAATAATGAATGGCTAAGACTGTGACTAACTTGAGCGAGTGAGTGATTGCCTTATAAATCTGTGTTCACTTGTTACTAATGATGAAAATTTGGGTGACAAATTCCTATAAATCAGATTCTCCCAGTGTTCCTATTATTTGAACACAGACAGATCCGGCCCGCGTTCGAATAAATCGGCCCCGAACTCCTTACTTTAGCATTTCTTTATAATCGACAGACACACATTTTCGACATCGTTCACTCTTTTCCCCCCCCCTTCAATCCTTTCTGATTTTGATGAACTTCAACCTAGATTTTTTCTATATTTAACAACCGTATGAAGGCATCTGCTACTGATGACCCAGATATGCAATTGGAGCTCTGTAACCTTCAGAGTGGTGCTAATGAAAACCCTAAGATGAAGATCGTCTCGTCTTCCACCTCTGGTACTAGGGATCCATTCTCGGTGATGCATTTGGAATTGGTAGTAAAGAAGTTTTCTCCTGGCTCTCCCGTTTCGCCTACCATGCATTTCACCATTGGAAATGCAAATTAAATGGTTTGAGGAATTAAGGTAAAAAGGCTAGTCAGGTCATTAGACGTAGGTCTATACAAAGTTCAAGGATTGTGAGCAAAGTAAGTAAAGTAAAAACAATATTAAGGTAAACACTTACATTACTAATGTTGAGGGAGCCTGTATGTATGCAGTACACCCCGTCGTAAAAAAAAAAATATATATATATATAGGCTATATTATGCCCGGGGTGTATATTTGTATAATTTCAAGGTACGAGAATAAATTACATTAGTCCTACATTATATTGCACCATTGCATTGACTGAGATTCTGATCAATAAGAAAGTAAATATTGCCGGGCGAACCAACCAGTGTCGGCCACCAGTGGGGGGCCCATGTCGTAGATTTACAGCACTCAAAATAACTCCAAACCTAAATTAAAGCCTTTTGGGCAAAATTCTTCGGTCCTTTCACGTTCCAGTAATACTTTAGTTTCCTGCGAGGGTTGTGAGGCAACCTGTCCCTCTGCTCTCGGAAAATAAGCGTAACCAAACATCCCAAACATCTAGGTACCGAAACATCCATTTGGAGGCCCTATGCCCCCAACCATGGGGGTACAAGGATGTACGAATACGAAATACGACTACTAACCAGTCGATGTCGAGGATGCTGGAATTTCTTAAAAGAAAGTGAAAGAGAAATACGTTCCACGAGTACTATGTTAAACCTGCAACCGTCGTTATGCCTATCGGATTACTGAGGGGCAGGGATCAGTTTTTATCCTGAGACAAGAAAATCTTCATATGAAAAATGTATGGAGGAAACCTGACGTGAAAAGACGGAACAGCAGGAGTTCAACTTGACATATGGCCACTAAGATATCAATCCCAAGCAATCATGCAACCTCGTTACCATGACGATTTGTTCATTCATCTCACTCTCAGAATCTGTCAACCTGAAGTGCAGCCCCTCTTCAGCTGTAAGACCTACATTTTCCCCATTTTTCATACATTATTCAATACCTTGCACAGATATATGGATTTACATATAATGTAATGGTACGTACCATCGATAACAGAAGCTGCTGTAAGAATGAAGTTAAAAATCAATAGCTAGGATCAAACGATAATTTTCACAGGAATTGTTGCACTTATTTAAACCCTAGTCGGCCTAACATAGAAAAACGGTAAGTTGACCTTACGCAATTTCTTTTATAAACATTTCCGTTGTCAAACCCTGAGTATAGCAAGCATAACTCGGGCCTGGACTCTTCAGTTTTAAACTATTTTAGCTAACCGTTCTAGCTAACTGTGATATTTTAACATAATGATTCGTTTCGTTGCCATGGAAGTCATATAGTCCAATCCTGTAAAACCTTAAAAGGCTAAATAAAACATTCGAAACCAAACATGGCAAAAAATGTATATATTTTTTTTATCATTAAAATGCTATAAAATACTTAAACTCAAAAGCAATTAATCTAATGATTATTGTACTACTAAAATTACTATTTAAGTATCTGCCTACATTTTGCATCTTGTTCACTGTTGCTAGTAAATTTGAAGGGAAAATATTGTATTTTTTGTAATTTTATCATTTGTCCCGGTAAGTGAACGGAAATCCTCGATCTTTTTAGAAGCTCATTAAAGACATTCTTTATAAGCTTTCTTGTACTTTTCAAACTATGTTTGCTCCCGCAAGACGCCAAAAGTAAAGTATTCTAAAAGTTGGTTGATCATTGGAAAACGTTTTTGCTGAGTTTATGTAGCGATGCTGGAAACGGCAGGGCTAATTCAAGAATTAATTGTGTTCTATAAAATATAAACTAATTAAAATTATGCAAAGAGGTGTTCTTATAGTTGTGTGATTCAGAGCCATGGAAATTGTAAACAAAAATAAAATGAATTGCATTTATTTGTTTCAATGTGTTTATTCCACTTATAAAGGTCAAGCTTTAAAAAAATCTTGTCTGAATATGGTGAATAGTTAAAAAAATGAATACAGGGTTATTTATAAAAATTTATATATCCGTGGTCTGATCACAACATTGCAGTTCCAGAACGAACAGAAAATTGTTCGAGGAAGTACGAAAATTTCCTTTTGTAATGCATGTGGCATCGACTGCTTGTGTGATCTAGTCGTCAGCGTTGCTGACTATGAATACGCAGGCCGGGTTCAATGCCTAGTAACTTCTCGACATTTTCTGAGGCAATTAGGTCTGGAACGGAGTGCACTCAGCCTTGTGAGGGCAAACAAGAAGCTTCTTGATATAACAGCCTTGGGTGACGGTGATGATGATCCCATGCCCCCAACCCCTCCATCTGGTAATGTTGAAAGATGACTCTGTGGTCAAGAGGTAGGTTCTGTCCAACCGTTGGATGTAGTAGTTAGTGCTTGTGGTATATATTTTGAAAGTTCATTTTTATTTAATTGGATTTTTCATATCTGTTAAATAGTGTACTATGCGAGCTGATCCTTTTGGGAATGGAAAAATAAATAAAAAACTTTCTTTGTGTTATTTTTGTGGGGGAAATTTGATTTAAAGATCATGTCCACTCTTTCACAATTACTTGGCGCTCATTAGTTCGTTTTCATTTTTGTCTTCTTCCCCGCTTTGGTAATGCCATCACTTTTCTAGTCATTACAATGCTAGGGTTTGTCACATTTATTCCTTCCTCGTAGGCACCATTATCTGGGCCCCTTCTGTACTTTCAAAAGTGTTTAAATCAAGTATTCAATGAATTTAATTACCTGCAGTTAAGGATTCACATAAGGACTCTTTGGCTAAACCCAACATAAGAGGAACTTCACAATGCTGCCCTTATGCCCCTTGATACTAGAGGATTATGACACTCACAGAAGTGTTCATGCTGGCACAGGGCGTAATCTTGAAAATCTACCTCCCACCCTTCTGAAGTTCTCCTTAATCCAGGAGCAGCGTATTATTCTGATTACTATGTGATTAATAACCCAGCCCTTAGCGCGTGAGGGAGAGGTAAGCCGTAAGCTATGCACGGACCACGAAATTATATCATTAATGCATTAAAGTGATCTGGGGAGGAAATGTGCAGGTTGGCATTGCCGTAATTAATGTGCATACAAACTTAAACCAAACACAGTTTATACTTAATGTTGCACTAAATAATGATGCTTATACTATTAGTGTAAAGTATCATTAATCTCTACCTTCTGTAGTGAAATGTTCATTTTCTCACATTTTCTAAGTTATTCGTAGTGCAATGTGCAAATATGAGAAGTATCTTTCTGTACTTACGTACAAGTGTCTCGAAAAGTTACAGTAGATACCTTAAACTACCGGTACAGAGTGTTGTACCAAGCAAGATAACAAAGAATGCTTGTTTTAATAAGGCGTTTTTCTTCGGAGCAAATGAAACTGCATATTTGAACAACTTGTATTTAAAATAAAATCAATTCCTTCGTGTTAATTTAAATATTCTATTAAATTGTGTGTTTTTAACGTGCGTTATTTGAATTAAAAAGCCCTGCATGCCTTAGAGCCTGCCATCTATTGGAAAAGTGTCCGGAAGTAGTTTGCTTAATCTATTACGAGTATTCTAAAAACTCAAAACTTAAACATTTCGAACGAAATCAGTTGTATGCAACTTGCCTATAATGGTAAATAAAAATTAAACAACTCGCATTGCTCGTTATACCAGTATCGTATATATATATATTATATATTATATAACTTACTCGTATCTTAATAAATGCCATTATAGGCTCGTTGGATTATATTCTATTAACAAAATAATGACTCTCCGGCGGCAGTTATATCGTAGCCTAATAAGTGACAGGCCTAAAAGTTTGCGGGGCCACCACATGTTTTATTAAATTGGAGCACATTGATATGAAATACATGCGCTCAGGTCTAGCGACCCTGTGACAATTGACCTCTCCCCGATAACTTAACAAATAGGCCTGCGCCTCCTCTAGGTGCTTACTAGTCTATTTCCTTATTATGGATGCGGGAAGAGCTCCGTCGGTGCCCAAAGTTATGCGGTTGTTAGTGATTTTTATAGCCCTTCGCACGCTTCCGCACGAACAGACCTCATTAACGGCTGGACTATTTTAAGTATTTGGTTATAACACCCATTCGATATTCCCAAGATAAGTTAATTTCACGGGTACAGTGCCTGCTAAGTTGGTAGAGCATCACTGTCACTCCCTAGTCTTTCCAGTGATGATTCTGATATGATTCTTTTTAGGGCCAAGGACCTGTCAATCTATAGTTCTTTCTAGATTAGGATCTATAGCTTAGGTATTCCTAATGTGAAATGCATGCATTCATTTTCTTACCACATTGTCATTAATCATGAGACATATTTAACAATGCATTGACTACATGTAAACACAATCGTATAGGCCTCACAATAAGTTTATATACCCTAGGACAAGGCGCAGATTGTTTTTAGTTGGACGATTGTTGGTACGAAAGCAGTGCATTATTATGGAGGCCCAACGAGATGTTGTTGAAAACATGATAACTAAATTCATGTAATTATACTTTGTGTTAAATACATTTTATTTAGATTCTTGGTAATATCTGAGAACATTCTTTGAAATTATTTCAATATATAGATTAATAATTTTTCGAGTAATTGACTGTTGCTTCTTGATATCCCTTTTGAGAGTCTACTATGTAAGGGACAAAAGACCCGTGTGCATCAGATAGCGTTCTGGATGCCCTATATAATCAATCCCACCAATCATCCCCTTCATTTCATTATTGCGCTATCTCACTGTCATGGTCACTGAACCAGAACAAGATAAACCATAGGTAGAATAACACATAGAGTAATAAATGGTAAGAATGGCATCAAAGATAATGCTATTAATTTGTTTGTTGTGGTTTGTGACAGCATATTACTACTTAGGTCTTTAAAACCGTCTCTGATGTGCCGGAATATTGCCCAGCAGGAATTATTTTAAAATCTGTAAAACCACAGACCTGAGGCTATCACAGTAATGAACATTCAAACATCGATCCGGGATGGGAACGAACGCACAATTTCGAAATGAAGAACAGTGACTTCCTAACTTCTTTAGTTACAGGCAATCCTAATATAAATATTATAACACTAGTAAAATAGTAATAATAATAAAATCAGGTAAACTGATAACACAAATTTCCAGAAGGAGTTAATAGGCCATATTCCAGAAATTGAGTTTTAGACCAAGCTTTTTTTAGGAAGTTTGATAAGTATATGAGAAAGAATAATATTTACAACAAATTCCTAACGTTAACAATAGGTCTATTCCTTTATTTTTGTCAAAACATCTGAAGCCTTTTAAGTACGCAGTCAAACCAAAGTTTATTTTGGAAGATAAAAAAAAAGAACTTTTTGAAATTTTTCTATCGATTATAGGCTAAAAGTTATAAGTAGCCTATGCCAAATTTCTAGTTTCTAGCTCATCTGGAAGTGAGTAAGCATCAATGTCAATAAATTGATGATCAAGATCGTCGTAGGTTTGAATGACTTCACGGCTATCCAGCCAGTTTTTTCATACTTATGGGGCACCAAATTTTGCACGCTTATGTCTGTTGTAGGTGTCAATTTTCCTGCCAACTTTTACGATTCTATCTGTCCTAAGTTTATAAGAAATTGCATAAGGTGAAGAAAATATTCAAAATTTACTTATAATTTAAACAAAAATCTAACTCAATCTAAGGTATAATTGATGGAGATATGACAAGAAGTAAAAGAACCAAACTTGTAGATGTGGTGGTGCCTTCTGTTTTTTGATACTACTTATGTTGAGCTACCCTAAGCCTCCAAAGAAAGACTACTCAGACCTTAAAGTTGCATCCGCCATTTTGTATGTTTTAGAGGAGTAAAAAATAAAATATCGGTTAGTTTTGGAACATTCCCGTCAGTTGAACATTTCAAGTTTCTGGCTCATCTGGAAGTGGCCAAATAATTACGGCCATGCGGCTTTGTAGTATTATGTTGATTTGCTTTTTTAAACAGTTAATTGGGCGTTACTCTGGTACTGGTGAACCGATTTAGTCCAAAATGAATAGCGTTCGTCCTATGGACGTTGTAAATGTGTATATTAAGTTCCATAAAGCGGTGGTCTAGAGGTAGCGTGCCCGCCTCTAAATCCGAAGGTCGCGCGATCAAACCCGGCCGCAGTCGATGGGGTTTTCAGGACGTAAAAAAAAAATGGGCACGGAGTCCTCCGGGAGGGACTTTAAGCTGGGAGGCCCGTGTCGTAGATTTACGGCACGTAAAAGAACTCCAAGCCTAAATTAGAGCCTCTGGACAAAATTTATCGGCCATTTCACGTCCAAGTAATACCTTAGTTTCCGGAGGGGGGTTAAGGGGTGATGGGCTTACCACCTGTCCCTCTGCCCTCTCTAGGAAAATAAGCGTAACAAAATTCACGTAGGTACAGAAACCTCCACTTGGAGGCCCTTCGCCCCAACATGGGGGCACAGGATGAGAGAGAGAAGTTCCATAAAAGTACAATATAGCATATTCGAGTTATCGCGCGTACAGACACATGGAGAGGCAGATAGACGGACAAAAATTTTTCCCGTCCACCATGCAATCTTAGAAAATATTATTATGGCACTTGATAATTATTATTTAACTTATATGTATATTGTGGATGAAATTGGTTATCTTAAATCTTGATACAAAGGGTCATTAAATCTTCTCTACTGGCATGAATCATTAACATAATTATTTGAAGTGTTTAGCCCATTTTAAAATTCATGTATTAGAATGTACTGCAGTATTCCCGTTACAAGGACTTGTTCGGCATTACTTATCACCCTAGAACTAATTATTTGGTAGTGAACTGCACGGTAAACAACTGAAGTTACTTAACTATAATCCAATGTAAATTTTAAAATTACCTTTCACATAATATGCTTAATCCCATAAAATGTCCTGTTTCCGAAAATGAACGTAAAATATTCCCATGTGCTAGGTAGGCCTAATCATAACGTATGACAATTGTCACTTCTCGAATTTTCTTATTAGTTCTTGTCAAGATTAAGTGATATTTGGGTAAATATAGTCTCTGAATATTTTTATTTTTTTTATTTGACCATAGTTGACCCAGAGTCCCACAGCCGGAGGCTACACTACTGGGGAGAATACAGATAATACGTAGACTAATATTTACATACAGTTTGCTATCTTGGTTTCAAGACTTCGGTATAAATGTAGATGATGATGATGTGAGTGATGAATTGGCGAAGGGTGAATATTTACAACATGGTACAACGGCAATAAATCAGAAACAATCAGTACATATGTAGAAGATGACGATGAGGTGAATGATGAGTTGATGCAGGGCGAATATTTACAACACATTAGAATTACATTAACTGGGAGGAATGAGTGTACATATAGAAGATGATGATGAGGTATTATCGCAATAGCAATAATAATAATAATAATAATAATAATAGCATAATGAATATTCATTATGATAATAGTAATAATAATCAGTGTTTTAGATAGTCTAACAATAACATTTAGTTAGTTTTGCTTCATAATATCAAAAGACCCTCTCTTTTTTTTGAACATTTGAAACTGAAAGAGCGTTTCTTGTTTAACTAAGCCTAGAACCCCAAGGGTTTCACGAGCTATTAAGTCTTCCAGTGTTCCAGAAAGAAGACAGTGTGATCAGCGCTTTGCTACGTAATGACTTGTAGCTTCAAATAAAATATAGCCTACAAGTTAATTTTACAATTTTAGTAATTCAATTTAGGCGTGAAAAAATTGGAAAAATAAAAATAAGAGTTTTCATGCCTTATTATGAGAATGAAGATAAGCGTTATGTTGTAATCGATATTACCATTATTATCGCATGGGAATTATACGGCGTTGGGAATAAATTTGCATCACGATTTAGATATCTACTGATTGACTCCTTTAGAATAGCTAACGCCTTCAATAATATCTTAGGCTTGCGTACCAGTAAATGAATTAGCTCGATTTTAAACTTGCGCTCACTTTTTTTTTTATTTTTTTTTAATTATTATTTTTTTTTTTACCTGTGCTTCTAATTCTTTCTCACTAGTTGGTGTTGTGTACACTTTATCCTAAACCTTGCTATCAAATTCTAGCGATTTTTTTGGGATGTAACTAATTCCTCTCATGGGACTATAAACCATTGGTCCCATATCGCATGTTAAAGAACTAACTGAAAGAAGCCGAAACTAGAGCCTTTGGACAACATTTTTCGAACCTTCCATGTCCTAATAATACCTTAGTTTCCTGCTAGATGACTTGGGGTCCATTGCCTTAGCACATGTCATCCTGGCCTTTATGTGGAAAAAATAAATAATAAGAATTTATAGCCTATAATGAAACCCCCTCCCTTGGATGCCCGAAAGCTACGTGCACGGAGTCCAAGGGTTGATTAGACTAGACTAGGACCGCTTACTTATAGGTTCTTTTGGAATATTTGTATCATTCCATTTTTCCATTAAGTCAGATCCTTTTATATTCGCTTTCACAGATTAAAAAAGAAAAATTAAAATGGCTTACAAATACAGAATTGTTTTATCTATAAATTGTTCAATCTTCGTCGTACCTGGGAACAAAATCATACATTGGATCCCAAAAGAAAAACTTAAAGACATTACTGTGTTTCCATTGTATTACATTCAAACAGATCTCTTTTAATACATATAATTACATATTCGTTTGCATATTAATTTGCTTATTGAAAATATTTAAAAGTTTTAACATCTGAATTTGAAACTTTTCTATCAACTTAATGATTGCAAAATCATAAAGGGTTTTCGGTGTTCTGAACTGACACAAACCTGTTTAAAGACTTGTAACACATAACATGAAATGAAACAGAAGTATGCAAGCTTGGTTAGAAAATAAACTATAAGTAGATAATGACTGTGTACCTATGAATATGCTATTGTTACATCCGGAATTAGCCCTGGGAATGCAATTCCACTGTCACATTTTCAAGATCGATTTATGACCTACAATTTGGTATATACCAGTTATACCAACATAAACGCTGCTATAGCTAATACAAAAAAGCGTTATAGTAGGCCTATATAAGTTAAGTCACATGGAAACCATGTGGGGAGCAATGACACTCTATCAGCTACTGTAGGTCTATTAATTTGTACTAATGATTTTTTTTTTTAATTTGACAACTGTTAATTTTTAAAACTATATTGTTGACGCTCGTCAAGTAATATGATTTCATAACCGATTTATGTAGTATACTATTACATGTTATTCTATTACATGTTTTTCTGTATTGATATCCAAGAACATAATAAGAAATAAAATTGGTTTGAACTTTTACATAATAAGAAATGTTTGCTCTATATTCCACCGAAATGTTGGTCGGTAGGCCTACGTGCCTTTATTTGAAGCATTCAGTTAAAAATGCCTGGAGACACGTGCACTAAGGCAAAAGCTGGATTTTTAGCTACTTCTAGTATTAATTAATTGTAGTCTCAGAAATTAATCTTGTGCCCCCACTAGTCGGCACCCGCGTCGACACACCCTGCCACAGCTCTTCCGGATCGCATGTTTCGGTGGCTTTCGAGACATGACCGTGAAGAAAGCGAATTGGAGTTGGTTTATTGCGAACATAACTCTCGGCACAACAAAGCTAGTCTCCATAACTCTACTCGATGCTGCGACATCTTTAAGGCCCGCAGTGTCCAAACTTAACTTCATTTCGTGGGTTAAAGACAATCCGCACAAGGAGGGGATGACAGCGCATGCTAACTGCGTATCTTATCATAAACGCAAACTATAGTGGGGCAAAGAGCCATATGTCTCTTATGAATATAAGATAATGAGAAATTATTACCTTGTACCATATTATTATTAATATTATTATTATTATTATTTTTTTCTTATTATTAATTATAGGTCCACCCCTGTGGCGCAGGGGATGTGTTCACTCCTCTCACGCAGCGGGCCCGGGTCCGGTTAAATTGCCTAGGCGGGGTTTTTCCTCACCTGTGAGACAAATTTTGGGTAACTTTAGACCTTTGTGGTCCCCTGATATCATCTGGCCCTCATTACCATCTTCATCTCATCTTCGCCTTGTTCAGAGTGAATGCGTGCGTGAACGGTGTGTGTCGACCTTGGTGTTCGTGTTGTCTTGGAGGTGGCCCCGTCATTGCACTGGTCACTCATCCCAGGAGGCCCTTCATGTCCTTTTCTGATCTAAAAATTATGTACGTGATCCAATAGATAATCCCTTTCCCGACAGGCCTTAGCCGTGGCCCTTGGCCCAGGCGGCGTGGGCCGCGTATACGTCCCTAAAAGGGAGAGGTAAAACCAAGGAAACGGAGAAGAAGATTAATATTATGGTTAATTATTACTTTTTTTCAGTGCAGTTACTAAGAAACATTCTGTGTTCCCTTACGTTAATGGTTCCCAGGTAGGGCGAAATGGAAAATATTCTTTTCCTTAAGGACAGAAAACTGTAACTAGGTGAAATGCCGAGTTTTTTTCTTCTTTTTGGAAATTTTAGGCCATACTTAAACGTATATAATTATTTTTATTAAGTGTGGCCTAAAATTTCCAAAAAGAAAAAACAGCCATGCATTTTACCTAGTTACAGTTCGCTTAAGTGACGGGGCACTTATGTATTTTAGATGGAGCTTTAAGGAAAACAATATTACTAACGTAATATAATGTCCTTTTTTAATAATTTTAAAGTAATCGCTGTAAATGTTAAAATGTTGCTGTTAGGGTCTATTTTAAATATTTTTGTTCAAAGTAATACATTTTCATTTAGAGGCCTGAATATAGACTATATTTATTTTAATGTTTTTAAATGAAAAAACGGAAAATTATACAATTTATTTATGTTCCTCTGTTCTATGTTCTTTTATGTATCTCTTTGTATGTATTTTATTTCCATGTTTACCATATATTGTCAGACATGTTTTGTCTAATGGCAGTCTCTTAATGGAGGAAGCTGAAATACTTTTCTCCTGAATAATAATACTATACTCTAAAGTATGAAAAAAAATGTTCAGCTCTACAAAAACAGAATCACAAAAATAATGTATAATACTCTTGATTTTATCTTAATAAATACATATGTATTTACACATAAAATCCTTCAACGTTTATATAAAGTCTGCGTGTTTGAGTATAGGCCTACTGCACTTCATGACTAAGCTCGAATATGCATCGTATTCAAATAACAATATTACGTGTACAAATAATATTGAATAAAATGTGGTGAGGTATGTTATATAAAAAAAATATGATGTGTTACGCTCATTTAAATTAAGTATCTGCATTATACGAGTAACTCTCTAACTTCAAATTGTGACATACAGAAAAAGGCCTTATTGCAGGGAGTGCTTATTCAGATCTATCAGCCTCATGCAAAGGTGCACTTTTCACCACGAAGCCTCAGTTTCTGCAAACTGGCTTTACCTAATCCTATGATAAATTTTGTGAAGAAATGTTTCAAATAAAAGATTTAGCTCTATATTAAACACCAGGGCCGCCACATCTCGGGGTCGGGCCCAGGACCAGTACTGGTCGCGGACCCCTCACCGACCGCCGACCATTCTCATTTAGTTGTCTCTTCCCTTCTCCGTGGAGCTTCCTTCTCGTTACTCGTGTAACAGAACATTTTATCAAACTATTCCAGTTTTCCATAAAATTATACCACATCACCGGGATCCAGCGGCCCCTTCTGGGACCGGGCCCGGGTCCCTGGGTCCGGCAGCCCCCCCCCCCCCATGTGGCGGCCCTGTTAAACACATCGTGTACAAAATTTAAGGAAAATCTTTATAACAATTTTCGAGAAAATCGCGTTAAAATATAGGCTATGTTCATTGAACATGGGAATAAAAGTAAGAGGAAGTCGTCGCCAATCTTCATAGCACGTCCCCATACGATATCTAACACAAATATAAAAGTTCGTTTGGATTAGTACAGTATGCAACGATCCTATAATGTGATTTAATAAGATCTAGTATGTTTTTGGAAGGGGCAAGGTGAGTTTCATAATTTTCATATTACTACCTTCATTATTATCGTTATAGGCAAGTTGCATAGACTACGATTGTTTCGTTTGACCATAATTAAATGTTAAGTTCTAAAATTTTGTATTCATAAAAAGTAACAAAAAATCGGCTGACCGTGACAATCAGCTATTACCAAGTTCTCGTTCTTATATTCTGCGATAGATGGCATCTGATGGCGTACGGTCAAGTCGAAGCTTGTTCTTTGCAAATGGATTGTCCCCTAAGGAATTTTTGTCCAAAATAGTGAACATGAAGATCGTGGAACCATAAATAGCCATGTAAATTTAGTTATAAACGTTTTGGAGAACAAAGGGAAAAGCTTGCCATCGTTTGATATATTTGCAACTTAAAGTCTGGCCATCCTAAGAAAGAAACGTGAAGTAAACGAAAATCAGTAGGCTGTACCTATCTCAGTCTAGTACAATACTCGTATGACCTAAGAGTGAGACAGACACACTGGTTTTTGTTTACTTCAGGTTTCTCTCTTAGAACGGCCAGATTGTAGTATCCTAGATCGACGAACAAGTCAATTTCATTCATAGGCTTTGATCCGGCAAACCTTGAGCTCAGCACTCTACTAAGCACGCTACCTGAGCTATCCATTTCAACAATTATATTAATTAAAGCATTATTATCAAACTGAGAAACCTTTTGTTTTGTTCCTGAAAGCCGTAGTATCATGCCTTTCCTTAATTTGTCTTCCCTTTTCTCGCCGCGTTTGTCTTGTTTCGTTACCAAGAAGACTATTTAAGTAATTATAAATTAATCATAATCCCACCCTACAGACGTGATCGGAACGCCACTGCCGACATGCATGGCTCCGCACAATCTGTCACGACGCACGGGGGTGGTTGTCCATTTTGACACATCGGCGACGCGTGACCTCACGGTACCGGGGTGACTCTGCGGGGGCGCTATTCTTCCCCGGGGTTAAAAATTGCGGAACATGTCATCAATATATTACATGGATAATTATAAATTAGTCGATATAAAGAAAAGCTCTGCATAGCGTGTGGTTTCTAACATGCTATTTTTCAATTTTTCATTCGAAGTACTTTCAGAGATTGGACGCCTCATTAGGACTATATTGCATTACTTTGGAACTCGTAAAGTAGGTTGTATTTGAAAAGAATGATGGTGTACATTAGCCATCCATTTCTTTTCAGTTGAACTTGGCTGAAGCAAGTAAGGATGATACAGTATAGATCTACTGATATCTATGTATGGTATTTCATTTTTCTTTGAGGGAATGTTGACAAATATGAATATATATAGTCCACCTTATACCCTCAATTCTATTGAACAAATCTGATTTAACCTTTTTAGTTATTTATATTCATGCAGTGCCTTTGGTATGTCGTCAAGTAATACAAATTCAATGTGTATAAATTGTAATTTACAATTGTTAAAACTCCTAATTATTCTATGAACATAGCCGCCAAGTTATAAAAATACTTAATGAATTAAGGTTTAAAATATTTAGAAGTTGTTCAAGACTAAACATTAGCTACACCAAGCACACACATTTGCACAATTTCTTCAATTTTAAGTTTCTTCGTAAAAACACTAGTTAAAATTGTAAAAACTTGACGAGTTCATTGAGATCCTTCTTCTGTGTAGTTCGATGTGCATGCATTTCGGAATTTAAAATTCCATATTCAGTCTTTTGGTTTGAAGATAATTCATATCATATAAGGAGCATTCTTATCTCTAATAAATAACAAAATCGCTTGTTTTCGCTGCGGACATATTTCTTAAATTTCTTATCAATCAGGAACGTCACCGAGCGAGTTGGCTGAGTTGGTATTCCCTTGGACTCGCATTCGGAAGGTCCCGGGTTCAACTCCCGTTGCCGGCCAATTTGATCTGGGGTCTTTTCATGGTTCCCTCAACCGTAAAGGCAAACACCGAATTGGATATTTACTTAACACGATTCATCGCCGTTATTTCACCCTACTTCAAAATCGTCCAAATTAAACATCAGTCAACAGAAACCATAACATATCAACAAATAAAACAGAATTACATGGCCTTCTAGTGCACCCACAGAACCTAACACACGTGAAATGATTTCTAAGTTAAAAGTGTATAAATAAAGTTGAACTAAAAATTAGAAACATGAGATAATTGCTTAATAGTAATTATCGTTTACTTCCATAATCATCGCAGTCACAAGTGAAACCGTACTTACGAGGGTGGCTCGAAAAGTAACGCACAATAATTTTTTTTACATAAAGTTTAATAGGTACAATTACAAACAAATGCACACATGAAGGGACATTTTTTGTATATGTTTCTGTATAGTCGCCAAGTTTCTCAACACATTTCTTTCATCGTATTACCATTTTAAAAATACCCTGTTCATAGAAGTCCGTTCGGTTGGAGTATAGACATCTGCGGACTGCTGTTTTCACTTCTGCAGGCCCTTCGTGACAAACGCTGTAATATTCATGCTGATGGCGTCAAAATTCTTCAGGACAATGCTCGCCCCCCATGTTGCTGCAGCTGTTTGTCAGAAAATCAAATTTGGTTGGGAGTTGCTCCAGCATCCTCCATACAGTTCAAACCTGGTACCGTCGAACTTTCATTTGTTTGGTCCCATGAAGAAATTCCTGGCCAGTAAACGCTTTGCGTCAGATGCGTCGTATTGATAACGTCATAGCTTATATTGATTGACCGCTTCAACAGATATTTTAAGACCTGCCTCCATAATGAATTGACTGTCACTCTCTTATAAATATTTCCGCCTTAAACACGCATTCAGGTGCGACAAGATGCAGATAAATTGCGAACCTGATGGGTCATGATCTTTTGACAACATTATACTGAGAGATGTGCAGGATTGGTTGAAATTCACTTGATTACTGGGTAGCAAATGAGTAGAATTAGTCAACTTAAACGTAGCAGAGCTGCATATTTTACTACTTTAACCTCTGCGTGTGTTGCTGGCGTTTTTGTTTCTAAAGTATCAAGATGTCACGGCGCGTAGGAAGTCGAAACATGTCCCACTTCCATACAGGGTTGTAAATTACCGTCAAGCGATTAAATTTCCCTCGCGTGAGCCCGTACCCGCTAATGAAGTACGTGGTGCAATCTATTTCTTATCACACTACAGACCGGCGATAATCCCCTATATGCAAAGTCATGCAACTCATTAATCATGTGACTGGGTTCATTACAACCTATAAAGGAAATTATTTTTAAAGCTACATAAATTAACATCATCCTTAATAAAGTTTTTCTGTGACAACTAATACTATTTTACTCGGAAATTACATTCGTCGTGCAGGCCTAATGTCTCATTGCTTTATTTCATCCGTAGAAATCATATTTACTAGGCTATCATTTAATGTGTCGATTGATTACTAGTTTTTTTTTTTAAATGTCGCTTTTTGCCGTTCGTGTAATTAAAAACTCTTCTGCCCTAGCGAGGGCTATAATGTTGGGGCACGTCTTGGTGATTTAACCCGTATTGGACTGAAACAAAATGTCGCAGGCCATGCATTCCTTAGAAATACCTGTAAAAGGTTATTGATAAGACCTCTTAGTTTATCGATCTAGCTGAAAGTCGTCTTTTTAATTAATGCGTCACTACCCCAGTAAGCACAATGAGTTACACAAGTCATTAAAACCCATGCAGTGGATTGGGATAGAAATTTAAACTTAGAATTTAAACTTTAACTTGCTTAGAATCTCACATCAAACATACATGTTTAAATTTTCACATACGCATGTGCTTTCTACAATAACCAATTTCTAGAGGAAATTATTTTAAAAAAAATCAGCTTGTTATTCTGGGACTTCTTTTAGTTACCAAAAAAGTTCTTTAAAAATTGATATATTTTAGTGATGGTAAGGCGTTAGCTTTTTGGTTAGTTACTTAGTTTTTACTTTGTTATTTAATTCGTTTGCTAATTTGTTACTTAGTTTGTTAGTTTTTCATTTAGTTTGTTATATAATTAATTGGTAAGTTTCTTTGTTAGTTGGTTTGTTAGTTAGTACTTAGGTAATTTATTAGTTGGTTAGTTAGTTAGTTAGTTAGAACTAAGGTAATTTATTAGTTGGTTTGTTAGTTCGTTTTTGATAGTTTGTTAGTTTTTGTTCCTGAGTTAGTGAGTTAGTTTGTTGTTTTGTTTGTTAGTTTGTTAGTATTTTTCATCCTTTTTTATTTCATTTGGAACAGATTATTATTATAGTGATCAGTGTATTATATGGATATGGAAGCTAATATGCACTCTAGCGATACGCACGTAATAAGATAATGTTAATGAGCAAGAATAGATTTCCTATTTAGAGTGGCTTAATTGCATCTGATCTTCACAAAACAAGCTACGATTCTGTGATCCCAGCCAAGTTGTAAATAATTTTGTACCCGATAAATTATTAGCTTAGGCTACACCAACATGTAGCATGAGAATACGGTTTGCTTAAATTGATTTCCGCTAATTGCGTCCTCTAATTGCTTCCCTTATCTTGCAGAGTAAAAAGGTACGGGGTGGAGATTCGTTCTGGTTAATGTTGTGTTATTAATGTGGTTATTTTTGCGCCTACTGTTGCCAGTTGCCAGGTTTCGTATATTGTACTCCGACGCTAGCGAGCTTTTAGAGCGATGATTGAACGTTCATAGAGCGATCTGGTTATAACACCAAGAGTTATGCGGCTATGATAACTACTATTCTCTTCCAAATGTAAGCTGTCTATTCTGCTTCTTCCGTTTGTATATGCAGTGTATAGAAAGTAAGAAATATTGAGCAGCTCTCATTGAGTAACGTTTATGCATGAGATTAAACTTGGTGAAAATGTTTCGGGTCTACTATAGCTCCTTGCACGGACTCTACTAGCTACACTTGGGCATTTAGGTAGTCACCCAGATGTTCGCAAACACTTTTTGTCATTTTTCTAAGTTAGTGGCAGTTATGCCGCATTCACGTAGAAAATTAACCGTAAACGTAACTTAAGCTTAAAAGTTAGGGGCATGTTTTTCAATGGGACAATGTATCACGTAAACTTTAAACGTAACTTAAAATTAAACGTTAACTTAGAACCTTTCAAACTCCAAGCTTTCGCGTTAAGTTTATGGGAAAAATAACGATACAACCAATCAGAGCTCTCAACTCCAGAGAACAGGAGACGGAAGTGGAAGTAGCCAAGAGATGAATGAGAAACCCGTAACGTTGTATCCTATCCCTGTCTGTATGATGGCATTGAAGGAAAATATATGGACATTAGTTTCCCAAGAAATGAACTGCAGTAGTAAATATAGCCCATATAATATACTGTTAATTTGTGTATGTCTGCATACACTTGTATGATTTTAATATTTAAAGGCCTACACGTGTTTAATAGAAACATGAAAGTATTTTCGTCTGTGGCAGCCATTTTATCAGCTGCTCGCGTTCTCATTTGTGATTGGTTGTTATCAATGTTAAGTTTTCGTCTTGAATGCTCAATGTCGTGCTAAAATTTGCGTTACATGTTATGTTTTAAGTTAACTGTTAATTTTCTATCTGAATGCGGGATTAGGGTCGAGGTTACTGACAGGTTAAGAATATTGATATTTAATAATATTTCTGGGAGAGTTCATTTTACTATAGAAGACCTCAACGCTTGAGAAATATTTGCATAAGGAATGGGATGAGTAGAAAATAGTGCATTTTTAATGTTCTCAGCTTTTTGTGAATAGGCCTAATTCGTATATTATATTTATAGTTTATTACTAGGAAATAATGTGCATAATATTAATTATTAAATGAAAAATAATCTGAATCCTTACAGACCCTACAATGTACGCCACATACGATTTGTCTTACATTACGCATATTATTAGAAGAAACTGAGTTTATAACATAATAGTCTAATATGAATTCTTTAATTTAGGTTCTAAAGAATATTAAAATCTGAAGGTTGGTGTTTAAAGAAAACAACACTTCTTTTAGTTAATTTCATTGTAATGTTGTCGCTAAGAACAAGCACTCGTAATTCAGACCTAACGTAAACAAAAACCAGCATGCTCGTTCATATTTACTATTTTGCGTTACACAGTCTATTTGTGATCCCTTCTCCCGCTTCATTCTTCACATCATAATATGAGACGAAATGCGTGAAAATGTTGTGGACCACAGTGAGAACGGCTGTTTTATTCTATATTATGTTTTACGTTATATTTATATATAAGCTTATATATATATATATATATATATATATATATAAGGTGAGTCAGAAGCATAAAAAACTTAGTACGGATACCTCCTCGTTACATTTCTCGAGTAAGGCTACAAAACGTGTGTGTGTGTGTGTGTGTATATATATATATATATATATATATAAGATTAGGACTTTCATTCTGACGTTCTTCTTTTGATATTATTATTATAATTTCAATTACTGTAAAGCATTAGTTCTGGTCTGTAAAAATAGAAAAAGGTATCTGGATTTACCGATAGGGCGTGAATTACTGTGCACCTATGCATTTGTTATTTTGTCATGGTTTGTTTTTATTTTAAATTATATTTAATTTTAATGATTTATGATATTAGATATAATAGTGAAGGTGAGTCAACAATCAAAGTCCTAATCTTTCGGGTATAAAAAAAACTGCATTCATGCAGAATTTCAGCTCTATCAATTTAGTATTTTTGCGACAAATCGGAACAGACAGACAATAACTATTACATTTTTTAATGTATAATTAGGCCTATAAGAAATGATAAACAATTATCTAATTATTGTATTTTTCCTTAATAGGTTGTGTGATATGGTAACCTATTTTAGCAGAATGGCATTTCAGGGTATTTCTGGAAAGAACTCCAGCGGAGAATTTGTATCTCCCGAACCGGAGAGTTGTATAAATCCGTGAATACATTCAGGAAATATGTAAAGTGGATTCTCTGAATCCTCTAATTCTTTGTGATTGAATGTATTACAGATTAATCAATGGACAATCTGTACGTTCGGAGATAACAGAAAGTAATTTAATTTTGTTGTGAAATATGGCTCAGTAATATATCACGCCAACTTAAAAACAGAAACAAAAAGGGTTTATGTAAAAAATGTAAAATATTCACTGGGCAGACTGGACATACTCACCCTTGTATTTATGACTAGACTGTAAAAAATGGATGGGTGTAACTGTACAGAGGGCAGTTGTTAGGGTGTGGTAAATTCCCCAAACATTCCTGTAGTCGGAGCAAACTCCCTTTTCGAAAACTCGTGGGGTATGAGGCATGATTCTCCACCCCTCTTGTGTAGCTGAGGTGAGAGAGTTAAGGGGCGAGTTAGCTTCAGTTTAGCTTCTAATAAATCATGCTAACATCCTCACTGAGTGATACGAGAGAAAATTTGCGAGGCAAGTGTGTGTGGGTTTGTTTCATCCCCCTTGCTACATTCGCCCGGTTTGCGAGGGTTAATAAGTTGAAGGGATTAACTGACCAATTGGAAAACAAAGACTTCTAAAGTCATTAGTTTTCGTGTAAAATAGGGATCTCTAACATAGGCACCTAGTGGCCAAAAATGGCCTGCGAACTTTGGTCCGTTAGCTAGCCTATCCATCGGAAGATTTCCATAAAAAAAAGTTTCAGATAAATGTTTTAACAGTTAGTGTTGTCTACATAATTAGGTCACACATAGTAATTTTTAGTATATGCTCTCTAAAACGGCTGCTTGTTGAGATTTTTAGTAACTTATGGCGAAAAGTAGCACTTTATCGCCCTGGGCCGCTAAAATAATTTTAGCGACCCTTCTCTCAACTAGTTCCAACTATGGCACCTAGATGTCTCTACAGTGTCTTCCTGTGAAGTTTATATTTGTGTTTTTTTATATGTGTAAGCTAATATTCTTAAGAACGATCGTAAATCTTGTCATTTGGACATCTTGTAATCAAGAAATAATTTGATAATAATATTTTATGTTGAACCTAATTGAATGGGGACCCGAAAGCGCCATATCTCCATTACCAATCCATTACACCACGAATGCTAGTTTAAAATAACGAGTTCAAGTGAGCTCTTATACGAATTGCTACGTTGAAAAAGACATAGGCCTAAGCTTCGTTGCGAAAAAATGATAAAATGACGTGTTTTTAATTGAAGTAAGTACATTTAGTCTAATTAATCAAAATTATCTTAAGGTTGTTTTTAAAAGTATTTTTACGAAAGGGAAATCCGTAGCAAGCAAAGTTTATAAACCTGCACTACAGGTACAAGCGCCATATCTATTTGCAGGATCGTTGAAAATGAGTGAAAAACTGAGCTCATTGGTTGTAAAATTAGATAACTTTTACTAGAAACTATTGTATGCACCACGTACCGGTAACGCAAAAATTTTAGCTGACTCTGTCCTGCCATGTCCGAGATAGGCTATTAATTCTGCTAAAGCCTTGCTTTGCGTACTTCATACATTAATATCTATTCAAGTCATTTACGATAAACTCGGAAAGAGTATTTTGAAATTTAAAATGGTGTTAAGAGAATAGAATTAGTCTACATACTTCTTGTCGGAGATAAAATATTTTTATTTCATTTTTCATTTTCAAATTGTACTTGAAAACTCACGTCCTAAGACTTCTCCCTCCCTGAAAATACAGTAGGCCTACTTTCTTCATACTCTGTGGCCTCCAGAAAACGTATTTCTTGTGAAAAGAAAAGCACCTGCTGGCATTTCTTGTGAAATCTTGATATCGAATTTCAGAATGGAATAAAATTATTTCTTTACCTCTCCTTTTGGTTAAATATTGACTAAATAAAAAAAATTTATGGCTCGAGGAATTCCTTTCCGAATGAATTTGCTTAAGGAATGTCCGATGCGTTGAGAATGATTTTTTAAACTTTTTGTGCTATGAACTTGAATTTGACACCTGAACATAAATTACAGTTTCAAATGTGAGTTTAATATCTCGATTTGTTTATGAGATTTTAAATGAACTGATTTTTAAAGTAAAAATTTAAATCTATCTCCACTCACAAATTAATAGGCCTTGTAACTTACTAGCTAACCCGTCGCGCGTTGCTGCGATCTCAGAAGGAAGGAAATTCAAGGAAACTCGTTATGATAACATTCAGTTTCCATTGTGTCATTTTTATTGAAACATTCATTTTCATATGGAAAACATTTCAAAGTGTTATTTTAATCCTATTCATTTATTTGAGTGCTTGTGGATACACGATATTTTTTTGTTTTTCCGTCTGGTGCGTACACGAATAAATCAGAAGATTTTCCGTCGCGTGAGCTGGCCACATACAGTTGTCCATATGAGAAGCATGGATTCTCCAAATCTAGCCCACACACTTGCAGCGATTGTCCTTGTGCTTTTTTGATGGTCGTTGCAAAAGCGAGTCGCACCGGAAACTGTAAACGTTTGAATTCAAATGGCATATCTGTTGAGATCTTTGGAATACGTGTCAACAGTACATCTTCCCCTTGAATTTCCCATTCAAAAATTGTAGCTTCTATGACATTGTTCATCTTTTTCACCGAATGTCTTGTACCGAAAAGGAGGAATAGAGCTCACCGCTTGGGACTGCATCGGGGGTGATTGGGCAGTACAGCAATGACAATGTGCCCATCACGACGCCAAAGAAACGTACTATGCCAGAAACATTCGACACGCGCGCCACCTGTCGTAAGATAGATATACTATGCCAGAAACCTGTACTCAACAACTTCCCAAAGTTTCATGGCGATCGGATGAATGGTGTAGTAATGCATAAAGGACAAACAGACAGACATACATTCGTTTTTATTTATATAGATTAACCTGAATGCTTACGGAACCTTCTTTCAGGTATCCTATACAAAATTACTGACGGTTTTTTAAATATCTATTACTTATACTTATTAAAAATTTTACATAGGAACGTGAAAAGTTTGAAAATAATTCACGTATGATGATACTAAATATTTTTTAAAATAACTAAGATCTTTACAAAAATCTTATTAGTAATTTTGTTGCACATTATTGTAAAGCACTTTGCGAAAAAAAGTCATAGCAGTATATATATGCATTTTTCGGGGAGAAGCTGGATTTTGAATTTGACTAGATAACGTGAGAATTGAAACTGAGAATACGAGCAGTTAAAGTTTGCATATACTGGTAAGACGTAGTTATACTTTAGGTATTTTTTGGCAATAAAACCCAAAACAAAGCATTATTTTTGCCAAAATGGCTAAACCAACACTTCTGCCATCCCTTGCCCTCCTTCAGTTCAACGCACCTTAGCGAGACCCGGCTACAATACAATGCTGGATATCCCTGGTGTTGATGCACGAGGAAGGTGTAAGGAAAGTTGGCCGCATGTAGTTAATAAAATTAAAACCGTGGTCAACATAGGGTTGAAGCTTAACGCTATGAAGTATAGCGGATTTGCTATCATACTTGCGTAGTTTTGAAAACTGAGACGTATAATTGAATTAGAACCGACGCTATGGACACAGGATACATTGTTCTGTATCAGATGGAAAGGAGAAGTAGGCTGACATCCCTTGAGGTTATGCTTAGGAGTATCACCTGGCAATGCTACAACGACAACGATAATTGTATCACATTCACTTTTATTTCTATTGCTCTCTCTCTTTTCTAGGTAAAAGTAGCAATTCTGTTTCGAAAGCCGGGTTCATTCTGTAATTGCGTATATGCTTGTGTTTTGATTATTACTTTTGTTTAGGGAACAATGTACATTTTATTTTGTAGTATATTATGTAACAAAATTCAAGCCCATGTAGCCTATATTCTTATTTATTAAATGCCAGAATGATACTTTGTTAGATTGTATTCTGGACGGGAACTGTCTGTCCGTCTCTCCGTATGTCTGTATGCGCCATAACTTGGCGTATACCATAACTTGGTATACGCATTTATAACGTCCTTGGGACGAAGCCTATTGATATTGGACCATCGGTTGACTAGTACCGGAGTAACGCCCCATTTAGTGCCTATTTTATGGTAATATATTAGAATTTATCAAAAGCAAATCAGGCCTATTTTACAGTGGTCATATACGGCTTTGAAAATTTGCAATACAGTTAGCTTTGACAAACAACAGTACCCACATATTCCTTCACATATGCTTATCAAACATTAGACCTTCGTTCTTCCGTAAGCCCTGCTTCATGAATCGATCTGAAGCTTAACTCAGAAATCGTTTACAAAAATAACTTGTTTTCTGCAATTGTTACTGATTAAATGAAAGCATTCTGGCACTTTGTTACATCAGTTTACCTGATTTTATTTGTTGTTGAAGTTGTTAACGATCATGGTAATGCAAGTAAAAGTAAAGTGATCCCTATACAGGCCATGGAGGCCCAGAGGGTTCCAAGGAGGTTGACGCTCCCAGATTTTGGACATTCGGCACATGAAGGTGATAAGGCTGTCAGCCTTACGCACCGGCCGCCTTTACCCCCAGGATTACTCCTGGTGCTCATTTCTGTTAGAGGCTGAGTCGATCCCAGGGCCATAGTGCCACCAGAAAGATTGGGCCAATTGAAAAACTCCAATGACCTCATCGGGAATGGAACCCACAACCTTCCGGTTTGTAGCGCAGCGCCTCAACCACTACGCTACGGTGTAAGTCTCCATAACTTGGGAATAGTTACCTAGTACTTAACCATTCTTTTCCACCCAAGTCAACTTTAAAAAATATTTAATTACATGATATTTTACTATGGAGTAACCATAATTCAGCGCGCACACTATTTATTTTTCAAAATTGAGCTGTGAAGTTAAGTTTTGAAGTGTCGTCCATGACCCACTGTAAGCCACTTTTTATTCTTACCTTGCCGTCTTTGGCTTGTGTACTCTATTAAAAAAAATGTAAACAATTTCAGGTAAACTGATGTAACAAAGTGCCAGAATGCTTTTGTTTAATCAATGGTAATTGTAATAAATGATATGCAGAAAATAAGTAACTTTTTAATCGATTTCCGAGTTAAGCTCCAGATCAATTCAGAGCTTGTGGAAGAACAAAGGTCTAGTTTGATAACCATATGTGAAGGAATAAGTGGGTAGTGTTATTTGCCAAAGTTATCTGTATTGCAACTTCGAAAGCCGTATATGAACACTGTAAAACAACATGTTGCCATGAGAACTGATTTGGATTTGATAAATTCTTTCTAATATATTACCATAAAATAGGCATTATCGGTATCGTTCAACCGATTTGGACCAATATCAATAGGCTTCTCCCATGGACGTAATGCATATACCAAGTTCCATGAAAATCCGATAAATTCGTATTTGAGTTATCGCGCGTACAGACACACGGAGGGCCAGACAGATAGACAGACGGACACATGGACAGACAGGCAGACATTTTCCCGTCCCCCACGCAGTCTTATAAAATACCATTCTGGCACTTAATAAATGTGATATTTACATAAGGAAATGCAAATACAATTTAACACAAAATAGTTTTCACTACACTTCATTTAAAATTATTTAACACGTCACATCCATGGTCAAGAGTTAAAAAGAAAGCTATAATATATTCCTATGCAACATTGTGTTTTTTTTTTATTTGTTGGATGGGCCAGTATTTTTCGTAATGCATATACTGCACCACTACTACGATGTAGGGATTATAAAAAAAAACATTACCGGAACGTTTATAATCATAATATGAACTTCGCGAGAATTGCCTATACTCTGCGTTCACACCTTAGAACTGGCTTCATGTTTAATATTATCATTCGTGCATGACCATAAAATGGAAGGAAACATTTATAACCTCACTTTGACTTATATAAGAAATACAAGGCTCAAAATTCACGCAATCGAATGACTACACACGCAAATAAAATTTCCCTTTAACTGCCGGCCATAAATTACAAAATGCATTATTGCTTTTAACACTTCGAAACGCTTTTCATAAGTTTTATTGCTAAAATATGCAACACTAGTTCTTGAATGTCCGTAAAGATGCTCATTTGCATAGAATATCCAATACTTATATTCCTACAGTATTCCGATACTGCTTAGTTTTCTTAGATTCTCAGTCGTTAAATCGGATAAAAGTATATTTTATCTTCAGCTCTCAATGCAATGTGAATTGCAATAACACAAACTAGGAGCTACGAAGTGGTGAAATTAATCAAATAATTTCATCTACAGAGATATCGAGAAGTTTATGAAATATTAGACATGTTTATTTAGGCGTACTGATTTAAAAAGTATTTCCCATATTTTCAACTCATTTTATATATTAATAACATACTATTTTACAAGCCTATGGATGTTGAAAATATCAGCTTATTTATTAAGTTATAAGGTTTTGTATTATTGCGAGTATTTATTAACTTAATTTTTATTAGTATAAAATTTAATTACCTGTATGTTTGTATTTCTGATTTTCAATCTATGTAAGCTATTATTTTCCTCGCAGAGTAATTATAATTATTTGTGTAGTTTAAAATGTGGGAACGAATGGAAAGATACAGGATTGCAGAAATCTGCGAATTTTATGCGCAATTAGTTATATTTAACTGAAAGAATAGATAGGAATTTTTACTTCTAAGAATCCAAAAATCAAGCCCGTAGATATTTTTTGTGGTTTATACAATAAGTGTAATATATATAACGTATCAATTTCAGTTTCTTAGGTATGTAGCCTATCTGATCTTTTCTTATCGAATGATAAGAATGCTTTATAGATCGTACCAGGTTAGTTTGTCCATTTCATATAGCCCAAAGGCATGCATCTTCACTGAGTACACAGGCTTTGGCTCATTTTTCTCCACAGGAAATCTGTCCACTAATATCTAAGGATCACAAATATTTTATCCATTCTGTTTCGTCTACATTTTTTTCTGAAGGCCATTTAAAATGTCCACGTATTTATTTTGTAAAACACATACCGGTACTTACGGTTGCTTGGAAACAATGATCTCATTATTAATGGTTTCTATAGTAGTATCGTCCAATTAAATCCACATTCCAGAGGAATAAAAATCATACAGCAGGATTTTAACGACATTAAGATGGCTTATTTAATTCCTACGTCTGAAGGTGAAGATAACATCATTCGTAACAGTTTCATAGCCTATGTAAGTTCTACTCTAAGAAATAATTGTAATAATTAATATCGTATCCCCATTTATTGTAAGGTCTGGATTAATAGTAAAAGTTAAATTACGGTTAATAGTGATCAAAGTAATGAAAAAAGTTACAGAATTTGTATAGTGGTTGATTCCCACATTAATTAATTATTATGATTTAAATATTAGTCCCTTAATTTAACACTATTCATTTTGGTGATTCAAGTAATTTAATTCTTGACCCGCCCTCCATCAGATTTAATACAATATATATATATATATATATATATATGTTTTATATTGATTGTAGGCCTATATCTAATTATTACTGATTACATTCAAAATTTCATGATAAAATCCTGTCTCGTCCAATTTTTTCCATAAGCATTATGTTATATGGGGTACGCCGTAGCGTAGTGGTTGAGTCGCTGCGCTACAAACTGGAAGGTCGCGGGTTCGATCCCGATGAGGTCATTGGAGTTTTTCAATCAGTAGCAATATGGCCCTGGGGTCGACTCAGCCTCCAACAGAAATGAGTACCAGGAGCAATCCTGGGGGTAAAGGCGGCCGGTGCGTAAGGCTGACAACCTTACCACCTTCATGCGCCGATTGTCTAAATTCTGGGAGCCCCAGGCTCCTGGAACCCTCTGGGACTCCATGACCTGTAATAGGGAACACTTTACTTTTTTATTATGTTATATTCTTTTTTTAACATTGCTGACATTGCTTAGTTCACATTGCTAACTATGGTGTATTGCAATTTTCGACAACTTAATTCAAGAACATTTATTTTTCATTTAGCTCGTGCACAGGAAAATTCCCATCAGATATTTCCAGACACTAAGAAGAATACATTATAACGATCGGAGAAGCAAAAGTACTGTACTTTATTTTTGGACTGGAGTATTGGAACCTAGCGCCTGCAGGACGTATATTAGACTTCACGTGATACTCTGGTGCACGATAAGTTGCCGTAGAAGCCTTGCGTTATCGGAAACTAAGCGCTGAAGCGAGGTGTTTACTTGCAGTTTTAAATTTTACAGTCTTTCTTAGAACCTATAAAGTGGTGTTTTTTATGGTCTTATACATCTTGGCGGTCAGTAAATTCATCGATAACTTTTCAATAAAAGAGCAGGAGATCTGTCAGCAAAATGCATAGGGGGCGTAATGCATTTGTTATCGATAAAATTTCAAAGAAGTGATGTTATGAAGTTCCATTTGGTGTGTGCTTTTTGTCACTTCAATCTTTATTCCAAAGTTAGCACTGGATAACGTTATCCATAATTTCCGCCTCTGAGTTATGACATTGTGAATTTCACATCCCATTTATGACATTGTAAATCCCTAATGTTTCACCTCTTTAGTTTTTTCTTTGTTGCCGCGTCACAGCTTTATTTTGAATTTTATAATAATATTTTTTCATACAGAATAGACCATTCATTAAATTGATAGTGCTACATAATTTACGAACCAAGCGCTTTACAAATATTCCTGATGAAAGGGGAAATAATTTCATTGTTTTTTCCTAGTGTCATTTGAAAATCAAATTGATTTTGTAAATAAGAAAATGGCTCTAACCATTTTGGTAAACGTGTAATTTTGTTATCCACGAACTTAAGGGGTAGCTTACTTGTATCATTTTCGATTTTTCGGGGCTATCTCCATTACAGTCAAGTCGCAGAGACAATTAAAAAAACATTATAACTTGCATTATTTTTTATCCTTACCTTCGTAAAGAATAAAGTTATAAAGAAACTATTTTTCAATTTACTTCTTAATTTCGCAGACATTTGAGACTTAAATGCTAGTCAGCATGATGGATGTCCTGCTCATTACGTTCGTACTACTAGACCAGTTCTGAATACAAAATACAATGGTCGTTGGATAGGACGCAAAGATCCAATACCTTAGCCAGTTCAATCTCCTGTCCTTACATCCTAGATTTAATCTAATACTGACAATACTGATAGCTAATTTTGATATACAAACAAATCGTTTCACAAATACATCCGTCTTCTCGCCTCAAGAATTGAAAAGTGTAGTGATGTAAAAGGACACCACCTTGACCACTTTTTAAAATAATAGAAGTAAATATTCAGGGAATATTTGCCACGTAATTTTATTTTATTATTTTTCCGTTCCATTCTTCTCTCTGTGTCTGCTGTTGCATCTCTATTCATATTCTTTGCTTGTGTTTATCTTATTTTATTTTTGTCTGTTTATTAAATTTCTTTGCTTTTTCATACAGTCGAGCTCGATTATTTCGAACTTTTTAAATTCGAAACCGTGAATCGAACTTTTAGCGTGGTCCCTTTCTAAACCGAAATCGTGATTAATTCGATTTTGTTCTGGTCCTTTCAGCTTCGAATTATCCAAGTTCTTCTGTATCCTATATTATTTTTTATTTCACATATAGTTTACCTCCTTTTTCTTCCTTACCTTCCGATTTGTATTCTTGGATTTTTTCATCTGAAAGATAATTTTCATAATTTATATATGGTTTATCTAATTGCCTTTGTTTGCAGCATTTTAACTGGTGTCATAAGAAAATTCTGTAAACAGAACTTCATGCATAACTCATCTGTTGCATTTCCCTTGAATACTTTCTGGCATCCTAGAAACTCTGTAATAGTTTCACATCCCGCTTAAGGAAGTTAGTTTCTCAGCAGAACCCACGCCTTGCGAAATGACTTAGTGTTTTCCGAAAACTGCTTTCCATCTTGTGACGCGGTGTTATTTTCGTGTAACGCGTATAGAGATCGTTTCCCCTCAACGGATCAAGGCACCAGATTGAAGGGGAGAAAACCGCCTCCAGGGAAGCTGACGAGATATACAATATGGGAGCTCGCAGATATCTGTGGAAATAATCTTAAACGTTTTACTGCCAGCTTCCATCATCTGCAAGTGAAATTGAGAGACGCGTCGCGAGATGTCGTTACCGTGGCTGCCACCATGAAACAGATGAACTATAAACTTTAATATTTAAACATTCTCCTCATAACTTGAGGAGAAGAAGGAAGAAGATTGTGCAAGAAATTTTGCCCTCGTAATTCTGTAGTAATATACTTTGCTTGATATCATTACTTTATGTTTTAACAACTCTAAAGGAGAAAGTGTTATATCTCATGCTCTTGTTCCTTCTGCGTACACTTCTTTAAAAGTTGAGGACTTGTGAATCAGTAGTGCTTGCGAGATTCCACTAGGCTAGACTAGACTAGGCTCGTTATAAAACTAATTACTAGGCCTATAATTACTAGGCACCGAACGTTTATTAAATCATATTTTAGGTAGATTTCGAAGAAAAATCTACCTATTGCAATGGATACCATGTCATGATTTTCGAAAAATTCTTTTATATCTTTACGTTTCATGCTCCCCTCAGTACGAAACCACCGCCCGTTAAAAAAATAATTGTGATATTTATATATATCTTTGCACGCTAGCGGCCGTAATTTTGAAGATATTTGAACCAAATTTTATTATGTAATTTCTAGGCCCAATAGTTCGGACAAGTTCGTTAATGAGCAAATTTGGCCCAAGGGGGTGGTCGGGGGAGGGGATTGAACTTTTTAAAAATGTATATCTCGCCCCTATGAAGTATAGAGGGAAACTTTGTTTGAATAAATTAGAGTACTCCCTATGGAGTTCACAGTGACACCAACGATTCGGGTGTTCGAGTGATGGTGAGGGTGGGGGTGGGGGATGAAAATTCGAAACTTTTGAAACCACGTCTTGTGGGGTATCGTTGAAAAGCTCTTGATGAGTACTCTACAAATCAATAAATGGTTTCTTGATAGCTCTCATATGACGCGAGATTTTAATGTTTGAAAATAATAACACTTAAAAGAATTATTATAATATCATAATTTTGTCTTGTTTAGCGGCTTTGCTAATTTTATTCATTGCTGATCTTGCGCACGGCCTCCCAGAATATTATATCCTATTCTTGTTGTCAAAACAAATGATTGTAGGCTCTTCCTCTTTACTGCAGGTTTGCCATGCCAAGGCTAAAAAAGAAGAGTGCTATGCAGCGATAATAAATTAAACCAAAAGCACTTTGAAATCTACCTCAGCCTGTAGGCCTGCCTAAAGGGATTTTTTAATAATGCTAGAGGTAAAATGTGTACAAGAGATGAAACAAATAACAGAAAATTGATAGTTTCATTTTGTATATTATTGACAATTTTGTTAGTTTGCGATATTTGATTGATATTAAAATATTTATGCATATTTTATTAATTTGTCACATTTTTAAGGGCATAATTCTGACATATTTGAAATACTGTATAGATTTCTGTTAATTTAAAGATTTACAGCATATTTGGCTAAGTTCGACTGCATGGTCTATGCTTTCGGAACAGATTGTGTAGTATTATAGCGACGTTTCACATCATTAAGTTTTCAGTTTACTAAAATCAGTTGCATTGACATTGTTTTTTAAATTTTTGTAATGTAATTTATACAACTTCTACTGTTTTTATATAATTTTAAATATAATTCAGCTAACAAGAGAACGCAATGTATTAAAATTACTTAAATTGTTTCCAGAGCATATTTTACACATTTTAAATCATATTTGCATCTTTGTCTGTGATGTGGAAAAGTTCATTCTGAAGACAAAACAGAGAAAAATGCAACAAAAGAATGATTTCCTAAAAATTAGCCAGTCGAATATAAAATGCCAAAAAATGAAAAAAAGTGCAAAATAAAAGTATTTTATTTTAGTTCGTTTTGAAGAGAGACGAATTTCTACTGAATCCTGCATTGTCTCTGAAGCCTCAGAAATAGATGACATTTCTTCAACTCCCGAGCCCTACTTATAACCAATTGATAAAGGATAACAAGATAATCCATATTATGAAAAATGTAAGGCATATCACTTGTATCTCGTTGAAATTGAAATGATTTATCAGCTAAGCACAGTTTGTGTTTTCGTGAAGGAAAGAAATTCATGTTTGGTTAAGTGAAACTTTGAAGTAGAGTCTACTAAAATCGTGTGAAGTAAGATAACTTGTTCTGTTTATAAGAATTTTTTAGAAATAAAAAAAATTACCTGCGAAATTGCAGAGAGAAATATAGTAATTTATAATAAGAAGAATTTATTAAAAGTATTTTATATCCTTCCAAATACGATAAACGATTACTGGTACTTTTGTTTGTGTACATTTTCTATTTTTAGTACACTTAAAAAAAACCTTTCAGCATGCATGCATATTTCCACGGTTTTAGTGGATATAAATTCGCACCCTACAGATCAGTCTGAAGTGGATTTCAACACTTTATGTTTTATCAAAATTATTCTTAACAACATTGAATCCGAAACTTGCATAGCTAAGTAAAATGGAAGTTAAGTATATAGATGCGGTTGTGTTCATAATTCGGCTTCAGATTAATGTTCTTTCCTATCTTCTTCTTCCCCACATTTACATGGGGCTTTTTAATATAATGTAAACTGCAAATGGATTTTGATATTCACTCCATGAAAAAAGACGTCTCAGCGAAAGCAGTGTGACTGAGCTAGCGAAACTGTAGCGAGTTTTATCATGTAAATGGATGGCATTCCGTAACGAGTTTAATTCATAGAGCTCCAGCACAAAATATGTGTACACAATACCCCTTCTCATTTTCAGGGAAAAGGAACGCAATTTTAATTTTACTGTTTCCTGGGGAAAAAAGATAAAGAATATCCATGCCTACTCATCCCCGCCTCAATTTTCATGTTGAACAACATCCCTTGTAAAATAGTTCGAAAGCTCGGGGGTAAATTGTTGGGGTTTAAAACCTGAGCTGAGGAGACAAGGGAATGTACTAATGTAAACTTGCCCATGATTAAAAGTAAAAACAAAAGTATACGATATTGTTTATATAATTATGTCGTGTATACACACTCGTTTTAAAATTGTAGGCCTACATTCTTGACATACAGATAAATGAATACTTTCTAAACAGAACAAAAATAACTAACTTGTTTCGTTAAAGAAAGAATACGTGATGTTTTTGTGCCTGTTGTGGGATGAGTAGCCTATACTGTACTGCATCCTAGAAAATGTTTTTCTGTTCGACCATACTATAATATGTTTTTTTTTTTTTTTTTGTGACGTACCAATATCTTAATGACATCCATTAAAGTACAGATTTTCATTAAAACACTGGTGTGGTATCGATTAATATCGAACACGGAAAGATTCTTTGAAACTTTCAGAGCAGCAAATAGATATGCGAAATAAACCTATATTTAAAATAGTCATTTTTGTTTGTCATAATTTTAATATTAGACCATACTAAATTGAGTTCATTTGGTCTTTTAAAAGTTCGTTGGTTTGACGTAAAAAGGCCAAGAGCAGCTTCGAGTTCTCCTTACGCAATCACATGCCATCTATTACAGAAGACGAGAACTACTAGCACTTATTAACAGCTGATTATAGAATTTACTGCCTTATCGAAATGCCAGCAGCCTAGGCTACTTGTGATTAATGGTGATGGTAAAACTTTGTTATTACTGATATGTACAAACAAAATCCCAATTTCATTAATATACCCTTAATATTAGTTTTTATATTAAAATCCGAAAAAAAACCTAATGAGATCACTGGTAAACTTTGTATTCGCACCAGTCAACATGAATATGGATTTTTGTGCGTTTCTACACTCGCGAAGACTAATGTCAGTTTAATATTTAACAATTACTCAGGACCGGCTCTATTTTGGTGCCCTGGGCGAGAAATAATTTCGGTGCCCCCCTCCAAATTGCCACCTCAATCTTTCCATTTTTTACCATTTGATTAAACATTAGCCTAGTAATAATAATAATAACAATAATAAACTGTTTTATTTTATCTGGCAGAGTTAATGCCTCGAGGCATTCTCTTCCACTCAATCAGATACAGAAATTTACATTTCATATTTCTAATAATTCCTTTACAATACTGTAGTTTCAATACATTTACATTAGTACTTTTAAAAATTAATGCAATAAGTAGTGGTAAGTTGTTAAATAAAATTTATTTGGCGTAATTTGAGAAAGGCTGGTATTTATGAAGACGTTATAACTTATAGGGCATTAGATGGGATGGGGATTAAATAAAAAAAACATTTAATTCAAAAGATTATAACTTCTTATAGCGTACTTATATTAAACAAACAAGAAACTACATCAAAAGGTTTTTCTCCAGTAGGCTGGAGTTTAATCGTTTTTTTTTAATGCTTACATTTTGGCAAACTCTTTGACGAGATCTTATAGCATATGTCCATTTGAGTGGCTAACTCATTTTCAACGAAAATGGTAGCAAGACCATCGCCGGTCTGGCGATGCAGGGCTTCCAAGTTGAGTCAAGATTCTTCATCCCTACTTTCGCAGGCCCAAGTTTATGTTTTGAACGAAGCCAGTAAATACTTTGACATTGTTTTGAATTTATTTCGGTAATTTGCTGTCTTTTTTACTCTTATTCTACAACTTTTTAAAATTGTAATGTCGCGTTGGAAATTTCAGCTTTTTAATTTTAAACCTAAATCTAAATGTTGCCTCCTCTAAATGTTTAAAAAAAGTCTTGCCGTAGTCTACTGCCTAATTCGCCTAATGGATGAACCGGTCCTGCAGCTACCTATCCTGTCTACGATATATTGGGTTGAGACCTGGCGTTGTGATGATCACTTACAGCACTACTAAGTATTTCCCTCCATGCTTTTATCTATACATATGTTTGCTCTTTCCTATATGCAAAGAGGAGTATAATCTGGAATACCGGGACATCAAGAAGTCAGAAAGAATGTACATTTCTTGCTTGTTTTTCACAGCCACCGCATCGCCTGCCCCGCTCTGAGCATTAGTACGGTTGGAGGTGCTTGGTTTACCGTTTTAGAGTGAAAATCGTTGCACTACCCTTTTACCAAGCAGCATCTTGTAGCTGTCACTCCCTCCCCTCCCTTATCACGATCATCTAATTAAACGCACGTGACATTTGCATATTATGCATTACCCTTGAGGGTAGTTTTACAGCAGAGCTCCTGTTAACATGAGAGGGAGGGGAACAATGTGTTCTGATACGCATTCCTCAACCCATGATTATATAATCCAGCATTTTATACCAGCATCTCCCTACCTGTGCTGTGGGGAACAGAAGACCATGCAAAACTCTATTGACATCTAAGATCAGGCTTCAGTTAACAGAATGAGAGGGAATCTATGATATGATGTGATATAATTTAGTTTTCTGTTTACTATGTTAATACGGTACAGACTTCTCTGAGCTGAAAAGTATATAGTGACATAAACGATTCTCCGTAAAAAAAAAAAAAATCGCAGAATAAATTGTCTAAAAAAAATTCTGGATGATATTTTGCTCTTCGAACGCACGTTATTCCCATTATTTATCATATACTTTTTCTCGTAACAGGTTTTGTTTCCAACTGGGACTTAAAATAATTATGATGTTCATTTGAAAAAAAAAATCCGGTTTTATTTGGGATTCGAGGTTGTGTTGATAAACTATGTGAAAATTTTTTCTTGCGTTATGACTTAGATTTGTTTAACTTAGAGAAAATTGGACTTTTGATTGGCATTAATTCGTCTGTAAATGTTGCAACTTATGTTTATGGAACGACATATTAACAAAAAATTATAATTTTGATTAATAATAATTGATAGCTGCCCTTTGGACGTATAGGCCTGCGTAAACATTACATATTTCGTTATATCTTTGTTTTATGTTTTGTAATTAACTAACTTCATTTTCTGTGTTTTATGTATTATAAAAAATATGTCATACAAAATCGTCATTACGATTTATTGGTGAGATGAATCATAATGGTTGCCTTATAAAAGGAAGCCACACCCATGTTTTAGGGCGTCTGTCTTTATAAATTTATTATAATAATTTTATATAGCTCCGTGTACCTTGTAGCAGCAGTCGTTCTCCTTATCCTTTCAGAAGTAATATCTTGCCATCTCTCTTGAAATAAGAATCCTTGCGACCCTGGTCATCTTGGTAACTTAAAACCTTAAATTTTAGCACAAAACTAGAAAAATTCTATAAAAATTTCTGATTAAAACTCGAAATAACGTTTCCATGGTTCTATTTCAGTGCTAAGCTCTAGTGTTGGGAAAGAGGTATGGCAAAAAATAGTCACTTTATTAACTTACTAAAAATACAGAAAATACACCAGAAGTTCATTTTTAATTAGCATTTAATTCTTTTCCTCCTCGGATTTTTCTGAGGTAGGGAGGTCTGGTAGGGGTGCACTCAGCCTCGTGATTCCAAATTGAGGAGCTACTTGATAGAGAAGTAGCGGCTCCGGTCAAGAACACCACCATTAACGGCCGTGGGTGTCGGCATGCTGACCACATGCCCCCCCCCAATCCTGCCATCTGCCTACGGGAGATGACGCAGCGGTCGGGTGGTAGGCCAAGTCCCTTCAGGGATGTAGCGCCACGGAGTTTTTTAGTTTTTAATTCTTTTCTATTTTTGGTAATTTCAACAATTTTTCAACAAGAATACTATCCCATATTAGAAGTAGGCTACACACATGTTTGAGTTATTCTTCCAGTATCTAATTCGTATGGATGATAGCGTTTGTAATCTCCCTCAACATCAGTGAACAATCACCTCGGGACAGGTGGGAGTTTTCGAAACTAGTCCCAAGGGTGACTTTTGACTTGGGGCAGTCCACATGTACAGGCTAATTATACAAGATACTAAAATTCATGTTCCCATTACAAACAGACAGCAGAATAAATAAGAGAACGTTTGGAACTTTTATCACTCTTCCTGCTCGCAATGTTTTAGTAATCACTCTTCCCGTGAGTGATTGTGGATTTCGGTTGCAGAAATGAACTCATTTAATATAGATTTGTTATAGAATATGTTGCACTTAAAGAAAGTGTAGCTAGGTAGCAACGTGGGATGCCTGTTTTAACTTATTTAAAAAGCTCTTTCATTTGTGCTTTATGTGCTGGTCTTTTCCCCACCGGAAATTTGCACAAGTTATAATTGTTTCAAAACATTTTGGTAGTACATTAAGCAGCGAGCTTGTAATGACATCCATTAAGACGCGAGTATGTTCATGAAACGCGTATTATATAGCGTCTTAATTGCCATTATAGGCAAGATGCATACGACTGTGTTTGTTCGTTCATAATTAAATTTCTAAGTCTCTCGTTTTTAGAATATCTTGTAATTGATAAAACAAGCGAACCTCTCTTAGTAAGTTATCGTATTTTGCCATAGATGGCAGGCGATAAGGCGTGCAGCGAAAGGGGTTCCGCTTTGGTGCTTTAACCTGAAAGTAACGCACATTAAAATACACGAAATGTTTTCAATTCACTGTTTTTTAGTATTAAAATTAACATTAACGGATTTTATTTTATTTTATATATAGGTTGTTTATTGTGTAGTTTGAGTTGCTGCTTTCAACGCTTGAAGATTTTTCCGTGGTACGATATCAATTGAAAGTTTGAATAACAGCTCCTTGATTCTTTATCGGGGCCTACAATCCAACCTCTGCATCTTTTACCGTAGGGAAATGGTAGGGCAGGGGGCATGTGGTCATCATGCCGACTCCCGCGGGCATTATTGATAGTTTTCGTGAGAGGATTCGTTACTTCTTTATCAAGCAACTCCTCAGTTATTCTTAGGCGGCAACTTTACTTCCAATATATTGGAAATTATCATCATCGTTATTGATCTCGTAATACCTAACTGACAACGAAATTCCCCAAGACAACAGCACCTACATCTATACCATTCAGGTAACAGTGATTGCCTAATTACGTTCCAATAGGCCCCAGTCTTATGGAAAACAAAATTTTCAGATGTGTATGGAATGACTCAACACTAGGCCTGCTGTTTCTGGGATAATGGAATTACACACTGACCGGTTTTCTCTGGGTTCTGGCCGGTACTATTAACTTGCTCTGCTCATCACTGTAAATGCAAGCATATTATTTGTCGAAATAAATTAAAATTGTTTCTAGAATGTTGATGCCATGCTCTATACTACACATGTCGACAAATGAAGTACTACTGTTGTCTATAATAATATAATCAGTAAATACCACCTTATTCCCTCAAACATTCAAATTTTTTAACATGAGGTTTTCATGAGATTTAATTGCATGATACTTAAATTATAATGTTACCTTAATTAAAACCAATCCTGGTCAATATAATAAATTGTACAATAATAGAATAAGTAAAAATCTAGATTTATTGTTAATATTGGATCAAGATTATTTGTGTACAAAACACTTAAATGAGTATGAGTATGAGTAATACATTAATTAAAATATGAATGATATTCTTTTTTCCCCACAGTAACAAGAAAAGTACAATGTATTGACTTGGAACACAGTATCTATTTAACTTGGAGACTGTACATTCATTTTGAATGGTAAATAACCTCAATAATACATATCTTAACACGTATATGTGAGAAAGTTTGTGCAGCATGTTTTGCGCCGTTTTTTTTAATGAGGCGTTGATAAGTTGAAGACTGAGGCAGAAGTTGTACCAATGGAAAGTTACAATGTTTATTTGTTATAGTCCTTGAAAGACGGTTGTATGCTTGCTGTAGCCGTAGGCCTATATTTCCTTTAGTATGGCGAAATTTTGTCTTTCAGAAGTTCACTTACATGCCTGTAGATCTTCAGACATGAGATGTGCCAGGATCAAACTGTTTCACCGGGGACGACAAGAAGTTTAATGCAGACTACAGAATATTGTAAACAAACACGCCTACAAATTTCCGCCGTGGCTACTCAGAGAACAGCTGGAAGGTTAATGCAAGTGAAAACTCACTTTTTGCCGATCACTCTTTTCATTTGGACTTGAATAGCACGGAAACTAATTAGCAGCATTGCAATTGGCTTGTATTGCAAAGTAAATACAGAAACACCTGCACCTGATGGTTTATGGAATAACAACAGCTCAATCCCGCATGTTACAATTCGGTTTGAAGTTTTCAGCTTTCATCTCATTCCTCTTTCTTTTTTAAAAGTTTCATATGTTATAGAGTGAATGAACGAGTGTGTGAATGATATAGACTTTAAAGAGTTAGGCCTACGTGCCACGTATAATATTGTACTGGCACGTTGCCGTGGTAGCTAGCCTACACACGGCCAGTGTGATAGAATTATTATTTCACTGTTTTACTATGAAGCCTGGGCCTTTTAGGTGCTTACGGGTTGTAGGCCTACTAAGTCGTCACTGCATTGATATCTCATACTGACAATGAGAACGCCTGGTGGTGTAGCGGGATATGTGAGTCAGTTCGAGAATTTAATGTTGTACCGGCATGTTGCCATGATAGCTCAATGGTAGAGAAGCGGCACGGAGAGCCGAAGATCCTTGTTCAAATCCTGGCTTTGTCATTGAATTTTTCAATCTGACTCAACCTTTCCATTCTAAAGGAGTGTTTCGACCTGTCCTTGAAGTGGTAATCGGTCGCAATTGAAGCGAAGCAACTTTAAGTTGTAACTGGTAGTTTGAGCTGGAATCTTACAGATTACGCCGTTGCTTTACCCTATCTTCTTCCACTCAAGGCCTAAACTATTGGCTGTAAAAAAATCCAGGAAGAAGAAGAAGATGAAGAAATCTTTTGGATGTGAAACAGACGGAGTTGTGTTTTTTTTCTCGAACGTTTTAAAATTTAAGGCTTCACTGACTGCATTAAGGAGGTTGTATATTACAGGTAATTCATTATTACCTAGTTTCCTCTGCCATTTCTCATTTCCCTACGGCTCTTTCCTTACGTTAGCGGAAGTTTTACACATTAGACGGTAGAAAGTGCTCCGCATGCCATACATACTAATTAAACCTACTTGAGTATTCAGAATATGTCGTGCTTTAAGGTTAAAATTCATGAGATTCTTTTGAAAATGGCCGACACAATTCAATGTTTAATTAAATTATTTATGCCAAGGAACCGCAAAGGGCAGCAAGACGCGAATTGCAATTACAAACAGCAGATGCGGAACAATTCAAACAAATTAGGAGACAACTTTTTAATTATCTGAAGGTTTTTTTTTCAGTTTATTGCCAATATAGAATGTACAACTTTCATGTGTCGAGTCTATAGGCTGCAAGGAATATGTTTCATAGTATATTCATATTTTGCGCGCATGGGGAGAGGAAAGACATATTTAAAAACTAATCACTGGGATACCCGAAGGGAAAAGACCACTTAGAAGACCTAGACGTAGGTGGGAGGAGAATATTAGAAGCGACTTCAGGGAAGTAGGAGTTGCGAGGTATGTTTGGGGTTAGCACAGAATAGAATTGAATGGCGGACTCATATAAGCGGATCACATAAAATATAATATAGGCTAATATTCCTTTGGCTTTCTTAGAAATTGGTTATAGCCATTGAATCAGTAAGTAGGCCTATCTATTTTGAGCATATTATTTTTATGTTTTAAACAAAAAATTATTCGAATTATCATGGTATTAGATCTAATGGTCGGCCAACGGGCCAAAGGTTTTCGGGATTTTTTTTCCCAATCGCTGAGGCGAATGCCGTTTTGGATTTTTTTACTCTCCTTTCTAAAATAAATATTATGTAATAAAAGAAAATAGGCTCGAATTACCCAGGCCTTAGGATTATAAAGGTCTGTAAGGGTTAATGAATAATAACAATAAGTAATCGAAAACAGGTAACCAATTACGGTAGATTAATTCTTTCTCAGATTTGGCTCTACAGTTCGGTTCTTTGTGTCCCTGAAAAGGAGGTCTTTGTTTATCAGAAGTGACAGCACAGACTGAAAATTCCACGGTAGTTGGGGGGGGGGGGGGAGTATGAACACATATGGGTTTGCAAACAAACCATTTGAAAAATTATTGCGAATGTTATTATACACCCAGCGGAAGATTACGTCTGTATATACTGTAGTACAGTGTTCGTATCAGGCATATTATATTTGAAGACCACGGAAGGAATCAAGGAATTAACAAAAACTATAAATTGATAAAAGCAAAGTCAAATATTTAATATTGTGTATTGACATGGTCTTGTTTAAATCTTAAAAATAGTATTGAAGTTTTTTAATGACTCATGTTTATTGTTAAAATGAACCCTACTTTTGTAAAGAATTCACACCTTATGCCAAGGACAGTTCTTGTTTTCCTCTGTGTATCAAAACCTTAACTTTTTTTTTACTGAAACATTCCATGCTTCTCCAATTCTTTTACTACCAGATGAAAGATACTTTATATTGCCACCAGATATCAGGGCTGTTTTTTATTTTTTTATTTTGTGACATTCCTTTATTACACCTATGGTCTTCAGTTATTTAGTGTTGTTATTAGTGTATTAATAACCCTATTATTGTAATTTTCATTATTTTTATGTTTACTTTTACACTATTCGTGCTTTTGTTTCGTTTATATTTCTATTATTCTATCTAGTAATAGGTGGACCGCCTGCATAGTCTCGTGGTTAGCGTCGCTGGTTAGGATCCGCTGGCCCGGGTTCGATTCCCGGTACCTCCTCGGATTTCTCTGGGATAGGGAGGTCAGGAATGGGGTGCACTCAGCCTCGTGATACAAACTGAGGAGCTACTTGATTGCCTATGGTGGGTGGTAGGCCTAGTCCTTCAAGGGTTGTAGCGCTACGGAGTTTAGTTTTTGAGTTTTATCTATTTATTTTATTTATTTATTTATTTATTTAACCTGGCGGAGTTTATGCATTTATCTAGTAATAGGTTTGCGGATTTATTAGTGTTGTAATTATACATCATACTGTTTAGAGATGGCCTGTATAGGAAACACTTTACTTTACTTTACTGTTTAGAGCTGTGGTAAAAGTAGGGATGATAGATTTTCGCAATTGCGATAAATGCTATATGTCCCCAAATGCTGTCAAAATAAGCTTTTTTGTGTTAGTTTTTCGTTTTGAAGCATATGAAGTGTGTTATTGTGTTTTCAATCCACGATAAAATGCTAAATTTGTACAAAATGCGAAATGTAAGTATTTCTGCGAAATAAGAGAGCAATTACACTTTAAGGGTCATTTCAAGTCCACATTTAAAACATTAAATTTATTGTAGCCTATTTGATAATTTGGAACTGAACTGCACCCGAGATAGAGCATAATGTTCCTTCGCTTGTCATTCATTTTTTAAAAATTTAAAATTAAGAATGGAATGTGTGTTTACATTGTGAGGGATAGGGTTAGCGTGTTTGTGTTTATTTTTTATAATTTTTTAATTTTCTCTCCATTTCTTTTATTGTGTATTGAATAAGCATGTAGGCCCATACGGGCCCGTGCGAATGTTTGAATTTTGTTCTGTAAACAGTAGTTAACATATAATAAAAAATAATAATTTATGCATTTTTAAAAAATTGAAGGTAAAAGATATTATCTTTCTTTTTCTAAAAATTGCATGGTGCTTTATGCCTACTTATTTGATTGAAATTCCTGTAACTGGAAAACTAGAAAATCAGTAAAATGTTCTTGAGAACTCACTGACTTTGTAAAACCTAATTTTTCAATATTAAGGTTGTTCCAACCCAAATAGCTACAAAATGCTAAATTTCAACGTTAAAATTGCTATGAAGTGCTAAATTTTATTTTTTAAATGTTAAATCTTCATTTTTAGTTGCCAAAATCTACCAACCCTAGGTATAAGTAATATCATAATGCTCATGGTGTAAAAAGATGTCATAATTCTGTAAATGAATATTATATTTCCCACGATTTAGGCAGTCTCCATTAAGTTCAGTAGAATTTCTCTTATGTCACTCTTGTTATAAGTTCGCTCACGATTCTTGTTCTTGTTACAGGTATGTGAAGCAGGCAATCTAATCTCCAGGGAAAGCGGTAAGAGAACTTCTTGTAGTATCCACTGTACGAACTAGATGTCGCGAGCGCCTATTTAGAAAGAACAAATGTTGTTTAGTTTTATTTGCGTGCAAGTGGCAATATATTGTACCGCTAGCTTGTTGGCATGTGAATTTTACTTATAATTTTAGGCCACATAAAAACGCACTCACCTTTCTGTGATTCCTTCTATGAACGAATTACCAGTCAATATAGACCTATATGTCTTCATGACCTGTTTATTCAAAATCAGTGCATACAAATTCGTGAATCCTAGAGAAACCGGTTTTAACATATAGCAAATAATATGTGGAATAAACCGGAGATTCTAGTGAAATGCATTTAGTAGAGTAATAGCATTTACTTTTGTTCGAAGATATGTTTTCTTACTACTTTTTAAAGAAAATACAAGAGAAAATATTAAACACAATGCATTTTCTCTTTGCCGGAATTGTATGATAAACAACATAGGCCTAAGTACCATAGCGTTTCAAAATTTCAGACATTATAAAGCATTTAATTTGTTTGTGTGTATGGAAGTCGTTCTTAATGTTGCAGTACTTTCTTCTATTTATTGCTAAATTAAAAACACTAATGGAAATAGTTCGTCTTGCTGATCAGAGAGGGCGTTTCTCTATCATTAAGATTTTTTAGTTCCATTACTGTTCCCAGTTACACAGTGAATAAAATAAGATAACGGGAAATTAGGAACGTTTGCTCTCTCTCTCTCCCTCTCTTTATATATATATAAATATATATATATATATATATATATATATATATCCCACATCTAGTACCCAAGGTCTTCATTAATCAGACATTCCACACCCTGCTCTTTCATTTGTATATTTCAAAATTTTAAAATAGACCCATATTTTAAAAAAAATCTGATGTGAAAGTCACATAACTTCCTCTGCCCAAATAAAAGTTTGCAGCATTTACGCTAATTATGCTATAAATATCTTATAGCCCCTTCTTTGAATGTTGCGACTAAAAACGCAGGCTATTGCGAAAAAAACAAGTGACTGCAAGCGTTTATTGAACTTTCCGCTGTTAAGAATAATTTCCGAAATTTATCAAATATTCCCCTCAGATATTTCTTTACTGTAAGCAGGGCCAACAGTACATTTTTCTCACTTCACGTGCTTATATAGAATAAAATGCCTTAAATGTCCGCGTATTGAGTTGTTCACCAGGCAAGTTGGTAAGTTACATTACAACCACCCTTAAGAGAATGTTTTTGAAATGGTATAAGCAATCCATGTACAAAATTTAAAGGAAATTGTTAGAGCCGTTTATGAGAAAATAGCAAAAAACAAAATATTCTTCATGTAAAGTCCCCTTAAATATAAGAGAAAGTTGTCGCCAATCTTCACAGGCTCAGAAGGAACCTAACCCAAATACAAAATTTTGTATTCGTACAATTTTCCGTTACAAGAGGCCGTATTGCAAAGAGCGCGTATTCACAGTGGGTTGCTTATAACTACCCTTCAGAGAATTTGTTCGAAAAAATGTTTCAAATAAAAGTTTTAGCTCTTGGTACAAGCAATCCATGCGCAAAATTTAAAGAAAATCGTTAGAGCCATTTTCGAGAAAATCACGAAAAACGAAAATTTCTTCATGTAAAGTCCCCTTAAAAATAATGGAAATTTGTCGCCAATCTGCGAATCACATCTTCAGAAGGTACCTGACCCAAATACGAAATTTTGTTTTCATACGATTCTCCGTTTCGGAGCTAGCCTGTTCACAATCTTCCAGACAGACAGACACACACACACAGACACACAGACATGTTTCCAAAAATAGTATTTTTGGATTTAGGGTGCCTTGAAACGTGTATATATGCTAAAAACTCAACTTCGAATTTTGGGGTCGGAAACAATACTTCCTCTACCTATAGTACCTATGGTACGGGCAGAGGAAGTAAAAATGGTTGCCGTGACTTATGCCCAATCCCTTACACATAGAGCCATATTCGGACATTGGTAAGACTGCTAAGATGACTTGGATAATTTTGTTCCAAATGTGTTTTTATGTATAAGTAAGAGGCAATATGTCTTCTAGGTGAATACTACCCATAAGAAATACGTGAGGGTTATGGATTTAACAGTGTGTGGCTGAAAATATTCAGAAAAGGGTAAATATCGTTATTAAATCTAAATTAAATTCCAAACTTCATAACAAAGCTAAGAAAACCTATGGATTCCAGAAGCTAAAAGTGCACTTCATTTGTAATCCAAAACGGTAAAATTCACTTATTACAATTTATATTATGTAAAGGATATTGGTGATCTTGGGAATAGAAACTCTAGTTTCCTTTGATCTTCATAGTCTCTTGAACAATCTTCACCTGTATTGAAAGAATATATGAGAATAGAAAATTTACTTTCCTTTGATCTTGATGGACTTTTCAGTAATCTCCACCGGTATTCAAAGAATAAGTGACATTTGTAATATAAATACTTCTATTAGCTACATCATTTACCTCCTTCTTGTAACTTCATTGTCAACTTAGGAGGCATTTAACTCTTTAGATGTCCTCACACCCTAAGTGCGATCCTTTTTGAACGTCCATGTCAGAAAAGTTCATGGAGATACCGGTGATTGAATGCTGTGTGTGCTTCCATATCGCAATCCAGCCGATAATGATGTTCGTATTAACTCTTACCGTGAGCTTGGTCGATTTATCGGCGCGAGAATGCAAATATAACTGTAGGCCTGTAAGGAAAATATCTCCTGCAATAGTCTTGTTCGTTTATCTAACCTATAAGTTCCAGCTAATGTTAATATTATTACCTGAAAACAATTAAATTGCATAAGATAATTTTAATAAAGATGAATATGACAACAAATTTTGACCTTGATTCCCGCGAACATGAAATATTACTTATGTTTTCAGATTTTCCTGGGGCAGCGTATGAATATAGGCTTCCGCAGGTTTGAAGGGCCTTCGACCTTCAGAAGGAAATCGACCTTTAAACCTGGCTGACAACCCGAGAAGCCTTTATTCATAAAAAAATCTTATGTTGTAATATGTTAGGATATATTATTATTCTGCTGGTTCAGAAGTATTCTTTAATCTTATAATCAGGAGTGCAACTCTTTAAACGATTATTTTAGTTAGCCTCTCTAACCACATTTTTGGAAAGCAACAACATTTATTGAATACAGAAATGAGCACTTCTTGCTACATGATATGGTTTCCCACAATCTGGAAAAAAAGAAAAGAAAGAAAAAAAAGGAGCAGGAATAGTTTTGCGTATGAAATTTAAAAGCGATTTTAAAAGATTCAATCATTTTTGGCGGATGGGGTTCAAATCAAGTCTCCTGGAAAGTTCCTCTGTCAAATTATCTGTAATTCTAGCGACATACTGACTGTTCGAGACAAGTGCATTGTCCATTTGTGGAGATTCCAGTAAGCATGAGATTGATTTGCATTGGCAGCTCTGCGAAATAGGAAACTGCCAGCTCCACGATGTCTATCTTCATTACCTCACCTGTTCGCAATACGTGCATAGCACAATTTATAGGTTGAACTGTATGTACAGGTAGGGGGAGAAAAAGCGGACTGATTAAAATATCTAAGTTGCCGATATGAGCCACTGCGCATGCCTAGCGGCAGTCACAGAATAGCAGGGAATGTATTGAAATTTGTTCTACAACCGATAATTTGCTTGAATTGAGAAATAATTTCACGTAATTTGCATTGCTTGTGAAAACAAACGTTTCCGTTACATCTCTTACATTTATTTACGTATCACAAGGCTCTGAAATCAGCTACAAGAGTCGGTCCGCTTTTTTTCCCCCCTACCTGTACATTAAATTCTTATCAATAGCCATTCGAAATTACAATCGCAGATAATAATGCATCACTTCAAAGGGAACTTACGACGTTATTGTGATTGTCTCTTCTCTTGGATTGTACTTCAGCAAATCGCGAAAGGGTAGACTATAGTAGGCTATTTTCCTGAAATGTGTTTGTAGTCCTATTTCAAAGAGACTAAGACCTCATACGGCGTTCTTATATTCTTACAGTTACCTTTAATCGACCAATTACTGGGATGAAAATATTTTCCTTAACCCTCATTAACAAAGTAGTTATTGATGATAGACAGCATTTCGATTGACGTCCGATTAATTGCTCTAAAAATTTGAAGACGTTTAAAATTAATTGTTTAAAAATATTACTGTTATCCTAAATCATAGTAGACTAAAGCTATTAACAGTCTATAAAATCTATGCTTAGTTACGTCATGAAGCATGCTCTTTTAATTTCTCTAGTGAAATGTAGTATTTGCCCCATAAGAAGTTGTTTTTCCTCGAGGACTTAACTAAACGAAAAAAAATGCGTTGACATTGCAGTTTATTGCTTTTCTGTAATCGTTATATTCTTATTAAACAAATAAATTAAATGGAAATTTAAAAATCCAGTCGTTTCGGTACCGCAGACGAACTTATATATTAATATATCATATAATCTGTATAAAAATAAGCTTTGTAATTAAGTAAAATAAAATCAATTATTAAAAACAATATATAAAAATCAATCAAAGGTTTACTGTTTAATAGGCGACTGTTTAACTTCAATTTCATTATGCCATTAACCTTTACATTGACTTATAAATTCGTAGCAAAAAATTACATAAAAGCAAAATTATTAAATTGATAGAGTAATGATTATGTTAAAATGTGAGGATTTTCATTCATGTGTTGTGATTGGCATTCCGGGAAATCAACTAATTCACTGAAATTTCTCATTATTTATTTGAAAATTGTATAGTCTGAGTGCCGCTAAACCGGATATCCGGATATCCGGATAATCCGAACGGATGTTTTTATTCTGAACTTTCAATAAATTTGGAATTTTAATGACAAAGATGTTTTGTTTTGTTGATCCTACATCAGTTCGTAGGTTTAAAACTTAGGTTTATGTATACAGTATACAGTATTATTGAAACTACAATTAAATTGTATGAAAAGTTCTATTTACGAAAGAAGAATAAACCTAGATTTTTGTGGTTTACCCATACGTGTATTACAGTACAGAACGAGCATTTTAAGGCAAATTCCTTTTAATTCGGACTTTCGGTGATCCGGACAGGGTCCGGTCTCATCTCCACTGATGATTTCACTTTATGATTGCAGTGAATTCAGGTCTGAAAGGTTCAATATCTTATTGTTTCTTGATATTGTCTATAAAAAATATGAATATACATAAATTATTCTGTGAGAATAATTTTCTTAAGGTAAACATCCCACTATTTTCCTTTTTTTATTTCTTTCTTTTTTTGGTTGATTGACACCAGACTCGTGATCGGGACTTTAGCTGTCAGTGCTGATTACATGTCAACTGGATAATTCTCTTAAAATAAAATGTCGAATAGTCCGGTACTCTAAAAGCAAGCATTTGTGGGTTACGTTAGCGATCATGTTCCAAACAGAATATGCTTATCCATGGTTGAAGAGCCCTCCTGATTGGAATGAGGATATACGGCGTTTTGTACTAACATCAAGATCGATTTTGTACATTAAAGCTTTGATACGAAGTTAGACGGCATACGAACAGTTTTTAATGCAACGGATTAAAATATAGGAAGCGATATTTCATGTGGTTAATTTGATTTACCTTATTAATCCTACCATCCAGAAGTTTGATGTTATTTTACTACATGCTCCACCTTTCTTTTAACTGATGGCTTTTTATTTTTATAACATCGTATAAAACACAGTACACATGGAGATTTTGCGGTGTTGGATTAAAAAACAAATAATTATTATTTGAATGGTACAATCTTTGATTTTATACGCAATTAAATCGGAACACGGACAATCTACAAGTGTGGAACGTTGATGTAGTCAGATAATTCTAACGTTTAAGTGTCAATAAATGTTTTCCCTTGCATGAGCTAAGGAAATTGTTGTGACAAAATCGGATTACTGACAGAATTCCTGTAGTTAAATAAAACTAGAAAGTAGTAATATTATTTCAGCTTAAGATGTATCAAAATATTACATCTATAGATTGCGGGTTTTTTTTCCTGTAGAATATGTTTTCTGGTGAGTAATCTATGATCACGCTGAACATAGTATGTTGTTTTATTACCAAACATACATTGTACGTTTTAACTTTTCGATTCTTAATTTTATGTTTACTGAAAATTAATAGTAGCACTAAAACAACATAATAAACTGCAATGCAATCACTAATTTTATTAGGCAACAAGATGTATTTCTGTGCATACAATTGCACAATTATTGATGTATAATGCTGCACATTTATGTTCTGGCTTCTTTCCATTTACATAAGACTTTTATGTAGCTACATAAAATTTTAGATCTTGCTATCTCTAATCTAAAAAATGGTCGTGGCTGAAATACGTAGAGCCAAGAATGCTATATGAGTAACACTCTTGTCCCTATGGCACTTAAAGCAGCACGTTTGTTTTACGAGTCAAACATTTTCTCTGAAGAACCGTTATGAAGATATCCGAATTCTAACATCTTTCGCCAATACTGTCGTTCTGTTTAATGAAACAGCTGTTGTGATATGTGTAGAGACATTAAAATGCCTGTAGAATAACATATATAATATTATAAACTTAGACTCGATACCTTGATATTCATAAAATAAAAAGCCTTAATTTCAGGATAACTGGTGACTTGAATAGGTTAGTGGATAACTTACATCGAAGGCAAAAAATAAATACTTTAACTCTCAATTACGACTTTCTTTACAAAGAACCACTTCCTTGAGAATATAAAAATATTACTAACCAATCCAGAATAGGAACATAGACCTAAGAGGTAAATACAAAGATTCGATAATTCCTCGCTATTTTTATTCTCCTGATTGTTTGTGCTGATGCTGCCTTTGCGAGTTAGGCCTTTTCTTATTTTTATACTCGTAAATGTAATTTTCTTGTTATAAAATTTGTCTGACACAAAATCAGTTTTTATACCTCGTCTCGTTTCTTCTACAAATTGCTAGCGTGCGCAACCAATCGACAGCTCAATTGATATGACTATAACATGTTGCTGTTAATTATGTAATTTGCGGAGAAGTTTTGATATCTGATACTTATCTGTTTGGATTTTTTATTGACTTCTTAAATTTAAATATTCGAGATTTGATTACACTCCGCTGATGGTCGCTGTCAATTCGTATTTTACGTTCTTTGAATTTAAATAATTAAGAACTTGAACGATGATTTTATGGTCTTGTTATTTCTGAGGTATTTCTTCAACGTAAACTGTTACTTTCTTGGTATGTTCACTGGTTAAACTTAGTACTTTGGTTTCTTTGCAAAATTCTTAAATTAGTCTTCGCTAGTTTGCTCTTCCAATTATTTAACGATGCGATCGATCATAAATTAAACAAAGAAATTAAATTCCGGCAAATAAAGGAGGTTTTCTCACTAGCTCAATAACAGAGCTTGAACTACAATCCCGATCATTCGTGTACACAGGATGTCATAGCTATTCAGTTCAACTACCACATTTCACATGCCCGTTAAAGAACTAAGTAGAGGCTTCTGTAGTTACGCTGTTGACAATGACAGCTAATTTATTTCTTTTACATCTTCATTCGGCTCCTTAGTTCCATGCCTCCACTTACTATTATCACAAGATGATGAGTCTTCATTCTCCCATTCACAGAAGGCAAAAGATCACACTACTATTTCCTTCCACAAAGAACACTCGAGTCATTGAAAAGGCGGGAGGAAAAGAAAATATTTTTAAATTGCAGAAGCCGTGGTAAGTAGTAGTGAAGTACGCTCCAGGTACCCAAGTGGTTTATTATTTCTCCCTTGCAAGCATAGAGAGCCATCCCAACGCAACATTGGCGGTATGCAATTTTCCTTTCTAAAATTGCATCATATTTTTAATTAAACCTAGCTCCACTGCATGAATGAAGATTTCTATTGCTCTAAACATTAGGCATTTGGTCTCTTAATCGAAAGTTCATTACAAGGTATCTTCAAAAATTTCTTCTGACTAATTTAGATTTTCCTTCCTATATTGGTCGGGTTTGACATCTTATAATATTACGGAACAAATCTTCCATTACTTCATTTTTAATTGACAATTGCAATAGTAAAGTATCATTTTATGATACATTAGGGTTCCGATTTTTTCTCGCTCTATGAACGAGGCAAAGTAATGTCGGCCGGTGGTATCATATTCGATACATTCTGTACAATATGCTCATATTTTTTCTGTCTCTGTCTCCTCTGTATCGATGGTTGAATTAAAAAAAGACCGTAACAATTTTAATATAGACCCGATGTATCATATGTGATATCACCTCTAAAACCCCTAGAACCACCCCTCAAAATAAAATCAAAATTGCATCTCTTGAATATCCGTGTTGTTTTGGTCATCAATAACACATATTAATCCACAAATATATATATATATATATATATATATATATATATATATATATATAAAATAAACAAATAACCTGTCTACATGTCATTTTAGACTCACAAACATGTTTTCACTTTTTTCTAGATTTGTCATATTTCGACCCATAGAAGCTCATTAAGTAAGAAGTAAAAAATATAAATACAACTGTCGTAATTTAATTTCGAGACTGTACGAGTAGAAGTTTTTGTATAGTTGCCCAATTTGGCCACTACCTATATTAATAAAGTTGTAAGTTAATATTTAAATCGAGTAGGTTGTCCATAGTCTTAACTTTGAATTCTCACAGCTATGACCTCGTGACCTGCTAATTTGACTGGGATTTTTTTTGTTTTCTCAACTCACAGTAGTAAATGCCGAATTGGAATTTACTTATCCTTGATTTTGGAATAAGCTGTTTAGTTTATCATGGAAGAGAATTGTGTAAACCTTAATTAGGTTTAGTAAATCTAAACGCATGATTACCATTAAAATTATTACCAGACGTCGATTTACGTAATTAAAATATGACTTTTTACACTTATCATTTCTTTCTATTTACATCTGTGTAAAATCCAGCCTGAACTCTAATATCTTTCTCTTTCAGAGTATCTTAGAATGTTGTATTAACTCACTTTGTAATTTTCAATGTTATTAACAATTGTTTTTCATCGTTTTCTTCTTCCTACTACTATTATTACTGCCATAGTTCATTAGTATTATTATTGTTGTTATTATTATTATTATATTATTATTATTATTTTTTTTTTTTTTCTCCTGATAATGGCTTTAGGTCTCGCAAACCCTCCAATAGAGATACACTTAAAACTTTTTAAGGCGAAACATGTCTCATAAAAAGCCAGCTGGAATCAACATTGGATGTAAACCCCTCCCATAAGCTTATATTCACACTCACACCATCACCGCATTTGCTTGACATTAGTTGATTCAGAAAGAAAAGAAACAATTTAAAACTTCATAATATTTTCGTTTTCCAATTCTGTTCTATTCAGCAGAATATTCTCAGACAAATTAAATTCTTCTAGTGAAAGAGGTAGTCTGTAGGCACGCTATGACTCGGATTGCATTCGTGTGGCCCACCCAGACACAATTAAAAGAATGAGAGCTTCATCATCATCATCATCGTCATATTGTTTGGGAGCCGTGGAGTGATATAATCGCTCGGTGTGACTCTGCAGAAATTACAGTGTAGAGGCACAGCGGAAGCGTTAAACTGGAAGAATGACTGGTCAGGACCTGGTTTCAGGATCCTTCCAGTTTAACTAATGTTTTATCTCCTTTGTGCATTAGGCCTGTAATATTATGTGTGCTCTGAGAAGCATAATTAAAACATATATTTTTATCTGGATATCCTGTTTATTAGTGCACTTCCAAGTTCTCGAATTAAGGCATATGATAATCATCTCTGACAATTTATTAATTTTAGTAGTCCTATAAGATAGGGTAATAAAGTCAATATCTTGGCATTAAGCTGTAGGACCAGGCCTATGCAATAACATGTTCATATTTTAATATGCAGACCTTAACCAAGGCTCTAAATTATAGTATTTGTAAACAATCTCTTTTAACTGTTTATTATGCCCATATTAATTCTCACTTCAATTATGGTGTAATGCTTTAGGGGAACCATATTTCTTCTGATAAACTTTTCATTTCACAGAAAAAAACTATTAGAATCATATTTGGAGCTTATTAGAATCATATTTGGAGCTTCGTCAACAACCCATTGTAAACCACTGTTTATCAAATTTGGCATTCTGACTCTTCCAGCAATGTTTGTTCTTAATTGCCAACTTTATGTATTTAAATATTTGAACGAATTTACTAAATGTGAAGATATCTATAACTATGACACACGCAATAGAGGCAATTTGTATATTCCAAAATGTAAATATGCTACACCGTTTAACAGTTATGAAAACGTTTATTTGAATCTGTATAACAGCCGAATGTATATAAGACGAATGTCTTACTGTGCTTTCAAGAGAACTTGGCGATTTTACTTAAGAAATAATCTACTATACCGCGTCCAGGAATTTTTGCTATACATTGGATGTGAATTTTATAACTTTTGACGTTTCTTTTAATGTACTGGCATAAATAAATCTATCTATCTATCAGTCTATCTAACAAAATTAAATCACGTAGCAAGCAATCCCTACCTAACTTAGGCGAGCAGTTATGATATTTTTTTTTAAGTGCTCTAGTCCATGGACGGGAAACACTTTCAATACGGTAGGCACATAAGTAAAAGATGATAATTACTTATGTTAGCGTTTAAAATATTGCTCTTACTGTATTGTGTAGAGAAAAATGTTGTCTTTGGCAGAAATTGAACGTGTTTTTTACTTTAAATAGTAATTATTAGTGATGAGCGAGACCAGTCTTGGTCTTGCAGTCTTGGTCTTGGTCTTGCAGAAAATGCAAGACCGAGACCAAGACCAAGACCGTATCAGCGTTAGCAAGACCAAGACCAAGACCGGCCATGCAAGACCGAGACCAAGACCAAGACCAACCCTGCAAGACTCTGGCAAGAACAAGACCTAACTGCAAGACTCTTGCAGTCTTGCTATTTGAAAAAAGTTTTATAAAGCCCCGTTGTGTATGCAGCGAGCCAGCGACCACTACTCAAAGGCGCCGCAGAGTCGCTAGCCGGAGTAGTCCCAAGGCTGGTAGGGCTATAATGTAGAGGTTGCCTCATCGTGCGGTAACCAATGAGAGCAGACCCGGTGCATGGCGCTGTCCGTATCCAAAATCGAGCGCACCATTCAAATAATACATGTGAACTCCGTATACAACATCTCTCACCACTACGTTAAAACGAATTACTGCAATGAAAACTTACAATTAATCTGACGGATTTCCCTGAATAGCATTCCATACAGCAAGTTCCTTCAATTGGTGGGAGTTAAATTCACGATAAACACTCCATATTAATTTTTAAATTGTTTAATTGCAATAGTTCTCTAGCATTATGGTACGAAAGACAAACATATGTAATAAAGGCCCTAAGTCATATATGAAATTTCATTTTGCGTACAATGTAAATACTGACCACATAATTTATCAATAAAACTTAAAAATTCTGCCATACAGTTATTTAATAACTAGTTTCTCTAACCTCTCACTGGGTTTAAAGGAAGCTATGACTGACGATTTATAATATTTTTTTATTACATCTAAATGGTCATACTATAATGAATGGAGCAACGATGGAATGCTATATGGCAGGGGAAACCGGAGCACCCCGAGAAAGCCTGCCCCGACCCCACTTTGTCCACCACAAATTCCACATGGATCCATCAAGATCCGATCCCGGGTCCCAGCAGTGGAGGGCGAGCGGTCTAACCACTCATCCATGGGGCGGCCTATGACTAAGGATTTGAAACTTTAAACAGTAACCCCCATAACTTAAAACGTCTATTAACATGCTCAGTAGCATATTTCATTAACGATTATATCTTTTTTTACACCTATCATTAATATTCATAGCCTACTCTCACATATAGAATCTTTCCTGTCTACTTGAACAAAATATAACATAGCTATTCAGCTCATTCCTTTCTCCTTGCAGAAAATTTCAAAATAAATAAATCAGGTATTCTTCATAATTATTCAATAAAACACAATTAAACCGTAGATTATTTAAAACAGGGACTTATTTGACGGGTATTTGCTAGTTATTACTTTACAGTTACTTATCTGATTGTACTGTAGCTATACAGGCCTACATTTTGTTGATGATAGGTAGGACATCCACTGAAAACCTTTTTTTACTACTACAATTTTCTTATTGACACATAACGGTGGGGTGTTTAAGTTCTTGCAGCTGATTCTAATTAAGGATGCATATCGAATGGGAAAAGATAATAAAAGTAGAAAATGCCTGGTTTAGAAATATTATCTTGCATGAAGAATAGTTATGATTATTTATGACCCAATTAGTTGAAGGCCCGAAACTTGAAAGCAAGTAGAAAGTAATTTATGAGGGGTAGCGGAAATCTTTAAAGTGCAGAAATGATCTGTTCACAATGTGTTATAAATTAGAACTAGGGTATATGGAAAGATAAATATTATTTATTGCAGCCTATGGGTTTGGGTTTCGAAGGGACATTGTGTGATTTGTTATAGATTGCTCAATTTCTAAAGCATCTGCTTCAATGCCGTTATGTTTTGTTACTATATTATACAGTTTTAAACAGGCCAGATAGAACCTCTCTCCTATGCGGAAATCTTTTAAACATTTCATACACATCCTTTTAATATTACTTCTTGGGCCCACAGCCGTTAATTTTGAAACTTTACAATATAATATTAATAATTTTACTCTCTCAAATAGTGTACAGCATCTCGTGGATTTTGGGTTTAAAGTTCTGCAATAGGATAATAGAGAATATTTAAATTTACACTCAAAGTTTACTGTTCTAGCTTATATCACCATGGACGTTTCGGCAAACAGCTTGACATCACATTAGTCAAAGCAACTAAAAGCAATTAGCTTTCGTTACTTTTTCAAGCAATAACACACATGTAAATGGTGTAACTTTAAATAATGTAAACGCCATCGATCACAGTAAGATGCATAAAAGAAAACTGCAAGACTCTTGCAACAAGACCAAGACCGAGTATGCAAGACCGAGACCAAGACCAAGACCACTGGTGTAAGACCGAGACCAAGACCAAGACCAGGGTTACCTATGCAAGACCAAGACCAAGACTGAGAGTGCAATACCAAGACCAAGACCAAGACCGCCTTGGTCTTGGTCTTGGTCTTGCATTTGCTCATCACTAGTAATTATAAATGCAACTCATGACTTGAACTTCTATAGATATGCAAGTCACTCGTGGCATGATTATTTCTTGGTTTAAGTGCAAGGAGTTATATCAGTGTGATTTTCTTCAAAACTTTCCTCCCTATTAAAATTACTATTCATTTATGTATTACAATACATTTACTTAAATAGTACGTGTTACCACTTTCAATAAATGTGCAAATTTAATTATTTTTTATGGGCAAGTAAGTGGTTTTCTCGTCGCATATTTCTGAATATTTTCCTGTCAATTATAGATATAACGGAAGAAGTATAGAGTAGTTAGAACATTTTATGGGATATGTAAATTATTGTCCATGGACAGAAATGTTGTAATTGGTATTATTGAACCAGTTTGTGGAGTTTTTGCGAATTATAGTCAGAAATCATACAAGAAAACCATTAAACATAACTGCCGTATTACGATTGAGCCAGTTTTTAGACCCCGACTTTATAATTAGGAAATGGAAACAGTATTTAGAACTTCAGATGTAATGCGTAGATTCGAACAGTTCTCAACAGAACAGTAGCTCTAATTATGTCTGAAAGCAAACCATTTCCCGGGGATATAAATCTAAGATTCACATTTATAGTTTAATAACTAGCTTACTCATCTAAGGACTTACAATTAGTGTTGATGCGTAAGTTAGGAATGCTGTTAATATGAGGCTATGATCAAGGTCAGAGATATGGAGGAAGTACTGTAGCTTTTACATAGCCGATGGATGCATCTTCGTGAGAAATACACAGGAACTGATATACAGAAAGTAATGCACGTATTTCCGCGTGCTTATTTCAAAATTAGGCAACAAGTACGCCTGCCGTTTGATACCAGAAGGGTGTGAACGCGATGTCTTCATGAGGGGGAAACATTTAGCTATTAATCTCTTGCATCATCACTAGGGCCCGGATTCGTAGGTTTTAAACTTTTTTTGTTTCGTTGCTAGCTAGCAGTGATATTTTAACATAATTATCCGTTTCATTGTCATGGCAGACACGTAGTACAATCTTATAAAATCTAAAAATGGTTAAGTAAGACTTTAAAAACTAAAAGTGGCTAAAACTGCATTTAATTAAAATGACAAAATTCTTAGTTTATTAAAAGAATTACTTTTTAAATATCAGCCTACATTTTGAATCTTACACATTGCTATCAGTAGGCTACATTTGTAAAAGAAAATCTAGCATTACATTTTGTAATTTTGTCACTTTGTAATCTCATTGTCCCGGTAAAGGAAATCGTTAGTGAACCAAAATCCCCGGATTCCAAAAAAAACCGGAATGCACTTAATCTATTATTAAGAAGCTTACACTTACAGTTTATTCACAGTGTTTGCTGAAGAAAGATTGCCGAAAGCAAAGTATTCTAAAAGTTTGTTGATTCATTGAAAAGCGTTCTTCTTGAGTTGGAATTGGAAATTCTAAAGTTAATTATTTCCTATAAACTGTGGAAATTAAGCAAAAAATTGTCCTATAGTTTTGTGGTTCACAGTAATGGAAATTACACTAAATATAACATTATTTAATATATTTGTTTTAATATGTTTATTGCATATTAAAGTGAAACTTTTTAAAAAATATGTGTGAAAATGATATAAAACTAAAATAAAAGTATTTTAGTATGTCTAAAAAACTAATACAGGGTTTATAAAAACCCAAAACTCCGGGCCCTAATCACACCCACTGTAATTTTGGAATTAAACATATCCTCATTGCATAAATAAATCCCATGCCGTACATTGCAACTTTAGACAAATCATTTGTTTTTTGTTTTGTTTTTTCTTGTTGACATTTTTATGAACTTGGGGTACGCCGTAGCGTAGTGTTTGAGGCGTTGCGCTAACATACCGGAAGGTCGCGGGTTCGATTCCCGATGAGGTCGTTGGAGTTTTTCAATTGACCTAATCCTTCTGGTGTCACTATGGCCCTGGGGTCGATTCAGCCTCTAACAGAAATAAGTACCAGGAGCAATCCTGGGGGTAAAGGCTGCCGGTGCGTAAGGCTGACAACCGTACCACCTCCACGTGCCGAATGTCTAAAATCTGGGAGCCTAAACCTCCTGGGACCCTCTGGGCCTCCATGGCCTTGTACAACAATAACTACGAGCAAAATTTAAATAATGTTTTAGTGAGATAGGCCTATTCCTATATATTTTTATACACATTAACCATGGGTAACATTGTCCTAGATGAGTTATTATACAACGGAAATGGGTTTATGCGATTAATCTTAAAACGATTTTAGTTGGGCGCCGGTAAATGTTTTTAATGAAGTTTCCAATACATACTTTCATGTTAGTCAGAAATAATTCTGAACCGGAGAAAGGACACATCTGTTAACAAACATTTGAATGTGTATTTAAAAAATCTCTCTATATATATATATAAGGCTTTGTCCTGACTGACTGAATGAATGACTGACTGACTGATTGACTGAATGACAGGAATCAACGTACAGCCTACACTATAACAGGTAGAGACTTGGAATTTTGACAGTACCTTCGTTTCATGATGTAGGTGCTCACTAAGAAAGGATTTTGAAAAATTCTGATTCTAAATGCCAAAAATTAAATGTTTTTGAAAATACTTAATCCATTTTTACATAGAATTATCAATTCCAAATCACAGAATATATTGTTGCCAAATGGTATCAGGTGGGCTTGGAAAAAACAATTGAAATGCACTTTTGACAAATAAGAGAAGTTATCAAAATAATTCATGTTATAAATAAATATTACAGAATGAAATCCACTAAAATAATGGAATCACATAACTTTCTCTACCCTGGACATAGAGAAAACAAAACGAGGTATGGTAATGTGTATATTATTATATTATATCGCAGGTTTTTGGAGAGAAAAGTATGAAAGTTATAATGCTTTATGGTAACATAAGAGTGGGAAATTTCCCGCCTCGATATTACAATTTTATGTCACAGGAATTTCTGTTTCTTCTTATTTAAACCTCTACCAGGCTTGTTGTGCACTGTACAAGCGATGGGATGCAACATTCTAGATCCTCTATGAGCCATAAAAAACTATATCAAGCGTTTTCTGAGGGAATAGTTTGAGTGTAATAAGTCGTTCTTCCTATTTCAAATTATAAATGCCAATATAAGGACCTAGAATTTAAAATTGAAAATCCTTCATAAGCTAATTTCCAATTACAAAATACAAAACCCGGGCGACGCCGGGTCTTTTAAGCTAGTATTATATAGCCTACCTGATTTTAATGAAAGTTTGTCTACAAATCTTATCAGCCTAAATAAATGCTGCATTGTCTCGTTCATATCAAACCTTGATTAATATAATTGCAGATTCTCACCTAAGGTCCGATACAGTCTCATATTAACCCATCCAGATTTGAATTTGTATGTTTATATGAACAATCATCAAGTGAAACCATCAATGGGCTCTAAGTTTGAAATCATTGAGGAAAATTTCAGTGCAATAGCTGGTTTCCATAAACGATAATAATAACATGCGGATAAAAATCCTCATATTTTACACACAAAAAAATTAGTTATCAAACAATGTTTTGATGTGATGCACTTATATGTTAGTAGCAGTGAAAAGGTTAATGCTAACCGAGTAACGACTATAAAGACCTTTGAGAAGCAGACGGGAATGGGATTTTATAAAATAAATAGCTAGCATACTTTAAAATGCAGATCAGTCAAAGAGCTATCCAAGTGCTGTAAGAATTTTACGAGATCTCTGACTATTTCTTCTTGATGAAATCCAGTTCGTTTTTATCAGTGAACGTAAAAAAAGGAAATGCCAGCTTTAGTCTATCTGGGAAAAGGAAGCTTATGATGTGACTTACTGATAAAAAGAAACTGTTTCTTTCTAAACCATGTCTTTTCCTCTTGTTACTCAGCCATAGCGTTTTTATATCTTTGCATTCCTTTCATATTATCCTGGACTCGGTCTTCCGTTCATGTTATCTGTCTATTGGTCTTCTCTTTAATACAGAGTGATTCCAGTCCCTCTCTCCTCAGTACTTACATTTCCTTTGAAGGTTTCTTGGTCATCTTCTTATCATCATTTCTTCAATCTTGGATGTAAAAGACCGAAGAAGATAAAAATGAAAGTAAAACTTGACTAGAAAAGAAATCTTGTGAATGAGATCTCGTCTTATATATTCATTCTAAGTGTTCTCAAGCTCTGCCTTTAACTATTTTTGTAGATATTGGATAGCATCGTGATACTTGTCTACATCTCAGGAAATTTTGTTCAGACATTCATCCAACGTAATTTGTAAAAGGCAGGAACGAAAAGGTAAAACGTTGATTTTTTTTAATACCTTAAAGAGCTCAAATTGTGATGATATAAGTTGCAGAATACTGAATTTTCATCTGAAGTTATCAGCTGTTAATTAGTAAGTCCGAAGTTTGTGTGATGTTTGTCCATTCACCCTCAACTAGCAATAATATTTTAGCTATTACTGGAATTACACATTAAAATAACGAATTGTGAATTGTCAATAATAATAATAATAATAATAATAATAATAATAATAATAATAATAATAATAATGATAATAATAATAATAATAATAATAATCATAAATTGGTACACCAAATTGTTAGGAAACGAAATAAGATTAACAATGTGACCCAAATGACATAATACACTTAATACATCTCATGTATAAGCCTAAATCTTCATATTTTTTGGAATGGTTTGTTGTTTGTGGGGGGAAAAAGTATGATCCTTTGGCCTTCGAATTACTTCTTAATGCATTTTTTACAGCAATCAGGGAGAAGTTTAGTTTAAAATTTCTATTCTTAATAGAAACTATAAAATACAAATAAGTAACAAAAAATAAGTAAATTATCAGATAACTTATATGTAAAACTTAAAGAATGTGTGTTTCTCTATTTGTCTTATTCTTAACAAACAATTATTTACATATTGCTGATCGTACGGCTGTGTGTGTGTGATTTTTTTCTTTACAATTTAGGCATATACGTATTTAACTGTCATCGATATTGTTTCTTCATTACTTTTCAGTTTTTAGCCGCCCAGGTCGAACGGAAAGATTTATTATTTTAAGCCAGAGTCCGCCGTCTGAAATTAAGGCTCATAAGAAACTACAATCCTGCTATATATATATATAGCTCTGTGAGCAGAGTGAGCGTAATAAATTCACATGGCGAATCATGACATCATTATTCGGACGTCGTAACTGTACTAACTATTAAAAGATTGAGGTTTAATGAAATTGATATAGCTAAGTAATAACTAATAAGTATTGTAAGCGACAAGAAATATCTCATCAGAAGGTTTTGAATTTTCTGAATTTACAATTCAGTGAACAGACAAAACAGTAAGAAGTTAAAACTTCAATCGAAACTGACTTTGCTAGGAGCGCGGTGTAAAAATAGGCTATTTGTGAACTAGAATATTGTGTCTGTATTATACAGTATCCGTGGTCCACTAGTTAGCATTAGGGGCCTACTGATTGTGGATCTGGAGGCTCGGGCTCAATCCACGATACCTCGGTTTCTTCAGGGAAGTCTGGAACGGAGTACTCAGCTTCTTGAGGACAAATGAGAATCTTCCTCGTTGAAGATGCAGCAGCTGCGGCCACTAATGATGGCCTTGGGAATAAGGTTATTGACTACATTTCCCAATTTACCAATTAATTCTAAGTAAGCTACGTGTGTAAATGACGTTAGGATCGTAGGCACTGTCCCTTCATGTGACGTAGCGCATCGGAGTTTAGTTGGAAGTACGGTATCTATATTGAGGCTGAGCCGCTCTGCTATTGTCTTCTATCTCTCCCACAGTTTTTGCCTCTCCAAATGACCGGTATTATTATAATATATGTTGCACTGGCTTTTTATCGTGATGCATGCATTGCAGCCCAGTGAAATGACAATATTATATTGCCACTGCTGCTGTATTGATTGGTGCAATTAATTGTAGGGTCTGTAATGTATTGTATGATAACGCTTACACCAGCGTGAACATAGCTTAATGTAGTAATTTCCTGCAATAGTGCTGATAATTTATTTGATTTATTCTTCTTTAGCCGAACTGAACCGTAGTCCAGTTTTGCGGATGATTACATAGATAAGTACAATTGCATCAGATTTAGTGATACAATGCCCCTTTTATAAAATGTTTTATTAATTTCTACAATTTATTTTCTGATACATATGTTAATTTATTTTCTTCGATCGTTTTTATTGTAGAAAACATATTTTTGGGAAGCATTTCACATTATTTTAATATATACCTAATGTTTTGTACTATAGGCCTATTAAAACTTGTGAAATTTTTAAATACGTTCTGTTCCAGGATGTTAAATGTCCAATCCTAATTCTAGTCTTCCAGCACAATGAAGTGACATTATTTAAACGATATTATGATATTATTACAGTAGGCTAGTTAAGTCCCGGTACTCAATTTGAAGGTATTAAAAGTCTGAAGACACGATCATATGAGAAATCTTTGAGAAATTATGAGTATTATAAAAATAATTAAATAATTATATCTAATTATATTTATATGACGATATATTGTCTTTTTTAGACTAACTTTGATATGCTGTGTCTTTTGGTAGATCTTGGAAGGGGCAGCTGTACCCGTAGTGTTTCTCTCTAATAGTAATAAAAATAAAAATATTAATATTTTAACTGTAATTTTAAAAATAACTATAACCAAATTAATAGAAATAATAGCAATAATGGACCACCGGCGTGGTCTTGTGGTTAGCGTCGCTGACTAAAAATCCGTCGATCCCCGGTACCTCCTCGGATTTTTCTGAGGTAAGGAGGTCTGGTAGGGGTGCACTCAGCCTCGTGATTCAAATTGAGGAGCTATTTGAAAGAGTAGTAGCGGCTTCGGTCATGGAAACCACCATTAACAGCCGTGGGTGTTGGCATGCTGACCACATGCCCCCCAATCCTGCCGTCTGCCTATGGCAGATGACGTAGCGGTCGGGTGGTAGGCTTTGTCCCCTCTGGGATGTTAGCGCCGCGGAGTTAGTTAATAGAAATAATGATAACAATAATATAATAATTATAATAATAAACATTGGTCCCCAGTGAATTGATAGTGGGATCACAAGCAGCAGATCTCTTATAGAGCTAAGCTGGAACTAGAGAGCTGCCTTGAGCTCTGACAAGCAGTTCATATTAAATGAAGGATATGGCAGAGCCTTCGTGTTTTGAATTCCACATTAGGAATCTCTGATCATTGCGGACTGACTAGCCACCGCTCACACAATATTTCGTAAAATGGCTTGGATTCTGCCTGTAAAAGTAAAATAAATAAGCACCAGGCTTTGAATAAGAGATAGGCGACACTTGTAATAATGTTATTATAAATTGCAGTTGCTTTGTTCATTGATCCTCTGTTCTACTCAAATGATCCAAATTCGAATCCTGGTGAAGCTTTCTGATTTTTATGCAAAGGATATTTTTATTCTGATTTTATTTCCATGTATTTCGATATAAACAACTCGTTGTGAAAGTTATCGTGTAAATGATCTTTTTCGAATTGGCGACATTATATTATTTTTATTACAACTTTGCTTTAATGAAAGAAGCTGAAGATATTCATGTTGCTGAACCTGTTATTTGCAATATCACATTTCAGGAAGAATCTACAGGGATTCTTCGACACTCTGGACTTTTTTAAATTCGAATAATAATAATAATACTAATAATAATTATAATTGAAGTTAATGTTCATAAGAACCAATAGAATTATTACATAAACTCAATTTGTTCCTAAAAATATGCGAATGAAAGAATTGGGCTCTTAAATAACATAAAATGGCTTAATTTGTATCGGTTGATCACAAGATTCGGTAGGTGGTCTTGACATGGGGAAGACGGGAGAACAGTACGCAGAATCGATCTCATCGTGAAACAGTGTAGGAAACCTGACGTGTGGTTGGTGGTTAAAGTGTTGCCGCTGGAGGTACCAGTCACTAAACTAAACTAAACTAATAGCTTGTTCTTCCCTCGTGTGAAGCTATTGGCATCATTGTACCACGCAATCGCAGTAAGTCTAACGATCATAGACAGCCAATCAGAGTGTCTGGGAGACAATCTAAGGGCCGCGTAACATCTGTCGCAACATCGATTAAGCTTTGTTCAGAGTGTCGAAGACCCGAATCTACCTTAAAGTGCTCATTATTTATGACCATCTATGCAAATTTATTCCCCAGGCTAAAAATGATTACGCTGTTAGTCAATAGTTGCGATATGTTAATACATCAGGCATTATTATGGGAATTATTAAGTATCAATAAATCATTATAAATATTAAGTGGACCTCCGAGGTAGTAGGAAACATTCCAAACCTATAGGATATTGCATTGCCCCCAGATGTTGATGCCATAGATAATTTGCCGAAACACTATAATGAAGCAAGCCGAGCCACCGTTTTAAGGCCTGTTGTTGTTTTCAATTTAATTATATCCAATATGTGTGAAATCTGCTTATTCGACACGCCAAGAATTCACCAACACTGCTGCTAAGTTACTGGGATCTACGCGAGAGTGATTTATGTGTTGCACTTATTCATGATACGAATAAGATGCTCTAGTTATACCACGCAGTGTCTTGGAATAACAGGTATCTTCATGTAGTGCCTTAGGTGTTTTTTATGTTTGAATTCTTAACCTCAGATCTAGCCTATAATTACAGGCTTTATTGGTGGTCTCATGTACTAGTTGGTTTTGAGGTTATTGAAGTAAAAAAAAAAAATCTGAGGTGAGACACTGACATGACATTGAAACTGGTGTAGGTTAATGACTGTACTAAAAACATTTCCTATAAGTCTACTGCTTGTTAGAATTGAAATTAGAATTAGAATTAGTTTTATTTTACCTTGTGGAATTAAGGTCATTAGGCCTTCTCTTCCATTCAACCAGGATTATTACAACTTTACAATAATGCTTGTTATGGGAGCCGAATCATGGTGGGCCTCATGCGTTTCTCAACAGAAATATTGTAACAGGGAAACGCAGCTGTGAGGCCTAATCTCATAATCTTCTTGGAAAATAAAGAAACTACCAAGAAACCTGTTTTTAATCATCAAAATTCAAAATTCAAAAAGTTAAGTTTGCTAAGGTATTCGTCACATATGACATCCATATTCGTCATTACTCATTATATTTGCCTATGATCTTAAAGCTGTTTAGAATGACGCATTTTAACCTGTTAACTGCTACATTTTCAATAAAATATCTGTGTTTCACGATAAATGTTTGTAACTCAAAGATAACTATGCTTTTTTTTAACGTAAAGCATTACTAGCCTATATACCAGGGATAGCCACAGCGCGGCTCTTTTGCCGTTCTTTAGCGTCTCCTCAAGAAATCCTCACGAAATTGCTAGTAGGCCTACCTACTTTTTAAAAACTAATTTCTTGTTGACGTTATGAAGAATGGTTGCCCCGTTTCAAGGCTAATTGTGCTTGATGGAGATGGAGCAACTGGAGATTCGAGAGAACGAAGGACTGATGAGTTCTGAGTATTCAGCCATTCAATTTTGGAGAAATGAACTCGAATAAAAGTATCCAAGATGAAAAGAATGTTCTAAAAGATTAATCTCCGTTTTTGGCACAACCTATTCTTGTGAATCGTTAGCATCAAGCTGTTTTAAGTGATGAACACTTAAGTCAATTTGTGCAAACTGCCTTACCTAGTCACCTGCCAGATTTCAAGCAGTTAACTCAAATGACATCCGAAAAAGTGTAATAAGTATAAACACTTAGGCCTAATTCTTGTATCTAATGCATTCCCCCTGGCTGAGTGGTAGAGATGGCCATATGACATTAATTCCGCCAAGTTAAATTAATAAATAAAATAAATCTATAACCGTCTACAACCTATTGATCTATGTTTATAACCTAAACCTGTACTTTACCTGAAACTAAGTGCGTCTCTTCTCAAAGTTCATCCCTTAGATTGCTGCACCTAGTGATGAGCAAATGCAAGACCAAGACCAAGACCAAGGCGGTCTTGGTCTTGGTCTTGGTATTGCACTCTCAGTCTTGGTCTTGGTCTTGCATAGGTAACCCTGGTCTTGGTCTTGGTCTCGGTCTTACACCAGTGGTCTTGGTCTTGGTCTCGGTCTTGCATACTCGGTCTTGGTCTTGTTGCAAGAGTCTTGCAGTTTTCTTTTATGCATCTTACTGTGATCGATGGCGTTTACATTATTTAAAGTTACACCATTTACATGTGTGTTATTGCTTGAAAAAGTAACGAAAGCTAATTGCTTTTAGTTGCTTTGACTAATGTGATGTCAAGCTGTTTGCCGAAACGTCCATGGTGATATAAGCTAGAACAGTAAACTTTGAGTGTAAATTTAAATATTCTCTATTATCCTATTGCAGAACTTTAAACCCAAAATCCACGAGATGCTGTACACTATTTGAGAGAGTAAAATTATTAATATTATATTGTAAAGTTTCAAAATTAACGGCTGTGGGCCCAAGAAGTAATATTAAAAGGATGTGTATGAAATGTTTAAAAGATTTCCGCATAGGAGAGAGGTTCTATCTGGCCTGTTTAAAACTGTATAATATAGTAACAAAACATAACGGCATTGAAGCAGATGCTTTAGAAATTGAGCAATCTATAACAAATCACACAATGTCCCTTCGAAACCCAAACCCATAGGCTGCAATAAATAATATTTATCTTTCCATATACCCTAGTTCTAATTTATAACACATTGTGAACAGATCATTTCTGCACTTTAAAGATTTCCGCTACCCCTCATAAATTACTTTCTACTTGCTTTCAAGTTTCGGGCCTTCAACTAATTGGGTCATAAATAATCATAACTATTCTTCATGCAAGATAATATTTCTAAACCAGGCATTTTCTACTTTTATTATCTTTTCCCATTCGATATGCATCCTTAATTAGAATCAGCTGCAAGAACTTAAACACCCCACCGTTATGTGTCAATAAGAAAATTGTAGTAGTAAAAAAAGGTTTTCAGTGGATGTCCTACCTATCATCAACAAAATGTAGGCCTGTATAGCTACAGTACAATCAGATAAGTAACTGTAAAGTAATAACTAGCAAATACCCGTCAAATAAGTCCCTGTTTTAAATAATCTACGGTTTAATTGTGTTTTATTGAATAATTATGAAGAATACCTGATTTATTTATTTTGAAATTTTCTGCAAGGAGAAAGGAATGAGCTGAATAGCTATGTTATATTTTGTTCAAGTAGACAGGAAAGATTCTATATGTGAGAGTAGGCTATGAATATTAATGATAGGTGTAAAAAAAGATATAATCGTTAATGAAATATGCTACTGAGCATGTTAATAGACGTTTTAAGTTATGGGGGTTACTGTTTAAAGTTTCAAATCCTTAGTCATAGGCCGCCCCATGGATGAGTGGTTAGACCGCTCGCCCTCCACTGCTGGGACCCGGGATCGGATCTCGATGGATCCATGTGGAATTTGTGGTGGACAAAGTGGGGTCGGGGCAGGCTTTCTCGGGGTGCTCCGGTTTCCCCTGCCATATAGCATTCCATCGTTGCTCCATTCATTATAGTATGACCATTTAGATGTAATAAAAAAATATTATAAATCGTCAGTCATAGCTTCCTTTAAACCCAGTGAGAGGTTAGAGAAACTAGTTATTAAATAACTGTATGGCAGAATTTTTAAGTTTTATTGATAAATTATGTGGTCAGTATTTACATTGTACGAAAAATGAAATTTCATATATGACTTAGGGCCTTTATTACATATGTTTGTCTTTCGTACCATAATGCTAGAGAACTATTGCAATTAAACAATTTAAAAATTAATATGGAGTGTTTATCGTGAATTTAACTCCCACCAATTGAAGGAACTTGCTGTATGGAATGCTATTCAGGGAAATCCGTCAGATTAATTGTAAGTTTTCATTGCAGTAATTCGTTTTAACGTAGTGGTGAGAGATGTTGTATACGGAGTTCACATGTATTATTTGAATGGTGCGCTCGATTTTGGATACGGACAGCGCCATGCACCGGGTCTGCTCTCATTGGTTACCGCACGATGAGGCAACCTCTACATTATAGCCCTACCAGCCTTGGGACTACTCCGGCTAGCGACTCTGCGGCGCCTTTGAGTAGTGGTCGCTGGCTCGCTGCATACACAACGGGGCTTTATAAAACTTTTTTCAAATAGCAAGACTGCAAGAGTCTTGCAGTTAGGTCTTGTTCTTGCCAGAGTCTTGCAGGGTTGGTCTTGGTCTTGGTCTCGGTCTTGCATGGCCGGTCTTGGTCTTGGTCTTGCTAACGCTGATACGGTCTTGGTCTTGGTCTCGGTCTTGCATTTTCTGCAAGACCAAGACCAAGACTGCAAGACCAAGACTGGTCTCGCTCATCACTAGCTGCACCCAAAAGTTCAGTAGTTGGCCACCCCTACTACGTACCTATACATTTTACTGTCGACTCTATGTGGGCACATTTAAGCAAATTTTCCTCGCTGGCACGCCACAGCAGTTAAAAGGTTAGACGATAACATTGTAGTGGAAAGTGAAGTCAGACTGAAAATTCGTTGCCATAGCCGGGATTTGAACCAGGATCTTCGGCTCCCCGGGGCACTGCTGTGGCCAATTGAGCTACCATGGCAACTTGCCGGTACAATATTAAATCTTCAACTGACTCACATATCCTGGAATACACCAGGCGTTCTCAATATGAGATACCAATCCAATGGCGACTTACAAACCAAACTCGTAGGCCTAAGTGTTTTAGTGTTGCGTAACTGTGCATCGTATGCAAAGTATGTAACCTGTGGTATTAATATCTTTCACTAGCAGTGTTCCGCGAATCTTCTTTACTCATCAAATTTTCATTTAACAGTCTAAAAGGGAGAGTTAAAATAGTAGTACTTATCTTGAATTGTTCTATTTGAATTAATTAAACATTAATATTTGAAACTATGTTTTAGAAATATTACTTTTTAAAAACTCATGTTTTAAAAAACATAACTTTTTGGCAAATTCAATCAATATTTCTTATTTTATATCCCTATGGGACACCTGTATTCATGGCAAATTCAATCAATATTTCTTATTTTATATCCTTATGGGACACCTGTATTCATGGCAACTAGTATAATCTGATTTTCTTGCAACGCCATGGGAACTTGTTTAATGAGCCATTGTGGAAATCTAGCATCAGAATTATTTATGAAATGCACACTACTTGAGTGTATTGGCTGTACAGTAGTACATTAATCATGACGATTATCGATTTGACACACTGTTAATTACCGTCCGCTCGTTAAATGCTAACTTGATTTATTGCTACCGCATTGTTCCGGCTGATCAGTCAACGGAAGCAGTCTGACCATTACCGCGAATTCCTCTCGGGGTTTTTCAATATGCGGCTCGCGGCGTCATTCAGTTTAAAGTTGTTAGTAAGGTTATCTGTAGTGAAATGAATCAAATTAATCTGAATATTAATAAAATGGCTATCGAAAGACGTCTTATATTGTTTCTGTGATTAGTTTGGCTACTAAACTCAATTAAAAATGTCCTGTATATTCAAGTTATTCACGTTTTGAGAAATATGAAACATGTTAGCGTAATTCCCAGAGTCTGAGCTTGTGTGTGTGTGTATATATATACTGTAAAGTATTTGTATTTAATATACTTTTTAAAATCTTATTGTTCAACGAATAAATGTACGAAATAAAATTGTACTATCCTCCTGGCTTAGAAATTAAGTTCCCTTGAAATTACAGAATAGCCTACTCTACGTTTATAACCTACGCCTATACGTAGGTACTATAACACAGAGTTATGTTACTACTATTAATAGTAAATATAACAATAATAATGTTTTGTGGATTAACAAGAGGTTATGGTTTTTCCCACTGCTATGGCGATGTTAATCTTGCTCTTTACTATTCCAGGATGTGCTACAGTTAACATTAGAGTGCAATTTGAACGTTGTCGTAGTTCATTTAAAGAACCATTCCAAGTTATTTATAGTTTATTATAAGCAACATTTTAAAATTCACTGTCGTACCGTAGTAGAACTAAACTTGTATGAGAAACAAGTCACTGTATAAGCGGAAAGTTTCCATAAAACTATTCCTATTTGACTACAAAGATAACCTTTGAAAATGAAACTTCAAGATTAGCTTATAAGATTAGGTTCGACTCAGGGCCAGCTTTTCCATATATGCTAGTTAGGCAGCCACCTAGGGCGGAATTTTTTTAGAAACATTTGGTGGCGGCAAGATTAAGATTAAATGAATTCAATCTATTTTTTTTATTTAATCCCCATACTATCTAGATATGTTATGTTGTCTTCATAAATACAAGTCTTTCTCAAATTAGGCCAATTGAAGTCGATATTATTTAATTACATACCAATACCAGGCTAGATAACGTGAAATTCTACGTTTCATCAAAATGGTAAAAAATGAAATGATTGAGGGTCGCCGAAATTGTATTTTCTCGCCTAGGGCGCCAAAATGCATGGTTCGAGTATTGCAGAATAATGTATCTTAAACGATTGCGTTTTTTTTTTAATGTATCTTAACGATTGCGTTTTTTTTAAATAAATGATAGGCTTATCATTCATAGAAAAGTTCACAGATCTGAATAGAGAATTCCTGTTAAATATCGCTGAAGTGAACGGCGACAAAGGCCTATCTAGGAATGGTTCAGTAAAATGAAGCCCGGTATATTCTTGGAATGGAGCTCACTGGTATTCAGCTGGAAAGAAAACTGGGCTGGGTTAGACACGTCTCTGCAAAATAAATCATGAATCAGCATGCAGTAGAAGCGATGCGTGGAATTTTCGAGTGAATTGGGATCACTTTTAATGCTGATATCTTCACTGAATTAACTCCATGGTGAACAAGTGAACCGAGTGGCATTTGTTTTGTGCGCCGTCATCATTAAACTTGTTTGATGTATATTCAGAACGTTTTGGGAATCTGAGAAATGACATTGCTAGTTTCGTCATAGACTATTAATAGTCTATGTTTTAAAACTTTTTTGTTCTTTTTCTTATTTTGTTATCATTATCTTAAATTTTATTTTAAATCCGAAAGTTTTGAATTGAAAGTGTTTTTCGAAGTTTCAAGATAATTGTGAAATTTCAGAATATCTTCTGTCAAAATTACAATATTTTTAAGCATAAGCTTTACAATAACCACCAAGAAAATAGGTTTGCCCTGGTATAGGAGCGATGTAATGTGGAAGCGTATTTAAGTCATAATACAAATTTTTAACTTAGCTATGAGAGTAATTTGAAACCAGAACAAAAGGATAGGATAAAATTTAAGAAATATATCTATAGGCCTATGTATGTAATTTAAATTAAACTATTATAAATTGAATAATTTTTTACATAGACTAAAATAAGTAAATATTAAATACAATATCATTTTACAGCAGTTGCATTGTTTTCCCATTTCAATGTTGGTATTAATGGTCACGCCACACATTTTAAATTTCCATTTTTTTTTATTATTATTTATTTAAATAATTTTCACGAAATTGCATGATTTGACTACATCCCAATGTTAAGTCTCGTTCAATCAGAAAAAAAAAATAGAGTGAAGGTGAAATTATCTTGCAAACTGAAGGAGACGATAAAGTAGGCTAATACGAAAACCAGAACAACTCTACTACCGACACGTTTTGTGATCAAATGAACTGTAAATTGGATAAACGAGTGTAAAATTTAGAGGAAGTGGCAACGTTGGGATGAAGGTTGAACATGTTAGTCGAGAAATTACCCATCTTCGACATAAGATGTAAACAAAATTTGCGCAACATTTCTCCTCTAACAGACCTAGGCCTTTCTGTAAGTTAACAACCATACCATCTCCAATGCAGCCAGTGCCATGTTGCCAACTCATACATTACTGCGGAGACATAACAGTTTATTCTTTTAAAATTCAATTCATGTCTACACGAAAACCGTACTTATTATTGAAATACCACCAGAGGAAAACATAGCTCTTTGTTAGATTTTATATAATTCTTCAATACAGTATAAATTTGGAAATGTTAGTGAGAATATTTACCGTTATAGAGTTAGGATTAATTATTACCTATAATCTAAATTTTCGAAAGCACATTAATAACATAATAGCCTAGATTAAACGTGGGCGGTTGGGATTTATTTTTCGTAGTACCAAAAATATTGAAGACAAACATGTTTTACAGTTAGGCCTACTTTATAATAGTTTTATACATAGTAAGTTAGAATATGCATCGATTATATGGTCACCATTGTATGTATGTATGTATGTATATATATTAATATTTATATATTATATAATATATATTTTATTTATATATATTAACACGTTTTCACAACCTTAATCTTTATTTGTAAGTGAAACCAAGTACCGGTATATCATCTCAATCTACAGACCTTTCTTTCACTTTTCCACATAGTCTCCGTTTTTTGCACACATGTTTCCCATCGTTCTGCAAGTTTGAAAATACCATTTGCGATAGAATTCCGTTCTAGCTGCCCGTAGACATTGATGCAAACGTTTATTGACCGAGGACCACAAACATTAGAGACGAACCATTGCCCAAAACCTTCTTCAGAGATTTCGAAATGAAGGTGATGAATTTTTGAAGAGTATTATGACTAGGGCCCGGATTTTTATGTGCTAAAAAACTTAAAAATATTTATTTTTTATGTGCTAAAAATGTTAAAAATATGTGCTATAATTTTAAAAATATGTGCTATAACTAAAAAAAAAATTCTGAAAAAGAAACAAAAACACCAGAATGTTCGTAACTTGCTAGAACAAATTATATTGAAACTCGCCAACATCAGATGTAAAATGCTGACAAGAGTTGCAGTGCACAACAAATGTCATCTCCAGATTATGGATCCTTGTCTGTTATCCGAGAATAATGCCTTATATTGAGAAAAGGAATGTTCTACATCACACGATGTTAACCTTGCATATTTAAAGAGGGGTATATCACTAACACACACACACAATCAATTCAATTATGTTTTGGCCTGCCAAAACTTGAGCGACTTTGCCACCATTTTTCCCAATCATACCTTTAAATTTTGTTCTTAGAACTTCTATTTTCAAACCTGAGATAGCGTTAAGTTGCCTTTCAACGTATTGTATTTCTTTAAGTGAATTACGCAATGTTGAGATTGGGTTGGGTTCTATTCTTCCCTGATAATCACTCTCACCTCAGTTCAAGTGAAGCATTTGTGTTGAATTCTTTCGAGATACAATTTTTTTTTGTAAAATGTTAACAGAGAATGAGGAAAAGTACTAAAATATTTATTTATGGAGAATATATCGAAAATATTTATTCACATAACTTTTTTGTAAAACATGTGTTTTTATGTAAAATAAAATTTGGAATTTGCGGTTGTCAGATCTTGATATGAGCATCAGGATAAAAAAATTACATAAAAAATCCGAAAAAATACTAAAATATGTATTTATGGAGAAAATATCGAAAATATTTATTCACATAACTTTTTTTGTAAAATATGTGTTTTTATGTAAAATAAAATTTATAATTTGCGTTTGTCGGACCTCGATTTGGATATTAAACTTTGTTTTAGGAATGTACGCATGAGGAAAAAAAACATTTTTTTACATACAAATCCGGGCCCTAATTATGACTGGCGGTGAAAGCTGGTTCCATCATTATGAACCTGAAACAAAACGACAGAGTGTGGAATGGCACCACTTGAATTTCCCAACGAAGAAGAAAGCGAAGAAAGCGCATTCTGATTGTAGGGAAAGTTATGGGGAGCGTCTTCTGGGATGCACAGGGTTGCATTCTGGTTGAGTTTCTTGAGCCTGGACAAACCACAAATTCTGCCCACTACATCCACTTTTGAAGCTTTTGAAGCTCCGTCGTGCATTGCGTGATAAAGGTCCTGGAAAGAAGATCATCCTTCAACAGGATAATGTGCGTCCGCATTCTGCCCTTGTCACTATGGAGCAGATCAAGATTTGGGTGGGAAACACTTCCACATCCTTCCTACAGTCCCGACATGGCACCCTCCGACTACCATCTTTAAGGTTTTGTGAAGGAACCGATGCGAGGCCAACGCTATGAGACACTGGAGGATATTCGGCAAGCAGAGCGTCAGTGTCTACGGGCAGCTGGAACGGAAATCGATCGCAAGGGTATTTTAAAACTTGCAGAACGATGGGAAGCATGTGTCCAAAAAACGGAGACTGTGTGGAAAAGTGAAAGAAAGGTCTGTAGATTGGGATGATATACTTGGTTTCATTTACAAATAAAGATTAAGGTTGTGAAAAAATGTTGCTCACGACTTTCAGTATATATTGTAAAAAATATGGTCGATCTGGTTTATTTGATAGAATTTCTTATAATGCTTTATTAAACAAATTTAATGTTGTAACTCGATTCGTAGCACAACAATGATTCTTATATAAAATTATCAATGGCATAATTAAAAGCAATGAACTTTTAAAGCGTTTTAATTTGAATATAGTAGCCTACAACCACATCTAAGAAGAAAAAGTATTTATTATTATGTTCCTGTTATTAAGTCAAACATGTTAGAATATTCACCTTTAATTTAAATGTGTAAAAGAAATATATATCCTACATATATATATATATATATATATATATATATATATATATATGTATGTATATTATTCTCTGTCACTTCAAAATGCTATTGTGGATTTTAGTTTATCATTAAATCATTACTTAGGATTTCTTCATGAAGTGTTATATATTCCATATAGCCTAGTTTGACTTAGTTTATGCGTAGTTTGTCTTGTTAAATTAATTGTTTGACTTAGTTTATGGTTTGTCTTGTTAAATTAATTGTATTTTTTTTTACAATTGTCGTTCATTTATCTTCTTCTTTATCTTCACACATTTACTAGCCTATATAATATATGATGTACAACACTACGCCAACTGTAATTGGGATTGACTCCTGTAGTGGGCAGAATAAATTATATACATATATAAATAAAATCAGAAATCAATAATCTGTATTCAGAAATAATCCAACTATGTTATACTTTTTATTACAAACGACATGAACAATTCACTGTGAAAATCTACAGATTTATTTCACTTCCATTCTGTGTACTTAACTCCCGACGTTTCCTAATCTCGGGAGTAAGAATAACATTGAGTGGTGTGTACTTCAAGAAGTCCTATAGAATGTAGAGAATTCCCTCCGAATTTGGAAAAACGCAATTTGCTTATCCTCTGAATAGCCCCTTCTAGAATGCACGTCAGTTATACTAAAATACACAATGTTGACTTTCGTAGGGGAAAAAATGGAATATCTGTAGGTTCAAACAGATACATGCAAGGCAAACATGTCAAAATAAGGAAAAGAGATATTTCTCCGGTGCGTGGGTTCGGAATTTATATATCTCGCTCCATATCGTATTTTATTTTTGTCTGATGAAACTTATTGGTCTGAGATTAGATAACGTGATATCCTCGTTTCTCGTATTTTTCTAATATCAACCTCTTGAAAAGACTTCATGTGCCATATTCTCCATCTAGTCCATATAGGAAAAAGTCCATATATTCCCTTCCTTAAGTAATCATTCTGAAGATAGGTTACGGCTGTTGTGTAGGCTAACCATCGGATCTTCGTTTCCTGGTTTCTGATTTCTTGCTTGAAAAGTAAAACCAGTAATAGCTGTAAATATCGCTTTAAGTTGTGAAAACGGCACTTGGATGCAAACAGAAGTCTATTAATATGTGAATAGTTAAAATTCATTCTAGAGAATCATACTAAAATTCTCTTAACTTACGAATAAAGATAATATATGTATATATATAATTATATATATAATGCTTTTTCCATTGTGTACAGAGCCACTGTACTGAAGAAACGTTGATTAATTGCTGTTAGCATATTATCTCGTTTCCAATCAGCTACTCAAGGTCGGAAACTTTCCGGTCGAATATTAAGAATAAATTATCGGTCTTTCACTCGGGCAGGGTTGGGCGAGTAGTATTTGTACATATTCTACTCGTAAAATACATTCATATTTTTGTCAGCATTCAAAGGAATTCATGCCGCTAAGCTAAATGGCGTGATAGGCTACCAATAAATAGTCAAAGAATGTTGGCATTGAACATTTTAAAACAATTTGTTTGCCATAGCTCTGACGCTTCGAAACAATATTATTCATATTTATTTCCTCTTCCCGTACCATAGGTATAAGATGTTGTATGGTGCTCCACCCGAAATTCGATGTTGAGTTTTTAAAATTAAGAATATGTATTTAGATACAATTTTATTTGCAGACGACCAGGTTCTAATTTGTAGTTCAGAGGATAATCTACAAAAAGTCATATACCAATTAAACAATTTGAGTAAAAAATATGCACTAAACATCTCTCCTGATAAAACAAAAATTTTTGCATTTCAAGGACTCTACATAATTAGAGCAAAAATTATATTAGAAGGAAAAACGATAGAACAAGTAAATCAATTCAACTATTTAGGCTGCAATGTTTCGTATATAAAAAACGAAGATGTAACAAATAAGATTTCCAAATTTAACTATATATGCGGTACAATAAAAAGAAACCTTAAAGCTACCAGGATAGAAACTAAATTAAAGTTTTATAAAGTAATGGCAGTACCCATGTTGTTGTATGGTTCGGAATGTTGGACGCTGCGTAAAAACGAAGAAAGAAAAATAGAAGCCGCAGAAATGAGATTTTTAAGGAGTATTGCAGGCTATACATTGTTAGACAAAAAGAGAAATTAAGATATAAGAAAGGAATTGGGTATTTTTAAGTTAAATGAGAAGTTACGCCAATATAGAACCAACTGGAAAGAACACATAGAAAGAAAGGAAGATTACCGCATTCCACAACTGTTACTAAATTACAAACCCATAGGCAAGAGAAACATTGGCAGACCGAAGAAGAGATGAATCCAACAATTGAGTAATGCATGAGACCGGAACAAGCCTTCTGAGGCTTAATCCCTGAAGATGATGATGATGATGATGAGTTTTTAATATAAATATACGTCTTGAGGTATCCTGAATCGAAAAATGCTATTTTAAGAACCATGCTTGTGTGTATAGTAGTCTGTGTGTATGTGAACAGTCTAGTTCGAGAACGAAAAACCCTATAATATATATAATGTGAAGTGAGAAACGTGTATGCTTAGCGTAACGAAAAGTATGTGAATGCATTACTTTGGATTGTGCATCCTTCATTTTTACAACTATTCCGCATGAAGATAATGTAATTTTTTACCATTTCTCGGAATATATTCTAACTGTTATGCTTAAATTTCCTACAGGAACTAAGTAATATTCATAATCATATTATATGGCATGTTATGTGTTTTATTGTATTAAATTAAGACAAAAACTTTCATTTGGGAAGAAGAAGTTATGTGTTTCACATGAGATTTTTTATTTCATGCTTCATGGAATAATATGAAACCTGTGATGTATCAACAGGTGGCCTTGACTTGATCTGGTATGGCTTGATAATAGTGGGAATATTTTTAATAGTATTTAACTTATTTGAATGATTTCAAGGCGTAAGTTACATCAATTACAGTTCACTCTACTATCTGGAGTTTATACAAGTGTTGGTGAGCTTCTTGTTCGAGTAAATATTGGAAAATACTTAATTTTGCATCTTGCATTCTTGGGCTATGTTTTATCAGGTTGTTTATTCCACTTAGTTACCAATTTGCATCATGAAACAAACCCATTTATATTAATTTTAAACTCATAAAGATGATGATGAATATCACACAGCAAATTTATGGAAGCAAATTAATCCACATTTCATATCAGCAACAGTACTGACGGTCCCACAGCATATTAAAAGAGGATTATTATATGATTTGGATAGATGAATAGAAGAAGATGTGTGTCCACGCTAGAGGGATCGAGAAGTAAATGCTCGCCAGTTAAAACGAGATAAGGATATTGCTGCATTCTGCATATGACAGGAAAGGGAAACTCTCCGAGATTGTGCAACAATGTGTGCAACAATGTTTTCAGACCCCTCCATGCGCATGCGCGTCAAGAGCTTTTGTCTCGAAATGTGGACACCGCAACAGAAGATTCAGTGCAAGTTATGGCTAGCAGAAGAGAAATCTGTTACTCGGGTGCAACGCCGTTTTCGTCGTACGTGGAATGTGGATCCACCTGGTCATAAAGCGATTCTCCAATGGGACAGAACACTCCGAGAAACAGGTTCTTTACTACCGCAAACCGGCAAACATGCAAAAGTGTCTGCGAATGAGGTAAATATCGAACGTGTGAGAACGCATTTGCAAGGAGTTCAAGGAAGTCCATCCGAAGAGCTAGTTCCGAACTTCAAATTCCGAGATCAACGATTCACAAGATCTTACACAAGCGACTCCATTTGACTGCCTACAAGATCGAGCTTCATCACCACATAAAGCCAAATGATCGTCAGCTTAGGGCAGATTTTGCAGCTGAAATGCTGCTTCGAATTGAAAATGACAACACGTATCTGGACAAGATTGTTTTCTCGGATGAAGCAACCTTTCATTTATGCGGCAAAATCAATAGGCACAACTGCCGGATATGGGGTTCAGAGACTCCCCATGTTATTCAAGAACATGAGAGAGACACGCCTAAAGTGAATGTCTGGTGTGGACTGACGAGGAACTCTGTCATTGGACCATTCTTCTTCTTAGAGGCTACAGTCACAGGACATGTGTATCTTGACATGTTCCAGAACTTCGCCATAGACCAATTTCCCCCAGGATCGATTTTCCAGCAAGATGGAGCACCGGCCCATTATCATCGACATGTGCGTAACTTCTTGGATGAACGTTTCCCCGATATGTGGATCGGAAGAGGAGGACCCCTTGCCTGGCCACCCAGGTCACCCGATTTGACCCCTTTGGATTTTTTTTCTGGGGATATGTTAAGGACGTTGTTTATCAAGGAGACAGACCAAGAAATTTGCAGGAACTGAGGAGCCGCATCACAAATGCAGTAGCTCTTGTGACTCCACAAATGCTAGAGAACACTTGGCGGGAAGTTGAATACCGTTTAGATGTGTGCAGAGCCACAAAAGGTGCACATATCGAGTTGTATTGAACATCATCTGAAACTCGGTCAGTTTGTATCAAGTAACAGTACAAGTTTATGTTACCAATACATTCTGTTCACTAGACATTATCACTTATTGATAGACGAAAGCTCTTGACGCGCATGCGCGTGGAGGGGTCTGAAAATATTGTTGCACAATCTCGGAGAGTTTCCCTTTCCTGTCATATGCAGAATGCAGCAATATCCTTATCTCGTTTTAACTGGCGAGCATTTACTTCTCGATCCCTCTAGCGTGGACACCCTGTATATCTTTTGTAATTTGTCATTCCTACCATGGAGAGCCTTACCAATCCTCCTTTAAGTACTCCTAGCGGAGTACCTAGCCAAGATAACACATGTGGTCAGCCTTGCCCTCACTGTGGGAAAATATACAAGGGTACTCATGGCGTTAGTATTCATATCAGTCGAGCTCATCCTCAGGAACAGAGAAATAATATTGTGAATAGGCAGTCAAGTAACATTAAGACTGCTCAGATAAGTGCTGAATTGCCTACAGAACACGGAAACGAACAGACTGAAGATGATTACTCTTCAGTAGAAGACAACAATTTGAAGGTGTATAAAGAAAATCTGGAACAATGGAAGTCAGAATTTCTCACAACCCTTAGTGATGAACAATTTTGCAGTAGGGTTGAAGAATTCACAACCTTCTTATCTCAGGCCATTCACCTTTTGCCTGGACCAAAACATCCGGCAGTGCGGTATTACGAAGCTCGTAAAAAGAAGAAGGCATACAATAACCAAAGGGAATATAGTAAAAGTAGTAACCCAGAAAGAGCCACCAAACGGGACAGGTTAAAACGACAACAAAGATTTGATTATCAGAAGACGCAATATTTGTATTACAACCAAAGAAGGAAAGCAGTAAGAAATGTTTTGAATGATAACCGCAATGTCTGCCGTGTTGATGTTAATAAAATTCATCACCACTTTTCCTCGCTGTTTTCTATACCAAATGAAAGCGAACGAGATGTATATCCATCCAATGTTTCTGACGCTGCTCGAGTCAGTTTGGATGAAGCAGAAGATATACTAATTAGCAAGCAAGAGATATCTACAGCAGTCAGAAGAATTGCAGTCGACACAGCACCTGGTCCTGACCATGTTCTTTTGAGAGCTGTAAAAGATGACACTTGCTATGAGATCATAGCACTAATTGCTACAACAATGGCAGCCCGCAATCTTGTTCCGGAATGTTTAAGAAGAGCAAGAACAATATTAATCTTCAAAGGTGGTGATAAGACAGACCTGGCCAATTGGAGACCTATTACCATCTGCTCGATTGTGAGAAGAATCATCGAGCGTGTGCTTGATAGAAGACTTCAAATGTATGTATCGTTTTGTGAACATCAGCGAGGGTTTACTAACTCCCCCGGCACACATATTAACACGTCTATTTTGGAATCTCTTCTCACGTCAGCTAAGAAACGTAAAACAAACCTTGCCTTGATCTTCTTAGACATTAGCAAGGCATTTGATAATATTAGACATGGCCATCTTGAGAAAAGTCTCTCATCACTTAATATACCATCTAAATTATCAAAACTTATAGTCTCTTTGCAAATAAATAACATTACGCAGATATGGACTAACAATCAAAAGACCAAGCCCATTTCAATAAGAAGAGGAGTGTTACAAGGATCGCCTCTGTCACCTACTTTGTACAATCTAGTGACAGACCATATCCTACATGAACTGTCTTCCAATGAAAATGCTGAGGATTTTGGTTATTCTATACTGCCAGGTCTCCCTAATATAACTGTCATGGGATTTGCAGATGATACTTTAATAGTAGGCAATAATGAAGAATCTGCCAAGAAACTTGCCGATATAGCCATTCAAAGGTTTCTTGAAATAGGCTTGGCTATTAATATGCACAAATCAAAATCTATTTCAATTACTAAAGGCACTATAAAGTATGATGATTTCGTTCTAGACTCTGGACAAGTCATTCCTTCAATTGCACCTGATGAGACTATCCGCTATTTGGGTGTCAACTATCATCATACAACGGTTTTTGACCCAAAAGCAGCGATGAACGATCTTAAAAATAAATTTGATGCCTTAGCTTCCTCCTCTTTTATTACAACCATACCAAAAATTTAACATCTTGAGTACTTTTATATGTCCATCATTGATTTATAAATTTCAGACTACACCATTAAATAGAATACCAGTCAAATTTCTTTCAGACGCTGACGTATTAATTCGAACAACATGTAAAGAGATACTTCAACTCCCAACCGACACCCCTGATAGTATGATGTACTCAGCCAAGAGTTATAAGGGATTAGGACTCTTTAAAGCATCGTGGGAGGCATATTTACAATTCATTAATTCCTGCCAAAGTCTCATGAATTCTAATAACATCCACATAACCCACACAAGAGACTTGAACGATGAAGTTAACAGAAGTCTCGAAAAACTTAATCTGCCATCAGATGGAAGACCTGCCTGGCTTAAAGTTCCTTCCATACGGACGCAACTCCGAAATATGGAATTTGAAACTTGGTGTTCTTTGCCCCAGAAAGGAAAGGGTGTCATCCTTTTTAAAGAATATACGCCATGTAATAAATGGCTTAGTAAGCCCAAACGATTGACGAGTAGTGAGTGGAAGGATGCAATTAAGATGACAGCGAATGTATGTCCAGTTCGTGCTCTACCAGGCAGGTCCCAAGACGGTCACCATTGCCGTCGTTGCGGCAGTGAGAAAGAAACTCTTGCTCACGTCTTGGGTGCTTGTCCTTATGGAGAAGTGTTGAGGAACAGTCGCCATCACAAGATCCGAACATTAATTGCAAATGCTCTGCGGGAAAATCATCATCAAGTAGCTGAAGAGGTCTACGGTGTTTCTGAAGGTGGCTTTTCTAGAAGAATTGACATCATCGCCATTCCACCGGGCTCAACCAATGGATATGTAATCGATCCTACAGTCAGGTTTGAAACAAGTAGCACCCAACCTGCAGAAGTTCATGCTGAAAAATGTCGTATCTACGAACCCACCATCGCATACTACAAAGGAAAATACTCCCTTTCTTCTATTACCATCTTTGGCCTGATGGTGGGTGCAAGAGGGACAATTCCTTCATTCTTTGTAGATTTCTGCAGATTCTTCCGTCTGAACAGCATTTTAATAAAAGAAGTGTCTCTGACAGCCCTGAAAGGTTCCCTCTCTATACTCAGGAATCACTTATATTCCTAAATTGTATATATTTGTCTTCAATTTTCTTCTTTTTTTTCTTGTTTCATAAGTTTTCTTGATATATGTGAGTTATTCTTAATGTTTATTGTAAATGCTTGTAAACACTTCTTTGTGGTGCAAATCGTTTTATTTTATATTACGCTTTGTCTTAGGGCAACCCTTAACTGAGGGAAGCTGAATGTAAATAAACATTAATATATATTTAAATTTAAATAATTGTTATGAGTCTTGCAAGGAATAAAAACAAAACAACTTTTGGAGAATGTCATGTAGCACAAATATTTCCCATTAAACAGTCAGTAATGGAGCAAACACACAGTCATTATCACTGAATAGGCGCCTTCCTGATTTATATTTATTCCCAACGCCAATGTGTCTGTTTTAATTTATCACCGCTCGAAGCTTGTTCGTAGAAGCGAGCAAAAAATGTACATAAATCTAGCGAATATTGATGGAACGAATCGTAATAAGCTTGTAATACAATTAATAATTATAGTGATTATTAAAAATGTGTTTCTCCTGTCGGTAACACATGGTGGATTATAAATTAATGTCTATGTACTTTTCATACTGAAAACAAACATGGGTGCAATCAAGCGGGAGTATTAACGGAAAATTGTCGTTCTGCAAACAAACTTTGATATTGCCATTGATTCATGTCCTGTGTTTTACACTGTTTTATTGCAAGTGAATGCATGTAAAGCTTCATTTACCAGAACATTAGAGTTTTAGGTTATATTTTCTATACTTGAAATCATTTTAAAGTAGTCTTGATAACCACTGTTAGGATTTTTATGAGCGGATTTCATAGGAATAAAGTCAGAGAAATGGTGCTAATACAGCACAAGAAAGAGGAAAATAATATAATATTATCAGGGTTAGGAAGTTCATGCTCTAAAAACTCTTGTAATATGCATGCAACTGTGCCTTTAAAATTTGTGAACTATGCTCAAAAATATGCAATGAAATGTCTAAATTTAGCAGTGAATTCATGCAAACTTACTTTTATTGTTGGGTAGTATATCATGCCCTTTTCTCAACATCCAAAGTATGGGATGAATGACTAACGTACAATTCCCAAGGAAAATGTTTTCCTGTTGTCTCAAGATCAATAAAATTCAGTTTGAAAACTTTAAACCTCACGCATTTCTTGGTTTCACCACAGTATAAGTATTAATACAGTACAGAAACTCAGCCCGTTTTTCTGCCAGCCGAGCATGCGCGCGCATTTACTAGCGATCGTAGCGGCCATATAGTAAGACTACAGAAACTACTCCGGGAAGTATGTAAATAAATAGGAGTGTTGTATTTATTAGAACACGCTATATTCGAAAGGACCTTATTATTCTGCTGTAAATTTCAGTAATAATAAAAGACAAAATCCTGAATTGCATTTCTTCACTTTCTTGAAACATCCAGAAAGGTAAGAACGAAAATAAGTAATATTTATTGTAGGTCTACTGGCTTACTCGTGATTCTGGTGTGGTTATGTTTCAAGTTACTTTAATGTAATATTTTTATATTTTATTCTGTTGTAATGATTTCTGGTGTATAAAATAGGTCATTAATGGTCGACAAGAAAACCTAGTAACAAAATATGTAAAATATTTGAGTGAAAATTACCGTCTATGCTTGACACACGCCGAAAACAGTTTATGAATTCCTATAAAAACTCGTTAATTAAAACTGCTGTACCGACGGTGTCTTCAATTCCAAATGCTCCTGAATTTTTTGTTTTGTTGAATGAAGTCCATCCTGCAGTAATTGACGCTACATAGACCTACGATAAATTGAAGTTGTATATTGCCATATAAGCCAAAGAATCAAAATACACTGTCAGCAATGACGTGCAGGATGAACAACGTGACAGACCTATAATATAATTTACGTAATTAATATGTAGGCTATTTATTATCATAATTTGAATTATAAATTATATTAAAGGGCAATGATTTTAAAGGAAAAATACTAGGCCTAGGTACAGTCCTTAACAGTAGCCTATTTAGGTATTGTTTACCTCTTCTTAACTAGAATATAATACATTATCTGTTTTATTATTTCTTAAATTTAAAATTAGATTTGCATTAAATAAAAATATTCTGTATTTTTCTCTTTTAACATAACATATTTGCGATGTGTTTATGTATTTTCCGAAGCCATTTCATATGATGAGAATGTAGCTTTACTCAATCTCCGCATGGAGCGCTAGTGTCGTCCAGTCAACATGTTGTCATAGGACTTTTAACACACAGTTTCTTTACTGTATTAATACTTATACTGTGGTTTCACTTTCGGCACAGTTAAATCTTCCTGTTTATATCACTTTTTCACTAACCACTGCTTTATTTTCTAGACATTTCTTTTTGTGTAATATATTCCACCAAGGCTTCAGACGAGAATAAAATAGTATTTTATTTTGCATTTGAGTGTTAGAATATAAGTATAGTCTTACTTTCACTAAAATATGGTGGAATAATTTAAACTGACACATTTGTTCATGTGCATATAGAAAAGTAATAAAATTATAGTAGGCTCATCTTAAGTAACAGAATTATTAAGTGCCAGTATGGTACTTTATGAGATTGTGTGTGGGGACGAAAAATGTCTGTCCGTCTGTCTGTCCGTCCGTCCGTCCGTGTGTCTGTACGTGCGATAACTCAAATACGCTTTGTCGAATTTTAATGAAACTTGGTATACACGTTTATAATGTCCATGGGAAGAACCCTATTGATATTGAACCAAATCGGTTCACCGGTACCGGTGTAATGCCCAATTTAGTGCCTATTTTAATAGATTATGGCGCCTTTCTAATACGCTGTATCGGATTTCCATGAAACTCGGTATACTCATTTATGACGTTCATGAAAAGTGCCCTATTGAATTTGAACCTAATCTGTTGACCGGTACCGGAGTAAACCCCAATTTAATGTCTACTTTAAAGGCGCAATAACTCAAATACGCTTTATCGTATATTTATGAAACTTCGTATACGCATTTATAATGTCCATGGGAAGACGTCTATTTATAATAGATAAAATCGGTTGACCTGTTTCGGAGTAATGCTCAATTTAGTGCCTATTTTATGGTAATATACGTATTCGAAAGAATTTATAAAAAAAATGAAAATCAATTATCTTGACAACACTGCCTATTGTTTTACTGTTATTAAGTGCCAGTATGGTACTTTATGAGATTGTGTGGGGGACGAAAAATGTCTGTCCGTCCGTCCGTCCGTCCGTCCGTGTGTCTGTACGCGCTCTAACTCAAATACGCTTTATCGAATTTTAATGAAACTTGGTATACGCGTTTATATTGTCCATGGGAAGAACCCTATTGAAATTGGACCAAATCAGTTCACCGGTACCGGAGTAAAACCCAATTTAGTGTATATTTTAAAGGCGCCATAACTCACATACGCTTTATCGGATTTTCATGAAACTTGGAATACCTATTTATAATGTCTATGGGAAGATGTCTGTTGATATTGGACCAAATCGGTTGGCCGGTACCGGAATAATACCCAATTTAGTGCCCTTTTATGGTATCATATAAGAAAAGGCGCGGTAACTCAAATACGCTTTATCGGATTTTCATGAAACTTCGTATACTTATTTATAACAATCATGGCAATAAGCCTATTGAATTTGGACCTAATCGGTTGTCCAGTACCGAAATAAAGAGTAATTATCAGTCAAATTAATTATAATATTTTGGTTCATTTCTAAGCATTTTGATTGGCTCGCGGCCAACCAATCAGCGGGCGAGTCCCGTAACTAAGGTAAATATAGGGGAATTCTGGAACAACCCTTCAATTCCTGTCGAAACCTTCTTTAGTAAAGGAGGGTAAAAAGAAGGCACCTTCTTCAAATGCAAAATCAAATTCTCGGTTCTTTCTTATAGCGTCATCAATTAACGACAGCTTATAAAGCTTCCTTCAGTTGCCATGGACAGTTGACAACTACATGAAAAACAAATGTTCCCATGTACGATTATAGACGAAATGCTGTTGTATAATGACTAATTATTTTGCTAAAATTGATTACAATTAGATTAAAGCATTGAATTTTACTTCAGCCTATGTCAGATTTATAATCCCTGACCTCTTAATAAATAAAAACATTAACTTCTGAGTATTTGCTTAAGTTGGTACTCTGCTTTAGTGAGGGCCAAATTCGCATTTATGACTAGAATATCGCGAATATTATGTTACCAATGAATGAAATTATTCTATATTGTAACATAAGAAAACTAGAAGGCTCGAAATATAGCCTAATTTCGAAATATGGTGATTTTTATTTTCTGTGAGCTACAACGAGATAGTATTCTTTGGTATTGGACACTGAAAAGTCGCAGTGTAGTTTGGTCTTGGGGTAAGATGCTTGTCTAGTAATCAAGAGATATCACGTTCGAGTCCACCCTGAAGCAAAAATTTTTTTTTATTATTATAATCAATTGTGTTAAATTGAGCCTATTCCATTCTTGTGTCCTATTTTGTCAATGTGCTTAAATAAGTACTGTATTACATTTTGCTTTAAAAAAAAACTGGGAATTCATTGTCTTTCATTGACCTACATCATTCCTAAAGAATAACATAAGCCTATAAATGTTATTTCACGAACAGAAACTAGCTTTAAAGTTATTGCGTTGCGTTAAAATTGCATAAGCCTATACTCAGAACAAAACTGCATACCGCTAGGTGGAACTATCCTCTTCTTATTGGCTTACTGTACTATTTCATTGTCAATGCATTTTGTAAAATGTTTACATATTTTAAGAATTAGTATATCAGTGTATACCAATATGAATTAAGGTTAAGAATCAAACTTTAGACCTTTGTTCTTCCGTAAGCCCTGCTTAATGAATCGATCTCGAGTTTAACTCGGAGATCTATTAAAAATACAGGTAGCTATGACAAAAAACACTATCGATTTACAAGCGCTTATCCAACTAGACCGTTAAAATGACCCCGGTGGCCGAGATGGCAACGCTTTGGCCTCACATTCTGGAGTCCATGGTTCAAAACCCGAAACCGGCCAATTTTAATTTTTTTTTTGACATTTTTATGTGAGTGTGCGATTGTCATGATATCACATATCTGTACAGTTCAGGTGATGCTGGCAGATTTTAATCTCATTAAAAAAAAACTAGACCTTTGTTCTTCCGTAAGCCCTGCTTAATGAATAAATCTGGAGCTTAACTTGGAAATCAATTTAAAAAAAAAAACATATTCTGCATATCATAATTGCAGTCATAACTGTTTAAACAAAAACATACTGGCACTTTGTTACATCAGTTTACCTGATTTTATTATAATATTACAACAATGCTTCAATACAAATAATCACTTCAGGAGAATTGCAGTATTTTCTAACTACGTATTATTTCGTATGCCCCTCAGTTTTAAAACAGATAACTTTTACGTTTTAAAACTTTCTATAGGAGAGAACCGGCGGCCTCATATTATACAGCAAATCCGTACTTATTGGTTTCATTCTGACAGGCTTCATCAATCTGGACGTCATGACTGTATTCAGTGAGATAACAGTCAGGAAACCATCCTTCATCATCTACCCATCTACTGGCATTAAAATGCTCTCTCTTCATGACTGCAGAGAGATCTGATGTAATGAACACCAAAGCACAGAGCCCGCAATAAAAATAAACCATATTTCTATGTAGCTATCCTCTTTCGTGATGAAAATATTTATTGATCTGAACAAAAAACAGGACTCATTGAAAATATTATTACCATGCAATATTAGCTGACACCATTAGAGCAATCTGCATTGATATCCTTTCATTGTGTAGGACTACTAGTCCCTCTATTTTATCTTTTAATATTCTAGAACTTTTTTTTACGATATCACGTTGTGCCGGTATAGGTCAGTTGTGAGAAATAATAAAGAAGAACATTTTGTTCGAAACTGTACGTCAGCGTTTCTCAACCTTTTGAACCCGAGGACCTCTAAAACGTCTAAAAAAATTACGGATCCCTAATTGTACATCCCATTTTTAAAAGAAGGCCTATATTCTTAATATTTTTGGTATTAATTATAGGTCATTATAACGAAATATGTGAAAAAAATTTACTTCTTTACTTTCCACTTGCTTTATTATATTTTTTAATTATGCCTGCGGACCATCTGCACCAACTTCGCGGACCACCGGTTGAGAAACGCTGCTATACGTTATCAATTTTTGCCATGTAACCGTCTATTAGCGGGCTGCGGGATTCGAACCTGCGTTATTCCGCCTGCCAGTTTGTGCCGCTACGGCTTTGACCATCTCGATCGGTCACTGATGTAACACAGTAAGATCAATTTAATTGCTACAATTGTTTCTATGATGAAAAGATCTGTGAAATTAATGTTGAAGATAATCGTGTAACAGTATGCAACCTTGCATTCATGTAGGCTACGTAATAGCTTGCACCGACAAGTTTATGCCCGGAAGTTCAGGCAAAATTATATTTTTAATAAAGCATTCTATTACATGCTAGTGTTAAAATGTGTGCAAGATATTAAAGAAATATCAGAACATTAATTGTTTCATTTTGCTTATGATTGCATAATTCGTTAGTTTTGCGATAATGCATAATATGTGATTCATATTGGAATATTTTTGCATGTTTATGCGTATTAATTTTTCATATTTTTCAGCGGAATATTTCTGACAAATTTTAAATATTTTGCATATCTCTGTTAATTCAAACATTCACAGCGTAGTCTATTTTTCTTGACGAAATTTGTTGCATTTTCTTTTTTAAAAATGTTGTAAAGTAATTTATACAACTTTTACTGTTTTGCAATGTATAATGTAATTTAGCTAGTAAGAAGACGTAGGGTATTAAAATTACTTAAATGATAGAGCATACTTCAAAGTCCCGGACCATATTTTACTAATTTTAGAGCATATTTGCGCGTATATTTCGTCTACTGATACAGCATTAACTTCTGGGTCTTAGTCATATTTTTTCTCTGATTAAATCATCGTAAAGAATCTTCCATGTAGCGAAAAGGCCTAGCAAAGCACCCCGGATTAGGAGTCTTGCTACACTGGTCGCTACCATACTTGGATGGACTCTGACAGCCTTAAGGTTCACGGAGTAATTCGTGCGGAAAGGCCCCTCGAAGACTTTGACCACCGAATCAATACTCACAACCATCTGAAGTGCTTGTGCATTCATTTCATGAATTCAGGAAACTCAAAGCTTAGTGAAGGAACTAAATCAGGACGCAGGAGGCTGACCGGCAAGATTTTATCCTCCTTACGTGGGTATTATTCCAAATTCTTTCCCTGTATTATCAGATGACACCTGTCACGAATAAGAGCATTTGGAGAACTAAGAACATGTCTGTCTACTAATTCATTATATCTATTCATTTATCATTATCATGGCTGTACTGTGCTAAAAGGTACTTATTAGCCTTACTCTGTTTTTTTTGTGGGGGGAGGGACATTTCAATGAAAATGTAATTAGTTATCAACAAATAATAACCATACTTTAATGTGTGTGTTTTGGTAACGGAATTGAGTATATTTTTAAAATGGCAGCCATTTTGTTTGAAAATAATTAATATCGAAAATAAAGTGTTCATTTTCTCAAAACATATAGCAGTGATTAGATAAAATGTTGACAGTTTGAAGTCAAATGAACTTAACCAAAAAGAATAATAATAAGAAAAAGACTCTATTGCTGTTGAACAAGATTTCAACAGTTGTAGGCCTATGGTACTTTATGAGATTGTGTGGGGAAGGGAAAATGTCTATCCGTGTGCCTGTACGCGCGATAGGGCAAAACCGGGTGACGCGCCGCACTTTTGTGTAAATTCGTCTACCTCAAAACAGGATTGAATATTCTGAAAACTCTTTTTGAGATTCCAAGCTATGATCTTCCCTCCCTTTATTTCAGCAACGAAAATATTTATAAAATAATAATTAAATATGTAAATACAATTATTAAATTGAAAGACAAAGCGGGAGAGATGCCGCTTTACAGGGTGCTATGCCGCACGTATGGGAGACATGCCGCATTCATAATAACAGTCTAAATTTACATCAAAGGCACGTGTAAAACAAAAGAGAACCTATCTACACAATCTCTGGACATGGGTGACTAGCCTTTTTTCATTTTCTGTACCAAATAATCCTTCAGGCCCAAGTGAGGGTTTTCCCAATTTCCTGTGTCCATGCGCCTACGAATAGTCCTCTCTGGCATAAGATAGCAACGTTCGGCTTCCCGAATCTAAATTTCCCATGCCTTAATTCGCCGAACAGCTTCTTGTAGGTCATTGTCATTCCATAGGCCACAATGTTTAGCTCCTTCCCTTCCCCTATACCTAGTTGACATGTTTATTGTTGAAAAGAGCAGAAAAAATAATTTTGGGGGGTAATTATACTGCAAGACATTGTGCGGCGTGTCACCCTTGAAAGCTGTGCGGCATGTGACCCAAAACTCAGGGACACGCGCCGCACTCATCTGTAGAGCTTATTGTTATTGTTGTTATGGCTAACTTCACTCACAATATCTTTACAACCTCTAAATAGCCTATTAAAAGTAGTACACGCAGAAAAAATGGAACAAATACAGATCAGGAAAGAATAAAGTAATGCGTCCAAAAAAGTTTCGCAGTGAAACTAGTGCACTTACCCGATAAATGTCGCTACAACAATGAAATAAACACCACAAACAATGAACTTACGCGATGCAATTACTCTAGAGAGGGAACTGGAGATGGTATCACGACAACTAGCGGTATCTAGTGTCAAATGTCAGTGTTAGAGGGGGTGCGGCATCTATCCCGGTGCGGCGCGTCACCCGGTTTTGCCCTAACTCAAATACGCTTTATCGGATTTTCATGAAACTTGGTATACACATTTATAACATCCATGGGAAGAACGCTATTGATATTGGACAAAATCGGTTGACCGGTACCGGAGTAAAGCCCAATTTAGTGTCTAATTTATGGTATTATATTAGAAAGCATTTATCAAATGCAAATTAGTTCTCATGACAACATATTGTTTTACAGTATTCATATAGGGCTTTGGAAATTGCAATACAGTTAGCTATGACAAGTAACATTATTCCTTCACATACGTTTATGAAAGTAGTTCGTTAAATTGAGATGGTAACGTCTTGGACTCACATTTTGGTTGTTCCTGATTCAATTCCCGTAGCCGGCAAATTTGACATATTATCTATTTTATATTTTTATGTGAGTGTGCGATTGTCAAGGTATCGCAAATCTGTACAGTTCTGCTGATGCTGGACGATTTAAAGCTGATTAAAAACTAGACCTTTTTCTCCCTGAAGCTCTACTTAATGGTTGAAACTGAGCTTACCTCGGAAATCAATAAAAAAATAAAATAATAAAAAAAAACTTATTTTCTGCATATCATAATTGCAATTATAACTGATTAAACAGAAGCATACTGGCACTTGGTTACATCAGTTTACCTGATTTTATTGTTATCTTATTCATGTTCATTTTATCTTAGTAGTGTTTTTTGTGCATCAATTCAGAAAGATGAATAGAGAAAATATACTTTACCCAGTGGTACTACAAACTTATCAGTATATTTATATCTTAAAATTTTGTAGTAGGCCTATGTGGTTTTAAGATTCATTGTTCTTTATTCGCTTATAGGCATTTGAAATGAGAATCTGGGTTTACATTTTAGCTGATAGAAAATAAAATATAACGAGGATTATATTTATACAATGATGTCAGAATTTAAAGATTTATTGTAACGCGATCGTTAATTAATAAATTCCTTTTTTTACGACGATGTCTTTTAATAATTACTTTCAGTATTCTTGGTATTTAGCTTAAAATTCCTGGAGAGAAAGCTGAATTCTAGAAGATGATTAGGCTAGGAAATTATCGTTGCAGAAGTATTCATTATGGTGGTAAGTCCCTTGCGTAATATCAACAGCCTGACGCTCAAGATTTGGTACCTTCTGCAGGAATAATAATAGTTTAACACGCGTGTTTGAACAAGGCGACCATTGCACATAAACGTAACAATGGAGATGAAGGGGGGCTTTGAGATGAGCAAACTTGAGAAGATGAGGAGGCCATGCCTTGCTCAGATTTTATGTGTTTTCTCAGCTCTGTTTTGAGACGCGTTCAATCTGATATTGCTTCATACAATGATACAACGCGTTGCAGTTACGGCTAAAAGTGACATATCGTCTACTGATTAACGGTAATGCAGTTCTATAACTCCATATAAATACCATTGAACTCAGAGGATGAAAATTATCATAATAATGATATTAATCTGAGTTGCGGCAGTTTTTCTTCATAAAAAAATTAAATGTAATTTAATGAACATCTGGAGTAATTTAGTAAGATGTTTCAAGGGCAAAAGCAATAAACGCGAGTGTCCATGCCAAAACTTGAATCATAGCTGGTTTTCATTAAGTTTACTGTGTTACGAGGACACAATCATTACGAATGTAAAATACCACTATTTTGTGACATTATTCGTTTAGGCCTATCTCCTGTATCCTTTAAATGGTAATTAAATATTTTTCTTGTGATATTGTATTACTTCGTTGAAATTAGTATTTTTCCTGTAGAGCTTATCTCATTGAAACGATTTGAATTAAATGCTGTAAAGGAAAATTATTTGTTTTGTCTAGGGGATTTAGAGGAATATTTAGACTGGAACTGGGTACGGTCTGGGGAGTCTAAAAGTCTTGATATCAGCGTACAAAGTTGAAACTCGGATTCGATTCAAGCCCAAGACAAACATTATTTATACAGGTTTTAAGAAAAATTATAGTTTCTCCAATTATAAAATGTTAGGCCTATACTCCAATATCATCTGAGAACTTTATATAACATTGCGGTGTATAAATAATTTAATGAAGGCGGTTAACATAGGTTAGTTCGCTTGGGGTTGTACATACTGAAAGTCGTGAGCAGCATTTTTCACAACCTTAATCTTTATTTGTAAGTGAAACCAAGTATATCATCTCAATCTAAAGACCTTTCTTTCACTTTTCCACATAGTCTCCGTTTTTATTGCACACATGTTTCCCATCGTTCTGCAAGTTTGAAAATATTCTTGCGATAGAATTCTGTTCCAGCTGCCCGTAGACACTGACGCACTACATCCTGACACTTTTGAAGCTCCGTCTTGCATTGCGTGATAAACGTCCTGGAAAGACGATCATCCTTCAACAGGATAATGCGCGTGCGCATACTGCACGTGCCACTATGGAGCAGATCAGGAGATTTGGGTGGGAAACTCTTCCACATCCTCCCTACAGTCACGACATGGCACCCTCCGAATACCATCTTTTCGGTTTTGTGAAAGAACAGAGCCAACGCTACGAGACACTGGAGGATATTCGGCAAGCAGTGCGTCAGTGTCTACGGGCAGCTGGAACGGAAATCGATCGCAAGGGTATTTTCAAACTTGCAGAATGATGGGAAACATGTGTGCAAAAAAAAACGGAGACTGTGTGGGAAAGTGAAAGAAAGGTCCGTATATTGAGATGATATACAGGGCGCGCCAATAAAATGTACCTGTTTTTAAATGTACATAAGTCCGGGAATAAGTGACATAAATCAATTGTCAAAATACTGACATGGAGAACAAAGATGGGAGAATCATCTGCTAAGAACAACATATTCAATATGTCCACCTGCAAGGCCCATACAACGATTCAAACTTAACCCAAAATTGTGTATCTCTCTTGCACACATTTCCACCGGAATTGCATGAATAAATTCTTCGATTCTTCTCTTGAGCTGGCAGATTGTGTTCGGGTGTCGTGTATACACATTGTCTTTTGTGTAGCCCCACAAGAAGAAATCTAATGGATTGAGATCCGGTGAACGAGGAGCCCAAGGAAATTGTCTTCTTTTGGGAATGACTCTTATCTCCGAAAAGTTGTTGCAGCAGCTCCATGGATGTATTGACTGTATGTGGAGTGTCACCATCTTGTTGAAACCATTGTGAATTGATGTCGGCATAATGTGTTAGTTCAGCATGAAACATTCTGATGACATTCTGGTAGCGTTCCTTTTTTATTGTTACTGTCTTTCATCGTCATCCACAACCCATAGACGACCAATAATGCCTTTGGCGCTCATGTCACACCAAGCGGTGCATTTGGGTCTATGGAGAGGCGGTTCCATGACATCATGTGGTGGATTGGAACCCCAAAATATCACATTTTGTCTGTTTACCGAACCATTAAGGTGGAAATGTGCTTCATCAGAAAACCACACATTCTGTATCCAATCATGATTTTCTTCCATCCTTCTGTTGAAAGCATTACACATTTCGACACGTTCAGCTTTATCCCTGTCTGTTAGTGCATATCTCACGTGAATTTTGTAAGGAAACATTTTGAGCTCTTCTTTCATAATTCTTCTTACAGATGTTGAACGCATCCCCAATTCTTGTGCACGTCTCCGGTACCCCTTTTCTGGACTTCGATTTACTGCCTGCCGCACAGCTTCAATGTTGTCTTGTGTTCTTGCAGTTCTTCTTCTCCCTGAATTCCTCATGTTCTGGTTAAGTAAGCTTCCGTGTTCGTAAAATTTCCTTACTAATCTGCGAATTGTCTTTGGTGTTGGAGCTTCTCGAACTTGGAAGTGATTGCGGAATCTCCGCTGTGTCTCTACTATAGATTTTGTTTCCAAATAAAATTTGACTGTTATACTTCTCTCTGGCGTAGTGAAAACCATTGCGGAATATTCTCCCAGGCTTGGACAACAATGTGCAGAAAAGAACAGAAAGATATATTACCAACTTCACGAACTATTAAACGAGAAAAACAGGTACATTTTATTGGCGCGCGCTGTACTTGGTTTCACTTAAAAATAAAGATTAAGGTTGTGAAAAAATGTTGCTCACGACTTTCAGTATGCCCTTCGTATTATCACCCAAGATATTTGGCCAACTTCATTGAAATTGTAAGTAGTTATCAACAAGTGATAACTACATTTAGGCCTTTGTGTTTAGTTTGATATTAAAATTGAGTATAGCCTATATTTTGCTAAATGGCAGCCATTTTTATTTTGATTGAAAATCATGCATAAAGTAATGTTTTCTTTTTCTCAGAACATGTGGCAGTGTTTGGTATGAAATTTTGCAAATAGATTGAACTAAAATTATCTGGAACATAACTTTATTTTTTTGTAAGGAAAAAAACTTTAGAATTTTTCAAAAGTCAAAATATTGTAATGCATTCTATTTTTCTATGAGAAAATCACTGATGATAGATTGAAAATCTTAAGTTCAGATGGTTAATACGTTATTCAACAGCATTGAAAATTCGAAAAAATTAACTTAAATCCATTGAATATTTTTTGTAGAAAAAAATGCTATAGGCCTACGTGAAAATGTAATTTTTGAGAAAATTCTATTTGCAACATGTATTTTCAGCTGAAGGGCTTTAAATTACACTTACATTTTATAATAGCTTTAAATGTCCTTAACTCTCGTAATCGACATTCAAGTGAAACAACTTATATTGTGGAACTTACTTATTTTATTGTTAGAAATGCTTTAAAGAAGAAAGAAAAAAAATGTTACCCCACTCCCGTCCGTTAGTTATCGAAAGCAGAAATTAGTTTCTTAAGAACTGAGCAGCCATGAAAATTCAACGCTGGACACTGATATCGAAAGTAAGTGAATCGATTCCCGTGGATTCAATGGAATTTACATAATCTGTTCTGTAATATGTGCCATATATCGCTGTTTCCTGCAAATCAAGACGGTTTACTGATACATGCACTGTACGATCTGCGGCCGAGGCTGTGATTGCATTCATTAAATGCAGCAGCGTACCGTGGTATTCCTTTCTAGGCAAACAAACCCGCACAGGGCGTTAAACTGTCTAAGAATTAATTACCCCAGCGCCTTTATGACCCAACTTCATTAATCAGGGCTTGAAACTCTTCTTGAGGGTGCTAGAGACTTTACGAGTTGACACCACCTGGGAGTGGGGGGGGGGGGAGTGGATTGCTGGCATTTACACTTTATTGTAGATGAACTCTTGGGGGACAAGGCGATTTTGAAGGCGTATGCATGTGTTTGTGTACCTCGCTTCGCTAATACCATGATACTCATTTAGATCCTTTCATCTGCTTTGTCAACACTGTAATGAAGAAGATTGCTCCAGATTTAGCCGCTGCCATAATAATAATACGCATGCCGTCTGTTAACTTTCCCTTTTATTACAGTCTGCCACCTGCAGTTTTCTCTCTCCTTGTGTATTTACTTGAGAAATTCCTAACTCTTCAAGCGTGTATTTTGCTAATGACGAACTTTTGGCATGTCTTCGGGAAACAAAAGATCTTAGGAACGTTTAAACCTTAAAAGGAGGGAAAGTGACATTTCTGTAGTGACGACGACTTTATATTTGTGTTGAAGAAAAGTACAAATAATAAGGAAATAGTTGCTGAGAATGTAACGTTGTTGCATACCATGTAGCCATACGACAGTTTTCATTTATAACGATAATTTGGAAGTTTTAACACCAAAACATATCAAAAGAGGATATAAGTTACGTTGCACTTTGGCTATGGAATGACGCTACGATACTCATTCGTTAATTGATAATGCAGTTATCATTAGCATGCCCTGCAGTTCGCTGGTTACTGCATTCTGATTGGGTTGTACTCTAAAGGATGGCCTACTTTAGATTACCGATGGAAGATGAGATCGCTATGATCGCTACAGCTGAGTGGGGGCACAACTTATCGCGAAGATGACATTGTGCTGACAGCAGTAGTGAGTTTTTCATTGGTCACCGCTGTATTCAGGCCTTGATTTATATAGATGGGCAGGCTGGGCATTTGCCCATTGCGGCAAAGTAGAATGGGCGGAACATTTTTGAGAGTTTTTTTAATAATATTAAACAAATTATGTAACAAAATATTGTATTTCAAGACTTTAGGGCGCTATTGTTTTACAACGATCGCGAAACAGACCGTCGATGCAAAGAGTAAATCCAGGGAGAATTTTGTTAGATAAACTTTATGCTAATTGAATTGAAACAAACTTGAAACAATGAAAATTCTTATATATAGTTATAGATTCTCATTTTAAAGCAGAAATAAGGCAATAAAAAACGTTTTTAATATTGGTTTTAATATTATATACCTGTAACACATTTTTAATGAATCTTTTCAATTTAATTTATCATATGTTTTAAAATTACCAAATATATGAAATTTTTTTTTTAAAGTAAAAAATTATTATATTAGGCTACTTATTACAAATATTTTTCGCGGCAATTTTTTGTAGATGAAATTACAATATCAATCCTGTATTTTTCGCCAAAACGTAATTAACTTGCTTTTATTTTAGAAACAAATGTTTTAAATTCTTTTGCTTAGATAGTGACTGGATTACTAGCAATAATAACATGCTTTCGGAATAGTATTAGTTGATACTTGGGTAAAACTCAGACATAACATTAAAACAATAACTTTGGTGTGGCGTTGCGGGGTGAGTGGAATGTAAAAGTAAAAATGAAAGGAGCTGTTTTACGGAGTCAGAGTACCTGAAATTGGGGCTTGATTGTATTGCCTACGATAGCAATAACAAAATTGCTTCGAATCCTTCCGTCGTTAATAAGATTTTCCGTTGTTTATTCAGAATCAGTCCTGAGTAGTGTATTGATGTGCAGTCTCCAGGCTGCTGTTGTTACCGTACTCGAAAGAAGTTGCTTCTATAAAACAGTCTTGGTTCATTTTTGACGATCGGTATCTAATTTTTCAGCCCTATGATAGCTAAAGATTATATTTGCTGTGTATTTACATTTCTGTGGTGTTTTTTTTTTATCACAACTGGCTATTGATCATGATTTCATAGAGCAGCGGATCTCATCCTGAGCTCATTTCCCATGGGCTTTGCAGTCTTTTCAGGAAAATAAATAAAAATAAAATGAAATTAAAGTTTAATAAACTGAAAGTACAATCACAATAAACAGAAACACATCCACCCTAATCTCAGCAGAATATGAGTTCCTCATAGATTTTACATCTCTAGCAATTATGCATATGGCGCAAGTGGTCCCAGGTTCAAATCCTGGAAGGGGCCTTCACTTTGACAATGGCAAACTACCGTGGGCAAGATGTGGCTTCCATCCCATGATTTACTTCACGGTACACGACACGGGCTTCTGCCTGCATTGGATAAAGAATCTAGATGATGATAAATGACCTACTTCTGTTATGTACATTACCTATGGTGATGATCTTATTGGTGATGATCCTGTTACGTAGGATATTGTTATCAAATTGAAATAGTAATCCATAATGCTATTGTAGGGGTTGGTTATGTATGATCCTTCAGAGCATATTTATTATTATATTATTATACCAGGAGCCACTTAGGCCTACATAGTTCATACCTATTAAGCAATTTTTTTTCATAATATAACCTTTCCACTGATACCGACGTATAATTTCGTTACCTCTAAGAATTGTATAAAAGCAAAAATATAAGGGTAATAGACTAGTTATTTAAATAAAATGTGAGGATTTTTATCCTCGTATTAGGATGTCCATTCATGAAAACCACCAATTTTACTGAAATTTTGCTCATTAGTTGAAAACTTAAAACCCACTACTGATTTTTATTTGATGATTGCTTATATTGAAATATAGTAAATTGGGCTTCTATATTGAAACAAAAACTAGAAAAATTTGACTTAGGTTACTTGTGGGAAGTGAATGCATAAAATGGACATGGGATAACAAATATAATAATGCAAAGATATAATGACATAGAAAAACAATATATATTTAGCTGTATAAGCAAGAAATCTTCACTGCAATATAATATATTATAAAACTGTTTGGTGTCAGGAATCATACATATCTATTAATGATAGAAAAGTTAGAGCAGGTTTAGCATGGTTTAAACTAGGGATTTGGAAACTCAAGGGACTAAGAGGTGGAGCAGAAAAAGATAAATACCCGCTTTGTGGAGAAAATGAAAATCTTAAGGTTATACTTTTAACATGCAGAGAGAATTGGAGGGGTTCTATGAAAATAGAATGGTTGCAGTTTAGCAATGAAGTCGTGCTGGCTAAACTATGAAAACTACAAATGTACAGGCTCTAAGAAAGTTAGGTTTTTATTTATGGAAAGTAAAAGAAAAAAAGACGCAAAAAACAAATGTCGTCTTAGAGAAATAGCGAAATAAATTTTGATGTTAAAACTGTCAACAATAAGATAGCTCTGTAAAATCAGAAGGAGAAAGTGTATACAACCTGTATGTAATTGATCGAATTATGGCTAAACGACAATCGGTCACTGCCATAATTCAACAATGTAATGTACCGCAGCTAATAACAAATAAATAAATATTGAAATACAAATTCAATTCTTATAGAGTACCTCTCCAGAAGAGGATAATGATATTTTGTTAATTTTATTATTACTATAATAAAATTATGATATTTAGGCCTATAGTTATTCATCATTAGACTCTAGCAATCCTCAGAGGATCTGTTGCAATACTGAGGAATCATATATATAAATCTTAATTGTAACTGTTAAAGATTTTCTATTTTGTATTAACTTTTAATTAATTTTATTTTCTTATTTTTTCTCGATGTTCAATGCTCAATTACATTTTTTTTTCTTTTCTGGTACCCTTTGTCTATGTAAGGAACCCATAACTATGGGAAGATTGTTTAATGGTCATTTTTCTCATGCCTCATGATGTAAAAACTCAGACATTGAAATGAATATTTCTACCGTCTGTGGTTTATTGAATGTCTAAACTAATAATACTTCTGAACAACATTGCAATTTTTTACGGAAATTCTTTATGAATAATTATCCTTTAGAATATAAATGGAAACCAATCTCTGTAATATATTTGTAGCATCATAATAAGCACATTCATGTAAGTTATGTGGGAATTTTCTGTACACGAAGTTTAAGTCTAAGTATTTTTAATAGATACATTTTTGTATAAACGTAAGATAAACTAAAATCTTGTAGACTACTAATTAACAGTTTTTATTTGTTTCTGCTTATTCAAGAAAGACCCCATCAATCCCCAAAAATGTTTAAGTAGGAGCAATAGGCCTACAGCATAATATAAGAAAATAATAGCTTAATATACTTAAGACCTAAGCTAAGAGGAAACATAACGAAGGAATCATTAATGTATTTGAATACATTCATTAGCCGCATCTGTCCCTCTGTTCTTTCTCGGAAAATAAGCGTAACCTAGGTACTGAAACTTCAAGTTGAAGGCCCTATGCCCCTCCGTAGGGGTTACATGAAAGAATCAATCAGTCATTAGTCGCAGTTTCATATGCAGCATCTTGAAATTTAAATTCTTTATGAAGTATTAAAAGAAATGTGTACTGATTATCATATTTATTGAGCGTAATAAATCTATATGAAACTGCGGTTTTATGTTCTGTGATATTTCGTTAGGTTTGGAGAGAATTTCAGTATCTTCTTTCTTTGTAAATATATTTCTTCTGTACTTCTTTGTAATTTTCTTCAGGCACTTACAAAAGTAAGGCCTTCTCAGCTGCACCAGCCCTACACGGAATCCGTGTTATTGTTGAAAACGCCCAAAACTTAGATGGCAAGAAATGCTTATGTAAGAATGTCAAATTTATAATTTGGTATTATGAATAGCATTGTTCCATCCTGATACCCATTGTCATGTGAATCTAAGTGTTCCAGGCTATCAGGAATCGAACGGGGATCATTTAATCTAGTGGTCTTCAACTTTTTGCTGAAAGACTAGCGGGCCGCATTGTTTATTGATTATTAATAATATGATACGTAACACTTAATATATCAATTATATTACAATGTCTGTAGGAATTAATTAACATTATAAATGCGTGTGTTTTATCCTATATTTTCCCTTCCACTGTGCAATATTAATGAATAACACAGTAACATTCTTGAATTAAACGTGATACCTACACTGTTTCTTTCTCACTAAATTGTCTATATTAACATTGTAGTTAAAATTAGTATTATTTTGTTTGCGGGTAGTCAGAAACTAACCCATGGGCCGCATGTGGGCCCCGGGCCGCGAGTTGAAGACCACTGGTTGAATAAAAAACGTTTACCGACCCACATAGCAGGATGGTAAGAACCTTTGATACAACTAATTAATCATTCGGTTTTACTAGCGTATCAAATGCGAGGCGTATTTCATAATTACGGATATATAATTAAAACTACAACTCCTATTTAAAAGTAGATGGAGAAAGTAGTGTTTCATTGACACACATTTCTGTTATTAAATCTCGAAAGCGTAAAGGCGTGAAGAATACTCTAGACAAAAAAGAGCTTATTTTCTGAAAGAATCTAAAGAAATAACTAATTCGTACAAAAATACGACATAAAGAGAGAAAGAAGGAGATTACTGTAACCTAGAAACGTCAGTGAACTTAAAATTCCATTTGAACCGCTCTGGGCTGCTAAAAGCAGTCCAGACTTACAAGTCAATTTCACTGCAATTTATTCGGAATTGTTACGTCAATTGCAGACACCTCATTGTTATTCAATTGCGTTTGAGCCAACGTGTTCACTTCCAGGGATACTCTAAGTGCATTGAATACATCAGCAACTAATGAGTGTAATAACAACATCCTCTGAAAGGACCTGTCCTCCACAAGAGGATCAAGAAAACAATAATATGTCATTATTATATTCAGGGCTTGGATTTGTATGCAAGCCCTGTTTTATAAATGGGGACACTGCGAATTTGCCCAGGGTGACCATTTTTTTAGCATTATAATATTAAAAAAATGTATTAAAACAAAATATTGTACCTTAAGGCTTTTAGGGCGCTGTAGTACATATTTTTATGAACATAATTAAATATAAATTGGGATATTAAGTTTTAAAGTTAACAAATATATTAAATATTTTTGTTATATTTTAAAGATTGACTATATAACAAATATTTTTAATGACAACTGTTTTTTAAAGTTCTTAGGCAATTTATTGCATATTAAATTACAATAGTCATCATGCATTTTTCGCCAGAACATAATTACGGTTGTGTTAAATTTTTGTTCTCTACCCGTAAGCAGTGATTGAATTACTCGCAATAATAAAATGCTATTATTGGGTTGAAACTTTGGAATGGGGTTGGGAGGGGGTAAAAGTAAAATAAATGAAGGGTCGGTTATACAAAGCTTTTCCCATGGTGCAATGTATATAAAATTGGGGTTTATTTACTTACTTACGTTTAGTTTGATAAATTACCAAAGAAATTTATCTTTCTAACAACAATGTCTATAGTGATTCAAAGACGCAGTTTACTGTCCACATTTTTTCAATCTTCTACCTTTAATACATAATGTAACACATGCAAGGAAAACATTTAATTTTATATATTTCAGCAGTTTTTTTCACATGCTGTACATGTTTCATTTGCAAATTATTCAAAAGATAGTCGAAATTTATGAATCCATGAGCATTTTAACTCAGCTTTGTCACGTGTTCTTGTAGGACTTGTATAAAAGAAGCTATCGTCTTTACTACTTTAATCTAAGTGTTCTTTATTAAAATTGCATTGTACTTTTGGTGGACATTTATTGTTAGGAACTTTTTTATGTAGATCCTTTATTTGAAATCTAACAAAAATTATAAAATTGCAGGTCTTCTTTTATAATTTTGAGTCACCTTTACATGATAGTTCATATTTTGCCATTTAGTCCATATTGTATGTAGGTGTGATATGTATTTATGTATGTAATTATGTAAATATATGTCAGGTGTTAGCTCTGATAACACTATTATAATGATTTTATGTAATTTGTGTTTAATAGTCCCTAGAAATTCTGAATGTATGTTAAATTATAGCTATATTAATTTTAAAATATTAAGTAAGAAGTAGGGTAGAACATGCGATAACCTCCTCTGAAGAGGCAAAAGATATGTTAAATCATAGTTATATCAATTTTATAATATTAACTTAATAGTAAGTTAGACTATAACATACCAGAATCGCGTAGACTATTTATTGCAAATTTGAAATGAAATCTTAATATACGGAGCTCGCTAGATTTAGGCAATATCCACAATACGTATTGCGTACGACTGTGTCTCCGGTTGATCCTAACACGATTTTTTTCTGGGCACGACAGCCCAACTCATACGGTACTCGAACATAACAATGAAAACTGGTGTAAGACTTAACTAGACACAACGTTTCTGTTCTATAATAAATTCATTGGTGCTCATACAGTCACCATACTATCAAGAGTTGAATTGCGACAATCGTTACACATAGACATAATCGATGAAGCCTTGATTTCTCTGTGAACTCAGAGATGTTGATTGCATAGAAGATGCCATTGCGAAGATCAATATAGACAGTTGATGAGTCACGTGGTCTACTTGCAAACAAAGCATTAACAATAAACAAACAAGGGGCGTGAGTATGAAAGCAAACGTTTGACTGTTTAAACTAGAGTTAGAGAGTAGAAGGGGGTGTAAAGCGCTGCCTCATATATAGATAATTTATTATATAGCACCCCTCCTCACCATTCCTTGTCAAGCCAATCCCAAAATTGTCTCCAGCAACCAGAAGTTGCAGTGAAATTAATTTTTGTTTCTTTGTTGAGGGTGCACACAGAAAACATCCATTTTGATTCCCAATTTCAAAATTGTCTCACAGGATTTAATGCCTGTTGGCTGGTGTCCTGCAGATAGGCACACGTGCACATCGGCACAGTCGCATTTTCGTGCACATCGGCATAGTATTTTTATCGTGTAATATTATCGTGCTCATCGCCACACACCCCGTTGGGGCTAGGGGTGGACATAGAGACTCAAACCTACAGCCTCCTTCACCACGGCTACAAGGCAGCACCACTTAGCTACCGCGGCTAAGGAAACCGGCCGTTGATATCGTAGATAGGTTAAGTCAGGTCAGGTCAGGTCAGGTCAGGTCAGGTCAGGTCAGGTCAGGTCAGGTCAGGTCAGGTCAGGTCAGGTCAGGTTAGGTTAGGTTAGGTTAGGTTAGGTTAGGTTAATTCAAAGTCTCATTCAATCGCAGGCAGATACTTTATGAATGATTTCTAAACAATCTATTATAATATTAATGTACACAGTATATATCTATAATAATAAAAAGTGTTTGTCTTTCTGTCTATCTAGCAGTTACTGTGAACTCCATTGCATTCAATACGATAATGTATTTCCAACTTTGTCTGTATGTCCACTCCTATCCAAAGTTCACGAAGGGTGTGTGGCGATGAGCACGGTGATATTGCAAGACAAAAATACTATGCCGATGTGCACACAACCTATTGGCTCCAGAAGAAGAATATTTTGAAATCGGTATAGGATCCTGGAATATAACATTGCTCCTGAAGTTTACATTTATGTTTGAATTGGATCTCATATTATAACATTCTGATGTACAAATTTATGTCTAAAATGACTTTCTAGAGCAATGGTCTTCAACGCGTGGCCCGGAAGCTACATGCGGTCCGTGGCTTAATATTTTGGCGGCCCGCAACCAAATACTAATTTTGACTATAATGCCAATGTTGACAATTTAGTGGCAAAGAAACAGTGTCAGGTCTCAAATTAAATTCAGGAATTTTACTGTGCTTTTTGTTATTCATTACCATTGCAAAGTGAAGAACAAAATATGAAGACGCACATGTATAAACAAAATGTAAAGACACACATTATAAAGTAATCCCTACAGATATTGTAATATAATTTATACATTTGTGTTACGTATGTATTATTTTATTAATAATCAATAAATCAATACAGCCCGCTAGTCTTTCACCAAAAAGAACATGCCCCCTCAGTTAAGAAGGCCTGAAGACCACTGCTCTGGAGTATAAGGCTTAAGTGGCTGAACTGGCTTCTAGAATAAGATACTTTGATTGCAAAATTTACTTCCAGAGTATAAAATGTTTATGTTCGAATTGGCTACCAAAACATAACATTTAAATGGTTAAATATCTTCTAACGCATAACGTTTTAATGTCCAAACTTGCTGAAAAATGCAAATTTTGATATCTATGGGTGATTACAATACTCTTCAACATTTTGATGTCTGAATTAATTACTAGAAACTATTACAATAGTTACTCTAATAGTTAAGTTAGTCTAATATTATAATCATTAACTATAGTTAAGTTCCTATAACGAACTAAATCACGCCTTGCTTTAGGTGTGAGGCATTTGTTGTAATTTCTCTCTGTTAATATTCTAGTTATCCCATTTATTCCTTCACATATGCTTATAAATTTTTCTAAAAGAACCGTGGTCTAAAACTCGAGTTTTTTTTTTTTTTTTTTTTATATGGCTTATTAACTCCATCTGTCTCTTTATTATATCATTTTACATATTATTATTATTATTATTATTATTATTATTATTATTATTATTATTATTATTATTATTATTATTGTATTATTATTTAGAGATTGTGTTGACTTATTTGTTATTGCAAAATATTTTTCTAGTACTGGCACCACCTGAGGAAATATAGAACTTTGCGCCTGTCGCTCTGGATCTTGGAGCAATTACATTTAAGTAATGTTGAAAATTGAAAATATGCCCATCGGAATATGAACACGTGATTTTGTATCAAATGTTCCAGAATGGAATGTGTAATAATTTACTGTTATTGACAGGAATTTATACGAACTGTAAAGGTTGCCATAGTTACATGAGAATGGCTGGTGATAGATAGGAGTTGTGAATATGATGGAATTATTGACAATAGTAGGAGCTTTTTTGGCCAATCAGATAAAAGTTGTTTTTTTAGAGGGGTGCGATCATGAGGGTGGTAGAATGGCGTGTTTTATTTTTTTCAGTTGAGATGTCACTGTCCGACATTTGGCGTAGCACTGTAGTGCGATGTACAAAAATTATAGAATTCTGTTATTGACTGATGTTATCGCACGACTAGAATGGCGATGTAACAGAACCCTGTGTAGAGTGTTATTTTTTCCAGTTAGGGTTAGGATACATGAAACATGGGTGAATTTAGATTGTCTTTTCGAAAAATCTATTTTGCTTCTTATTTTAATAGTACGCATTTCATCTATGTAGGCCTATTGCAAATATAAAAAAATTACCGATTACGATTCTCTTGAACAGTATTTATGTTAATTTATTTTTACATGAATTACGAATAATTCTGATTATGTCGAACCTTGTAATTAATCATAATGTTTGATTTGTTAACGGGTGGGAGTTTTCTATTGGAGTTTTGTCGACCTAGAATGCTTATTCTGTCACCCCATTGGAAGAGACGCTCTCACTGTTTCCCAAAATGTGTTCCCTGAATGAGTAGCAGTATTTTGGCTCCAATGTCGGCATCTTTTCCTAGGTCTTTCCTGGTCATAGAAAGCCGCTTTCTTGCCAAGAGTTTGCAATCAATCAGGACGTGGCGAGGCTGTTTCCTCATCCTGTTTCCATATTCTGCAAATGGGGTCATCAAATAGAGTCCCACTTTGCGTAAATATTTTCTGAAGTGACCATGTTCAGTAATTCTTTATTCCTCTTCGGTCCAATTTAAGGGGGGATGAGTAAAGACCGTTGTTTGGACCTAAGACCAGTTTCCTGGTTTGTCTTTGTCCAGGGTAAGTTTTCCACCTGTTGTTATTTTTCTTCAATCCACGCCTTTACCGAGGTTTTAGCAGTACGGGTACCGATTCCAACAACGAATCATGTTAATACATGATTTAAATTTAAAACAATAATAGACTATTATTAAACTACTCCAGGAATACTGTAATTAGGCAGAAACCAAATACATATTTTAAAAGATTTTCTAAGAATTTTACTTTGCTTCCTTCACGTCATTCACTTAGACCATGGCATAAACATCTAGAGAAAATCGAAATTAAATGTGTGTACATTTCACACATGTGGAATTACAATGGAATCATTCATCCATATTGATCGACAGATTTTTACTAACTAACTTACTGTTCATAACACTGGACGAGATAATTTGATCTAATCATAATAAATTTTTATATTTCATAAGCCCGGATCAAGGCCTATTCAAAAAAGTTTGACAAGTTTAACATACACTAGATCTTCATTATGATGGTTTTTTAAGTAAGGTGTATATTTTGAGATTTTTTTTTTGTTTGAATCATTTCTGAAATGTAGCATGATTTTTTTGAAACTCCACAACTTTTACTTGCTGGCATTTGTAAATAATTTGAATTATTTAATAAATATTACAGTTAGTTATTAGTAATACTGAGATCGACATGGTAAAAATTTGCTCCCCAACAAGCCGTAAATATTGTTAAAAAGCAATTCATAATAAAATATTATTCTATCAATTACTAAAAAGAGTTGTTATAACTCGTTTAGAGAAATGTTGTGCTTTTGTAAATTTGTTTGATGGTAATGAAAATGTGTAATTTTTATAAGTAGGAAATTTTAAAAAGAAACTATGCCTAGAAAATGTTGTAGTGAATGTGGTGAAGGTAGAGTGCAAAATATTATTACAGTAGTTGAGTAATTCTTGCGTTATGATTTGAACGTTCTATAAAATTGCAAGTTATGAAAAACAAGAACAAACTTTGTAACAGACTGGTGACACCCAAGCCTAAAAGAATATGATATGTATGTTAAAAATATATCACCAATTTAAAGGGAAAGTGTAGGCTAAAAAAACTAATTTTATATAGCCTGTGCATATTTAGAACATTAATCCCAATACAATAAGGGTGAATAATTTGCTGGTATATTTGGTTACAAGAAAGCATTGAAAGGTATTTCGAACTCAGAACAGTTTTCACAAACCACTGTAGAGCAAAGTTGTAAAAAGCATAGAACATAACGTTTACAATGTCTGGTCATTCCTTCACGTCTTTGCGGCACCAGAGTAAATAAATTCCAAGTATCTCGAGATTATTTGTTTCCTATGTGCCTTACATTTAAACATATTTGAAACATTCCAGCCTAAAGTGTGGGAAGAAAGTCCTTAACTGCATGTGCTTGCCCAAGGTTCTGGTGCTTGCCTATCAAATAAATTTCCTTTGCTGTCACACACATACACAAAAGGGAAAGCAGGTGTTCTTCATGTATAAGTCCTCAAATCATATTACTCCGCGGTATTTATAGTCCCTAAAGGAACGCACCCGAGTTTTTAAAGCCAGGCGTCACAGGGACAAGGGCTGTGGAATTCGACAATCTTGATTTGTGTCTCGTATACGTTATTAGTACGCTAGCGAACGGCGGGGAGCAATTTTTAGATACCCATGGAACACACCTTCGAATTTTATTTATAGCATCACTAGATGGAGCTCACAGCGTTTCATATATATGGCTCTCTCTCTAATAGATCATTTCCATCTTCTTTTCTTTCCATCTCCCTTAGGGGAATTTGCAGGGATTCCAAGCAGCAGTGAATTTCACTTTATAGGGCCACATAACATTATCTTACCCCTTAAGTTAATAAATCAATAGATATTGGGAAAAATCAAGTTTCTAGTGTAGGAGTTGGAAGTTTTAATAATAACTTACTACATTCTCATATAGCGATACGCTCGTTTTGAAGGTTACTGTAAGGGCTGGAAGGTCTTTGTGTGCGCGTGGAAGGGTTGAAAATTGCTACTCTTATTTTCTTTCTCTTTCCCCCATCTTCCATTTAGTAGATTTTTCTTTTGCCTCTTATAACTTGGGGTTGAGATCGGCTTCTAGAACTGCAAGTAGAGTAATTTTAAAGCATTTCTTTCCCCATGCATCATTTAAGGTATTCGGTTACTGATGTTAAGATGGCCTTGGAATTGCCTTTTCTTTCAAGTGCTGGATCTGAGACATAGGGGATTCTAAAACCGTTGCTAGGTACCGTGAAATAAATATATGGATTACTTATCACCAACAAGATAAGTGTGTGAAACGCCTGGCATTTTTTTACGAAGAATATAAAAACATTAGGTTAACGTTGAATATTTTATTAGCTGAAGTACTCGTCACTTCCACAAGGCATTCGAAAAAGCATATGCTTTCAAATAATGTTATTCTACATCTACAACTACTACTATTTCAGTTTGTTGTTGTTTTTTCTTTCTTACAGCCCTGCACAATATTAAAACTCTAACTATAAAATTTAATGGTGTTGTGTAGAAAACATCCAAGTCCCAAAAGATAAATGAGAAATTGGTTTGAAACTTTCTAAATACTGTAGCATTATTTTTAGAGCGTGAAATAAAGTAATTTATGGATTACTTATCACCAACAAGGTAAGTAAATGAAATGCAAAAAGAGAGTCTGCTGAGAAATTTAGAGGAATCACCCAGAGGATCTAAAATCTCATCATTTTACACTTCATTTGTTTTATTTAGTTTTTTGGAGGGGATATTCCATACCTTATACCCTTAGTAATTGCAAACTTTCGTCAGTAAGTTCTGTATCGCCCCTGTATGAAGTAAATAAATGTTGAAAATAAGTGATTTAGCCGATTAAAATCTGAAGTCTAGACCGCTATTAAAATACTAGCCTAGTATGTGTTGCTACCGCCTAACAATAGCCTAATCTGTCACATTGCTGTAAAAACCGAGTATTATCTGAAAATGTGTGTGATTATTATAATTAATACGTTACATAATATTTTAATCCTTGCTGGAGAGTTAGTTAAGACACTACAAGATGGAAGATCGTGAGTTCGATCCAAATAAGGCCATATGGGTTTTTAAGTGCCCATAATAAATAAGAATATATGCACATATGCTTACTAAGAACGTGAAAATACAATACATTTACCGTTCCAAACCGACACGGTAATCCGTTGCAATTGGTAAAACTCATTTTCTGTAAGGAACAAAGTACCAGGAAGATTGTCGGTGCATAAGACTGTTGAGTGATAACCTTGTCATGTTCATGTTCCGATTATTTCTAAATCCAGGTGCTTTACTGAAAGAAACCAGAGCTACCAAGGTTTTTCTGGGTGCACTATAGAGTGAAAATAATTTATATAACTTATACAAAAAAAAAAAAAAAAAAACCTGAGTGCAGATAAACTCACATATCCATCTTGGCGCATGTGCGAAGCTTCTGTATTGTTCCGTGGACAAATAGTAGTCTAATTTATCGAAAGTTACGAAATCAATTATCCATAAGTCGCTGTTCCGACTCAGTAGGTTTTATTTGTGATAATAAAGATCAGGTCCGTTACTAAGGCTTCTGGTAGCCAAAGTTAGTTTTAAAGTTCAAGCCTCCACTTTACGAGCTTTTGTTCCCCATAAGGGACCTCGTCTCCCTTCTAGCTTATCTTTAATCACCTGTTTCTAGAAAGTGTGCTAAATGCTGGACTTGATTAAACTTTACTGTTACAGGTGGAAAAGAGGTTCGATAAAATATTCATGAAGAGCATTTGTCATGCAGGCAGCATTGTTGCCACAGAAACCTTTCTTCCCTTTACTTGGAAACTGCGAAGAATCTCGTGCATTTAAATTGGTTGCAGTAAATCAATCATTTAGCAACTATGGCCAACTAACAGAACTTTCATTCCCTTTTGCAGACTTTATAGCTTCTCTGAACATGCGAACTGTGAACAAATGCATTCCGATAATTCCTTTCTTTCTTCCAGACTATCGAACATTATGTCGTGCCTTGCTTTTAGTGTTATTGTTAGGCTAGGGCTCCACTAGCAGTATTTGACTGCTGCCGCGAGCAGCATTCTACTGCCTAAATTTTTACTGCGAGAAGGTGGCTTCACTTGCTGTAAATTTTCTGCGAAAAAAAGCTGTAGTTTACTGCTCCGCTCTGCTCAGCCCGGCTTCACTAGCAGTTTTGTTCTGCGTTGCACACAGCGTTGTGGGGTTCTTGTGCATAGAATATAGACTGTCTTGTAATAATTGGTGGAAATGAGTGCATTGTATATCTTAAAAGTAATTGACCCATTTCATCTCAGATCATACAGGGGGTGTCACATCAACATCATGGATTTTGCTGAAAAAAATACATGTTAAAGGACCACATGACCTATGTTCAGAAATGAAATATTTTCCTTCTCACTTGATTTGTAACAATGTTACAGGCACACAAAGAATCGGGATTTTGGTAAAGAGTTGTACGCAAAGAAAATATTGCAATTTTCAAAGTGATATAAATCAGAAACCAAAGAATATGGAGACTTGAGGTTTTTTTTATTTGAAAGCCTGTTCATAGTAGTTTCAAATCATGATATGGGAAGACATTTTTAAAATCCTCTTTAACTCTAAAATTCAACATGAAAATACAAAAAATTGAATTTTTTCCAAAGTTCATGTATTTTTTTTTTTGAATATGTGAACAGTCGTAAGTCATTACATTTATTGGGATAATATGGTGTGGGAACTGGACTAATTATTAGCAATAAAATTTCTGCCCTAGCTTCTCACATTAAGTAGATAAATCTTTCTAAAAAGTGAAAAAACACATTTTTGACTGTTTGTTAGAAATTATTTTCTCCAAAACACCCATCTCAAAAGTTTTGAAAATTACACAAAATATTCTTTGATGGTTGTTCTTATAGGTGGTACAATCACATTGGGGGATATTTGTGTGGAAAACCTGAGAGAATTTTTTCAAAACTACTCTACCTTTTCCATAATGTTGGACATTTAGTATATAATGTATTACATTGACAACACTGTTTTGCCAAATGTTTTCAATGTACACAGTTCTATTAAATGAAATTGTATTGAAAGATCATACCATAGATGGTTGAGTCCATTTCCGGAGTGACGTCACTTGAATAACATAAACATGCAGTTGAGGAAATGTTCGTCGTAATCTTGATGTTTATGAAGCTAATTGAATACACATGTAAATGTATTGGAACTGAATACTGTTGGATTGTGCAGCATCCATACTATAATTTAAATACAGGTTGTGTAATATTTAGTTTCTTTGTACAGTTTATAATGTTGGCAACAGAGACTACTGTGTTTTGTTTCTTAAGTCTCTGTGCAAGATGGCATCCATTTCCGTTTGTGTGTGATGAACTCTGTCTTCCGCCTGTGTCATGTGAGGATGCAAGTATTAATAAATGCTCCTGCAAATGAAGAATCCGTGTATATCTTTGAAATATAAGATCATCCACTCCAAGAATCCATCAAATACAATCGGAGGACCAGCTATAATTGTAGCAAAAAGATGTAGCTTAATGACATTGTTACTTCTCACTATCTAGAATATTTGCATATTAATGTTCGTAGAAATGATAAAATTTGAATGTTTACAGTATCTGAAGCTCAGAATGAGGATTTGCATTGAATTAAGTGATTTACACACTTGCTAATTGATAGATGTCTGCATTTATTATCAATCACAATTACATTAAATTCTCTTTGAGACTGCGAATCTCACGAAGCCCACTAATCCTTGGTCCAAATATGCTGTGAAACAACGTACCTTTGGTATGTGATTCACGAAATTACTCACAAAATGAAGGATTTTCCCCTTGGTTAGTATTAATGTCCTGAGGATTGATGAAGATTTATTATCTTTGTAAAGAAGTCCTTGCGGTCCTTAATATTCATGGTCGTTGAATTACTGAATCCATGATAAAAATGAAGAAAAAGGCCTTTTGCCCGAAATTAGCAATATCTTGAAATGCTAGAAACCTTTAATAAGTTGAAAAAGAATTCCTTGCTCTTGGAAAAGGTGAATGGAACGTGGATGAAGCTATCCATTTCGAAGAAGTGTGATTAAAAAAACAGAAGGTTGAAATAATTAGATATTCGCCAACCCAAAAAATAGCTTGATCAAAATATATTGAATTAATTAATCAATTCATGAAAAAACATTACACTAAATATAATAATCTCAAAATAAATAAAAATAAACAAAGAAATGTTTTAATAGGAAAGTATTTACAAATAAATTTCCCATGTGCTTCTCAAGCTGGATCATTCTTTTCCACATGGACAGTCAGCCCAGCTTCATAAGTTTAATGCAGAACACATGAAGATGACAGAAGAACTCTTCTCAGCAGTGTGATGTTACAAGTGAAAAATATAGGCCTAATGATATTTCAGTATTTGTATAATATGTTAACATATATTTTACCTTAAGTAGTTTTTCTACTACTTTTGTCTAAATCTAGTGATCAATATTAATAATTAACCGAAACTGATGGACTCTCACAAAGAACCAGCAATACCCTTTGCTGAATTTGGAATCAAAAACCTCTAGTGGTAAGATTTCCAATCCGGAAATGGACTCAACCATCTATGGTGTGATCTTTCAATACAATTTAATTTAATAGAACCGTGTACATTGAAAACATTTGGAAAATACAGTGTTGTCAATGTATTACATTATATACTAAATGTCCAACATTATGGAACAGGTAGAGTAGTTTTGAAAAAATTCTCTCAGGTTTTCCACACAAATATCCCCAATGTGATTGTACCACCAAAAAGAACAACCATCAAAGAATATTTTGTGTAATTTTAAAAACTTTTGAGATGGGTGTTTTGGAGAAAATAATTTCTAAAAAACAGTCAAAAATGTGTTTTTTTTTCACTTTTTAGAAAGATTTATCTACTTAATGTGAGACGCTGGGGCAGAAATTTTATTGCTAATAATTAGTCCAGTTTCCATACCATATTATCCCAATAAAAGTCATGACTTACGACTGTTCACATATTCAAAAAAAATACATGAACTTTGGGAAAAAAATTCAATTTTTTGTATTTTCATGTTGAATTTTAGAGTTAAAGAGAATTTTAAAAATGTTAAATTGTACAATACAGGATACATCTCTACTTGCACTATGATCTCTTCACTGTCTAGTTCCATTTTGCCAGTACACAAACAAACAAACAATGAACAACAACAATTATACAACAAGGGCGCTCGAGACAACGAGTTACTGCCGCTGCCAGCAGATTTCTACAGCTAGTGAAGCCAGATTGCCGCAGCAGATTACTGCGCCAAAATGGAACATGTTCTATTCCGCGGCAGTAGAAATTTTTACTGCCGCAGTAATTGTGTTAAGAGCAGTAAAATGACTGCCCATATAGCCACCTAGGCTTGTTTGCGTGTGTTCCATTTTCAAGCAGTAGAATGCTGCTCGCTTCAGCAGTCGAATACTGCTAGTGGAGCCGTAGCCTAACAATAACACGGCTAGGGCTCCACTAGCAGTATTTGACTGCTGCCGCGAGCAGCATTCTACTGCCTAAATTTTTACTGCGAGAAGGTGGCTTCACTTGCTGTAAATTTTCTGCGAAAAAAAGCTGTAGTTTACTGCTCCGCTCTGCTCAGCCCGGCTTCACTAGCAGTTTTGTTCTGCGTTGCACACAGCGTTGTGGGGTTCTTGTGCATAGAATATAGACTGTCTTGTAATAATTGGTGGAAATGAGTGCATTGTATATCTTAAAAGTAATTGACCCATTTCATCTCAGATCATACAGGGGGTGTCACATCAACATCATGGATTTTGCTGAAAAAATATATGTTAAAGGACCACATGACTTATGTTCAGAAATGAAATATTTTCCTTCTCACTTGATTTGTAACAATGTTACAGGCACACAAAGAATCGGGATTTTGGTAATGAGTTGTACGCAAAGAAAATATTGCAATTTTCAAAGCGCTATAAATCAGAAACCAAAGATTATGGAGACTTGAGGTTTTTTTTTATTTGAAAGCCTGTTCATAGTAGTTTCAAATCATGATATGGGAAGACATTTTTAAAATTCTCTTTAACCCTAAAATTCAACATGAAAATACAAAAAATTGAATTTTTTCCAAAGTTCATGTATTTTTTTTGAATATGTGAACTGTCGTAAGTCATTACTTTTATTGGGATAATATGGTGTGGAAACTGGACTAATTATTAGCAATAAAATTTCTGCCCTAGCTTCTCACATTAAGTAGATAAATCTTTCTAAAAAGTGAAAAAACACATTTTTGACTGTTTGTTAGAAATTATTTTCTCCAAAACACCCATCTCAAAAGTTTTGAAAATTACACAAAATATTCTTTGATGGTTGTTCTTATAGGTGGTACAATCACATTGGGGGATATTTGTGTGGAAAACCTGAGAGAATTTTTTTCAAAACTACTCTACCTGTTCCATAATGTTGGACATTTAGTATATAATGTATTACATTGACAACACTGTTTTGCCAAATGTTTTCAATGTACACAGTTCTATTAAATGAAATTGTATTGAAAGATCATACCATAGATGGTTGAGTCCATTTCCGGAAAAGGTGAATGGAACGTGGATGAAGCTATCCATTTTGAAGAAGTGTGATTAAAAAAACAGAAGGTTGAAATAATTAGATATTCGCCAACCCAAAAAATAGCTTGATCAAAATATATTGAATTAATTAATCAATTCATGAAAAAACACTACACTAAATATAATAATCTCAAAATAAATAAAAATAAACAAAGAAATGTTTTAATAGGAAAGTATTTACAAATAAATTTCCCATGTGCTTCTCAAGCTGGATCATTCTTTTCCACATGGACAGTCAGCCCAGCTTCATAAGTTTAATGCAGAACACATGAAGATGACAGAAGAACTCTTCTCAGCAGTGTGATGTTACAAGTGAAAAATATAGGCCTAATTATATTTCAGTATTTGTATAATATGTTAACATATATTTTACCTTAAGTAGTTTTTCTACTACTTTTGTCTAAATCTAGTGATCAATATTAATAATTAACCGAAACTGATGGACTCTCACAAAGAACCAGCAATACCCTTTGCTGAATTTGGACTCAAAAACCTCTAGTGGTAAGATTTCCAATCCGGAAATGGACTCAACCATCTATGGTGTGATCTTTCAATACAATTTAATTTAATAGAACCGTGTACATTGAAAACATTTGGCAAATACAGTGTTGTCAATGTATTACATTATATACTAAATGTCCAACATTATGGAACAGGTAGAGTAGTTTTTAAAAAATTATCTCAGGTTTTCCACACAAATATCCCCCAATGTGATTGTACCACCAAAAAGAACAACCATCAAAGAATATTTTGTGTAATTTTAAAAACTTTTGAGATGGGTGTTTTGGAGAAAATAATTTCTAAAAAACAGTCAAAAATGTGTTTTTTCACTTTTTAGAAAGATTTATCTACTTAATGTGAGACGCTGGGGCAGAAATTTTATTGCTAATAATTAGTCCAGTTTCCATACCATATTATCCCAATAAAAATCATGACTTACGACTGTTCACATATTCAAAAAAAATACATGAACTTTGGGAAAAAAATTCAATTTTTTGTATTTTTATGTTGAATTTTAGAGTTAAAGAGAATTTTAAAAATGTTAAATTGTACAATACAGGATACATCTCTACTTGCACTATGATCTCTTCACTGTCTAGCTCCATTTTGCCAGTACACAAACAAACAAACAATGAACAACAACAATTATACAACAAGGGCGCTCGAGACAATGAGTTACTGCCGCTGCCAGCAGATTTCTACAGCTAGTGAAGCCAGATTGCCGCAGCAGATTACTGCGCCAAAATGGAACATGTTCTATTCCGCGGCAGTAGAAATTTTTACTGCCGCAGTAATTGTGTTAAGAGCAGTAAAATGACTGCCCATATAGCCACCTAGGCTTGTTTGCGTGTGTTCCATTTTCAAGCAGTAGAATGCTGCTCGCTTCAGCAGTCGAATACTGCTAGTGGAGCCGTAGCCTAAAAGCAAGGCACGACATAATGTTCGATAGTCTGGAAGAAAGAAAGGAATTATCGGAATGCATTTGTTCACAGTTCGCATGTTCAGAGAAGCTATAAAGTCTGCAAAAGGGAATGAAAGTTCTGTTGCATTCTTAGTACTGCGAATTTAGACGCAAGATAGCAAGATTTATCTTTATACCCTGTGTGTGTGAATTCACACTATAATCTTTACAGATCTGACATTGTGTGCAGTGACTGTTAGTGTATTAATAACATTGCATTCCAACAATGCAATTTTTTGCAGTAGTTTTCTGTTCATACTCTAACTCAGTTATGACCAACGACTCTTCACATGAGGTCATGCATTTTGATAGCCTATGTGGTAAGATCGGTACACGTTATTCTAGAATTACAGTTAAAAGAACTAAATTATTCCGATTTTCATAGTTACGTGTATTTTAAGTATTTATTAATGGCTTTAGTAACAATTATTGGTAGCAGAATGGTTAACCAGAAACTTAAATGTAGGCCTACTGGTAATTTTATTAATTTCAGTGATATGCAGAATTAGGAGTTTTATTTGCGCACCTTTTTTGTATGGCAAAATAGAGCTCCCGTGAAAGACACCACAGTGTGAAACGATGTCTACAGTTGAGTGGAAACACTTTTCTAGCACCTTTTATCCCTTATTAGGTCTTTTATCCCTTTTTTTCTCCACCGTGCCCATAATTCTCTTTCCTATTTTGTATTTTGTTCGTGATTGTTTCTTCCATATCGAGTTTAGTAGCACCTTTTTGCCCTCTATTTTGTCTCATTTTTAGAATTTTCCCCTTCCTTTTTCCTTATGGAAATTGCACCTCAAAGGCCTAACCCTGATGATATTCCTCACAGCGCGTATAGTCGATTACTCCTCAAATGTATGACTGTTTCCGCAATCATTTATCCCATCCTCTCGATCCTTTATAGCCTACACGAAGAGACACAAAAGGAATGAATTTCAGTTAAGAATGAAGTTGGCATGAATTTAAATAAAATGATGATATATGCTATGCAGTTTGAATCCATCTGAATGATCCAAACGTGTCGGTTTGGAACGGTATGTATTGTATTTTCACGTTGTTAGTAGGCATATGTACATATATTCTTCATGTGTGTGAAATAGTTTCATTCCGATGCCAGCATTTACGGCCCCCTCTTCCGGAAATTTATTGTAGAACAGGGCGGCGGATACCTCCCCTTCACATCGCATTTTCATGTGCGTTACAACATAAATTTGATTTTTTTTTTTTTGTTACCCGTTTATTTTATCTATTACCATTTGCAACTTTTTGTCGATATCCCACAAATTCAGACACTTCACTGGAATTCAAACAATTTGGATTCACAAACGAATTATTATTTTTGTGGATGACGATCTTTCAGTTCAAGCGGAATGTATGAATTTTTTTTGTAGTATTACCGATATCGCTCCATAAAACTACGTTAAAAGATAGAATTACCTTAAATATTTTCTTACATTCTCCTATCTTGACTGGAAGTGGCCTGTTAGATGTATTTTATCACAAGTTATGTCATTTTATAAATACTTTTTATTGAACTCTTTTTGAGATCTTATATTAAGTTACAACCTTAGGAATGATACAAGTTACTTAAATGTTCTAAGAATCTCTAATATTGCAGAAACTCTTAAGCTGAAATGCTTCTTCTGTCATGACTGTGACCAGTTAATGCTTAAATTAGTTACATGTGTTGCATGTATATTATTATCATGAGGTTAAAGTTAATTATCTACCAGGTTGTCTGTTACTTAAATTTCATGAAAAATCAAATACAGCTTATTAATAACAAATATATTAAGAAATTGCCCTTGTAAGGGAACACATTCCGAACTCTCCGTAACTAACTCTGTAGTCTTCTTCATGGACATAATTTATTTAGAAATGTTTTGACTATTGTAGTGCAAACTCACCTTTCATATATCCTCACTTCTTTTCTTCTATAGCTCGCTAGATTCCGGAACTGTCTGAAATCCTAATAATTCAATATGAAGTGATTATTAAAGGGAGATGTAAAGAGAGGGAGGGGTTAGGTTTTTTCCTAAATCCTTAACTTTACAGGTTAAATTTTAGTACTATAACATAGCCACGCTCCTGTAAGTTTTTATTCTTCAGCTATAATTTTCTATAGGTAGCCTACCCCCCATGCTACCATTTAGTTTAAATTATGAGAGAAAGTGATTTAACGGTTCTGTGTAAAGTGATATGTAGACCTGTACTAACTTTCGTAAAGAAGCAGTTAAATTATAGTGTTCTTGTTCGACCATACTGTGATGTAACGATATCATAATGATACTCATTTCGAAACTAATTTTCATTATGACATCGGTGCAGTATCGAATATTATGGAACACGGAACGATCTTGAGATCTTGATAGTAGCAGCTGAAAACTTCGTAATAAATAGTCTGTATTTTAAGTAAAATCAATTCTGTTCGTGTTAATTTTAATATCATACTAAAGTGAATTTATTTCGTGTTGTCAAAATCTGTTGGTTACAAGAAAACGACCAAAAAGAACCTTCGATTTGACCGACGCCTTGAGCTGCCTCCTGTCGAAAAAGAGAAGAACTACGAGAACCAGGTGATGCGAAGGCTATCGTGGCGTTTGTTTGAGTGAATATAAAATCTCTATCATTTACATTTAGACTAATGGTGGTCGAACAAGAACAGTGGTATGAAACTCACTTTCTGCGTTTCATAAACATACTTTATCTTAATAAATGACATTATTGGGATGTTGCGTAATCTACGATTTTGTTTTGTTGCATTGCTGTCATATCTCTAATTTTTTCAGTGTCACTGTACTGTTTTCTTCCCATACAATCCAAATTATAATTAAAGAATAAATCATCTTTCAGAATAAAAACTTGGGAAAGGTGTATGTTTTTTATATCAAACAGACCATTACATAACTTGCACTACAATCCCCCATTTCTCTACTATGCCTGAAGAAGGTAATAGACTGCATTGCCAAGGGCTTGAAGTGTGTTAATCTTACCCATCTTGTCAGTGATTTCCCGAGAATTTGTGAATAGTAATAACCACCGAGAAGTTTTGAATTGAAGAAATTGTGTACAAGTTTTATTTTAAGTTATTGGTAATACAATCAACCCTCATAAACAAGGTTATGAAAGAATAATTCAACTCCAGCTTTCGATTAAACATCACGTAAACTGATGTAACAAAGTGCCAGAATGCTTTTGTTTAATCAGTGATAATTGCAATTATGATCTGCAGAAAATAAGTTATTTTGTTATTGATTTCCGAGTTAAGCTCCAGATCGATTCATTAAGCAGAGCTTACGGAAGAGCAAAGGCTTAAAGTTTGATAAACATGTGTGGGTAGTGTCATTTGTCAAAGCTAACTGTATTGCAACTTCCCAAGCCGTATATAAACACTGTAAAACAATATGTTGCCATGAAAACTGATTTGCATTTGATAACTTCTTTCTAATATATTACCATAAAGTAGGCACTAAATTGGGCATTACTCCGGTACCGGTCAACCGATTTGGTCCAATATCAAAATGATTCTTTCCATGAAGTTTATAAATCCATAAGTACCGGTATACAAAGTTTCATGAAAATGTATCAAGCATATTTGAGTTATCGTGCACACAGACACACAGACAGACAGTGGACAGACAGACATTTTCCCATCCCCTACACAATCTTACAAAGTACCACTTTGGCACTTATAATGTTAAGCGAAAATTAAATTTCCTCTCACGCCATTTCGCTGCGCATGCTAATTTATTAAAATAAAAAACAAAAGCCACAATATGCGTATGTACAAGTGAATGTACTTTTCACACCAACAGTTATGTTCTTTATACTGACTCCAAAGGTGCATACATGACGTTTTTATGTATTGTTCAACAAAGGATAAGTGTGATGTAATTGCAAACATTGTAGTGTTTTTACACGTTATTCATAAAAGAAATATTCTTCAATCCAATTTCCGTTATTAAAACTTATTCATAGGTAATTACCAGGCTTTAAAACTTAGTGCCCGATCGAATATGTTAACAGCAACCGTACCGTACAGACTTTGCTCAGCGTATGCCCTAGCTACCACATGCTAGTTCACGTGATAGTAAACAAACCTAAATACAGATATAGGAAGACCACAAAATAACTTCTCATTATCTAAACTCACATTACAAGCATGCAAAACGATACTTTCTCCTGTTTGTGTATAATAGTCCCTCCCAAATGTTTCAATATATGTTTGCGTTTTAGAACACTTTACTTTCGGCATGCCGAACACGTATAAACACGCACAATGACAAGGTACACTGTTGACCAATTTGAGAGGCACCGTACCACAAGCGCATTCACTTCTCAGTACTGCTATCAGCTACTGTCTTATCAGCCTACGCAATCAACCCCCACCCCCTATACTCAGGTTGTTGGTAACCGGAATCAACTCCCTCTGTGTGTTCGGGCACTAAGTTTTAAAGCCTGGTAATTACACAAGAAAACCTATATCGCTTTTAACCTAACTGTGATTTGACTAGTATTTACAATTAAATATTCTGATTGTCATAGTTCTGTCTACTCCAACCGTTATGATGAGGTATTCCATCTTGTTTCTAGATCCATATCTAAGAGATTTTTTTAAACTACAATACATGCTTTACTGAGCTACTAATATTTCACGCAGCATAACTTTTAGTCAATTCAAATAACTCTGGTATTCTCTGTTTTTAACTAGTGCATGTCAAGCTCGTGGATGTAATCGCCATTCTATATTATAATATGGCAAATGAACATTTTTAACAAACCTGCATTTTACAAAATTTGTAACTATTATTATATGTATGATTTGCTAGTGCATAGTACAAGTCATAAATAAACGTTATAGTCTGTTTATATTCAAAGTCTCTCATTTTTGGCATGATACGTCGTGGAATTGTATTGTATATATACTAGTCCAGAGGCGGAATATTTATTAAGTTTATTAAGTGATTGATGTTACGATAAAGGTACTGTGAGCACGGTACGAAAATCTGTAGACCTATTGTAATTTGGTGATTTGTTATTAGGCGTAAGTTATTGGTAGAATTGTATTAGCAAACTGTGAAGAACGACAACTTATTAAAAATTACAGTGTAAAATACTTTTATCAAGCTGTAAGTATAGCAGTTATAGCAATATTATAGATGGAATAAGTCAGCAGCTTTTATTTTAACATGATTTATTCTTCATTATTGAATAAGTGCACACTCAACGTATAAGATTTTTTCTTCCGAAAATTGAAACATTTTTTTATTACGAAGTCTGGCCTACATTAAGCTTGCAATTACACAGAATAAAATACATACATACAAGTGTTATATGGATCAATAATTAAAAGGCACAAAACTATGCAATTTAAATGACAAAATTAATAAAACTTGTACATCTAGGTGAACGTTTGAATGAAAGATGACATATTATACAAGTGATTCTTTAAAATTTCTGCCGAATATTTAATAATGGTAATTACCACCTCATTCTGCACTGACTTGGAAGTTTTTATTGTTTTGCCAATCTACAAAAGCCTCGTTCCTCTTGTTCCAAGAAAGAGACCTGTCACTGAAATACTTTTGAGGTTGTAGAATTCAAAAAAGTAAGGGACTGTTGCTGATAAATTTATTTTCTTGATCTACTTCTCTAGGTTATCCCTTCTCCCACATAGACTTGATTTATATATATTCTGAATAAAATACAATTCCATTGTTTTGTACCATAATTTACTGTTTTATTGCGGAATTTATTAAAATAAATAAATCATTGAAAATTTAAAAAATACAATTACCTAATTATTGAAATTGTGTAAATATATTCCGAATAAAAATACCTAAACTTTTTTTCTTTTTTCCAGGTAAATGAAGTTTCTCGTTCATACTGCTTCAGATTCCTCGCTCTATTCGCAGTAAGTAGTAAAAAATTAAGCTGGAATAGTTTACAGCGATTACTGCAATAATCGACCATGATTTTTTAATTGTGTCCGTTTTTAATAACTTTGTATGTTATTTCAACCTACATAAAGATGGATGTCGCCGTTCTCAATTCGATATGTATGTATGTATGTAGGCCTATGTATGTATGTAGGTATGTATGTATGTATGTATGTATGTATGTATGTATGTATGTATGTATGTATGTATGTATATATGAATGGATTTCAGATATTTCTAGTAGGCTATTTGCGTTTCGGGTGTTGTACTAGTAATGCTAGATCTTTTTACTTCTTCTGCCCGTACCACAGGTACTACAGGTAGAGGAAGTATTGTTTTCGACCCCCAAATTCGAAGATGGGTTTTTAACATAAAGACGCGTTTTGAGGCTCCTGAATCCAAAAATACTAATTTTGTAAACATGTCTGTGTGGATGTCTGTGAACAGGCTAGCTCCAAAACGGAAAATAGTATGAAAAGAAAATTTTGTATTTGGGTCAGGTACCTTCCGAAGATGTGATACGAAGATTGGTGACAAATTTCTTTTATTTTTAAGGGGACTTTACATGAAGAAATTTTTGTTTTTTCGCACTTTTCTCAAAAACGGCTTTAACGATTTTCTTTAAATTTTGCACTTTTGTTGCTTATACTAAGAGCTAAAACTTTTATTTGAAACATTTTTTCGAACAAATTCTCTGAAGGGTAGTTATAAGCCACCCGCTGTGAATACGCGCTCTTTGCAATACGGCCTCTTACAACGGAAAATCGTACGAAAACGAAATTTGGTATTTGGGTTAGGTACCTTCTGAGGCTGTGATACGAAAATTGGCGACAACCTTCTCTTATATTTAAGGGGACTTTATATGAAGATTTTTTTGCGATTTTCTCAAAAACGAATCTTACGATTTCCTTTAAATTTTTTACATGGAGTGCTTATACCAAGAGCTAAAACTTTTATTTGAAACTTTTTTTTTCACAAAAATTCTCTGAAGGGTGGTTCTAAGCTACCCACTGTTTGTAGAACCTCTGTCTTGCCTGGTGAATAACGCAATACGCGGCCTCTTATTCTATATAGGCCTAAGCACGTGAAGTGAGAAATACATACTGTTGGCCATGCTTACAGTAAAGAAATATCCGTGGGGAATATTCGATAAATTTCGGAAATTATTCTTAACGGCGGAAAGTTCAATAAACGTTTGCAGTTACTTGAATTTCTTCTTCTTTTTTTGGTTTTGTTTGTTTGTCCATAACCTGCGTTTTTAGTCGCAACACTCAAAGAAGGGGCTATAAGGTATTTATAGCATAATAGCGTAAAATTGTTTCTTACGATTCTGTACAAGGATTTGTGAATACTTCTAACTTTTATTTGGGCAGAGGAAGTTATGTGACTTTCACATCAGATTTTTTTCTGAAATAGATTCATTCGTTTGGTTGGGAAAATAAAAATAAAAATATCTTCCTAACATTGATATAGGCTATAGTTAATAATTTTCATTACGACATTCACATTTAAAATAGGAGCATCGACGGCCGATGTTTTCATGTCGATGATCGATGTTTTCTACATCGATGGAAAACAACCGATGTTGTTTATCCCCACTTCAGAAGGCTGAATTTGTACGATACTGTAAGCAGTCATCAAGTAAATTCATCAGTGGAATCTAAGTTTGAAATCAATGGGGAAAATATCAGTAGAACAGCTTGTCTCTATGAAAGACAATATTGTAACAGAGGAAGAAAAACCCTGACATTTTACATATATCAATACATTATAAATCATATATTTCTGCTTTTAATCAGGTTTTGAAGTGTCGAATTTGTACGTCAGTAGCAGTGAAAAGATCAACTATTCTTTCAAGGGCGCTTCTGCTTTACTCATCTCTGCATTAATACTCCGATGGTTTCTAATTGAAGTTTGGAATTGGTTGTATCAAGGACCGTTGAAAATATTGACATAACGTTTTACTCTACCTATAGACCTAATGTAAGTAACAGAGGTTTCGACCCTGATATTCGTTTCCGCGTTTTCAGCATTGATGTAGATCCCCTGAGTGAAAAAGGCAGTGTAATTTGTAGATTGTGTAGGGCAAAACCGGGTGACGCACCGCACCGGGATAGATGCCGCACCCCCTCTAACTCGAACATTTGACGCTAGGTACCGCTAATTGTCGTGATACCATCTCCAGTTCCCTCCCTAGAGTAACTGGATCACGTGTCTTCATTGTTTGCGGTGTTTATGTCATTGTTATAGCGGTATTTATCAGGTAAGTGCACTAGTTTCACTGCGAAACTTTTTTGGACTCATTACTTTATTCTTTCCTGATCTGTATTTGTTCCATTTTTTCTGCGTGTACTACTTTTAATAGACTATTTAGAGGTTGTAAAGATATTGTGAGTGAAGTTCGCCGTAACAACAATGACAATAAGCTCTACAGATGAGTGCGGCGCGTGTCCCTGAGTTTTGGGTCACATGCCGCATAGTTTTCAAGGGTGACACGCCGCACAATGTCTTCCAGTATAATTACCCCCCAAAATTATTTTTTCTGGTCTTTTCAACAATAAACATGTCAACTCGGTATAGGGGAGCTAAACATCGTGGCCTATGGAGTGACAATGACCTACAAGAAGCTGTTCGGCGAATTAAGGCATGGGAAATTTCCATTCGGGAAGCCGAACGTTGCTATAATATGCCAGAGAGGACTATTCGTAGGCGCACGGACACAGGAAATTGGGAAAACCCTCACTTGAGCCTGAAGGAATATTTCGTACAGAAAATAAAACAAGGCTAGTCGGCAATATTCAGAGATTGTGTAGATAGGTTCTCTTATGTTTTATACGTGCCTTTGATGTAAATTTAGACTGATATTATGAATGCGGCATGTCTCCCATGCGTGCGGCATAGCACCCTGTAACGCGGCATCTCTCCCGCTTTGCCTTTCAATTTAGTAATTGTATTTACACGTTTAATTATTATTTTATAAATATTTCCTTTGCTGAAATATAGGCAGGGAAGATCGTAGCTTGGAATCTCAAAAAGAGTTTTCAAAATATTCAATCCTGTTTTGAGGTAGACTAATTTCAAGAAAAGTGCGGCGCGTCACCCTATCTTGCCCTATGGGAGGGTATAATATGGTTTGTATGTGTTTACGTGTGTGGGTGTGTATGCGTGGAAAAATTGTACCGAAAGGACATTTTATATTTTGGTACTTTCTTTTGTAGATATGTTGATCGAATCTTATCTTTGGTTTCTCTTTATTTTCTTTTGGTTGCCTTTAGTGTACCTAATTTAATAAAAAGCCTGCGAGGTGACTTGCTTGGCATTAGCAAATTAACGGGTGCTATGTAAGTGCATATAATTTTCTAGTTAACCTTTCTCTGAAACCATTCTTCTAAAAGCGTTGCAGCTGTAAATATATTAACGCATATGCAGTGTAGCCTTTTCTATGTATGTTCTGAGAACCATTTTCAGACCATAAAATAGTTTGTCGTAAGAGGTATCTTCCTTAAGAAATATTTAATTCAGAAACTATTTGAGCTATTTTAACATAGTTTCCATGAATTTTCAGTTGGGTTACTTTCCCTCTTTCGACATTTCGTTTTCAGAGGCCATATCCTCTTGAGAATAGAATTAGTTGTTTCCTGAGAACTGTTTAAACTACAACAGCAAGAAACAATAAACTTCCCTTGTTGCTGTATAAAGCATTTACACTTTTAGAAACAAGCAATTAAAATACTGTGCCTTGCTGGGAATTCCTTTTTTAAGTTGCCGAAATTTTTAAGCGATGCTTGGTATGCATTCTTCACAGACACTAGCTTAAGTAGTTGATAATCCGAAGCGACAGATGGGGGTTTAGTAATGGATTCCTGCTATTCATTATTTGGTGACAAGACGAAGTATTCGTGGAATGGCATTTCTTGGTGGGTGTTCGTATCCTCTGTAGTCTGATAAACTGCTTATACCCCTGGGAAACTGAATCATGAGTGGCTTTTGTTATTACCTTTAGATCGTTACCTTTTCTAATTTAAGAACCCATGTTAAGTATTCTAGTTAATGGCAAGTTATTGTAGGGGAGATGTCAAGATTTGGAACACGTGTGTTGGATAGGGTTAATAGTTCCCTTAATACTTTCCCAGGGTGGGAAAGTTATGGTACAGTTTGGAATAGGAGATCCAGAACTTTCGTTTTAATTTTATGCTAATTTTATAATTTGTTTATTATTATTGATTTGTCTACAACAGAGGTATAACCTTCAAGTACTCTTCAACTTCCGGAATTACTCTAAGCTTACAAAGATACCCCAAGGGCTATAATACGAAAGGAAAACACAAACCTGAAATAAATGTACTAACAAGATAAGGAAAATGATGATGGAAGAAAAAGGTATTAGCGAAGAAAGAACAAAATTTATGAAAGAATTCTAATGTGGTAATTTAAAGCGTAAGAGGTAATAGTTAAAATACTTTACGTGAAAATAGTAATGTATAAGGAAAAAATAAATATAATTAAAACAAAATAAGAAAAGAAAAGTGAATAACATTAGAAACAAAACTTAAGCTTAATGATTTAAGTATGATTCTTTGTTAATAAACAGTAATTTAGGCTGCGGTTCTCTAAGGAGCTTTTCGGCACGGTTTTAACTCTTGATTGGTTCATCGGCAAACTTGGGAACAAGTGACTGACTTTTTTTTTTCATTTAGTAATAAATATGTGTTGCGGAAAGAACTATCCAAGTTCCTGTCTAAACATCGTGCTAGTCCAAATGGCAGTATATGCTTGTCTTGGAAACCGTAATATTTTTCCCAAACAATAGGCATATCTGGTAGTTCTTTCATAACCGCATGTAGCATTCTGTTGATATTTGTGTGAAGTGAAGGGTCCCTGAAAATAGTAACTGGGTTTGTTGCTGATAAAATCTAAGGAAGTCTTCATACTAACACGGATGATATTCTGGAATATAATTATACAACTACAACAACAACAAAAATTAAAAAAAAAAATAATAATAATAATAATAATAATAATAATAATAATAATAATAACTATAATATCATGCGTAGAAATCTTAAATCGTACATGTAGGCTACAAGATATGTATTTTAAAGGACGTTTGGAAACCCAAATCACGTATATTGGATTTGTACTCGGAACTGGCAGTGGAACTGTTCTGAAGGTAACTGAACATTGTTTTGCATATAAAAAAAAGTTGCATAAACGTTTAGATATTACATTATCATGTCTAATTTATTGATATTGCATTCTTCTCTGAGATTCGGTGTCGAATCGAGAAAAATAAACATTCCTGTAGATATTGACTGGTTTCTTCGAAAGCTAATTAATTTCGATGACCGTACTCATATTGGTTTTATGAACATTGATGCAAGTTCCCTTAAATGGATGCGCTTCTGGAATGCTTAAATATTACATTATATTTTATTGCTCGTCCCTAATAACGATATCTTCCAGGTCTCTTTGATTTTAAATTCCATAATTAAAAACTCCATGGCATCATCAGACCACCCTGGAGACAATTATTTTTTCTTATCTTCAGTAATACATGATATGAGTATTTGTTGGGACCAATGAGCTGTAGAAGGTAATAAAAGAGCATAGAATAATAATCCTGTTTAAATAGAAGACAGGCTGCGTGGAACCAATGCTCAGAACGCAACAACTAATCATGATCATTGTTGGGAACCTTAATCCAGCGCAACAAATTAGACACAAAATTTAGTTCCGCCGTTTCGGTACGCCATTTTCTCTGTCTCTGCCTGGGTTAAGATCAGTGTGAGCTTTTAGAGCAAAAGTAGTACCAGTCTCAGTGATCTGATACAAACGAAAACAGAAACTAGGAACTAAAGGATTAATATTGCTTTCCTTATCCAATAATAATAGCCTAATATAGGCTACGAATGGAAGTTTAGTTTAGCGAATTTGGGTAAGAATGTAATACGGCTATGCTTGACATATTTTATTTATTGCTTAATTACAAACGGCTCTCCATATTTGCTGGCTGCCAACTATGAAAAAACTGACAAGAGGCAAGTAAACAGTAAAAAAAAAAATACTGTTCCCTAATACAGGCCATGGAGGCCTAGAGTGTTCCAGGAGTTTGAGGCTCACAGATTTTTAGAAAATGAAGGCACATGAAGGTGATAAGGTTGTCAGCCTTACGCACCGGCCGTCTTTACCCCAGGATTGCTTCTATTGGAGACTGTGTCGACCCCAGGGCCATAGTGCCACCAGATGGATTAGGCCAATAATTGAAATACTCCAACGACTTATCGGGGATCGAACCCGCGACCTTTCGGTTTGTAGCTCAGCGCCTCAACCACTACGCTACGGCGTACCCCGACAAGAGGCAATTACAGAATTGAAATTTAAAGAAATGCTATAATTTTTTAGTTTAAAAATTATGAACATGAATCTGTATAGATCATCAAGAACAAATGAAGTAAGGGTGATGTTATAGCCAAGCAAGAAGCTGTTTTTAGTACTTAAGGTGGCGAGCAATATAATTGTTACTGTTGTATAAATGATGGTGAAGAAGAAATATTATAGATCCTCGCAGAGTAGACTAGTAATGACGATATCCTTCATTTCGTCTTTATATAATCCGAACATTTTCCACAAAAAAAAAAAGAAAGAATGGTGTGGACTGTACCGCGAGCACCAACCATCAATTCAGGTTCTTCAGTCTCTTAAAGTGCATTTTTCTTTGAAGTTTTGGGATTGTAAAAATAAGAAAATATAAATAAAAATATAAAATATAATAAAAATATTAATCACTGTACCAATCACCAAATTTTTTTATATAAACAAAGAGGAATCATAAAACCAATAAACATTAAAAAATTTAACATTGTAACATATTATAACTTTGAAAGTAGTCATTCCCATAACTACGAACTATAGAAACTAAAATAGATAAACCCCAAACCCCCTCAGGTTGTAGATGTTTTGCTTTTCTACGTGCACTTCTTCAGGCTGCCTTTTGTGTTTCTCAAAACGAACGTTGGATCTATGATATTTCACTTGTCGATTGACCAAGAAGTGACAGCGGAACCATTGTTCCAGGTTTCCAAAACTTCTGTATTCCATTGTTTCATGTTTTCTCATAAACCGGTTGGAACTTGGCACGGGAGTTTGGGCCGTTTGAATTGAGCAATTTACCTTGCTGGTGACACTGGGGTTGAGGAAATAGTCATTATTTTTCACTGGTGAGAGCGGGAGTTCATAAAACTCGTATCACTTCATTATAACAGTGAGATCTCTGAAAACTTATCTTACTTCACTAGTAACAGTGAATACGTGATAATGGAAACTAACATTATTTCACAGCTAGCAACTGACAGCTGACATTACTTCACTATTGACAGGGGGAGTTAAGAAAATTGATTTTACTGCATTGATAGCAATGGGAGTTCAGAGATCTGACATTATTCGCTGATGACAGTGGAACAGCCCGAGGTAAACTAATAGGCCACAGAATCAGTCATCTTCACCAATGAAAATGAGAGTACAGGAAGACTGACGTTACTTCACTGATGACACTGGAAGTTCATGAAAAGTGGCATTATTTTATTGCTCACTGATGAGTAATGGGTAAAACAAATCAGGGAAACTGATAAACTTCACTCTTCATGAAGAGAGGGAGAGTTTGAGAGACCGGCATTACTTCACTGAGGATAGTGGAAGTTAAAAACATTACTTCTGGGATGGAAGTTGGCTTTCAAGAAATTTGATAGGCTATTACTTTAGCTATGACAATGGAAGCCCAGAAGACATTAGGCTACTTCACTATTCTCTGATGACAGTTGGAGATAAAAAAAAAATTGACTTTAACTTCAGGAATGAAAGCGTGCAGTCAGGAATGAAAGCGTGCATATTGAAAGTTGATGTTATTTCTCTGATGAATGATAGTTTAATTTCCCGTAAGTTTAATAGCTTCAATGAGTGAAGAGTTGTAGGATTCTTGTTTTCTTCAAGTGTTAACTGCATGGACAATAATTACTATTCATTGAGCACTTGAATAATCTTATCACAATCTCATTCTATTTCTATTTTATTCTTCTTTTGTTAGTTTGTCATATACTAAGTGCAGTCATAAATCTGCAGAGCAATGAGGACAATAAAATTGGTCTATTCTTATCACCTATACCACCACCATACTTGTTATTATTATAATCGTCAGTAGTAACGATCATATAGGCCTAATCACTCTGTATACAAGGATATTTTATCCATTCCCTTATTTTTGGCCCAGGTTGAATGGGAAACCTTGTCCTCACACATTGAGCTTGAAAGGAAAACAAATCACAATTACTCATTTCCCACTATCGCAAGCCATGCTGACAAAAGTTGTGAGACAACAAAGTAGCATAGCACGAACAGTCTGAATACAATAATGCTGATCTAGGCTGTCACCTGTGCTATTGCGATGTGTGAGGAAAAGGTTTCGTCCACCGCTGAGGCGTAGGGGATGCGTTCACTGCTCTCACGCAGCAGGCCCGGGTGCGAATCCTGGTCGGGACAAGTTACCTAGGTGGTTTTTTCTTATCTGTGAGACAAATTTCGGGTAACTTTAGGCCCTTGTGGTCCAGGGATATCATCTGGCCGTCATTTTCATCTTCATCCCTTCTTCGCCTTGTTCGGAGTGAGTGTGTGTGTTAATGGTGGGTCTTGTTCTAAGTGTTCGTGTTATCTCGGAGATGGTACCAGCATTGGGCTGATCACTCTTCCGGGGAGGCCCTCCATGTCCTTGTCTGATCAAACAAGTATGTATGTGATCCAATAGATAATCCCTCTTCGCACAGGTCGCGCCCTGTAAGGCCCGGGCGTCGTGGGTAGCTTAAATGTCTCTAAAAGGGAGAAGTAAACCTAAGGTAAAGAAGAAAGAAAGAAAATGGTTTCCCAACTCACCTGAGCCAAACATGAGTGCGTGGACAGTTTTCTTTTAGCGTGCAACACATTCAACTACAGGGTCTTTATTATAAGTTGAGACGGGGCGACCGGTGTTTTCACTCTCCGCTACGGAGTCCGCATTAGCCGAGGGTGACGCGCGCGCGGCTTCCCTGCTTAAAGTGTAGGCTATATAAAGTATTACATATCTTACCTTATAACATATGTTGGAAGTGTCGTCCTTCCTGTGTTATACAGGCATTGTATCTGGAAACCACATTCTGGCTGACGCGAGTGAGTTCTTCCACTGTAATGCCCCTAATTTCATTCGTAATGTTTTCTTTCAGCTCCTCCAATGTGTGAGGATTTGTTCGATAAACCTTATCTTTAAGAATGTGGTTTCCAGATACAATGCCTGTATAACACAGGAAGGACGACACTTCCAACATATGTTATAAGGTAAGATATGTAATACTTTATATAGCCTACACTTTAAGCAGGGAAGCCGCGCGCGCGTCACCCGCGGCTAATGCGGACTCCGTAGCGGAGAGTGAAAACACCGGTCGCCCAGTCTCAACTTATAATAAAGACCCTGTATATCGCTTCTCCCAAAGTTTGTTCTGCTAACATAGTGCTAGTGCTAATTTTTGCATTTTAAATTAGGCCTACATTTACAACTTACAATGCTCTCACTTTTTTTCAAGACACCACCTGTTTGAGTACATGCTTATGGTCGGGGCAGTCAAGAAATGGATTAAACATACCAAACAAAAACACAAACTATTCTAAATAAAAATACATTCAATTACACTCATAGACAGCAATAACAGGGAGGAAGTTTAAAAAGTAGAAACATGAAAAATAAATATTTATATAACAATGATTTCTTAAATTGTCATTGTTGAGATTAATTAATTGAGGGTTGTTTTTACAGTGGAATTGGTGTATTAATTTTCTGTTATATTATGACGATGCCATTACAATGGAAGAAGGTTAAGGGTTAGAAAAATTTAAAGATTAAATCTGCACCTTGTGCCTCTCTTAGGCTGACTTATGATGGTGCTATTAGTCGGTGGCCACAAAAAGCGTTGCACGTACACAATGAAGTTAACACTGTGATTAGTTCGATTGCAACAGGTGCAGCCCTTCTCACGCTCTTTCCTGTGTGTTTTAAATACAGAATTGAGAATACCCATGGCAGTACTTTACTGTATGCCTGTCAGCAGTAAATCAGAATGTATGATACTCCGTAATGTATGAGCTCTCTCTTGTATGGGAACTAGGTATAGGACATTGCTTTTTATTAGCTGCAATGTTAATTTGTAGTTCACCAACACCTTAAAAGATGCCTGATGTTATATTGAGTGTAGTGAAGGAACATTATCTTATTAATAAATTTTAATATTAGCTAAAAATAAAGGGAAGTGGATAAGGTTATTTCTAAATTGGTAGTTAATCTTTTCACTGTTACTAACGTATATGCATCATCGCAATAAATTGCATAAAAAGCAGAGATATAAAATTAAGATTATAATTATTGAGGACTTTTTGCATGTATTAAGATTATTATTCAAGGAAACTACCTCTTTATTAAGATTTTCTCGGTTGTTTTCAGTTTAGCGATCACTAAGGATTTTACTTGATAAATGCTTGTATTATTTAAATTCACCTCTGGAAATTTTTCAGATAACCTATTTCCTTATCGATGCACAAAAGGAATCTTTTACGTTAATTTTCGGAATCAGCGCATTTATTTCGCATTAAATATTAAACCTGTTTTGTGCGAGGAATATTAAAGTATTTTGAATCGGGACTGGTAGGCCTAAGCCTATATATTAAAAAAAATTAACAATTCCATCAATTACAAACAAATATCAATAATTTAGAAAATTGTATAGGTACAGTGATTATATAAAAAAAAGTATATATAAAATTGTTACAACGTAAGATGTACATAGGCCTATATAGAAGACGAAATTTTGATAAATGAATATTACACTAAAGCAAATGTTACAGTTTAATAATTAATTATTAATGTATAGTTTGAATCGGGCATATATGAGTTAAGGTCACAAACGTTTATGTCCTTTTTTATTAACTTCATTTGTTGTACATTCGGAATATTTTGTATCCTGTATAGGAACGTTGTGTTAGTTCCTTAACGAAAGGAAATCCAATACAATCGAAACCTTTTAACTCTACATTGGATGAAACTGTCTGTCAGTTTTATTCTTGAGCACAAGGAGTTGTGCGATCAGAAATCCAGATTCGATGCCACCAGGTGTGTGTTAAATATTTTCCCATCCATTCGTGGAGTTAACTGGGATAGTTTATGAACAAAAGATACTCACCGCTCTTTAACTCTTAAATAAAAAGATAAAAACTCCGGTAGACTGTATCGGGGACGCAACAGTGGCCTTAAGTGAAACGCTATGTGCGAGTGCCTATTCTAGCGTGATCCGTATACGACGATTTGTTTTCATTTTTTTAGTAAATAGAAAAGGCAATGTATATACTCCTTACTATGACCTTATGTACCATAGTTAATATTTTTAATAAATTTGTATGCAGGATGTAAAATCTCTTATGGTAGGTTAGGTTTTAAACTATTTTGTTCATCGCTAGCTAACTGTGATATTTTAACATAAATATCCATTTCATTGTTATGCCAATACTATAAAACCTCAAAATGCCTAAATAAGACGTTAAAACCTCTGGTTTCTTTAGAAGCAAGTTCTTACGCTTACACATGCAGTTTGTTCACAGTTTTTGCTCATACAAGTTGCCAGAAGTAAAGTATGCTAAAAGTTTGTTGATTAATTGAAAAACGGTCTTATTGAGTATAAGTGGTGGATTGTAAATGTAATTGTAATTCTAAAATCAATTGTTTCTATGACTGTGAAAAATTAAGCGAAGATTGTTCGTATATGGGCAATGGAAATTGCAAGTAAAAATATGTGTTTTTATCAAATTGAGCAACACATGATTTTGGTGTGTGTAAGAATATGGCAATACTTGGTGCGACGTAAGAAGTAATTTTGTGCCTATACCTAACGATGTACGGTGTTAAAATACTTAACATGGCACCTTTTACTTAGATGTTAGTAAAAGGGACAAGTTTTACGTCTGCGATATAGGTTTTTCAAAAGCTCTCTAGTTAGGCCTAAGTTAATATTGACAAAATAAGTAACATATTATATTGTGACTCATTTTTGTCTTATGTTTTAATATAGGCAGATCAATATTGTACTGTTATTCTATTGCTAGCATTTTGTATCATTATGTATGATATCTTTTGTATTAGTCTTTGTACATTTATTTTAATGTATTTTGTATTTATCCTGGTTGAGTGGAAGATAAGGCCCTATGGCCTCAACTCAGCCAGGCAAAATAAAACATTATTATTATTATTATTATTAAAATATAATACAGTATTATAAATGCTAATAAAAAAATATCTAAAATTAACCTTTTCACTAACATATAAATTGGTCACCGAAAATAATGCATAAAAACATAATTATAACATAAATAGAGTTATAATTTTTGTAAAATGTGACGAGTTTTATTCGCATGTTATGTTTGTCATTCTTGGAAACCAGTTATGCTACTGAAATATTTTGTGTTAATTTGAAACTTATAATCCGCTGATGATTTGACTTCATGATTGCTTATGTGAGTAAATTCAGTTTTCAAGTGTTAGCATAAATAAGTCCGATACAACTGTTATCACCTCTGCAATTAGTCAACTGAAATTACCAAGAAAGTGTCGTGATTTACGCTTATGTATTTATAATATTATAAGACTTCACTTACTCTCACATCTATTGAAGCTCGTGGTAATCAAGCTGAAGAGGGCTAATAAAAAAGTGCATATGTTTTTTTGTTTGTTTATTATTATTTTTTTATAGAAAAGAAATTAATACCGGTATTGACTCACATACGAATAAAGTTGTTTCTGAAATAATTTTATAAAGTATTGTCTGGGTTAATATATTTTTAGAATAATTGATTGCCCCAGTTAGATTCCATGATTTCAGGAAATTCATTCTCATTGTGTTTCTGACATTGAATGTTAGAACAGTGGACATTATATCTACCTCATCAGTCGCTGGTTTGTTCCTGGTCTATTAAATTTCCAGCCAGAAAACTCTTTGACTTGTATTCTTTTTCAGATTCCCAGTGCTATAATTTTTTTTCAGAACTAAGCTTGCCTGAAATATCAGTTTAATGACGATAGTGTACAAGTTCCATATTATTAGCATAATCTTTCTTCAGTTATATAGAGTGCCCAAAATTACAAAGTACATTGCAACACAAGAATAACAAGTAAATAGTTACTAAAAGAATAACTAAAGAATAAGAATAAAGAATAACTAAGTAAATAGTTACTAAAATTAGAAATTATTAATCTTAAAGTAGAAGGTATTTTAACATTCGGAGAGATGCTTACGTGTAATAAGCAGTGAGCCCTTAATGGATGATGTAGGGAGATATAAATATAAGAAATTTCTAGATTTTCAGAATTTTCACATTTTACCTTTTGACAGAAATTGCCTAAATTTCAGGAGAGAGTAGGTCAATGATATCAACTATCAAATTTAACCTTTTCAGAGCTGAATTTGTATGTTTATATGAATCATCAAGTAAAACCATCAGTGATTTTTATGATTGAAATCAAACAAAATTTCGTGGAATAGCTGTTTTTTCGTGAATAGTAATCGTTATACGTGGATAAAAAATCATTTTAAGTAAAACTTGTATTAATCATAATCTCTGCTTCAAACTCAGTTTCTGACATGACGCATTTATACGACAGTAGCAGAGAAAAGGTTACGCACTCATTGCTTTGTATCTTCCTCATACAGGCAACGGGGCAGAAGTTCAGTAACCAGTTTCAACACAGGAGTTCAAGGGTTCGCTTTTTGTTTGACAAAAATGTAGCAAAGAAATCCGACAAGAATAGTTCACACTTTGCACGACATGCGGATGTGTGAGACATGTAACACCATTCCATGAATATGCATGTACCGAGCTGAAACAATCACTTTAATGCAATTTAAAACATCTCAGCACTATTATCACCTCTGAAGACAACAATTATCCTCATGAATAATAATTACTACTCTCATTACGTAGACTACACCTATTTCCGCAATAGTGCAAGCCATTACTTATCACCATCTGATACACCTGATTGCTTTTATATTGCCATGTCCTTGTGTGTGTATGTGTGTCTCTGTGGGCAGCATAACTCGTAAACGAACAAATCATTTAAAATGGAAATTTTATATTTGAAGTCATTGTCTTATGGAGATGTGACACAAGGACTTTCTCTCTTAGTTTCATTACCTTTACATTTTAGGACTTTACATTTAGAAAATGTCACTGTTCGCTTTTTTCTCCAAAACGCTGTTTTTTAACACATTAATACTAGTAGTCCAGCTACTAGTTTCTCCACAAACATTTCTCTGAAAATTATATTCCTAAATGTCGTTTTCAATCTCCGATCGTATTTCTTCTGGAATAAGATCTCTCGAATCAACATTGGACCTCTGTTCAAATGTTTCAAGATCTGTTAAGAAAATAATAAATACAACGAGGGCTATTTTTTTAAAACCTCCGATGGGGCATAAAATGAAAACCAAAGTGAAAATCAAAACTTTTTTATTTGGAAACTTGTCTTCACGACATTTTGAAGAGTTTTGAAATTCTTCGTTGGTGTGGAAGCACTGTCCTCCAAGGTCTTGGGTTTGTTCGGGAAATTTGTGTGCATCCATTGTTTGGATTGTTCTTTTAATTCTGGATTGTCGTAACGAATCCACGTTTCATCCCCTGTCACGATGGATTCCAAAAACTCGTTCCCGTGCCGTGTGACTTTAATTTTTTTCGGCAGCTGAAGAAAGATCTGGGAGGACAGCGCTTCCGCACCAACGAAGAATTTTAAAACACTTCAAAATAGCGTGAAGACCCTTCTCAATACGCTGGCGGCAAGCTTCTATGAAGAGGGTATAGTGAAGTTGGTACCACGCTACGACAAATTACTCAATCGGAGCGAGATTATGTAGAGAAGTAGCTAGAAGGTGTACCTGAATGTTCCAAATAAGACAGTTTTGATTTTCACTGTGGTTTTCAATTTATGCCCCATCGGAGGTTAAAAAAAATAGCCCTCATAAAATATATACTTTAAATAACTAATTATTTCGGTAGTAGAGCTCAGTTATTGTTTGATGTACTTATCTTATGATAAACTGGCTCCCGTAGAAAGTACATTCGTTAGTGGGGGGTCATTTAATAAGTAAATTGTAGTATTGCAAAACAAGAAACTGAAATTGTAGAGGAAAGCGGGCGACCATGGATAAGTAATTTAAGCAGGCAGAGTTAAATTTTATTTTTAAGTCGTTATTTAGTTTCATTATTTCAGGGATTTTATTTAATTTTTAATTATTTGTTTCTATTGCGAAAAAATAGTATGAATAATTAAAGATCATAGGAGAGAAATGCTTCATTCGTTTTCCAACTCTACTGAAAATTTCAATATAATAACAACCAGAATACTGAGTATAGGTAAGGTTTGAAAAATAAGTTTCTTGATATCTAGTTTAGTAATTGCATGGCCTTTTTTTCTGTAAAGCTCAAAGCTCAAAACAGTGGATGTAGAAGACGTAAAAAAATCACGTTAATTTAAGCACGTTAATATAAAATTACAATAAAGGATGTATAAAAACATTGACTACAGATTAATCTAAAATAGATATTTTGAGATGGGATACTACTGACCTGAAATGCAGGGAAACTCGTTTGCCGGATATCACTCTTTTTTTTTGGGGGGGGGGGGCATTCGTGGTGTATGAAACCCCAGTCGCAACCAAAGAGAATCTGGTTCCTAAGGTTTTAGCTGCCTGCCATATTGTACATAAACACCAGGGACATACTTTGAAAGGTAGAACCTTTTATGCGCTGTTGAATTACATTGTTGAATGCGCTGAATGTATGGAGAATGATAGTCGCCGGTTGGAGCAGTTGCTACGTAGTCTTAGGCTCTTTTCACACTGGGTCACTTGTGACGGTCACCGTCTCACCGGCGAAGAAGTATTGGTTTAAATGGGAGTATTCACACTGGGTCACCGCGGCGACCTACCCAAACACAAGTGACGCTGCAGTGTCTACTCCGAACACTTGTGACGGTCACCGGTGACCGACCACCGGCGAAGAAGCATTGGTTTAAATGGGAGCATTCACATTGGGTCACTTGTGACGGTCACCGCTCGGTCTCCGCATTTATGATTGCCAACAATGCAAGTTGTATATATACATAATTCAGTTGTATAATCGAGCTCAGCGAAACTAGTTATCCAGCCACGTGTTTGGATTTGATTAATACTGAAGATTTTATAAGTGAAGTGGAATCTTAACCTGCCATTTGAGATGTCAAAAGCGATTACAAATTTTTTTATCATGTAATTACTATTGGCAATACTAGCGGTGACCCAGGTGTGAAAAGAGCCAAACACCGGTGACGGTCACCGACGGTCACCGGTGACCGCCACAAGTGACCCAGTGTGAAAAGAGCCTAAAGTTTGGAGGATAAGCTTCTTGTAGGTATAAAATATTATTACCTATTTCCGCAAAAGATGTATAAAATATTAGATTGTATCTATTTCCGCAAAGTTTCAGCAAACTTATGTCTTGTTCAAGATGTCGTAGATCCTGAAATTCTCATTTCTTGTCAATGGTTCCCTATCTAAACCGAATCCGCTCACCTTCATGGTAGTAAGCCTACTTAAAGGAGCGGCCCCGCTCAAAAGTAGGCCCTATGTAATTAAACTTTGGCCCCTCTTGGGATACAAGGCCAACGAGATCTTAGTTTTAAAATTATTATGTTATTAATAGCGTAAGTACATAGATTTACAGCCTATTGCGAGGTGATTATCTATAGGCATACTGGATTGGTTAAAACAGTATTTTTAAAATATCCTTAACTCATTAAAATTCATGTAATTAAAATTTGTAGGATTGGAATTTATTGACTAATTTAAGAAAACTACTTCGATGTTGTTGTTATTATTATTATTATTATTATTATTATTATTATTATTATTATCATCACTACATCTTTCATGTAGGCTGATGTTGACTGACAATCGCTTGAATTGTGAACTAAATGGTGGCGGCATAATAAGCCTAAAATTCTAAAGAGGATTTTTAACACTTCCTCTGAATTAGTTAATCTTATTCAATCAATACTCAGCAATGTAATATTCACCTATATCTCTGTTCAGTGTAGGAAATTGATTTCAAGACGTCTTTATTTTCTGTAATGGAAATTTCATTCATAAGAGCTGATAGAGACTGTGCCCCCACGTCAAGTTAAAGAGCATGTGAAAAGAATTGAAATTCGCTAATCAATAGTGACGTAAGCTTTACGAAAATGGCACGTGTAATCTTCTTATGCAGGAAAGTACTCCATTAGACTGAGTAACGTCACAAGAAAAAGAAGAGAAGCACTCAAGTGCCATTTCTCATTTCCAGCTACATTTTCCTCTCAACAGCTTGACTTTGAATGTAGTGAACAAGTACCTGCTGTCTTTTAACGTTTAAGTTCCATGTTTTGTAACTTCTACCCCGTGGATACAAACATAAAACTCCCGTAAAAGCAACATTGTGAAGAAAAAAATCTGATGTGAAACTCATATAAGTTCTCTGCCCACATCTTTGTTTGCGTGATTTAATAGACAATGCATTGTAGAGTTGAGCGATAGAAAAATAGAATTTCGACATTACAAAGTGGGTTGTCAGAAAAGCTATTTCAACAAAGACGTTTAAATTTCATTCTACACTTCTGAAATGATTAATTATTGGAAATTTGTCACTACATGTAACTGTGTTCTGAATAGCATCCGTATACATCTGGATTCGTATTTTAAAACTGTTTAAACTTGCTAAAAATGAAAAACGTGTTTTAATTTTTGGTATTGCTGATACAATTATCTGATAAACCACTGTAAAAGTAAAAATAAATCAAATAACATGGTATGACAACTTCATGGAATTTAATAATAATAATAATAATAATAATAATAATAATAATATTGGTTTATGTGGGTAATGGATTTAGCTATAACAGGTAGGCCCAAGTCTTGTGTATAAACATTATGATTTAAAATTTCATTCGTATTTCGTATCGTGATAGTAAATTTTATTTAATGTTACAAACAAACAAAAAATACACATACGGACAATCGCGTTTCTTGAATCGTTAACGAACTTCAGTAATCCCATGCCATATTTAAACATGATTCTTTTGCCTTTCAAATTCTAAATAATCAACTTTCTAAAGCTCTATATTTTTCAAAAGCTGAAACTTCGTATTCTTAATAAAGTAAAGTGGTCACTATACAGGCCGTGAAGGTTTTAAGAGTCCCAGACATTTAGACATTCGACACATAAAGATGTTAAGGTTGTCAGCCTTACGCACCGGCCATATTTACTCCCAAAATTGCTCCTTTCTGTTAGAGGCTGAGTATACCCCAGGGCCATAGTGCCCTCCAGAAGGATTAGGCCAATTCACGGGTGCGCGGGCAAAGAAAGTTAAGTCCACCATCCTAAAAAATTGAGATATGTCCATAGAGTTATAGATTAAAATGTTCTCTAAACTAAACTAAACTCCGTGGCGCTACATCCCTGGAGGGACCGCTGCGTCATCTCCCGTAGGCAGATGGCAGGATTGGGGGGCATGTGGTCAGCATGCCGACACCCACGGCCGTTAATGGTGGTTTTCTTGACCGGAGCCGCTACTTCTCTATCAAGTAGCTCCTCAATTTAAATCACGAGGCTGAGTGCACCCCTACCAGACCTCCCTACCTCAGAAAAATCCGAGGAGGTACCGGGAATCGAACCCGGGCCGACAGATCTGTAGTCAGCGACGCTAACCACAAGACCACACCGGCGGACTTAAAATGTTCTCTACATTTGTGTTAAGTCAAGTAAGTCATATTCAAAAACGTTCGGTAGTTATGGATGTGTTCCTCATGGGTTTATCCATCTCTAAATCTATAATGGGCTGGTATAGTGTGTTAAGTCACTCTAATTCTCAGTAACTAGAAAGTGGACTTAGCTCTCTTTGCCCGCGCACCCCGGAATTGATAAATCCCAACAAACTCATCAAGGATCGAATCGGCGACCTTCCAGTTAGTGGAGCATTGCTTCAACCAACTGCGCCACAGAGAATCCCTCGTTTTTTTTTTTTTTTTTCAGATACAGAAATAGTATAGTTTAACCTGGTGACTATCGGTCGTTAAATTATATCCGAAAGTAGAAGTGTTTTTTTTTTAATTTGTCTTGCATATTGATGTGGCTAGGGTAGCTAGAAAGCTTTAGAATTCCATTTGTGTTCAGGTTTCCAAACGAAAAATGTACTGCTTGAGTTCACAGTTTCCAACGATGATGTGTACATCGCCAAACAAGTTTTCATGAGTTTCTGTAAATGATTTTACAGAGTATGATATCTCTTCATACTCTGTTCTGTATAGAGATGATAGAATTATGTAAATGTTTGTACGCTTCGCCTAACATATTACCCTGAGTTCAGACTGAAACCCTAGGAATAGCCGTTTACATATGAATTAGTTAATCAACAAATAAGCGAGCAAACAAACATAAACAAACTTGAGAATCCCACGACAAACTACTCACTCGTATAAAGTCTCTTCTAGAGTATTTGATCAATATGTTTATTACTCCTTTGATCTAATGCACTATTTGCTTAGTTCAGCATTAGTGTTGTGGGGAATGAAGTTTTTGGTTGGTTATGTATAATTTTGGAGTAGCTCAGATAGAAGGAATTTTCAATACAAAATGAAGACAAATTCTAACAATTAGGCCTACTAACTTTCGGACTTTCAAAGGGGATTCGAGGATGGTGCCTTTTTATTGTGATATTATGTTCTCCGATATCTCCTTATCGATAAGGAAAATGCCAAAGTTTTCACGCTTAAATCCATGTTAAAATTTTGAAATTAATATGCCATAACAAGATGATCACAAAGAAAGACATTAAATTATATTCTGTAAATTTTTGGACGGGAATCAAACCCAGGTTTTTCGGCTTAGTTTTCTGATGCCAAGACAACTTGGCTCACCTAGGATGTACCAAATCCCATTCCGAATGTGCGTTAGACCCTATCGACCTCGCCAGAAATGTTCGTACATCAAACTCAGAAATCGAAATATATACTTATATAAAAATATAGTGGTTCCTGTATAGGCCCATTTGTAGCAAAACCTACTAAAGTGATCGAAATGAAATTTCTCATGACCTTAAAATTTTGACGCTTCTGATTTGCGTGAGGTTCTCCCCCCCCCCCAAATTATAACGCTAATTTAATACCACAGTTCCAAGAGAATGACCTCAGCTTATTCCATACATGCTTATAACTTCATTAACTTTACATTTTGCGATCAAACGTCAATACACTCCTTCATAGGGTGATCTGATCTCTTTAAGTAGTAAGTTATGAAACGTCGTACATCCCTCATTCGAACAAGCAGTAAATACAGGAGTTTAGGCGCAAAGTATAGTCGCACTTCTTTACAACCTACAACGATCCTAGCAATTAAAATAAATGAAAATGTGAGTGCTGTTCCTTAAAGCTAGGCCTCTTGTTTCTATTTGAACAATTAACTTATATCGACATCATAACTAGTCTCGTGCGTCAGAAACACCAACAATATCAGAAACCAAATTATGAAATGTCTATATTCTCAGAAGCCAACTACCAAACTCCAACAGTATCGGAAAAACCCTCTTCTGCCAAACTATATAGTGCTATCATTTTCATCGTCCCCACTCGGCGAGTCAAACGTCAGCATTTCCTTTTGTGGTCTGCTGGATTTCATTATTGTTTATTGAGGGTAAGCAGTTTGCACACTCAAATCCAAGAAGGTGGCAGATTCTGTTGCCAATTCAATCTAATAACAATAATAGGCCTTATACAATACACAATGTTGGCGTTTCTTTGATTCTAGTTTCCTGATAAGACATGACAACACTTCAACACGCGGCTATTAATGAGTGTGTCCTCCTTGCATTAAACAAACAACACTTCAAAGATGGCAACGCTAGGGACGATGATAGTAAGACGACTATACACTGTTTGGCAAAGTAGTCAACAAGAGACCAAACGTTTGTTAAGTTACATTAAAACAGTTTCTAATTCACCCCTGGAAGATTGATTACACTTTCCTTCTGCTCTGAATAAAGCATATTTAAAGTGCAAATATATTTTACTTAGAGCTGCGTGACACAAGTACATTAATTTTGAAGTCAGACGTATAGATCCTACTTTTACGGAAGTCAAGTGAATTCAACGTTTCTCATTAAATATCACGCTATTTGCAAATAAATACGACTCGCTAATGATAGACGTTTATTATGCAGCGTTCAAACCCTACTTTTTTTACAAGAAGCAACAGGTTATAGACGTTATGTACGTCAAAATCTAGTAAAGTTCAAGTTTCATTTTCTTTCGTCATAACTCAATATTGCACCCTTAGTCTAATTTTTTTTAAATGACAACTTCAAATTCCATTTACTTGGCTTGAGTGGAACAGTTTGATAGTCAATGGCTTTCTGATCCTAACTTTCTTAGTTCGATCCCGGCCCATTTAATGGTACAGTATAAGTCTCTCCGCATCACTTGTGCAGGCGAAACGGAAACGGAATTCAGTTAGCTGCGCTAGCGTATGGTTATAATGTTCTGGTACAATGAATTATGAAGTAAGAATTAAAAATAATATAAAACTCACCTATTTACAGGGGATATTGCAAAAGTTTATCGTTTTCTTGAAGACACTAATAAACTCGCTTTAATTTACCTAAAAGTTTATCAAAGTTTCTCTCGTCACAGATTTAATGTAATTAGTAAATACAGATATACACAATCTACCGAGCGAGGTGGTCGGCCTATCTGACATGGGTTTTTTTGCATGATTTCCTCAGTCGTAAAGGCAAACGCTGTATTGGAAATTCACTTACCATGACTCTTGGCCGCTGTTTCATCCAGTATCACATCCATTAAAATTAAAATCAGTTTAAATTAAAGGAAAGCCACAACCCATCAACTATATAAAACAGATGCACATCAATAGTTAACATAGCCTACTCTGGTATGCCTGCTACAAGTCTGAAAGGGAGGTAGGGAGAAATGCCAGTCTTCGCATTGGTGGCGAAAATTACCAGATCTGCGGAGAGTTTTGGATGGAACTGTATTTATGTGCGAAAATATATTTTATGCATGTTGATGTACATGTGGAAGGAACCCTGCGCGACCAATTTCCGGCACCCCGACAACTATTTCAGGCCTAAACAGCACTACACAACTGTCGATAAATAATCATAACAAACAAGAGTATTATATTTAAAGCCTCAAATTTCAATTTTTTTAAATTCATATTTTACTCCCTAGTAACCAAATGGTTTTCTTGTTGGCGACAGTCAGTACTCATTCTTATTTCATAATTATATCATCACATGAATATTATTAGATGAAATAAACCATTTCCAAAATTAAATCCCTTTAGTAAAATCCTCTGAAAATGGTAGATTGACAACGCATTACATAGGACCTAGGCCTAATCCCATAAGTACCTAAATGACAATACAATTCATATTAGATTTGGATACAAGTTACAAAAGTAAAGATTTCGTAACGAGTGGGATCCATTTAAAACTTGAAGCGTGTTGTACAATATTTAATAAAATTTATTTTTATAACTCAGGAAATAAATTTATTATAAATGCAGTTTATTCGACTAGTCAAAGCTTTCTTTATCTTTTACAAGATTGAGGAATAGTTTCCTAGTTACATGAGAAAATCAACAAACATTGTTATTGAAGTCTCCATTCGAGATATTGCGTCAAACAGTGAAAATTAGGAAAGAATAAGTTATGAATTTGGAAGTCCACCAGCTGCAATGTAGAAGCAGTCGAACAAAATCAAGAAAACGTTATATGACCAATTTCACGAAATTCAAGGTCTCGTGCGTGAGTAATAGAGTAAGAATAAATGAAGATACTGTATTCGCGTATTTTTACGAAAAGTCTCAAGGGCATTAAACCATCTAGTCATTCTCTGATCACATCAACTCCTATAAATATTTATAATTGCAGTCATTGTAACATTACAATAACTTTCGGTTGATATGTCGCTTGCCATTAAAGTGTGTTTTATGTTTTATCAAAGCTGTGTTTTATGATTTGTGGGCTAAATCCAAAAACAGGGCACCCCTTAAGCTCCGCCCACTCGATATTCACATTTGCACGGACTTTGTGATGTATTTTGTTTCTTAGCGAAGCAGAGTGACCGACTGTCCTTCTATATTGTCGCAAGTGCCTTGTACCCACTGACCTTGTATACTGTCGTAAGTGCCTTGTACCCACCTTATTATATCTCCCTCGAAGTTTGTCTGTCACCGGTATCTAGCGATATGACGTCACATCTCCAACGTCCAATCACGAGATTCTTCATAATACGAGGACAGAAAAATTAGCTAGATCATGGTATAAAAGAAAGTGCACCATTTTGGATGGGTTGGGCGGGACACCACTATCCGAAGGTGCCACCTGTTTTTGGATTTTCCCGATTTGTGATTTATAAGAATATAATGATTAGGTTTTATTGCCTGAAAATGATTTCAATCAATTTCATAACGAAAGAGAAAGACACGAAAAATATATACAAATATTTATATTTTTTATTTCCAGAGGTACGCTATTATAGGTTTATACAGTGATTTACTTCAAACAATATTATAATTTTTTAAACATTTAACTTTCATTTTGGAAGTACTATTTTTTCAACCTTGCATTGAAGGTTTTATAAGCCGATCAAAATTAGTCCATATATAAAGAATAGTAGCTAAACCGTATCCAAAGTAGATTGCTAAAACTCCAAATTCAATAAAATTGGTTTACAATGTGTTTGAGAAATAAGTTACGGTACCTTTTCTCACCCTCCAATGCCTTTTTTCTGGAAAAAGAAAACGTGTTTTTTATCCATACTATTTTTCATGGAATGTAGCCTACATCGTAACTGATTTCGTTTCGACTGCAATGCAAGGACCAGTTCAGAATAATAACATCACTAAGACAGGATGCAGGAGTACCCTAAGTCAGTGCGTGTGAGATGTAACTTCCCTCCAATGCGGAAATTGATCTGCCATTGCATGTGCAAATAACATGAAGTCTTACTTGAATAATTCTCACCTGACTTCTCCGGATGCTTGATGCTTCTTTGAGATATTTCATGTCCTAAGGTAGTGACAGGCAACGTATAACCCGCAGGCCAAATGCGGCCCTGAGACAGGTTCAATGTGGCCCGCGACATGATTCGATAGCCCGGTTCTTATTTAGGATTCAATACTACAGGCGGTAGACAAAATCTTAATTATATTCTGTACTAGGCCTTGTTTGCATATTCTTTAATATGGAATTTTAAATAAAAATGGTATTAAGAATAGTAGTAATAGTAGAAGTGGTTTATTGTTATCAAAAGTAATTTTACAACAAGCAACCTTATGTGCATACGCAGTTATCATGGTTACAATATTTTACGATAAACACAATCATATTAGAGGCTATACAAATAAATTTATTGGGTTTACGAACTTCTTTTCCTCTGCATTGACCATGATTACATGTCATTTTTCAAGAAACACAATCTTAAGTACATATGCATTTACAACAATTTTACAACAGACATAATCTTATCTACATATGTATGTAACATGGTTCCAATATTATTTTTCAACAAATGTACATATGCATTTACGTTGTTTAAAATATTATTTTACAACAAACACAATCTTATGTACATATGCATTTACGTTGGTTACAATATTATTTTACGAAAAGCACAATTTTACGTGTAGGCTATATATATATATATATATATATATATATATATATATATATATATTATTATTATTCACCGTGAATTTTTTTAGAGAGAAAGAGACAAGTTAAGAAAATTTAGGAACTTATAATTATATATATATATATTTACCGGGGATGCATCTTCTTTATACCTGCATTTACTATGGTTACAATATTATTTTACAAAAAACGCAATCTTATATACGGGTGCGTATGCATTTACCATGGCTACAGTCTTATTTTAGTGTTCGTTTATTTATTTGTTACAGTTATTTAACAACGGCTGTGTATTTTTAAACTTGAACATGCACCCATCTCCGATATGGCGTAATTTTCTCCCGAATATTATATAATTATAAGTTCCTAAATTTTCTTAACTTGTCTCTTTCTCTCTAAAAAAATTCACGGTGAATAATAATAATAATAATAATAATAATAATAATTTCATTTATTTATTTAAAGATGCTACATTTTTTTTTACAAATGTTAAGCAGTAAACATCTTGGAAATGATCATGATCATGTTCATAATAATAATAAATAAAATCAGTAAACTGATGTAAGAAAGTGCCAGAATGTTTTTGTTTAATCAGTTATAATTGCAATTATGGTATGCAGAAAATAATTTTTTTAAATTGATTTCCCAATTAAGCTCCAGATTGATTCATTAAGCAGGGCTTACGGAAGAACAAAGGTAGGCCTATAGTTGTTTTAATCAGTTTAAAATTGTCCAGCATCAGCGGAACTATACAGATTTGTGATATCTTGACAATCGAACACTCACATAAAAATTAAAAAAAGATATGTCGAAATAGCCGGCTGTGGGATTCGAACCAGGGACCTCCAGAATGTGAATCCAAGACGTTACAATCTCGGCAACCTCGTCAGTTTAGCGGGCTAGTTTGATAAGCATATGTGAAGGAATAGTGTTATTTGTCATAGCTAACTGTATTGCAAATTCCAAAGCCGTATATGAACAGTGTAAAACAACATGTCATGATAACTGATTCCATTTGATAAATTCTTTCTAATATATTACCATAAAATATTCACTAAATTGAGCATTACTCCGGTACCGTTCAACCGATTTGGTCCAATATCAATACGCTTCTTCCCATGGACGTCATAATTGTGTATACCAAGTTTCATGAAAATCCGATAAAGCGTATCTGAGTTATCGCGCGTACAGACACACGGACAGACAGACGGAGGGACGGACAGACGAATAGACATTTTCCTGTCCCCACACAAAATCTCATCAAGTACCTTACTGGCACTTAATAAATAGCAGTAACACACTGACAGGTCTGACGTGTAGCTTTGCTTCTGAGATGCTTCCTAGTTGCCATTGGAGTATGAAGAACACGGCCACATTCACATGCACCTAGTTAGCAACTTAAATGCCAAATAGATATTAATGTTAAAGTAGTTTTGTGAGTACTAAATTTATTGGCCGGCCTGACATTCACCTATTTATTTATTTATTCGGTCTGGTACTTTACGAGATTGTGTGGGGGATGGGAAAATTTCTGTCCGTCTGTCCGTCCGTATGTCCTTCTGTCTGTACGCGCGATAACTCAAATACGCTTTATCGGATGCTCATGTAACTTGGTATAAACATTTATAACGTCTGTCCGTCCGTCTGTCCTCTTCTCTGTACGCGCGATAACTGAAATATGCTTTACCGGATTTTAATTAAACTTGGTATACACGTTTATATTGTCCATGGGAAGAAGCCTGTTGATGTTGGACCAAATCGGTTGACCGGTACCTGAGTAAAACCCAATTTAGTGTCTATTTTAAAGGCGCGATAACTCAAATAGGCTACGCTTTATTGGATTTTCATGAACCTCGGTATACGCATTTATAATGTCCATGGGGACACGTCTATTGATATTAGACCAAATCGATGGCCGGTACCGGAATAATGCCCAATTTAGTGCCTTTTTATGGTAATATGTAACAATAGGCGCGATAACTCAAATACGCTTCGTCGGATTTTAATGAAACTTGGTACACGTCATAATGTCCATGGGAAAAAGCTTATTGATATTTGACCAAATCGGTTGCCCGGTATCGGAGTAATGCCCAATTTTGTGCCTATTTTATGGCAATATATTAGAAAGAATTTAACAAATGCAAATCGGTTATCCTGACAACATTTTGTTGTATACTGATCATATACGGCATTGGAATTTGTAATACAGATAGCCATGGCATATTACTTTGCATTTGATTATCAAACTAGTCAGATGTTTATTTCGTTGTTAAAGTTGAATACTGTTTATATAGAGAAGGTATATTACTGTGAAGTTATTAGGCCTACGTACATTAAGTGGAGTTCTTCGCCAGTGTTGACATTTTAAGAATTTATATCAGTGTATATGAGTTGAATTAAGGTTAGGTATGTTCTTCCACAAGCCCTGCTTAATGAATCGATCTGGAGCTTAACTCGGGATAGATTACAAAAATAATTTATTTTGTTCATATCATAATTGCAATTAACTTATAATTGATTAAATAACTGCTACCATTAAAGTTAACCCACCATGCCTCTAAGGTGTAATTACCACTGATTATATACTTGTGTCCATGTGTGATGTATGTGTAGCCTAAGTGAACAGTTGTCACACATCTGCAAGCAGAGTTCTGGTTTTCCTTAAAAAGAAAACTGTCTCTTCCAAGAAACTTCCATATCTCGACTTTAATGACGCCCTGTATGCATGTGGGAAGTAATATTTTTGTCCCTATTATTGCATTTGACAAGGAAGTTTTATTAATACTGTTCGTTTTACTGATCCCTTCAAAGAAATAATTAAAATAGTTTTATTGCACATAATTTTAAAAGTGAACGATCCTAAGAAATGTAAAATGACATTAGTAGTACCATAAAATATACAATGGTAAAATATATAGAAAGGTTTCTTACGAATGGACATACGTAGCCTACTATTAAAGCGGTAGTTAGGCGAAAATACTTTTATTTCGCTTAAACAAGATACATATGTACTATTTTTAATGTTTTCTAGAACAATCTTTAATTGAAGCAGCATTGCCACATCCTCGTAAATTTCTGAAGATCTTCCGATTTTTTATAATGCCAGAAAATACGAAATTGTGAGGAAATCTTCATTTTTCTTACACTAAATTTAAGAAATCTGAAGGATAATGCGCTTTAGTGGATGATGTTTTTACTGGAAATTTGTTTGTGTAATAGCCTACGTCGGTGAACTTGGATACTACAGATCCGACTGACTATTAGAGTGCGGTTTGTGAAGTAAGAAGAGAGGGATCACAAACGTTTCCTAAACTGTCAATCTTGATGTGACTTTTGTGTTTGTCTTATTCATCTGCCGGGGTTGGAAGAATATTTTCTGCTATAAACCGAATGTGAAAGAGAAACCAGAAGTCAGCTAAGCACTCACATGATTTGCGGATTTCTGCATTCGAAAACGAATAAAGGTCTGCATCAAGCTATAACTTCAAAATTGGTGGAAAGTTTCACGTCGGATGAATAGCTACATCTACAATGGTGGGGAGCAAGGAGAATGAGAAGACGAAAAAGTGGAAAAAGACGCCTAGGGTAAAGAAAACATTGGGGAGCAAATAATATAGTCTCATAGGCTTCCGAAATTTTTCTTAAATTTTCGTAATTTTATTAGTCAGATCTTCCAATTTTTTTTTTCGGATCTGGCAACGTTGTATTGAAGTGCCAAACCATAGAGATGTTCAGGATATATCAGACAATAGTAGAGTTAAATCCACTACAATATGTATTATGTAGTATGTATGTATGCATGTAGATATACATATATGCCCACACATAAGAGTATTGTTTCTTTCTTTTTCATGGTCACCTAACGACAGTACTGCCACTTAAGTCTGTCATCCCTCGCCCGTATCTCTATAGACATGAAGATTATAGTATTTACGAATGTACCTAAATATCATCGACAACTCACGAACTTAAGGACATAAAGTGCTTACCCTCGCCTGGCACACATAATGTCTGTTCTATAAATTATACAGTAGACATCCTCTACATGGTAAAATTTAATTATTCTATTTTTATCCGTATCTTGGGCATACGCCAATGAGAATTAAAGGAATTAATAAGTTACAATTCGTTATTATTATGTAATAAGGTTGGTTCATTTGGTATGGTCTGTTTGGCTGTTTCCTCGATGAAAGCCTTTTATTGTCAATTTTACAATAAATTAGAGCTTTATTGCATAGCCACAAAAGCAGATGCAGATATTCTGAAGATAACATTGTGGGAACATCTATACCAGGGCCCTATTTCATAAAAGTTACAATTTTACAGGTGACAGGTGACATATAATTGTTTTACAGGTTTACATTTTGACAATTATGTTTTTCATAAATCCTGACAACTTTACATAAATGTCGTGACAATTTTGTAGGTTTGTATGACAATTTTACATATAGTTGTTTCTCAAAACTTTTGAGTTTACAGGTAAAAGTCTGACAAATATGTCAAATCTTAGGATACCTACCATTTATAAAACATTAATTTTTGTTGACACATTTACAAATTTACCAAAAATGTAGAATTGTCATTACAGAAGTGACAGGCAAACTTTCATATGTAGGCCAAGTCAGTAGATTATGTAAATGTGTGGCATAACTTGGTAAATCTTTCTTGTTAATAAAAGTGCTAAATTGTCTTGTTAATAATGAAAACTAGTAGTAGTGATATTGGTAGCAGTGAAAGTGATGAAGAAATAGACATGAAACCACGCAGGGTTTTTAGGCAACGGATTAACCTAACTTTCAATTTCAGTGACTTTGCATTAAAAGAAAAATATAAATCAATTATTTTCGATAGTAATAATCGATTGCTTAGTATCACATTCGATGTTGAGATCGAATATCGCACGCGTATATGAGAGCCATCTACAGTGTACTAAAGTAATCTTTAGGTGACATAAAATTGTCGTGTTTATGAAAAGGATTCTTTTAGTCTTGACAATTTACATTAATTTGCCTGTAATGTAAGGAAAAGTTGTAATATTTATGAAAAATACAATTGTCATAACATATGTAAAGATTTTGACGTATTGAATATTAAACAATTATACTCCTACACTTTATTAAATTATTTCCATAAACATCAAGAAAAGTTCATAACACGAAATCACTACTATAATACAAGGAGGTATAATATCTCTTGTCCTCTTTTCGAACCAAAGTGTGCTACAGAAGTAGGTCTAAGGCATAGTATAAATTTCGGACCAAGGCTGTACAACAATTTTACTAGAAGAAACCCTGATATGATACCACTAAACAATAAATTGTTTAAAAAAAGAGTACTCGATTTGATTAAATCTAACTTGTAATTGTACTTTTACCACTTTTTATGTTAATCATTCTCAACTGTAAATTTTTAATTTTTAACATTGGGTAATTTGTTTGTAACTCTGTTATGTTACTGTAATTTATTTTTTCGTATCTTTGTTCATGCATTTATTTCATATAAGCAATCTTATTTATTTTTATTCTTATTTTTTACCTAAAACTATAATATGTATGTTTTTTGTTATTTTTATATAATTTTCAAAATATAATTTTAGTATGACTGAACTGACCCCGAACACGAGCTATGCTCATGCGGGGCAAATAATACTCTTTTCAAATTGTACAAATTGTGTGTATGTATTTGTAATAATTTTGTATCAATTTGTGTTTTTTAATTTGTAATAAAAATTTGTAATAATAAATAATTTGTAATAATATTGACAAATTTATCAGATTTGACATAATTGTCGTATATGTCACACCTGTAGAGTTTTATGAAATAGGGCCCAGGATGAGAAAATGCCCTGAATATGTCAGAAGAATATATCGATAGGCCTAGGCATAAAATAAAATATTGTTGAGATGCTGGTATGGAGTATCCATTTTATTTTATTGTGGGTTCATTATAATTTAACCTAACTTATAATGGCGACTTACGTCACTTACCTAGAAACATTCATAGATCACTACTTAGCAATTACTATTTATTTTAAAATTATTCTTAAATTTAGATAAAAATTCATTTTAAAACTATTGAACTTTTGATAAACAAACTAAGTACAAGTAGTTTTTAAATTTCATCTCATGAAGAATGTCCTTTCAAAATATTCTATGTATATATATAAATAAACACATATTTGTCTTGCACATTGAAAGTGGACCTGTTGTTAAATTTAAAATACTATCTACAGTTTGAAGGGGCGATGCTTCTGTCGGTGAATCGATAGTCAACCTCTAATTCCTGTAGGCCTTATAAGGGTCTTTTTTTGGGTTACTCGTATCAGAGAATCACTTAATCTCATTCAGAGAATAAGCGTATAGTTTCTGCTTTGAAAGAAGACGTGTGTACCTCATCATAAAAGGAGGCACTGACAAATAGAAAGCACTTTCATCTGGCTGAGACAATGCTAAGACAGGTTTTGGAAACAGTGCTGGAATTTTGGACTTCGGCCAGGCAAGTTTTTATATCAAGTACGCTCAATCTTGGGAACAGATAATTAAAAAAAGACTACCGCCCTACATTTTTAAAAAAGTTTGCCAGACAGGGCAAACACCCATAAATATAGAATCGAAATGCCTGGGGTAAGATATCAGAAATTCAGCCGTCTTCTTCGATAGAATCGAAACTACGATTGTGGTGACGGATATTGACCAGTATTAGGCGTAGTTATGGTAAAATAAAAAAGTATATTATAATAACTAGAAAAAGAAGATCAAATAGAAGAACATGTTGGCAGAGGAGGTATTTATCCCTGGGGCTACCGACTACCATCGTGATGTGCATAATGATTTTATTTGGAATCTTAAAGAATGTTAATTTAAGTCGCTAGGAGCAAGAAGGTGAGGTCATTTTTCATACTTGGTAATCCGCTCAGCCAAAGTGGCTCTAGCTGCTTTTGTTTTTATCTTCTTTAACAAAGGTCTCGGTTATGTACGCCCCTTCTTAAATATTTAACCTGCTCCGGTCCTGAACTGGTTTAAAGTGCTGCTAATTATTTAGTATTGCAGTACATCAGTCTGTGAGTTGATATATGGGAATAAGCACCTTCCAAATTTACTTTTTTCTTTCTTTTCTTCTTCTGTTTTCGCTATATCTTTCTCTCCCTTTACTATGAAAGTGAATTTAAATTGTCATGTTAATTTCCTTTATTATTTCCTGACTTTAGTTTGTATGGTTCTTTTTCTATCTTGTTTCTTACTCGTTTTTGCCTTCACTTTTATATTTGCCTTACGTTTTCATGAATTGATAGCTTTATTTATTTATATATTTTTACTTATTTATATGTTATCTATGCTCTAATCCTGTATTTTCTGCACTATTGTAATGAGCGTCTGCAGCAGAGAAAGATAAAGAAGCTAGAAAAAGGGAGAGTTATTTATTATTTTGCATATCTTTTCTCTTCCCTTTTGAAATATAATAACACTGCTGATTTGTGTTGTTCGAGAATTTTTGTATGACAGTAATTGAAGTCCTCCCTCGAATAAGAATGTAGTCCTAACCGTCACGTTTGTGGGAAGTGCTTCTTTATTGAATATTTTTGTTGAATAATGTTGCATGGCCTGGGCTCTATCGAGTGGTGCCATCTACTCGTACATAGTTGTCGTCAAAAGTAACTACATACAACTAAATGAAACTAGGAAATGTTTTTTCCTTTCTTCTGAAAAATTATAATATTGTTAGTTATATCCTTAGTCTAGGGAGGTTTCTATTAAATTACTTGTAATCATATGAATTGGGTTTACTTAAGTATTTTCGTGTTTCAGGTACGTCCATTTCGATGGTCTTCTTGTACGTTTGAGCTAACTTTCAAAGGTAAATGTATTAATAATTTTAAGTTAATTTAGTTTAGTGTTCATATTTTAAGTTACTGTAATTATTGAAATTTCAGCTGAAAATATTTTACCAAAAAAAAATTCCTTTTACTTCAGAATCAGGAACATAATTCCCCTAGTTAATATGAATTCCGTTAAGAAATTTTAACGAAATGGAGAGGGTTTGTATCTGGCCACCATGAACATATTTTTCGTGAATAAAATTGGTTTATTCTGTTCCAAAATATATTTTATAATAATTATTAATGTTTCAAAATACATCTTCTAATAGGATTTTGTCTACCATTAAGATAATGCAACTTATATTCTTATTAAGAACTTATTCCACCCTTCATGATAACCACAAGAATGACTAGTTCTGCAATGCTTTCTCTCTCTCGTGGCCACAGAACATGTAGCATGGGTTTAATATCCAGGATTAAGTTGTCAACATCGTACAATAAAGGAGCCGACATTAACGTAGGAAATGCCGGTCTGATATCAAAGCAAGTGCTCTTCATCTATTAATTATTCAAACATCTCTAAATTATAAAACGTTACGTCTGTCTAGGGAATTTCGCATGTATTTTATATCCTTTCTCTGTAGACTATAATTATATAAGTGCTAAAAATTTATAGTAGCTCAGAACAGTTCTTAATACTCATAAATGAAGTGCTGTCTGACAGCGGCAGTTAATGTTGTAAGATTTTTACTTTTCAAACGAACTCCAATTTGTAATCTAAGAAAGATTTTGTGTCAGAAATAACTGCATTATCTGCGCAACATTGGAATCAAGATTGTTTTTCCGAAGAATTCTCACTTAAAAGATATCACTTAGAGTTTCGATTGTACAGAATTTAAGATGGCTATTAATTTCTACGTTCGATTCCCGATGAGGTCGTTGTGATTTTTCAATTGGCCTAATCCTTCTGGTGGCACTATGGTCCTGAGGTCGACTCAGCCTCTAACAGAAATGAGTACCAGGAGCAATCCTGGGGGTAAAGGCGGCCGGTGCGTAAGGCTGTCAACCTTACCACCTTCATGTGCCGAATGTCCAAAATCTGGGAGCCTCAACCTCCTGGAACCATCTGGGCCTCCATGGCCTGTATAGGGATCACTTTACTTTACTTTACTATTAATTTCTACAACATCATGGAATGTTGTTCACGCTTGAAAGCGTAACAACATCCTACTGTTGTTCTGGGGCACAATGAACCGATCTTTTCGATAAAGGATCATGACCAGTTTGTGATGTTTTAAAGGAGAAGCAAACAAACAAAAAATTACTGCATTTCATTATATTTCCATACACATTTCAAAAAGTAATTTTATTTAATTCATCGGCGTTTCATGTGTAATAGAAATGCAAACATACACTTGTAATGACTTACAAAATGCACAGAAAAATTACTCTTCGTGGGCTATAATGGTGATTTACCTTAATACATATATTTCAGAATGTAAATTGTCACACAGTATTTCAGTAAAATGTCTGAACTTTCAGAAATAGGACCAATGATGTATTTAGGTAAAATGCCACGCATTAATTTTCATGTATCTTACTAGAAATGGAGGGAAAAATTAATATAGGCGTACAATGCAAGTCTCAAGTTTAAGAAAAAACTATTGACGTAATACACATGTGCTACTATATTAGTCATATTTTGTAGTACTTACAGTTAAGATTTCAGACTCCTTGCGCTAAATACTCGTGTGTATTAGACTTAGTTCTGAAGGGAAAATGTGTTTATTACTATTATTATTATTATTATTATTATTATTATTATTAAACAAACCTAAATATAACTTTTATTTTTCTTAGGGATATTTTCTGAAGGCTTTTCAATTTTGTTAAAAATCAACATTTAACGAGTGTTTATTTATTTATTTTTATTTATTTGTTTTGTTTTGTGTGGCAGTTACAGCCTAATATCGCGAAGTTAGGAAGACTACAAGTGGCTGAGGGAACTTAAACTTTCATTAAGTTTACAAAAAATAATGCTAATTTTGACTAAAATTGTGTATATTCCACCCATTACTCTCCTTAAAGGTAAATTTTTCTCTAAGAATCTAGAGATCATATAAGTAATATCTTGGATCTGTATGGTCACCTGGATTGCCAGACAGATGACTTTATTAAGGTATTTCTCTCACAGTTATCGTTCTACAAAAAGTAGTATTAGTGTTTATTTAAATTATTTCACATTGCACTGTGCATAATTTGCTCACGTTTTCATTCTATTAGAAATCCTTTCACGAACACAGCTAAAAGAAATATTGTAATTACACGTCTAATTGAATTCAGTAACACGCTTAATAATAATAATTGGTAACCGTAATGATTGTGGTATTGAGGTCTAGTCTCCGTTACTGTGGTACATGAATAAGTTTATAGTGTGACGGAAGTTAATTTCGTTTCTACAGAAATGCAACGACCCACAAACTCACAATTAAACACGAAGCGGGAGACATTTTCATAACCTAGCTGGCAGGAGTATTGCGGGAAAGTTCAGAAAAAAAAATATCTGGGACGATTCAGTCTTTCAGGCTGAGCTATGATTGCGAAGTCACGTGTGAAACAAAGCTGAGATCATTTATCATATATGTTATTTCTTTTCAAATCAAATACATATGAGTGAAACTTTTTTCACTCTAGTTTGAGTAATTTGCATACCGTTGGGTCTTAATATGTATTTTGGCCAAAATATTTAAAGTGTCACATTTTGAAGTGGAGCACAATGTTTCATTTCGATAGCTCGATCCGAAGTCCCATAGGCGATAGATTCCATGAACACTATTATCCCAACAACGAAATAAACGATGAATGCTGTCGATTATGGTCAACTTTGAAGCTGAAATTGATGTTAAAATACCTCAAACCAAGAGTCAAAAGAGTAAGGGAAAATCCAAAAACAGGTCGCCCCTTGGAATGATTCGGTCCCGCCCAACCCACCCTAAATGATGCAGTTCCTTATATAACTCCGCCATTTTTCTGTCCTCGTATTACGAAGAAACTCGTGATTGGACGTTGGAGATGTGACGTCATACCGCTAGACGAGCTATAATTGTGGGTGAACAGGCTGACAAACCTATGGGTGAAAAGGCTGACAAACCTATGGGTGAACAGGCTGACAAACCTCGAGGGAGATATAATATGGCCCATTTTCGAAACCTACAGTGTATCGCGCGTGCATTATTCGAAAATGCAAGGCGCTTCGCTACGGCTGCCGCCTCCGCTTCGAGCACTTAACTATGTGGTTAGTGTTGTGGGTACAAGGCACTTGGTCACCCTGCTTCGCTCAGAAACGAAAAACATCACACAGTCCGTGCAAATTTCAATATCGAGTGGGCGGAGCTTAAGGGGCGACCTGTTTTTTTTTTTAATTTAGCCAAGAGTACAAATAATTAAATGTTAATTTTAGTTTTATGTAAATGTGAAACGATGAATATTGCGAAACAGGTAAAGTTTAAAATACGTTTAGAACATAAAGAAAATTTGAAGTTAACATCTTCATGGTATTCGTCTACATGCGTTTATTGAATTCTCATGTGAAACTGCATTGAACTTTAATGTGAGTAGCCTCGATTTAATTTTAAAAATACCTAACTTATTTATGTGCAAGAATTAATAATACTTCTTGCACATTAATGTATTTACAACTTCTAGGTGATTTTGCTGTACTTCTGTTTGAACCTGTATGGCCAGGCTGAAATTTTAATCTACATAATCAGTGAATGAAGTACAACATCAGTTATTGGTATTGAATTCTGTAAAATTTGTATGTAGTCTATTTCAAGCATTTCTTACGTGATTAAAAGACTGGTATAAATGTATACTTAATTATTTAGCTAAATTCCAGTTTTTCTAGATTATGTTAGAAATGAAGAAGTCTTGTTAAGTCATTGACCGATTATATGTTATTCCCATTTTCCTTCAACAAACTTAAATGGCTAGGAGCACTATCCAAGGTCAAAATTTTACCGCGGTAAAGTTCTCATTTTACCCTGTTCATCCTTAGTTTCTGGTGCATCAATCATGATCAAGCTAAACGTGGTATTTGACCAGGATAAAACGTAACCGCTCATAAGGGAGTGATCATCTGGAATTGACCACGGCGAAGTTTTAAAAAAAATGGCGGCGTGTTTAGATTTCTTGATTGAATAAAATAATTATGTACCCAAATGATTTTAATAGAGACGAACGATTGATGTTAATGTGGAAAGAGGGAACCTATGAAGCATATGGAGATAGAAAACTGAGGAAAGAATTCGACTGTCGAAGGAAACTGTGTGGTTCATTAGTTGAAGATGAATTTTACTACTAACGGAAATAATCCGGTTTCACTTATAAGCAGAGTTTTACTAGCGCTATAGGAGAATTTAAATTATAATATTTTTATGTTAATTGCACAACGCCAAGAAATCCGCTTATCAAGTTAACTAAAATGTTCAACTATAACAAAAAAATAACTCACCTTTTATCTTCCTATAGCTTACCGAGCTAACAATATCGAAGCGATCAACAATTGCGTGCGTTCTGTTTTCACCTTTTGTCTTCTATGGATGCTTTCCTTCGAAAAGCATCAAACAAACTAGCTCAGAGTTAGCCCTGGTCAAGGAGGCGTTCAGCTGAACGGGATTGATGCACCGTGAATGTATTTTGACGAAGGAAATAGTTTTACCGTGTTCCCGGGACCCTCGGTTATTTGGTTTTTTGATCCAGAATGGTGCACACGGCGAAAAGCCTTTAAAGTTTAATAAAATTCAGATATTCCTCAGGTTCATACTCTGCATTACCTTTTTTTCTTCATAGCTGGTGTACTTCTAAAGTGTTAAAACATTTTATATCGGTCCCCTTGTTATTGTTATATGCGAAAACTTTATCCTCTTAACTTATAGTGAGCAACGAATTGCAACTTATGAGCTATCTCTTCTCCCTTTAGTGTCACACTTAAATGGAGCAACTGGCCTTATCAAATACAATACTGTAGATATTATATAAGTTGGTACACTGCCTCCAGGATCTCATAAATCTGTGTCTCTGTAGAAATTGGCTTCATTCCAGCAGAGAGACTCCTTTATTACTTTCTGTCCTTTCCTAACATCATTTCTTTTCTCCACAAGCTCTTGTTTTCTTAGGGGAATGTCACAGAGTTTCCAGTAATTTAAGATATAATACTGCTTCAATGAACCCAGTAAGTCGTAATATAGCTTTCTTCATAACTTCATGTTTCATTAAATTTCAAATCTCAAAATGATGAATTTTATTTTGCCTACTTGGAGATTGAAAATTGTCAGTATGCCCATGGTTCGGCAAAGACTTAGTTAGTCTTATAATTGTATCGCGAATTAAAATCATACATTTGTATAAAAATGTAATTATTCATCCCTGACATCCGATTTGGCGGAAAACTACTTAATTGATAGAGCTGAAATTTTGCATGGACATAGTTTTTATGCCCGAAAGGGTTATGGAACTCTAGTCGTTGACTCACTTCCGCTATTTCATCTAATATCGTAATCAGTAAAATTTAATATAAGTCAAATTGAATACAAGCCATGATAGAATAACAAATGAACAGATGAACATCATTAGTTCACGGCCTACCAGTAGAAGTAGATAAGGCTTACTGGTTATGTGGTTTTTGTCTCATAATTACGTTGCAACTGCAAAGCGTTGCCAAATAAATAAATTGCACTTTGTTTTTCATAAACAAAACAAAATGTCCAAAAGAAAGCATAGTAATCTTTATAGAAAATCTATAAAAGCCCGATCGGTGTCGTTTGTGCGACAAAATGAGCCCGGCTAGAGAGACTATATTTGTTATTCTCTATCCCATTTAAGAACGATCCTGTTCAATACAAAGAGGCGTGGTTGTCATAGCCTGTACGTGAGAACGCACGTGTTCACCGTGTTGATTGTTAGTTAGTTTATTCTCAGTACAACTCACCCGCAGGGTCGTCGTGAACAATGAATCCTTTGTTTTGTTTGCTAATGGATATACTATAATGATGACGATGCCGGTGAGAGTTTGTTATTTCACGTGTAAATGTTGATATTATTGTTGCATGAACTTACGAACACTCGTTAGCCACACCCTGCTAATGGCGCATGCTAATGACATTAACCAATCTCGTTTTGTCACATGATGCGAATTTTCCGCGAACTCTCTGAGAGTTCTCCTCCCCTTTGTTTTGACTAGGATCAAACTAGAATGGGATCAATTATAGATGATGCAAGACATTGCCCAGCGACATTCTCAAACTCTGGAAGAGCGTCAGATGTATTTCCTTGCGATGTTTCTCGGATAATGCTAAAAACTATACAAAATACTCTCTTCGTCCTATGAAGGATGGGTAACCAGCAACTATACCATAAAATTACTATATACTGGTACATCCTACCATTCCATACCCAAATCCAAAAATTGTACTGGTATATTTCAAGTCCAGATGGTTGAACACCCGTTATGTTAAATGTTTTTTCTTTCGTATTATAATGAGATTTTACTTTCTAGTTCGTTATCTTGATCATTTTTTAACCTGAGAGTCACTGAGTAACCCATATAAAAGTCACTGTAATACTGAAAAAGGCAAATAGTTTTAAATATTTAAACAATAAGTAGCAATTACAAGTAAAAAAATGATTATGTTGGTGTGTTTAAGACCCAGCATGGTATAGGTTAGAGTGTATGACAATCTACCAAAACCAAAATAGTAATAGTAACTTACACAAACCTCAATGTTTCCCATAGACTTGAATTAATTCATCCCAGAAACATTCATATGTACACGGGATTTATTCATATTTCTAAGACTAGAGTTGACAAGTCGTGGACAAGGAGTCACATAGAATTTCCATGTTCCACCGCCAGATGCGCATGACTGCTTTTAGACGTTGTCTTGTCTCTGATTTGTGATGCCGCTTGCTTTCCATACGGATAGGCTATTCACATAAAAATACAACAGATTTATGATGTTATCTTGATACATACTAAACATTCAACCCCGGAAGCAATATGCAGCTAATGTATTGTTTATTACCCGGTATTGTTTCCACCCGTCTTACTTAACATATAACGTATTGTAAACTTTCCTTAAAAATTAAAAATACGAATGACATTTTATTCAGTATTGAAACCAGTTCTTCATATTTAACTATTTAGTCAGGCTGCATGTTGTCTATGTTGATTCATATGGTTCATAAACTATTAAATTGTGACATTTCAGTGTGGTGTTATTTCTTCTTTTGATGCAACGAAAACGATTATTATAACATACGCGATACAAGTGCGGTACTTAAGAACAACGAGGCTAGAAAAAATTCAAAGTAGCGATTTTCTATTTTAGAGATTCTATTAGTCATATATCACTCACTTTTGCATAATAGTTGGATTTTTTCAATGACCATTTATAGAAAACTCGATTATTGAAAATTTTCCTACATACTTTTTTCTTGTACAGCCGACTGCAAATGGGCTGAATCTGTTCGTTGAAGGAACTAAATTTGACATTTAAAAAACTAAACTCCTTGGCGCTTCATCCCTGGAGGGACTTGGCCTACCACCCGACCGCTGCGTCATCTACCACGGGAGATGACAGGATTGGGGGCATGTGGTCAGCATGCCGACACCCACGGCCGTTAATGGTGGTTCCCATGACCGGAGCCGCTACTTCTCTACCTCAGAAAAATCCGAGGAGATACCGGGGATCGAACCCGGGTCGACGGATCTGCAGTCAGCGACGCTAACCACAAGACCATGCCGGCGGTTACTAAGTTTAACACTAAACAGTCTATGTCAGTTAGGCCTTGAAATTTGTTGAAGATAACCAAACCAGAAAGGCAAATCTTTACGCAGCTCCTGCTAATGGCATTTTTCCAGGTGCGTCCCCCACTTTCTGTAGTAGCAATATTGGTCCTTGCCTAAATCATGCTCGAATTAATGTGCAATAGATTCTCTATGCAGTCATATTGCTGTTGCTTAAGCGTAAATCTGCCTTAAGCTTCCACCATTTAATAGAGAAATCATATATATTGTATAATGAAACAGATTATAAATCTTTATTTAAAAAAGCTGGCGGGATAATATTTAAGAAAGGTAACTTAAGTATAGTCGAAGCTTAGATGTTAAGGACGTAGGAATAATAATCTCATTACGCTTATTATCTACTTCCTTGTAGTTTTATTTCTATTAATTATGATTAATTCTATTAATTCTATACTACTGTTATTATGATTTTTTATTCCAGCTGTGTTTATAATCCTTTTAGCTAAGAGGCCATGTCAGGAGTTCGAGATCTGTGTCTATACAGTAGAATAGGCCATTGCTTGTCAATTGTTTCTACGGTATATTTTTTTGAGTAAATTTCAAATGATATTAATTTAAATGGACATGATACAGGATGAAACTATGAGGATGATTCGTGGTATGTAAATATCAAATTCGGCATTTGCCTTTACGAGTGGGAAAACCATGAAAAAAAAAACCATGTTAAACTGGCGGCCACGAGATTTGAACCTGGGACCTCCCGAATGCAAGTCCAAGACGTTACCACTCGGCAACCTCGCTCGGTTGTTATATTCTATTGTAACTAACGGCGTCCAATCCTTGTATTATCACTATCAGCATCATCATCACCATATTGCATTCAGTAGTACTGTATTCTTGCATCATGTTCTCGGAGAATAAAATAATCAGTGGTTATTTTGAAGGTTATAATGGTTAACCAATGTATTTTAGTTCAGAGTTCATTACAGCTTGTATAGACCTATTAAACCCTAACTGTAGGCTATTGTAGCCTAATTATAGTTTAGGTACCTAGTAATTATTTGTACATTTATCCTGACATTTCCGAGGATATCAGTGAAAAAGGAATCTACTGGGCGACATCTATCTGTATAAATGCCACCCACATTGTTGAAGCGTCCTTTACTTTCATATGACAGAGATAGAGATATTTTGTATAATAGTAGCTCAAAGGAATACTGTCGTAGCACGTCAACAAAAACTGATTCATTACCTGTGAGAAGAGGTTATCTCAGTGTACAGTGTAATTCTTGGCTACTGTGTGGGATTACGATTAGAAACATATTTAGGACTTCGAGTGTAGATCTAGTCGGTGAAATTAGCTTTCATTGCGCTTATCCGAGATAAATAGAATAACTAATCACATGGAAGTTCTGAATTAATTAAAAATATCAAGTGATCAAGAGTGATTTTCATGGGGATCTATCAACGGTTTTAGCTGTGTTTCTGCTACATACACATAAAAAACATACACAAATAACGAAATTATGTTTTCCTACCGTGCAAAGCAGGCTAAACATAACACTAGTGTTAAATCACAGTACCACAGCTAACATGACAGGACATGCCACATTCGGTGAGTACTTTCACCATTTTAAAATTAAGGACGATTCAACTTGCGTGTGTACCAGAAATCCGCAAACAGTGGACCACATATTATGGGAGTGTGAACTTCTAAACTCGGAAAGAGCTCAATTCAGAAGGCATATCTTGAATACATGTAGGTGTTGGCCCATGGAGAAAAGCGAACTGATACGAAAAAGTTTAAAACAATTCTTACATTTTATTAACAAAATTAACTTTGACACTCTACAAACAATAACCAATACATAATTGGCAGAAATCGGTTTGCATTTTAGATTTCATAAGTATATTCATTCTATACTGGGATATGTGAGTCAGTTGGAGAATTTAATGTTTCACTGGCATGTTGCCATGGTAGCTCAGTTGGTAAGAACACCGGCACGGAGAACCGAATATCCTGGTTCAAGTCCCGGCTATGGTATTGAATTTTTCAGTCTGACTTCACCTTTCCTTATTCAATCTAGTTTCTAAGCTATAAGAATGCATGTAGTGTTAGCCTACATCAGAAATGGAGCATGCTGGTTTAATAAAGAGTTTAAAAAAACACATAAATACATAGATACAAAGTTGCTATCCCACGTACACACAGGCATTCACTTTACACACAAATACAGACACGTCTACGCACATAGATGCACATGCACATACCCACACATTTTATGCTTATCCGTGTAAAAACATATAAAATTCAAACAAACAAGCGTTATTTTGATAGGAGTAATATTACCCTTGATTAATCAATTAAATAATTATACAGATATTACTTTGTGTCAACCCTGAATTTTCTAAAACCAACATTTGTAACTAAATTTAAATTATATACTTCGATAAGCTAAAGAATTAAAATTCAGATGATCCACCGTGGAGGACATTGCTTCTACGTTGTTTAAAGCCCGCCATTGAACCGTGACTTTAAATGATTAGATTCGAATTGGTGTACAAAAGTCATCACAATGAGTGACCATCCCTCTAAATGGAAGAGAAATATGGTCTTATGTATTTATAAATATTAATTAGTCTACTACTCGATTCAAGCCCTAACCAGAATTGAGGAAAGTTCCAGATAACATTTGCATGAAAGCTGTGCCCATAACAACCGTCAGATGTGTTATTATTTCTTCATTTGTTCTATCTTTTTCGTTCAGAAACACTACATTAGGGTGCCATTATCTGAGACATACGTTCAACCAAATGGCCTCTTTATGTTACTGCCACCCACAGCGTTGGGATTTTTTCGTATTTGGAAATATGTCGGATGCCAGGTATAGGCGTAACTTACAAAACCACCAAAAAAGAAAGCAGCCAGCCAATCTGAAATTAGTGACACATTCAGTAAATAGCCTTCATTACCGGGTGTCTTTAATCAGTAATGGCTACTGCATGATGGCTTTTATAAATAATATTTCATTATCTGGAAAGAATACAGAAAATGTTTACTAAGTCTAATGATTTACTCGCTAGTTACCTAACATTGCTTAAATAGCCTAATAAAAGTATAAATAACGTACCTACAAGAATAATTTGTACATTTCTGCATCTAAAATTATATAAGTTTAATATAGGCTACATTTGCGACATAATTTTTCAATCAGATTAAAAACAAAATACAATTCGCAACACCTTTTACTATTATGAACCACATGCATGGTTTTGCTGTAATGTAACTTAAGTCAGAACCTCTGGATCTCGGAATGGGTTTCGAGACCTACGAGACTTTCGATTAACTGGTTTGTACTAGCAGAAATGGAAAATTACACGAAAGGGGATAGGAGTTCAGCAAAACGTGTATGGAAGTGGTTTGGTACCCAACAGGCAAGTCTACAGTTCAAGATAGTAATTGCTTTATTTCTTGAAACTTCTTACGTTTCTATAGCACTGCAATCCTTCATTAGTGTTATTCTAGCAGAAATATACTATTAATCGCGGAAAATGGATAGTTCACTAATCGCGCTAGTGATTTAGGCCTAAGCTGCTAATTTTGTTGTTGTATTGCAATAATCTAATGTATTCTCCAAATAAGCCTCCCCACATGCACAAGTATACAATATTATACTTTTAGACTTATTGATTCACTAATCTGCTTCTCATGGAAATAAAAAAATGAATTAACAAACAAATGTCTCATGCCTAAATAAAGTGCAATTTTGCTAGATCATTTGGTGACATTGCAGAACTGCTAAGTTGTAAATCCAATTATTTGAACTATAAGATCGAAATGCTGTGTTACTGTAATAAGCCTGTCTTATTTTCAACATAGTGTTTAAAGTGCACCTTCCACTTCAAAGCACTGATATCTGAACCATTAGTCAATGCTTGAATGAAGTAAGTTTGCGCATTTTTCTTTGCTAATGAACATTTTCTGGGACCATTTGTACACGACAAGAAAAGTGCAGATGTTCCGAGTAACCTGTTTCAATTGACTTAAGCAATCACTTTAAAAAAGAGTATCATGTACCTCTTCTAAAACTTCCTTTTTTCGGCAACCAAGATTGACTTGTCCAGAAGCTCATAACACAACTTGCCCAGCTGTCACAGTCGAGGGTTTAATATAACTGAGTAGGGTACAAGACAAAATCGGGCCTTACTTCCACCTGTGGAGTCTTCTTGTGCCTTATACGTAAGCTATGGACATTCAAGCACTTCAGCGTAGGCATCCTATATAGTTTTCCTGGAAGACTTCATCTTTTTAACCTCCTTATAAGTAAGGCTACAGGAGACAAAAATTACCATAATTATGCTATGGTAAAAAAAAAAAAAAATCTAGCATAAAATGTAAACTCCCTTCGAAAAATTAGTTTTCAAGTTAACGTCTACTTACTTACTTACATACTTACTCAATGGCAATAGACAATTCCTCAGCAAGCTAAAGGAATATTATCTATTTTATGGAACCCGGAGGTTCATTGCCGCGCTTACCTGAGCCCGCCATTCAACCCTGTTCTGTCCTAACTGTATCCAGTCATCCCTCACAAATCCTACTTCCCTTAAATATATCCTAACATTGTCCTCCCACCTACGTCTAGGTCTTCCACGTGGTCTTTTCCCTTCGGGTCTCCCAGTCGATACTTTTGAGATAATATGTCTTTCCTCCCCCATGCGGGCAACATGTCCAGCCCATTTCATCCTCCGTGATTTAATTACCCTTACTATATCAGGTGAAGAGTACAGGTCATGAAGCTCGTCGTTATGCAGTTTTCTGCAGCCCCCATTTTCATCTCTCTTAGGCCCAAATATTTTCCTAAGCACCCTGTTTTCGAACACACTCAGATTATGTTCGTCCCGACCAGTAAGCGACCATGTCTCACATCCATATAATACAACCGGCAGGGTAAATATCTCAATTGTTTATGCTATTTTTCGAGTGCCGATATAAGGAATAGTTACTTGATTATTTTCTAAAGAAAACTAGAATAACTGTGTCAGAATTATAGTACAATTTTCGGTGTTAATATTAGTGTTTTATTAAGACGGCTAAAATAGTTTGTTTAAAACTTAAGAAATACAATTCAGTGAAAATAAAAGCCTAAAATATATTTTATAAAAGCCTAAAAATCCGGGTCCTAGATGATGTGGTAGGCTTTGCACTTCCTGGTTTCTTATTCTGCTGTAGTAATGAATAGACTTCGGATTTTAGGTAGCCTAATATCCTTTTATCATCCTTAAAAGTTCCAAACACACAAGCTTGCATATACGCGTTTCCGATGTGACAATGCCTAAAATTGATGTTTATAGGACCTAAAACAGTCTATTTTGTTGTTGGAACCTAATACTTCCTTTTTTTTATGTTTTCTCTCTTGAAGTTCTAGTAAGTTTTCAGTTCATAGTAAATTTTTAGCTTGTACACTACAAGTCACACCGAATGTTATATAGCAGCAATGACTTGTCCATGAAAGTAATATTCTTTGGTTTTAGAAGTTTCTTACACAAATATTGCCACACGAATGCTCCATGAGAATCTTCCATGTAAAGAAAATTGGTCAGTAGATGTGGAATGAAGTCAATTATGAACAAAAATTTCAACAAATAATTAATCGAAAATAAGTTCGTAGGGTTCCACGGTCGGTGTCATATATAATCACCCACTGACGTCATGACAACTGCGACTGTCGATTCTTCATTATAGGTACTTCGTTTTAGTGTGAATCATTCTCCGAAGAAGGACACGACAGGATGTCCGAAACGTTAGGTACTAAAAACACGACGCGGCCCAACCCGGATAGCCAACACATTCAGTTTATAAATAACTAATGTTGTTTATATGCATATTGCTTAATGAAGTTTTTTCTTCTTAAATGTACATAGGCCTACTATATGAAATTCTCCAGTAAAGCAGTGTACTACATATCACTGATAGTAATAAGGGTCCGAGTAATATGCCTGTATATCTCCCGTGTGCTGTATGTGTGTGTTGATCGTGATCGCTGATGGGTGGGTGTATTAATAAATATATTTCTGTATTATAACTAAGAAAATTGGCCAATTAAATGGAATTAACTATTTATACTTGAGCCTATTTTCCTTTTTTCAGCCTATTTCATAATCATTTAGAGCCTATGCTAGACGCCTTAATTGCATTTTAGCAACCTAAAAGTCCGAAGTCTACACGGACGGTCTCTTGCTTCAGAAGAGGAATGATTTTGAACATGAAATTATATAATTTCGCACTAACTGTATTCATAAATGTTTGTAATTCAAACATAAATCGTTCAGAATTTGGATAGGGAATACCGTTGTTTAAGAATATTATTTGCAAGTTGATAGTAGACAATAGCGGTGTAGCGTCTGTTCTCAAAACTGAAAGAAAAGGCATATGTGTTCGAAATGCTACTGATCAATCTATATATAATATTATTGAAAATCAATTGGATCAAAACATATTAATTCAATTGTGTTGCTTTGAGAACTACAATAAGCTAGACTTACTCCATTAATGGATAACTTATATTAAATATTAGTGAATTCTGGGTTAATTCGACTTACTGCTAAAAACAACCGCAAAAATACTCTTACATTTTTCATGTCAATTTCATACCTGTAACGAACGTTATCGTAGTTATTTTCTTTCATCTTTATTTATAAACAGGGTTAACTGCAGTGGTCAAAATCTTTGAGTATTCCAGTAGGCCATGTGCATGTGTTGCTATTGCAACTGTGTAATATCTTGTTCATTTTCACTGAAATTTAACGTTAATGATTACGTATTCCGTGAAATACTGGCGGTGAGTCATGCTAAGTATATATCCAATCCGGCATTTTGCCTTTATGAATGGGGAAACTATGAAAACCTCAAATCAAATTAAGTAGCCACGGGGTTTGAACCAAGGACCTCCTGAATGCTAGCCTCAGAGGCTTGGTTGATACTTATTGTTTATATACGTTACCATGAAAACCGAAAATACAACCCGATTTTCCTGGTCAGAAAAAATCATTCCGTGAGTACTAGTATCTGCTGCATTGATGTGATGATAGTTAAATATATTTAAGTACCAGGTCGCCAAACTGCTGCATTATAGTGAGAAGCTTGATTGACCTACGATCTACATAACCATGTACGTAACGTCATTTATAACTTGTAAATTAAGTTATATTCTCATTTCATCACTTCGTTTTGTGTTTTGTATTATGGATCCTTGTGATGAGCCATAGTAGTCTTCCACTTGCACCTATTTATGAATATTAGTTCAGTTTAGCTTGTATAAAGATGCATTCATTTCCTGGTTGCACAGCAATATAATCTCGTTTTGTATAGCCTGTAAACGAGTATCCCATAAACAGGTATCCCATAAACAAGTCTTAAATTACTGAATATTATGGTAGAGGATGTAAAAAGTCTACAAATATTATAATACTAGGGTGATTTTATATTTTGAAACATCCCCAATCCTTTTAGATTCATAATCCGCTTTTTTAAATCTTTGATACTCTTATGTCCTTATGTGATGTTTGTCCCTAAAAATAAAAATACACAACTCAAAAATTACACTCGTAATGACGTGAATAAAACCCGACAATTTTCGTAAAAATTCGAAAATAAATTACACAGTATTGAAATATGAAGAAATGGGAACGTTTATGAACACTTTGAGGGATAGACGTTACGAATATCATCAACAGCGAAAACCCCTTAGGTAAATACTAAGTTCCCATTCCTGAAACCAAAATTGGAATAAAATCGGTTGAAATTTATAGAATTTAGCATTTTTTGTGGTGGTTCCTTAAAACATAAATATGAAATTAAAAAAAGTACACGGGTTATAAAGATTTTCACATTTGTATGTAACGTGAATATGGATTTATATCAGATAAGCATTCATGAGCCACAGATTATTGTCTCTGTTGGACACTGTTGGACACTTCTCCTATAATATTCTCATGGATTTATATGTTAAATGACATGGTTATGTTGTACCCATACTGCAATGTTATGTATATAAGTTTGTTATTTTAAATAATAAATCCATATAACTACATTACTTTGGTATAGAAGACTGTAATCTTAAGACACAAGACAGTACAAGCATACTCCCTGGTGACCATCAATATTCCTTATCTGGTCAGTTTTAAAACCCTACCCCGTGTGTCCTGATATATTCTTCTCTTAGGGATAACTTTGTATATGTGCTTCCTCCCTACTAATAAATAAAATAACTAATTTCAATGTGACAAAGGAAATATTAATAACTATTAGTGTAAAATGCCAAGTGTTAACCGATTTTGTTTCCTATAAAATTTAAAGATGCGGAGGTAATAAATACTTCTTGCATGAGACGATTGCATTTTATAATACGTTAAGACAGGTTGTGCTTTGGACTCATAAGACCCTGGGTTGCCCTAAAGTCAGGTAACGGTCACGCTACGTGACTGACGTGGGAGACAGCCTGGTGGAGCAGGTGGCGTTCTGACTGACATGACCCCAAGAACGTGACATCTCACTTTGGTTAACAGAGGTCACTTATCCTTAACGAAATAACACATATTAAGCTAACCTGTCAGGTTTCTACCCAGTCATATCATAAGTTCTGTCACAACTTTAAAGACCTCTGTAGAACATAAAAATTTCACAATATATAATTCTTTGGTCTTAAATTAAACACCACACTTTCACAAACAAAATGCACATACACTTATTCAAAAAGACCACCTTTGGCCTTGACACAGGCCTTCAAACGTCGTGGCCAGTCATCTTCTGAGGTACATATAAAATTTATGTCCAAAGTGGCCACTGCACTCACAATGGCTTTCTTCAGGCTCTCCAAATTTCTATGGCGGGAAGAGTTGACCTTAGTCTCTAAAATGTCCCACAGTTTGTAATCCAGAGGGTTGAGGTCTGGGCTGGAGGACGGCCATTCACTGTGGGCAATGAACTCTGGAACATTGGCTTTAAGCCGCTCTTGCGAGATGCTAGCCCTGTGCGCTGGTGCAGAGTCCTGCTGGAATATCCAGTGCTCATTATTGAACAAAGTCTGATAAGTGGCTTCACAATCTGTTCCAAAACATCTTCCTTGTACACTTTGGCACTGGTTTTCACACCTTTTCTGCAGAAATGGAGCTCTGTGGTACCGGAATAGGCCACTCCTATCAAAACCATTGTTGAGGCTGGATGATGGGCACGCTGGACACCGGGAGCAACTTCATGGGCCTCCTTACTGCTGTGAGCATACACATGGTCATTTTGGTTATTCAGTTTCTCCTCTATGGTGAATATTTTTTCATCTGTAAACAGAATTTTTTATGTTCACCTTTTGCGTACCGCTGAAGAAGCACTTTTGATCTTTGGGCTCTAATTTTCTTCAGAAGAGCATCCAGATAGCGTCCGGTAGTTCGGCGGTTAGTTTTCAATCTGAGGTCTTGATTTAATATTCTTGAAACACTCACTTGCGAAATTCCTGTCTGTTGGGCTATTATCTTTTGCTTTCTGACTGGATTTCTTTGAATTTGAGCCCTTATCTTCTTTACCGCTTCCAGGGTTCAAATTGTGCGAGGACACCCAGACCTTATATGGCCATCAACTGTGCCAAGCTGTACGAATCTCTGTATGGTTCGGTACACAAATCTGAGCGTGATTCCAAGTGGTTTCAATAACTTGAAAATGGTACTTGCGTCATTATTGCACTTGTGTAACGCTATTATTGCAACACGATTTTCTTTTGCTCTCCACTCCATCTCAAGTATGAGTGCTGACTGCATGTTCCAGGTTACAATATTGAGTACAGGATGCGAGTGTAAACAACCCTTATTTTCATACCCCTCTTACTTTCTGTGAGTGAGATAAGGAGGTTGGGATTCTATTGACAGAACTTATGATATGACTAGGTATATAGTAATTCTTGAATACGGTCCTCCAATGGTACGTAAAAAAATGAAAAATTACGGATTATAGCCTTCTACTTATTACTAGAAGCATTATTCTGAAATGTTTTCCGAATTCATTGCCTTCACCGGTTTCTTGTACAGGTGAAGCCTATTGTTTTAAGTTATTCTTTGTCTGTAAGGCTATCAGCATTGTGCAGAAAGATTGTATAAATAAAATAGAAACTAATACAGTACTCAATGAGTGCACCATAGAAACTGGTATAGGTCTATCTATTTTAAGTTAACACAATAAAATGTAATGCAGTTTTTTCATCAGAGAATTTTTACTTAAGCTACAACAAAATCAACGCTTAAGCCTATATATTTGTCACGTATGTATTTGCTCGTTCTGAGCTCACTGTCCCCTATCCGTTATCCTTATCTTCATTTTTACTTCCTCTGCCCGTACCATAGGTACTATAGGTAGAGGAAGTATTGTTTTCGACCCTAAAATTCGAAGTTGAGTTTTTAGCATATATACACGTTTCAAGGCCCCCTGAATCCAAAAATACTATTTTTGGAAACATGTCTGTGTGTCTGTCTGTGTGGAAGTTTGTGAACAGGCTAGCTCCGAAACGGTGAATCGTATGAAAACAAAATTTCGTATTTGGGTCAGGTACCTTCTGAAGATGTGATTCGAAGATTGGCGACAAATTTCTCTTATTTTTAAGGGGACTTTACATGAAGAAATTTTCGTTTTTCGCGATTTTCTCGAAAACGGCTCTAACGATTTTATTTAAAATTTGCACATGTGTTCCTTTTACTGAGAGCTAAAACGTTTATTTGAAACTTTTTTTTCGAAAAAATTCTCTGAGGGTAGTTACAGGCAGTTACACTGTTCACCCACTGTTTGTAGAAAGTTTATCTTGCGTGATGAACAACTGAATTACGCTCTTCCACGGCCTCTTATTCTATATAAGAATGTGAAGTGAGAAAGATGTATTGTTGGCCCGGTATAGAGTAAAGAAGTATCTGAGGGAAATATTCGATAATTTCGGAAATTATTCTTTACGGCGGAAAGTTCAATAAGCGTCTGCAGTCACTTGTTCTTTTTTTAAAGTTTGTTATATAGGCTAGCCTTCGCTTTTAGTCGCATCATTGAAAGAAGAGGTATTTATAGGATAATAATAGGGTAAAATTGTGTCTTGATATGTGAATACTGCTAACTTTTTTTTTGGGCAGAGGAAGTTATGTGACTTTCACATCAGATTTTTATATCTGCTTTCTACTCACACATTTTCAAGCTTCTTGAATGTTCTTCAATGGAGTGGATAATTAAGGGCGCCCATATGATATTTTCGAGGGGGGCAATTTTTTTAATTAATTAATTTTTTGTCACTTTAACTTCTTGGGCCACTTTTTAACATTATATTAATAATATAATAAGTACAACAATGACGTAGCAAGAAAATAATTTCGGGGGTCGAAAGTGCCGGGGGGTTTGGGGATATGTAATACCCCCCCCCCCCGAAAGGGGGTCGAGGGTCCACCCCCAGAAAATGTTTAAATATTATACTAGTGAAAACACATTTTTACGCTATTTTACGAATCAATGTACATGGGATCTCTGAATATATTCTCCACCGACGTCAATACACCGCTGCCACCTTCCTGGCAACTTCATTATTGCGTCACAGAACCATTGTTGGGGGTACTACGCACCCACTCGTGGACAGCTGCCTGCAGTTGTTGCCGAACCTTTTCCCTGGATTGGATTTTCTTCTGAGGTGTATGGTAGTGACACCATGATTCGTCACCAGTCACCAGTTTCCCCAAAAAATCTGGATCATCATTGTTCATTTCCAACAGTCGACGACCGACTTCAACTCTGTTCTACTTTTGGGCCTCTTTTTGAGAAACTGGTGACTGGTGACGAATCATGGTGTCACTACTATACACCTGAGAAGAAAATCCAGTCCAGGGAAAAGGTTCGGCAGCAACGAGGAATTGCAGGCAGCTGTCCACGAGTGGGTGTATAGTACCCCCAAGAATGGTTCCATAGCGCAATAATGAAGTTGCCAGGAAGGTGGCAGCGGTGTGTTGACGTCGGTGGAGAGTATATTGCGAGATCCCATGTACATTGATTCATGTTCATTAATAAATAAGGTACAAAAAACTATTGTAAATCATTTCCGAACGCCCTTCGTAGCACTGAAAACTAGTTAGGAAATTTGTTTGCCATACTCTAAGACATGCCAATGTAAACAAGAAATCGTTACTTAAGTCGGAGGTCCACCCCCGGAAAATTTTTAAATATTGAACCAATGAAAATCACATTTTGCGCTATTTTTAGCACTGAAAAACTAGTTAGGAAATTTGTTTACCATACTCTAAGACATTCCAACGTAAACAAGAAATCGTTACCTAAGTTATAATACTTATTACTGTTTATAAGAAAAGTTAAATAACACATGGAGCAATGGAAATAATAGGCCTACTCATTATGTTATGAAAACAAAATAACTCCTATGACATATTTGACACACCTACAAAACTTGTTGAATTTAATATATATATATATATATATATATATATATATATACATACTTACATACATATATATATATATATATATATATATATATATATATATATATGTATGTAAGTATGTATTTGGCCCCTGAAGGGGGAAGGCGGGTTGGGACTACCCTAAGCATTTCAGCCTTGTGGCTCATTGTGCCCACCTCCGGAATGGAATGATTTGCAAGCCCAACGGTCCCTCGACAACAGACCCCACCGCGAGTCCCCACGGAACTCCCCTACATCCAACAGATACCTCTACCATGCCACGTGTGCCGCTGCCTCGGTACCTCTTACAGAGCCCCCAGGTTGGCAGCACACCTGCCAGCAACTTCATATATATATATATATTAAATACCAAAATAGAATTTTAGATTTTGATTTTTGGGGGCCCGAACCCCCTGGGACTCCTTTTCCTAATCCACTGTGGATTCTGCTTCCATGTTGCCAATTTGGTAAAACTTCTGCAAACTTCTTATGTCTCTACTGACTTTCAAATAATTGTATTAAAAGAAAAACACCTGACTATAATTATTAATATATTTTTTTTCCTTTCCATGAGAGGGCCCCCCTTGCCCCCGGGGATGGGCGCCAATGAATGGATTACACTCTTCACACATTAATTAAGCCAGTCCTGTAAAGTGCTTCATACATCGGTTTTCCAGTCAACTTAAAAAAGGCTATTTTTAAATCTTCTTCCCCTCCTCTCAATTTAGTTTCCTTTTTTTTTTCTTCTTTTTTTATTATAATCCATGTAGATTTCCGTCAGAGGGTATTTTAAAAGTACGATTTAAATGAAAGGCCCGCGTCATTAAAGAAGATGAACAGTTTAGGAAGATGAAACCCTTCGTAGAATAATTACTCACACCCTTTCATGCATTTTATATTCGGTTAAAACCTGGGGCATATATTCTGAAGCTTTAAATGAAACAGGAGTGAATCTTCTTGCAGTTTTTTCGATAGGAGAGTAGGAATTTCGAATTAAAAGATTCAGAAATATTTGTTTTAAACAATTACTCCTTTTATTGGCATGCAGTACTGTATAACAGTAATTCCGGTATTTAAAATTTGTAACGCATTTTAATAATCATGTGCTATTAAAGAACGATCAGCTGCATTTATTGAATATACTGTACGCTATTTCAATAATAATATTATGCAAAAATGTTATTTTGAACGTAATATTACCTGTTTAATATCCGTTTTCAATGTTTCGGTGCTTTCACATGAATCCATTTTACCTGTGGTTAAAATTAGAACACGAAGATTCACAAAACGTGAATGAATTTTACAAAAATAACAATAAAAATTGTAATAATTCATATGTTGCAACCAACTGGTCACATTATTATGCATGGAGCAACGGTGGAATGATATGTCAGGGGAAACGGAAGCACCCTGAGAAAACACTCCCGATCCCATTTTGGTTTTTAAGAAATTAAGTTCTTATAAATCTCACAAGTCGTCAGTATTTAACACGTCAAATTCTGAATATCCTCGTGAAAGTTTCGTATAAAAAGTCTTAAACCCCATTAATATGTAGGCTAATTCAATACTCGTATAAAATATTACTATTATTAAAAAAGTTATAATGTCCACCACTAATGTAATGCTAAAGAAATACTTTAATTTTTGTTTTTCAGACACCCTAGCCATTTTTCCTTCTTTTCCAGGTAAATTGCATATTATTACCACTGTTTCCAGGGATGTAGCGCCACGGATTTTAGTTTTAGTTTATGTGTAGGCCTATAACTTTGTCTTGGTAATTAACATTACGATGCCAACGTGGCCGAATAGTTAAGGAGTCGGCAACAGGCAAGATGTCCTGGGTTTGATTCGGAGCAGCTGTATGAGATATTTCAGCTGCTTTCATATCCATGACTTACTGTGATTTAGTAGCCGTCTGTCCAAATGAGTGTTACATTGAGAAGTTTACTGCAACTTGGGAACTTGAGCACAATGCTGGCCACACTGCCTCCCATAACATGCCCAAGGGCTAAGTTCTCGCAAGACTAATCCCCGAGGAGTACATTTTCCTTTACCTATTAATATTACTTGGGTTAATAATGCTAATTTTATGTGAAATACAAAATGTGGGTTTTCAGAGGGATTGTCCAGGGATTTAATGACATTTAAAAGATACGAGTAATATACGAGTATTAATTTCGAATGTAGGCAAGTTGCATACGACTGATTTTTTCGACCATATATGTTTAAGTCTTTAGATTTTACAATCATCGAACAAACGAAAACGGCTGACCTCGGCAGTCAGTAAGTTCTTGTAGTTCTTGTCTTCTGCGTTAGATGGAAGCTGATGGCCTTCGGTCAAGTCGAAGCTTCTTCTTGAGCGTTTTCTTGAAACCATCGGATTTTTACAACATGAAATAAACTCAGTTTATTATAATATTAAAATTAACGTGAATAGAATTTATTTAATTTTCAATAGGCCTACAGGTCGTTTAGTATGTACAGTAGTTTCATTTGCTGCTCTAAAAGTTTCAAGATCGTTCTATTTTCGATAATAATAGATTCCGCACCAATGTTTTAATGAAAATCTGTACTTAATAACGGATGTCATGAAGATTATGTTACGTCACATTAGTCTAATAAGCGTTATATGGTAAAAACGTAAAATTGTTTTGTCAAACAAGGCAAGAGCGGTGTTTAAACTGAGTGTAAACTATTTCTCACTCTTTAAAGCACACACACATAGGCTGTATATATATATATATATATGCGCAATACATCGGGGCAAACATTTTATCATCTTCTTTATAGCGAAGTGATTGTATTAAGATAATGATATGATTCATTGTATAATTCGTTGTATAATTCTAACTCTGGAATTCTCTGGAATTATGTCTCCGTATATCTGTTTTATCAATACTGTTCTCTGGGTGCTACTTCTGCAAGCCGCAGATTCAGTCTGTATGAAAATGGAATGACTGACACACTCCAGGCGGTTGTGAGAGATTGTACTCGTGCAAGCAAAACCCACGTAGCGCTGTGCCTAGAAAATGCGTTTGTTCGATAAGTTAATGTCATTATTTATATTGAAAAGAAAATAGATATGGATATTATCTTCAGTTAATTGACAATCCCATTCATGTTCAGAGTGGAGGAATAGTGAGACAGACTTGGCGTCTTTGCACTTAAAACTTTTGAGCTCTAAGTATGTTGTCATGAAACTCGGTGTCAAATTTATCTATTTTAGTCATGTTTCTCATGTAATTTATGATAGATTATAGTAGATTATTTTGTACTTAGTTCAATTGAACGGTAGAATTGTGTATTATGAGACACTTCAAAATAGTTAGATATAAATATATAATAATATAACTAGACATTGCTGAAACAAGGTTTAAAGCAATATTACATTATCCATTATTATTAATTACATTCTTTGGGAATAATGTGTTTTTTAAGCCTTTATTGTGTTATGGTAGAAAATTGTACCGCATTTAGTCCTTCACTATCGGTATTCAGAGATGCCACCTGCTACGGAATTTCCGTAGTTTCTACGATTTTCTTGAATTTGCTACGGCAATACGGAAATTGTGCTGAATATTACGGAATTTGCGAATCCCAATATCTATTTTTTAATTAAATTGTTCGTTTCTCCCGCAACATAAAAAAATGTTAATGTGTCAGCAGAGATGGCAACTGTTATCGTGAGAAATAGTTTGTAAAAGAAAACACCCGTTGTGTTGGCGACATTGGGCACTACAATCTTTGACGTGAGTGTGTGTTAAGCAAAGATGTTTTATCTTACATTGTAGTTATAACGTGTTTGGTGCTAAAATTTTTCCTCTATTTTTATTATGACATCGCCAGCGATGAACGTGTAGACAAACCATAGATTAAAGCCGCTGACGACTGCCAACGCTGTTGCTTGCTAGAAGTTTTATTGAGTGTTGCAGTGCAAGTAGAACATTGAGGAAATATTATGTCGTATAAACGTAAAACCAGTGACGAGTCTGATGGACAAAAACGAACTGCGGGAAATCAGCATTATCGAAAGCAGTATTTGGAAGAGTTTCCTTGCCTCGGACCTTCAAAAATTTCACCGAATCACGTATTTTGTGAAACTTGTAATTATGATTTTTCGGTTAAACATGGAGGACGTGGTATGTTTATAGACCTGTGTTTAGTACATGTTGATGTTTGAAATTGCATATATTAATTTGCCCCAGACGTCGAGTCCCCCACCATCCGATTAGACTTACACTACTGAGAACCACCTTTCAAGGTTGGCATCTCTGGGTATTGTTTTGTGAACACAAAAGCATTGAATTTAAAATAACTTTAATAATAATAATAATGGCGACTGTAATTACTGTTATTGGTATTGTCAAAATTATCGGTTGTATTTCATGTTACTAATCAATATTTTTGTGATTGTGGTGCATTTTATAAAACCTTGTGACATGTGATGCATTTAATAAAACCTTGTGACATAAAAAAATTAATTGAAACATTAAATCATTTACTCACACAGTAATGGCGGACTAGAAAGTAAACAATTAACACAATGATTAGCCACATAATTTATTTCTTGCAGCTTGTTCTTTAATTTCAGTTGAAATTTAATTCTTTCTTCCCTTTTTTTCATCATTTTATTCCGGATTTTACAAACTACTGAATCCCACAGGATGCATTTAATGGTTAATTCCATTTAGGTTTTGGGGAAACCCTAGCAATATTTTCATAATGAATATTGTTACAGGAAAAAAATAATATTGTGCGAGATATTTAAAATTTTCGCCTTTCGTACTAATTAAAACTATCTAAAATTTACTGCTATAAAAGAATTATTATAACTTAAAACCTTTCCAGGATTGTGATTGATACCGAGACGGACAGACACATAAGGAAGCTTACAAGTTAGAACGGAAGAAGCCGTTCCCTCCTGAACGAATATGTCACTAAGTCCCCCCGTACTCAATCACAGAGGACAGGCGATATGGTGCAAAAGAAAAGTACTCCCTTTGTCAGTGAGAATCTTTATGTTAATAGTGAGTGCATTGCTGTTTATATTATGCATGCATCGGAAGAGTTCTAGACAACACTGAGGTCATAATTACGTGGGGGCAGACTGAAAACTTATTTGCATGTTGATGCACTTGCATTCCTGTAAGTGGGAACAGAAAATGATGCCTTATTACATATAAACTTCTCAGTGCTAAAAGGGGCAATGACATAATGATACAGACCAGCGGTTACCGAGAAGAAGTTTTCATACCTCTGTAATGACACCTTCTATAAAGAGTGAGAAATAAGCCATAAACACACAGATATACAGAATGCAGTTTATTTTTTTCCAGAGAACTCTTGTAAACATTTTCTTCTTAAACCTGCAGTAATCAGTACTTTTATTATACAACCGATCATTCTTAGCTCATTAAGCTGTATTGACATAATTATAGACATTTAAAAATCTAAAATATGCTCTGGTCTTCATAGGATCAAATATAGATTATATTAAAAATTAATAAACAATTACCCATATAAAGTAAATGTACTGCAGTGCGCTCTGGCGCCATTTCAGGGATGCTGAGAGAATAATTTATGCAATCTTGACGGTTGCCAGAGAATTTATAATTAATAATATAATTAATACAGTTTCAGAAAGAGAGATGTCAAGGTTAAAAAGTCAAACAGTGCTGATATATACGGCCTAACTAATACAGTTCTTACATCTATAATGGAATACATATATCTGCAACACTCACAAGATGTATTAATCTCTGTTTGAATTTGAAAGCAGTAATAAACTTTCTCGCCCATTTCCCCGAATCGAATTCCCTGAATGTCTTGATGTCCGATCGAACGAACCTCCCAATCCCATGCATCAAAACAGGAACAACACAAGTGTGCAAAAAATATTTACCACAATCCATTATTTGAAACGTCTGAAGTTATGTTTAGCATTTTCATTGAGGAAAACTGAAAGACTTGTAATGCCTCATTTTGATTATTGTGATGTTTTATGTGACCGTTGTGAAAGCCTTGCCCTAAAGTTGCAGCGCGCGTATAATGCATGCATTCGCTTTGTGTGTAATATCCGACTAGCTGAGCATGTCACACAGTCCCTTCTTTTTTCAAGGTTCGAGTAATATTTATTGTGACTATTAAACTTTTACAGTCTTACTAACAATCCAGTTGTAACATTTATACCAGGAATATACACAGCTGAGGAGAAAATGAGTACTAATAATCCTTGCATAAGGCTGAATGTGTGCAACCTTTACACAACCTGGCCCCCTTGTTTAAACTTGACGTAAATAATCAAGATGGCCGACGGCCGGTCGTTTCGTAGATGTCTGAGATTGAATACCTTCTAAGATTATCTTTGCTCGTCTGTGAAAGGCGATCTATGCACTCGCTTTCTCTTCTTTTTAAAACCCTCCAATCATCAATTCCCCATTACCTGGCTAATTGTATTCAGTATTTATATTCAAATCACTCACTAAATACCAGATCATAACATGACTCTCTACTTTCAATACCTATTCATAGAACATCCATATATTCCCGGTATTTTACTGTAAGTTCTGCACGTTCCTGGAATCATCTTCTCTCCAGCATCAGGGTCCGTTGTACGCTGTCAACATATAAAACTAGGCTAAACGAATATCTATCCAAAAAACGCTAATTTTTTTAGGCTTCTTATTGTTTCTTTTATATTGTAGATCTAAGTTAAGTTACTTATTTTCCTAGTGTAACATATTTTGCTAAAATAGTTTAATTAATTTTATGTAACATAGTCTCAATTATCTACTGTATTTGTATATAACTGGTGTATTCTTACTACTTATAGTACTATGTTAGTGTATTTGTTCGTTCCTTTTTTAGCCTCTGGTCGAGTGTAAGAGAGGCCTTAAGGCCTTAACTCTGCAATATTAAATAAATATTTATTTATTTAAAATCTCGAAGAGTATAAAGCACTGCAGAACCCCACAAATAAAAATATACAAATGCACAACACAATTCGGTGCTAAATTTCTCACACATTTGGAACAATTATAATTGTTACTAAGTTTCTCACATATTTAGAACAATATAATGATTTGCTAAGTTTTTTACTATTTGGAACAATTACATCCGTTGCTAGGTTTCTCACACATAGCGGACAATTATGTATGTTGCTACGTTTCTCACACATTCGGAATAATTAAATCTGTTGCTAGGTTTCTAACACATTTGGAATAATTACATCCGTTGCTAGGTTTCTCACACATACCGGACAATTAGATCTGTTGCTCTATTTCTCACACATTCGAAACAATTAGATCCGTTGCTAGGTTTCTAACACATTTCGAATAATTAGATCCGTTGCTAGGTTTCTAATACATTCGGAACAATTATGATTATTTCTAGGTTTTTAACATGTTCGGAACAATTAGATCCGTTGCTAGGTTTCTCATATGTTTGGAATAATTAAAACAGTTCCTAGGTTTCTCATACATTCATAGATCCGTTGCTAGGTTTCTCACATGTCTGGAATAATTAGATCAGTTGCAAGGTTTCTAACACTATCGGAACAATTATGACGTCTAGGTTTTTAACATGTTCGGAACAATTAGATCCGTTGCTAGGTTTCTCACACATTCGGATCAGTTAGATCCGTTGCTAGGTTTTTAACATGTTCGGAACAATTAGATCCGTTGCTAGGTTTCTTACACATTCGGATCAGTTAGATCCGTTGCTAGGTTTTTAATGTGTTCGGAAAAATTAGATCCGTTGCTAGGTTTCTCACACTTTCGGATCAGTTTCTCACATGTTTGGAATAATTAGATCAGTTGCTAGGTTTCTCAAATAGATCTGTTGGTAGCTTTCCCACACATTCGGAACAATTATAACTGTTGCTAGGTTTCTCATACATTCGAAACAATTTGATGTGTTGCTAGGTTTGTCACACATTCGGAACAATTAGATATGTTGCTCGGTTTCTCACACATTCGGAACAATTAGATCCGTTGCTAGGTGTCTCACACATTTGGAATAATTAGGTATGATCGCGCCTTTATTTAGAACAATTAGATATATTATGAATAAGCGTAGACTTTCACGGCCGGAGTCCATATTAAAACTAAATGTTTTCCGGGCAGATCTGCGTGGTCGGCTGGATGTAAAATGCCCAGACGTTTCGTCCACTGCTCGCTGGAAATCCTTATTGGCGGGGTCGAAATCTTCTGTGTGAAGGTTCCGCTGAGCCTGATGTTCTTTGTGCTGGCCGGTATCGCTGCCTTATTTATAGACAAATATAATCACTCATAACCAGGGCTAGGATATTTTAAGTGCAATTTTGAAATGGAAAATGGAAGGGAAAAGGTGCTAAAATTGGACAAAAAAGAGCTACTAAACTGTTATTCAATAAACTTCCATTCATGCACTAAGTAATTCCAGTGAAATTAAAAAGAAAAATGGAATGTTAGTAATTGTTTTCATTATGGCAGGCATGCCTTTAGACCCGATTTTGCTGAAAGAAGGGTACATTCTTTAGATATAAAGTTCATTGAAAGTTACTTACACATGTTAGATTTTGGAACCGAAACCAAGATAATTATATTTAAAAAAAAAGAAATTAAATTGAAAAGCCATATAGGATACAAACGATTAATATAATTATAATAGCCTTCCACGATTGGCTGAATAGGAAATGAGGGTGATTTCAGTTCCACAGTGCTGTGCTTCTGATAAGTTGTTCTCGTTGTTGTGAAACTATGCAGAAATAATACAGAGCATTTTATTATCTTACCAAATATAGGAAATCTGCACGCCACTGAACTGTCTGCAGAGCATTCCTGTCAGTTTAAATATTATAATTACAATCAAGCCTCACGTAATTATACAGTAGAAACTTTCATTTGTCCATAGCGGCAATCAAACTCCGTAACTAAATTTAAAGCAGATCATGCGGACACGATGCATCTTCACAGAATGCTGTGTTTGTACTTTCAACGTGTAATTTTAGTTTTGCTGAAGTTAAAAGAAACAGGCATGAATGCGACTTAGTTTTTGTTGAAGTCTTAAGGATATACAAGAGATTCCAAGTACATCGACCGCAAGTGAAATTGTTTACGTGAGATTTCATTTCATACATGAGAAAATGAAATTCGTGCGTAACAGAAAAACATAACATACCTTATAAATTTCAAATGAAGAGAAAATATCAATACAGGTTAACTTAATTAAATTTTACTCTTCACGTAATGGCTACGCCTTAAACAGTGTCAATATCTGTATCATAAGAGCACATTTGTTTTACTACTAGCATATGAAAACGGTATTGGTATTCTTGATAAGACCGTCTTCATAGAACCAGGATAAGGAACTCTATTTTATTTCCCATTGCATCTTATTAATTCTACGTCTTGAGAGATTTGGTATGTTCCTTCCTTAAGTTTCTGTTCTCATACGTTGTCTGTAAGTACATTATAATAGTATCCCTACTACTGGCATTGAACAAACATAATTATCTCATCAACTGATAATGTATTCGAAGCATTGCCCCCAGTGTTAACTCATGAGAACTCGTTTTATTGCTTGAATTATTATTCCAAGGCTACTAATGTATTGGTCATTTCCAGGAAACTAATTCTTTCTCTGGCATTTTAATTTCACTAAATTCTTAACAAATTAGACGCTACTGTAGTTGTATCTTCTAGGTGTGCATGAGTGGGACTATCATTATTCATGATTGTTGTATCTACTGCAATTAGTGCCGAAGTTCAAATCAAAGTTATCTCCCGTCTTGAAATGCTTGTCTGCTTTTTGTTAGTTTTCTGCGATTTTGGAGTTGACTAATTACTTTTATTTTTTATATTTAGGAGACAAAGAATATTGGCTAATGTTCATAAGGTTTATAAATACAACTAGGCTGTATTAGTTTTATAAATACAATAACTGATCTTATAGATGTATAAACGTTAATAAAATAACAACTAGTTACTTAAAATTATGATAGGCCTAGACACTTGCGATTGGTTGAAATCCCACGTATTCTTATACTGGACTGGTTACTGATTCATGAGCATGGTTAGGATTTTTAAGCGCGCACCTTTTTCCGTAGGGAAAATTAGAGCTCCTGTGGACGAAACCACGGCGTGAAACGTCTCTAGTTGAGAATGGAGGCCAATTTATGTAACCTTCCCCCCTTTTTGGAGCATTTATCATTTTTTTCTTCACTCTGTTCATAATTACCCTTTTCCTCTTTTTTTGTTTTTTAATTCAGCCTTTTAATAATTTTCTAAAGCGCGTTAGTTCATTTATAGCTTATGACTTTTGTGTTTCGTTCCTTGGCTTACAATTTCTTGTTTTTCGATTATCTAAGGCCTTAAGTAACTCTCAAACGTTTCATAGGCTTGCAGTGAACGTAGGAATACTAAACTTCTCTGTTTTTAACAAACGCGGGACTGAATACTTATCCGCAAAATTGAAGAATATTATTATTAAATATTCCACTATTATTTTTAATTTCACTGGAATTAGTCAGTAGCCTGCTGATCGTAAATGTAAGTTTCTTACGTAAGAAGCTTAGAAGCATTTTTGTCCCCTATTGTGCCTTTTTTTTAGCACCTTTTCCCTTATTTTTTCCATATGGAAACAACATCTAATAAAATCACGTAAACCGATGTAACAAAGTGCCAGGATGAATATAAATCATATAAATCTGTTAATCAGCTATAACTGCAATTATAATAGGCCGAAAATATATTTTTTTTTATTGATTTCCCGGTTAAGCTCCAATTGATTCATTAAGCTGGGCTTACGAAAGAACAAAGGTCTAGTTTTTTTATTTTATTTATAAATCGATTAAAATCGTCCAGCTTCAGCAGAACTATACAGATCTGTGATATCTTGACAATCGCACACTCACATAAAAATAAAAATAAAATAAAAAGTCAAATTAGCCGGTTATTGGTTTTCAACCAGGGACCTCCAGAATGCGAGTCCAAGACGTTATCATCTCGGCCACCTAGTTCAGTTTAACTGTCTAATTTGATAAGCATATGTGAAGGAATAGTGTTATTTGTCATAGCTAACTGTGTTGCAATTTCCAAAGCCATATATGAACACTGTAAAACAATATGTTGTCATGAAAACTGATTTCCATTTGATAAGTTCTTTCTAATATTACCATATAATAGGCACTAAATTGGGCATTACTTCGGTACCGTTCAACCGATTTGGTCCAATATGAATAGGTTTCTTCCCATGGACGTTATAAATGCTTATACCAAGTTTAATGAAAATCCGATAAAGCGTATTTGAGTTATCGCGCGTACAGACACATTGAGAGACGGAGAGACATTTTCGTGTCCCCCACACAATCTTATAAAGTATCATACTGGCATTTAATAATCCTTACCCTGTTCATGAGCTAAATAATGCATAGAATTATTGAAACCCACATGTAATCGAACGAATGGACATTTACCCTCATCAGCTTTCCCGTATTATTCTTTTGAAAATGTTCTAGGGTCAATCCATTAGAAATGAACCAATTTAATAAAATTTGTTGCTCGACATTTTTGTTTTTCCTAATTTTTTTACCAGTTATTTCCCAACTAAAGGTGAGTTCAAAATTATGGTAAAAAAATTTTTGGGCTCATACTTTTATTTTGGCGGCCATTTTAAGTTTGCTTTTTAACCATATTCTAGTCGAAAACATGTTTTGCACAAATGTATGTAACTCCGTTAATTTTATAGATAACAAGACAAAATAAACACCAAAATTATCAGAATGACATGCTCTACATTTTTGTTTTAACACAATATTACCTAAGTAGTGAGGAAAATGAAGAAAAAAAATCAAAACTACAAATTGAAAATTGATTCAAAACGGGAGTTTTAGTGCCGCAAAATTATTAGAAGGAAGAAAGACTCGCCCTTAATTTTTTTTTCTGGTGTAGATCTACTATAGGACTACTCGCTGTAGAAGTTTAAAGCTTGAGAACTTTGCGGTTTTTTTTATACAATTTTTCAAAAATGCCCAAAACCGTATTTTGGCAATATTTGAAGTAGAATATCTCAAAAGGGACTGAGTGAAAAATTATGAAATTTTTACAGATAACACCTTTTTATGATATAAAGATGTGATAAAAATTTGGTGACTGAGACTCAACTGGTTCCCGAGTTACAGTGCATCGAATTTGGCCAAAAATTGCGTTATAGGCACACGAAATTTAATAGTAAAAATTCACTTTGTAATTTTAAATATAAAATTTTTGTGAGCCTAAGTTTGTTACACAATAGAGTTGTATATGTAGGCTACATTTCATCAGTTAGCATGACAAATATTTGGTTTCCTCAAAGCTTTGAAGAGTGTTGATATTTCGGTGCATAGTTTGCAGTTATGGCAAACTTCGATGCGCTATAACTCGGGAACCAGTTGAGTCTCAGTCACCAAATTTTTAACACATCTTTATATTATAAATAGGTGTTATCTGTATAAATTTCATAATTTTTCACTCAGTCCCTTTTAAGATATTCTACTTCAAATATTGCCAAAATACGGTTTTGGGCATTTTTGACAAATTGTATAAAACAAACCGCAAAGTTCTCAAGCTTTGAACTTCTACAGCGAGTAGTCCTGTAGTAGATCTACACCAGAAAAAAAAATTAAGGGCGAGTCTTTCTTCCTTCTAATAATTTTGTGGCACCAAAACTCCCGTTTTAAGTCAATTTTCAATTTGTAGCTTTGATATTTTTTCTTCACTTTCCTCACTACTTAGGTAATATTGTGTTAAAACAAAAGTGTAGAGCATTTCATTCTGATAATTTTGGTGTTTATTTTGTCTTGTTATCTATAAAATTAACAGAGTTACATACATTTGTGCAAAACAAGTTTCCGGCCGAAAAACTGTTACAAAGAAAACTTAAAATGGCCGCCAAGAAAAAAGTATGAGCCTAATAAATGTTTTACTCTAGTTTTGAACTCACCTAATATTGGGGAGTAACTGAAAAAAAATTAAGAAAATAAAAAATGTTGAGCAAAAAATTTTATTCAATTTGGTTCATTTCTAATGGATTGACCCTATTTTGGCATTATTTGAAGTAGAATATCTCAGAAGGGCCTGAGTGAAAATTATGAAATTTATACACATAACACCTCCTTACGATATAAAGATGTGATAATAATTTGGTGACTGAGACTGAACTGGTTCCAGAGTTACAGTGCATCGAAGTTGGCCAAAAATTGCAAACTATGCACCGAAATTTCAACGCTCTTCAACGCTTTGAGGAAATTATAAATCGGTCATGCTAAGTGATGAAATGTAGCCTACATGTACAACTCTTTTGTGTAACATACTTAGGTTCACTAAAATGTTGCATTTAAAATTACAATTTGGATTTTTACTATTAAATTACCGTTAAAATTCATGTGCGTATAATGCAAGTTTTGGCCAAATTCGATGCACTGTAACTCGGGAACCAGTTGAGTCTCAGTCACCAAATTTTTATCACATCTTTATATCATAAAAAGGTGTTATCTGTAAAAATTTCATAATTTTTCACTCAGTCCCTTTTGAGATATTCTACTTCAAATATTGCCAAAATACGGTTTTGGGCATTTTTGAAAAATTGTATAAAAAAAACCGCAAAGTTCTCAAGCTTTAAACTTCTACAGCGAGTAGTCCTATAGTAGATCTACACCAGAAAAAAAAATTAAGGGCGAGTCTTTCTTCCTTCTAATAATTTTTCGGCACTAAAACTCCCGTTTTGAGTCAATTTTCAATTTGTAGTTTTGAATTTTTTTCTTCACTTTCCTCACTACTTAGGTAATATTGTGTTAAAACAAAAATGTAAAGCATTTCATTCTGATAATTTTGGTGTTTATTTTGTCTTGTTATCTATAAAATTAACGGAGTTACATACATTTGTGCAAAACATGTTTTCGACTGAAATATGGTTAAAAAGCAAACTTAAAATGGCCGCCAAAAAAAAGTATGAGCCCAAAAATTTTTTTACCGTAGTTTTGAACTCACCTTTAGTTGGGAAATAACTGGTAAAAAAATTAGGAAAATCAAAAATGTCGAGCAACTTGGCCTGGTTCATTTCTAATGGATTGACCCTCTATTAATCCCGAAGGTTTTAAAAATAATACCATTTTGAATCCAACAGTCACATCAATAATATAAAGGATGAAATGCTCTTCAGATGATTATTAAAAGTCTGCATTAAAATACAAAGAAGGAAGGGCAAGGGGGGATTATGGGCATGGCGGAAAAAAAGGGGATAAATACCGGTACCCTAAAAAGGGGGGGGGAAATGCTCGAAAATTGCCAGTGATTTCTTTCGATTTGCCACAGGAGCTCTCATTTACCCAAAGAAAAAAGGGTTTCACCTAAAAATCCTAGCTTTGCTGATAACTGTACAGTTATAAATCTGTTATGTGTATATTCATTATAAACAATATAAATTGTCTAAATTTCAATGTTACCCATAATGTGTTTCCAAGATGAAGAAGTTGGTAAAAGGTTTGATAAAACAAAATAACGTGTGGCGAAAAAAGAAACTGTAGGATCTTTAACTATAAGTTATTCAAACTGTAACTGAGGTATGTATTGATAGGAGAATTTGACAAAATATTTTGTTTGAGCTCGGTGCGTGAGAGTTGCGCCGTTTTGAAACTGATCGGCACATGTTATCTATGTGTGGCTTGCCTATGCTAAAGGGCTTCTGCCTGCCATAGCAACAAAACTCCAGTCAGGAACTGTTTTCTCGAATGAAGTAGCATGGCCTAAGTTGAGTCCTGAAAACTCAAAATTAAATTGTCATCAGAAGTTCAATGCCATCTTTTGAGAAAAGTAGAACTCTGACGGAAGTGAATTCTACGTCCGCATGGAACATTCATAACAAGATAAGTGCTTGTGTTATGTGTCTTTCTCCTCTTAATCTCTTGTTTAGATATTATTTCCATATTCTCTGCTTTTTTCTCTCTCTTCTTATTCGATGGATGGGGCATGCGTCATGGCAACTATTTTTTCTTTTGAAAATGTGGGACCATTTAAAATATTGAAATATAGAAATTAGTATGGAATTCATGTATAAGGCAGGTTATGGGTACTAGATGTAGGATAGTGAAGGAAACAGATAACCATAAGCATCCTTATGCGACTGCATCGTGCCTCTCTTATGTAGTTTGAAGCATGAAAGCACCCATTTCCACTCTGTGATCCCTTAAAGTTCGGTACGGATGGCCAAAGCTTTCGTCAGCTACTTGCGGTATTCTCTTGCTTTTCTCCCTCGGATAGTGACTGTTTTGACATAAGAATGCTGTTCACAATTTGTCATATCCATTCTGCACGGCGTCTTTATAACTAGTTGCCATCGGCCATCGCCTCTATTCGTATAACCGTACAGTGGAACATTCGTACTGCATGGAGGGGTGTATGGGTTAGTTGTGTCGTTGCTTTCAGTCCAGTAAGATCGTATAATGCAGTGAAGAAACAAGAGACCTTGTTACAATCGCTTCTCCTCTCCCGCAAGTGCAGTTCAACATTCTTACCCCTCCCCATGATTCCTCCTACATGCGTCACCTCTCTCACGTGCATCTGACTGCCACCTCTGATTAATACCACTGTACATCACAATGCTACTAAATGATGAGTCCATATACTAGAGACGCCACACTCTCCCCTTACAACATTTCATAGTGCCATCGCATTTCCTTGAGAAAAATATAGTTGTCATGAATATTGTGGTCTATCGCTCGTATTTTCTTTCTTTTTCTGTTTTTACCCTCCCCTGTTTAAATTTTTCAAATTTATTTCTCCTATTAGAAATTTATTTTGCATTGTAATTTGGTACTTCTGCATTACTTGCTGTTTCCTTTAAATGTAGTGTTCTTATTGCCAACTAGTACTGTGTGCCATTACAATTTCCTGACCCCTCATAATTCCCGAAGCGCATCCTAGGCGGAGACACTAGAAATAATGGAGACTAATTGCTGAAATCACTGCTCGTCCCCACCCAGATCTCCGTATCTTCCCACACGTCCTTGTAAATCTCCCGACACAACATATCATAACATATTCTTGTATAGTCAGCCTTCACACAGCAGCCGAAATGTATAATGCAAAAGCGATTCAAATATCCTTCCTCGAGATTTTTAATTTTATTTAAACGATTTTTCTCAAAATCTATGCTTCCGTTTTAGTGTAAAAGTATATCTCATTCATAGGATTTTCAAGCAATTGAAATTTTAAATGTTCTATGGTCGATGTGAAGCAAGGATTTAAATTTTCATGATTCACCTATTACTGAATAATATAGCCTATGCGTGTACAGGTTCCTTAAGTGGACATAAATAAATTAGTCATTTCTTAAATTTAAGAACGTTCATATGTGCCGAGTTTTCCCATATGGGGTCTGTACAGTTCGCTAAAACATTTTCATAATATGAATGAAACCTACATATCTACTCTTATAAAATTCAACGGCCCTAAATAGCGTGCTTGCTCGCTCGCCCGCTTCGTGAGACATCGGGTATACTCGGCGATGTTCGTCTCTCGCAGTCTAACTTTCATGACGACTACAAAATTAGGAAGGAAAACCGTTTCTTTATTATATAAGGCCTAAGTGAAATGAACACAATGAACAAATATTCTAATTTTATTTTTACTTACAATTTTCATAGCTCTGAACCACAAACATTTTTAATAATCTACCAGTGTAATTTTCTTAAAAATTCTGGAGTCAATGAATAATGGCGGGCGAAGCCAGGGACAACAGCTGTAAAATATTGATGGTTTTATCTCTTGAAATATCGCTGATAATAATAATCCAAACAAACCATTCCTTCCCTTGAAACATTATATAATTTCAGAAAATTACACTGAATTGATAAAATAAAATTCACATCATATTCATGTCAATAAACAGCTGAGAAACAATACGTATTATGTGTTCACAGGTTCTTTGGAACTGCATAATCGATTCTGATATGGTTTTCCCAGGGGGCGCTTTCATGTCGTGGAATGTACTCTAAAGCAGGAATTTTAGCTGTTTCATTAATTATTAATGGCTCAGTTTATGAATGATTCGCGTGCAAGTGTTAATAAATATAATGCTTTAATAATTATTATAATCTTAATTTTTAATTTTTAAAAGAATTATCGTAGCGAAGCCACGGGCACCTCCTAGTATAATACATATGAATGAAACCTACATATATAATAGTATTTATTTATTTATTGTACTAAGAATATTACAGGCTAATGCCCAATTACAATATTCTCGCTTACATAATACACCAGATTCAAAAATTCAAGTGACATTCAAAATAATTAAGCTAATGCTACAACAATAAGAAAAAAAACACACAGAAAAGAAAAACACAAACACAAAACAATATGACAATTACACAAGGGAACATAATATGAAAAAAACAAATAATAATATAATAGTTTTGGAGGAAAATATACATGTCAGAAAGATTCAAGTAAAGAAAATGACATGGAGCAAAATTTATTAATTATTATTTTAAAATTTTCAAATTTTTTTCACATATATTTTTAAACCGCTTATTGTTAGTATTAAAAATATCTATATTGTCCATTTTGTGCAACTGATTGTATAGTCGGAGTACATTATAAAGAGGAGAATTATTATGAGAGTCAGTGTTTACTTTTGGGATGAAAAAAAAATTATGCAATTTATGAGATCTATAACGTGGAACATAAAAATATATTTCTTTGAGAATATTAATATCATCTATTTCATTATTAATTAATTTGTATAAAAACAACAATGCATGAATGTTTCGTCTGTGTGATAATTCAGGGATATTGAAATACTGTAACATAGTTGAATATGATTCAAATTTAGGATAGTAGTTAAACTGTCTGAAATACGTATATTTTAGAAATTTATTTTGAATGGACTCTATCAATTTCTTGTATTTAATGATAGTAGGATTCCAAATTAATGAGCAATATTCTAATTTTGGTCTGACAATGGTTCTGTATAGTCTAAATAATGTACTTATACTACAATATTTTGAGTTTCTGATAATAAATCCAAGATTTTTAAGAGTTTTACAAATAATATTATTAATATGATTCGAGAAAGTTAAATTATTGTTAAATAATATACCTAAATCATTCATAGTTGTAATTTTGTTCAGCTGAATACCATTAATACAATATTGCCATGCAATATTATGTTTAGATCTAGAGAAAGTCATAATTTTGCATTTTTTAATGTTTAAAGGTAATTTATTATGTCCACTCCATTCACTTAATTTATTTAAATCATTCTGCAGTTCCATACAATCATTAGGACTCAAAATTATTTTAAATAATTTTATATCATCAGCAAATGCAGTAATATTTGAAAAACAGACTTGATCAAAGATGTCATTAATAAATAGGAGAAAAAATAAAGGACCTAGATTTGATCCCTGAGGAACACCAGAATTGACAGTTATTTTTTTTGATAAATGGCATTTATATGTCACAACCTGTTTTCTGTTGCTTAAATATGAAACAATAAGTGTTAGCAAGGGTGAGGCAAAGTTATAGTCCGTTAGTTTGTTAATTAAAATGTCATGATCTACTTTATCGAACTCTTTTTGAAAGTCAGTATATATCACATCGACTTGTTTTCTTTTATCTAATCCTGATGAAACATAGTGTGTAAAATTCAAAAGATTTGTGAGCGTTGATCTTCTAGGCATGAATCCATGTTGATTTGTAGAAATATTAATTTTTACGTGATTGAAGATATGGACATATAGTATGCTTTCAAATATTTTAGCAGGTGCTGATAATAAGGATATTGGTCTGTAGTTTTCCACTAATTTTGGGTTACCCGATTTATAGATAGGTGTAATTTTAGTAAGTTTCCAAACATTAGGGAATATATTCTGTTTAATCACAAGATTAAATAATATTTGCAAGGGTTTAATTAAATATTCTCTACAGCCTTTAATTATATATGGTGGTATTTCATCCGGTCCTGTAGATTTTTTGGGTTTCAATTTTTTTATTGCTAATTCTACTTCTTCTGAACTAATCTCATTTAATATTAAGGGATTTTTATTATCGAACTTAGAACTACAACAAGAATTTATTTTATATGTAGCAGGGGTATTCGTGTACACTGATTGAAAATAATCTGCAAATATATTTGCAATATCCTGTGGATTATTGAATGTATTTCCATTATGCTCGAATTCACTCGCTTCATGCGTAGACTTTCTCTTATTTTTAACGAAGTTCCAAAATTCAGAAGAGTTTTCAGATATTCTTGATTCCATAATGTGAATATATTGCTCATAAGCCACCAGAATATCTCGTTTAACATTTTTCCTAATTTCATTGTATTTTAATAAATAATATTCGGATAATGTTTTCTTTTTTCTAAATTTTTCTTTTAATCTCAAATCACTTATTATTTTCTTGTTAACCAGACAGGGTATTTTCTTCTATATTTCTTAGTTTTAGGGATACACTCATCAAAAACTGAATATAATTTGTTGTAGAACATTTCAACAGCTGAATTGACATTATTAATTAAATTCAAATCTTCCCAATCACATAAACTCAATAAGTTATATAGCTTTAAAAAATCTGCTCTTTTAAAATTATAACAATCACTGATAATACAATTTTTATTATTATTTACTTTTATCTGTTTGAAACTTATCAACAATGCAGGATGGTAATCATCAATTGGAACGAGGACTTCACATTCTTCTGTGACTACTACATTATTTATATTACTTAGGACTAGATCCAGGGTTCTGTTACATTTATTTTTAATATAATTAACTAGTTTCACATTTTAAAAATTTATGAATCTAAGCAATTCCTTAGCTTTTAGGGAGCCTCTGGATAGATCAAAATTACAGTCATCTATTTCCGATAAATTAAAATCACCAGTAATTATAAGGTGGCTATTTTCAAATAGAAATGAAAATGATTCGATTTTTTCAAAGAATTCTGTATAAATTTCAATGTCCGTATTAGGAGGAAAGTATACAACACATAAATAACACTTTTTGTGTTTAAAAGTTAATTTTACCCAAATCAAATCAATATTACTTATTTCTAAGAATTCTAATCTCTGAACTTGAATAGAATTTTTTATGGCTAGTAGTAGTATAGTATAGTAGTAGTATAGTATAGTATAGTAGTAGTAGTAGTAATAATAATAATAATAATAATAATAATAATAATAAATAATAATAATAATGGAGACATTAATAAGATAATAGAACCATAATGATATTAATAATAGAAATTCAAAATAATTGTTAAAATTGTTCCAAACGTGAACTCGGCTAAAGCAAAAATACTAAAATCAGTGTATCAGCACCAGAGCTTAACTGATTAAGACAAAATAATGTAAGAACTGTCGTGCTGGATACTTGCCACATAGTCGAAGTATTGAATGATTGAGGAACGAAGAAAAGCCTTGAAGAACTGTGAGATGTAGACTTGAGAACATTCTTCTTCCCCATTCTTTTGCAAGCCGAATCCTATTAACGCCAGAATCCAATTAATTCTTTCCAGAATTTTGCTGAAAAGTATAACAATGCGATAATAATAGTAACAAGTAATGAAAGTTACAAATGTTTGACTGCTTCTCTCAAACCCAGTCAAATTTATCAATCCGTCCAATTAATGTTGTATATACAGTAAATATTACGAAATGGGGAAATCTTGAAGATGTTTATTTGTAAATCCTAGTATTGTGTTCCTTCACTCTGCGAGCAACCAGATAATATGTCAAATAAATTAATCTCAATGTTGAACAAGGAAAACAATCTTGAAATGAGATTCGTTGTATAGTAACGGTTCAATAGTGTCGTCCTTTAGATTTATTGGCGGCATTCGAACCATAGCCTCCTAATTGGGTTGTTTGCGCTCATGGTGAGAAACAGTTATACAAAACTTTTTTCATGCATCCAAGAACGACGTTTTTGTGGGTTACTGGCAGTCAGATCACACCTGTGAATGTCTTATGTAGAATTTGGCGTTGGTCTTATTAGTAGAACTGGGACATTTCTTGCTTATTTTAATGTAGAAAGAAATGCCAGTTTACTATTAAACAGAGACACAACGTTTATATATTCGTCATTGAAAAGTATTAATTAACGTTAACATAAAATAATCTGCAAGACTCAGTGGACTCAATGAACTCAGTAAAAAGAAAGGCAGACAGTAGCTATATACACACCACAAGCAAATGACCGCTTGTCATCTTTTAATTCCTGTGTTTTACTTTTTTTTAATTTTTGTGGAACGGTTTATGGGGATTCTTCTGCACTCTGCGCGCTGTTTTAAGACTATATTTGAGGTTGCAATGCTCTTTAGAACTTAGATTCATATAAAATATAAATCATATTATATGCAACATTTAAACACGCTATATTGCTGTTTCGGAATCACCTTGTAACTTTATTTCCCGACACCCTTTTCTGTCTTCTCCACTGCGATAAATCACATGATTCATAGTACGAAGACAAAACGCGATCAAGTTCCGTCTTCATGATACAAAGTTGCGGTCTCAAGTAATTACCAACGATTTCATGTTAGTAAGTGTGTAATTAGTGCACTATTCGTGCTTATTAGTGTTGTGTGCTTCAAGATAATCCATAAGGAGACTTCTGTACCTGCTGTGGAGTGAGGATTTCTGCATGAAAGGTAGGATTTGTATTGATAACACGAGGGGAGGTGGTGGTTGAAACAAAATGGCTTCAGTCCTATCATCTTGATTGTCCAAGAATGTGTGTGTATTTTTGTATGAATATAATTCAACAACCAGTGATCTCAATCACAATAAGTTATTTAAATATATAAAATAGGTTGTTCAGCCATGGTTTAATTTCGTCTTGCCAAATCCAAGGTTTTGTTTACGTTAACATCCATTTCACTGCAGCGAGTCCAGTAGAACGTTAATCACAGGCGCGCGAGACGAGGGATTAATATAGGCATGGTATCTATTTATATACTTCCAAACAGCGACATTCTCGGGAAATCACTTTACTCTCACGTATTATGACTTTCATTAGCAGTAATTTTGTTAGGCATGATTGATATTGCTCGGTAGTCTGGACGAGTCTATATTGTCATTTGAAGGAATGACTGCCTTAAAGACGAATTAGACCGCGTTCATGGTAGAGTGACGATAAACGTACAAAGAAACAACGCTATTCCAAGAGAATGGTAGTTTTGATTAGCAGTTCATATAGCGAATGATTTTTCAATATTAGTTCGTTATTTGCCTCTTCTATAACTTCAATAGAGATAATAGTTTCTTTACGAATAGATCACGATTTAACTTATTAATTTCAGCAAATGTTTCTGCTATGTTCAACTGTTTTCATACGTGATTTGTTTCATACAAATTCTTGCCAACCAAAAGAAACTTAATTCCCCATCATACGAAATTGCCAAAAAAGTTTTTGTTTTCATTTTTTTCTATGTGCAAGCGAACTAAAATCATTTTCATTTTAAAATAATTTATGACTAAATATAACATAAAAAATCGCTAGCGCTCATTTTGTTAACTTCGCGTTTGCCTGTTAAGTTCTATAGCCTATAACGGTTTTACATAATAAATAACTATTATTTGTCTGTCCGGAGAACATAACGGCACATTATTCTATTACAATGTTCTCTTAAATTATAATACCTATTCTTAAAATACTAATATTAAACTGAAGCTTATTAATACTAAAATAGAAACCATACACAATAATAAGAGGAACAGATCTTCACATACAAAATATGCATCTAACTCCATTCAAAGTAGTTTTTTTTTCTGCAGTACCTATTACTTCAATATTTGACCTATTGTGTTTGCTTTATCCGAACTGATCCAGGTAGATCTAGGTTTATCTTAGCAAACAATTCCTCTTAAGCCACTTATAATTTAAGGAACTGTTATTATGTTATCATAAGTTAATAATTATTTCTTCCTGTAAATATTTATTAAATGAATTCAGATCTGATCTAGAAGAGTACAGATTGATAAAAACTTACACAGTTCTAGTCTAGGAACCAAAAGCAATACAAGTTGGAATCATTGGTGAAGAAAAATGAGGAAACGGGACATTATCGCGAGCCTGGATTAGTTTTTTCTTTTTTTTTTCTTGAATGACTATATTGGGGAATGTTACCTTAACGACCAGAAGCTCTGGTTATGGATGGTCGAGTAAAGCGAACCACGTTGCGAAGTGCCTCTTGATAAATTGCTACCTTTCACAGGTAGACGAACTCGATCCAACTTAATCAATAGGATGACTAATAACTGTGATAAAATAACACCAAGCCGTCTTCCCCAGGGATTCAATTAAACTCAAGAAGCAGTGTTATATCGGTCATATCCTCTCAAGTAGTGTTATACTGCACTAAACGTGTTTCTTGTTAAAATTCTAGCTACAAAAAGTTGTTTGTTCAGATACCAGTATTTTTTAATGCCTTCTACGTCCTTTAATTTAAAACTCTATTTATTTTTATAGTTATAATTTGCCTCGTTCTGTAGCAGGAACATCGTGGGCTCACATTGGTCGCAGGATCCGATAGCGGATTTTTATATGTATAGGCTAATTTGCCTCATTCTCTAGTAGGAACATCGGGGGCTCACATTTGTTCGCAGAAAGCCGGCCTATCCTAGTCTGTATTTTCGTGGTTTTCGTATTCGCAAAGGGAATACATTGTAGAACAGGGCTATCCAATTGCACTAAACCTGAGGGTTATAGCTGTATTTATTGCTCATGTGGAGGGCCGCAACAGGAAAATCTTTCCCTATCGAAAGTGTAAATAGTAATTTTTACTAGTCCTTTTACTTAATATATATACAGTATATGATCTTATTTTCCTTAGGCACAGACACAATCTGACTGCATAATAAAAACTTACTTTTACCCATGCGATTTGTGGAAAAACATTTTATTTGTTCGACCATTCTACAATACCCTTATTACAAGTGACGCATCATTATCATAATGATTTCCATTAAGTACAGAATTTCTTTATATATTTGTTGTGGTGTCGATTAATATCGAAAACGGAGCAATCTTGATGCCTAGAGAGCAGCAAATGAAACTGCGTAATAATTCAGTTAATTTTAATATTATAGGCTTCTAAATTAAGGTCTGTTCCTCTTTTAAAGTTCATGAATTGAGGTTTAATGGTCTAGAGCAGCTTAGAATTCCTCGTACGCATTCACCTGCCATCTATTGCAGAAGATCAGAACTTACTAACAGCTATTAGCCGAGGCTTATCGGCTCGTTTGTTTTTTATGAATCTACAGCTCAGAGTTTAAAACATTTAATTATGGTCAAAAACTGTCGTATGCAACTTTCCTATAATAATAATGAAGACACTCGCACGAAAATTATTAAACGAGCGAAGCGAGTTTCATAAATAACATACTCGTGTATTAATAATAGGCTCGTTGCGCATTAATATTTTCGCCCCCCTCCTGAATTCGGAAACTTACTGTTTTCACCTTCTTACCCTACGTATCTTTTCACTGATTTTATGTGTCTTACAAACACACGAACTTCAATAAATTATTCACAGAACTCTGAAATTAGTTCAGTAGTTACAGTACCCGCATACTTCCGCTCTGAAATGGCGAGTAGCATCGATAATACTAACAATAATAATCCACTAATGTGACTAACCACAATAATTACAGTTCGTATTCAAAACTTCCAACGTTTTTATTTATACTAAAGAAAGTAGTATTCATTTAATGGTAGCTGGAGATTTCGCTGTGCACTCCTCCCCTCAAGCACATGTGATCTTGAATTCTTTTGATTCTATTAATTAAAATACGCAGAGGGAGGCTATCTTTCTTTACTTAACTGGATTTATTGGAATATTATATAGACTTCCTAGCAGAAAAATAGTTTCCATATAATCTCCACAAAACACGTTTCCTATTATGAAATCTCTAATTGGCCATCCGGAATATTTGAAAAATCAAGGAAAGAAGAGTTGCTGAGGGCTGCAATTATGGGGAATTCAAAACATACTTTTTAAAAGTTATGCAAAATTCTGAATTACTAGGAATGTGTAAAATTCTTTCCCTTCAAGTATTCTTGCAGTCCCACAGAATTAAACATCTTTTCCACATTTACTTTTTATGAAACACAACCACCCAAGATTTTCTTCACCTCCTAGCAACGCTCAGGGATTGTTTAAGTGTCATTATTCTGTTGTTCTGCTTTTCATTCTTCTTTTTTTCGGGACGAGATCATTTAAGATGACACGACAGTACAGAAAATTAAAGAAAATGAGCACTTCAACAAAATCATATTTCGGAAATTTTCACACGGCAAAATAAATTCAAGTGCAGTTATCGGGAGCGGGAACATGTCCCTCTGCTCTGAATAAAGTAAACTATGGCTTCATTTAAAATTAAGAATATGTCTCTTTCGAAATAGTTAATAGGTAAAGTAGTAAATGCAAGCTGTAAGATCATTAAACGAAAGCGCTATCTGTACGCTACCGGTACTGTTTAACTTACTCCAACCATTGCCTTGAGCAAAATACCAGGCAATGTATTATCTTGATTACACCGTGGTCTTTTGCTCAGCATATAATCAGTAACGTATTGACTCTAATGGAATGGACTCTTTGTAGCTTCTCTATTTATAAAACTCCACGAAATATGTTCTCATCCACCCATTTAATTATGTCCTTTTACTGATAATCTTAATTGTGCTGATGAAATAACTAGACTTATGAATAACTAATCACATAAGCTTTGAAGATACAATGCTCAGGCGTTAAGGTTGCTCTGTAACGACTTTTAACCAAGCGCGAGATTTATTTTCTCATTATCTAAGATGGAGATCCTATTACCACATTCCCTTCGTACTCTTATTAAAGAAAGTCATTGTAAGACATTCATGAGTTTTGAAGTTCTGTACATTGATGAGAATTATGTTAAGGGATGACCGAAGAGTTGAGAATGGTTTTTTTCGACATTATTTGTACTAGAAACTTGAAATTTTGCATATTTAGGGCCTAATTGAAATGGAAACCGAAATTAATGTATAAAATTTCATTTTAATATGTCGATTTGTTTTTGAGATCTTAATTAATTTAAATATTTTTAAATCAAAATTGAAATCTATCTTCTCCAATGGATATGAACCTGAATTTTTATGTGAAATCTTTGATGCTTCCTTTACAAATTTACTGCTGGGATCTTTTGTTTAAAACTCTTTTACCCAGAAAAATTATTTTTTTCATAACTAAGGCTTATAAATAAAATTTTATAGATTTTGAATGTGGCAAAATAACATGCAAATTGAAATTGAGAAAACAAGCAATTAAAATTTGCATGCACAGGCATTTGGAAGCGCATTGAGGTTTAAAAATTGTGCCTCCAAACGCCTTAACATTTTGCACAGTTATACTTCAGGGTATGCGTGATTTTTTAAAGTATAATAAAAAAGAATCACAATTTTAGGCCAGAGTTGTTAAATCAACATCTCTATCATCCCTAAGTGGATAATATCACTGTGGAACAATGGCAGCAACCGAAAATTTTGTAAATAAATAGGTATTCAGTTCGGGTGGTAATATTTTTCTCCATATGCTAAAGAATATAAAATAACGGTCTTGATGTGGATGTTTTATTTGAATCAAACCATTTTCACGATCTAATCACCTAATAGGTAGGCCTACCATTTTTAAAGTTAACGAGATGTCTTCCTATTGTTCTTGTTTATAGGCTAATTTTAGGAAAATAATTTCTGGCCCCCGAGCATGAACCTAGCTTGTTCGGATGTACCGAGTTGAATTATTTAATCTACCTAATGTACATATTAAATTTGAACTGTATTTTGTGTGTACGTACTTCCATTTTTAAATAAGTAAAATAGGATACATTTCACTGCCAGGACATTTCCAACAAATCTATAGCGATGTTACAAATAAAATACACATTTAAAATGCAAGTCATAAAATTCATCGGCACTATTAGTAGAATTTTCCAACAGAATAGTTTTAATATACTTTTTAAAAGAAACAGAATGTAGCTGCCTAATCCCTGCCTAATTCAAAGTTATTTTGTGTTTTGACTAAAGAATGATTTGCTTATACGTCAGTTTACATTATCAGAGTTTTATTTAATTTATACATGTAATATAATTATCTTACAAAATGTATTAATTTGCATAATATTCGTGAAATAGATATTATAATTCAGTTCATACTATTAGACTTCGACTGACGCAGTCACACATTTATCGGTATTGTTTTATATTTTAGTCTGTCTTATAAAGCTATCGACAAACTCTTTTTATAGTTCTGAATGGAAAAAACTAATAGCAGAAATCTCTTATGAAACATAGCTTCTTGAAGGAAACCCGTTCGTTTAGGGTTCGAAGGATGTTATGATGCTAGGAGATGCTAATTTAGTTTCATCAAACTATTTTGAGGAATATATTTATTTGATTAACTTATATGATTTACACCTTGTTCCTAGGCAACGAATCTGGTAGGCTATAAAGAACCACCGAATGTTATGGGAAGAATACTAGCCTGAAACATCGTCACAGAGAAGCTCAAACAAGTTACAGAAGATGCAAAATCTAGTGTAAATTCAATGGCTAACAAATTGTTATATTGAGTTGTTTAAAAATAAAATGATATTTTTTGCTAAACAGTTTACTAATAAATAAGTGGTAAAACACGCGAGTGCTGATGTAAGTCACGAAGACGCAAGTCTTTAATCTATTCGCTGCTACTGACGTATAAATGCGCAATTGAACAATTGTTTAAAGCAGAGATATACGACTAATAGAATAATGCTTTGTAAAATGCGAGGATTATTATCCACGTATTACCTTTACTATTTAAGGAAGCAAGTTGTTACACTGAACTGTTTTCATTGAATTTAAACTTAGATCCTATAGATGGTTTCCTTAAACAAATTAAGATATGAAAGGGTTAAATGTGATTTTTTTAAAGGTACTGTACTTGGTTAATTTTACAATGTTTGATTATTCAATATTTTAGAACTAAATGGTTCCTCTTTGTGCCATATTGCAGTCGAGACGTGCGCGGGTCTAGATAAATACCTCGTTAGGTCAGTAATTGAACAACAGAGCTTTTAAATATTTTTGTGCAAGTCTTATTGCTCAAAGTGTTCCATCCTGTGAAGTATTTTAACAATTTTGTTTAATACGTTTATGAAAGATAGATTGTTATATATTTTAAAATCCCTGTAATGTACAAATGTTAATAAAAAAACGTGGAGTAAGAGTTTTAAAAATAAACAAATCTATCTTTTCATTCACGGAATACTGTATTAACCCTCCCAGAGCTGAATTTATATAATTATAAAAGTAAGCAAGTAAAATTATCAGTGGGCCGTTGGAAAAATTTCAGAAGAACGGTTGATTTTCGTAAATAATAATCTTAGTACCGTACATGAATAAAAATCTTCACATTTTACTATTAGTTTTATACCTTTGGTTTAAACAGTTGTTCGCTGTAACGCATTTATACGTCAGTAGCAGTGAAAAGGTTAAGGTTTATCTGGATGCATTAAGTAATAATTTTTATAGGTATCACAGAAATAATATACTACCCAGTATATAACTATAAAAGAATGAAATTAAAATAATTTTTCCAGTGGTAATGTGTGTACAAAAGCAAGTAGAACAGTAGGCTTTTTTCTCGAAGTTTGGCTGTTACAATATGGCAACACTGTTGTGCTCTGGTAATGATTTAGGTGAAGAAATGTATATGGCTGTAGGGTCATGATAATAATTGCACCGGCTTGGGCAGATGCTTTCGTTTTTTCAACTACAATTTCTGGAAAGGAAAATTATAACTTAGTACTCCGTGGAGCCGGTGTGGGCTCGAGGCGTTTTCTAAACGTGGTCTCTTCTGTAACAATAAGAAGAAGTAGAAAGAAATGATAATAAAAAACACAAAGGGGCATCGTATTCTTGCGTGAAGCCGTTGACGTTATGCTGGAATCTGAAGAAAATTGTATTTGTCCCTCAGGATGTATATTGGATCAATAGATCGGGTGGGTTTTCTTGAATTTGTTTGCATCCGATTGGAGTTCTTCACATTACAACGGTTATTAAGCTCATTATTTATGTCTTTATACAAGTTCCAAATCTGAGCCGTAGAAAAGCAGAATGATACAGAATTCTCAGAAACACCGGACGTTCAGAAAGAATGACACGGTGTGCAAGTGTTCCGCAGAACAGCACACATTTCAACTTACTGGTACTGTATGTCCAGTTCAGCTCCCTTTATCATAGGCTAGCAGGTTTTCCCGTTTAAATCATACCAATTACCTACTTCTGAATTCATATTCATTCTCTACAACAAGAAAACCTATGAAAATTTGAGGATTAAGTTAAAAATTTAGTATTTGGATAAAATACGAATAAGAGGAAAGCTAAATAGTAAAATGAAATACATCACTTTTCTTAATTATTAAATATATTCCCCAACAGGGGTTAATTAAAATAAAATCTCTCTTTCTCCCTGCCTGCCATACTCTTTATCTTTTTGTTGTTTTGTTACTACAATAATTATTGTGGTTATTATTGTTAATGTTGATTTCATAATTGAAGAGTATTTGTTTTTCCAAAACAGTTTGGCCCGCACTTCACACATCAGGATTAACATAATTAACATATACTACGTAAAAACACACAACTGAATTATGGGTTGTAATGTAAATAAAAACATAGTCAGGTCGTCAAATATTGAGAGATATAATTGCTCTTTATTCTGCATCACATCATTGGATATGGTAGTATGATCTATCTGTATCTGGTACCCTATGATCCCCAGGTGGGGCGAAGGGGCCTCCAATGGAGGTTTCATTACCTACACTAATTTTGATATGCTTATTTTCCGAGAGAGGGTAGAGGGACAGGTGGTAAGCCCATCGCCTCGCAACCCCCCTCTGGAAACTAAGTACTTCTTGGACGTGAAAGGGCCGAGAAATTTTGTCCAGAGGCTCTAATTTAGACTTGGAGTTCTTTTACGTGCCGTAAATCTACGACACGGGACCCCAGCTTAAAGTCCCTCCCGGAGGACTCCGTGCCCAGGATTTTTACGTCCTGAAAAATCCATCGACCGCGGCCGGGTTTGATCCCGCGCCCTGTGGATCTAGAGGCGGGCACGCTACCTCTAGACCACCGCGGCCGACTAGTATGATCTAGGTGTGCTTTAAATGATTGGTTCGTTTATTAGGCTATAATGAGCTACTGAACTTGTTGGTAGAGGCTGTTTACAGTGTTAGTTTACGCTATCATCTAAGTTCTAAGCATTTTAGTTTTGAATTCTATAGTTGATATTTCATTATTATTATTATTATTATTATTATTATTATTATTATTATTATTATTTTTATTATTGTCATTATTGTCATTCTAAAGCAGAGAGGGCAGAGGAGAAGTAATCCATACGGAAAATAACTGACACAATAATACAGTGATATGATTAAGATTAGACCTGTCAATATTCTGTTAGCCAAGTGACAAGAGAAAATAGCCCAATAATAGATAATTCTTCTAATGCACTGGTTATAATTTTAGATTACTGTAACTTTTGTAAAAGCAATAACAAAAGATAACAAACTTTTTACATTGCTTAAAATGAATTGTCATGATTAGGGACCAGTTTTTTAGGTTTTTAAAAACACTGTTTTAGGTTTTCCATTAAGTGAAATAGTTTTTTTTAGGTTTTTGTCCACAATATCGTTTTCGGGTAGAATAATTAATGAATTTGAATGTGCTACATAGGATTCAGTACATAATACTTGTAAAGTTTAACTTAACAAAATTGACTTAAATTTGTGTAAACTTGCTTTAGGACAATATTATACAATTGAAGAAAGGAAGCATAAACAATCAAAAGAAGCAGTGAAAATAAGATTTTCTCACATTGCCTGGTTACAGTATATCACTAAATATCTTTCAAGATTCTCAACTGTGAAATTCTTCCTATTATCTCTTAGAATGCATTTGAAGGCAGAAAATGTCCTTTCAACCTCACATGACGTCAAGAATGGTTGTTCGTACGAATATTTTAAAAGGAATACGCCGGTACTCTTACACTTCCTCTCTTGGTACTGTCATCCTAGACCTAGACGATATTGGGTTGAACGAAACGCTTGTAGTATTAACTTCAAGCCGACAAAAATCGTCTCTCCGCAGAATATCGATTTCTCAACTGACGGTAGCCTTAATTAGATCTTTTAGGTTTTATATCCCGTTTAGGTACATTTAGGTTTTTATACCCCATTTAGGTATTTTTAGGTGCCACAGAATTAATGTGGGTGAATCCTATGGACATGATTCGAAAAAGTGTATGATCGCTTTTTGTTTTGGAAGTAAGGGAAAAAATAGGTAAAAACCTAAGAATCCGATCCCTAGTCATGATACACTAAAAGTACCGGTAATATTTCTGTCTTACAAATGGGGGCTCATATTTCTACTATTAAACGTGCCTTGACAACTATGAAAAAGAAAGTATAAATTAATAGTAGGCCTACATGGTATATAAATATCATGGCTATAGCCCCTTCAATATATTTCAATGGGACGTTTTGTTGGAAATAGATGCGGATTTTATTTTTCTTCTGTTATATACTCTGGTTTTCAAACACGTTTCTTATGAAATAAATTCTTTCGCCATAACTATCGACATTTTTTTGTGATAATTGTAGTTAAATCTCATTCTCTGGAACTATGTACTATACGTTTCTATGTTTGTCATGCGTACAATACCATAAACAGTTGCCAGAAGTAACCACATGATTGCACATCCACTCTAAACCATGAGGAAATGTTTTCAGCAACCTTCTTTCACTGGAACTGATGATTCAGATTGTACTTATCAACTAAACTATTTTGCCATGAATTGGATAATTACGATAATTTGATTATTGGTTAAAATTATATCATTATCCAGATATCTGGATAACTATTATGCTGTTAGTTGGATAAAAGAAAACGATTATTTGAGCAATTATTTGCTGAGATAACCAATTAACTTATCCGGATAATCCCAGCTGTATTGAAAACTGATTTTCTTAGTTTGATATTGCCATTAAGCTGAACTCACTGAACGCCACACATATCGTTCTTGCACTACACTATGTATCAAGATTCCATGGTAAAGACGATTATAATAATAAAACTAATATCCACGACGCTGTCGCCTCCTAGTAGCTTGGCGCCTAGCAGCAAATTCACACTAACCTGTACTTACAATTCAGAGGCCGCTCCGAGCCTATTCCTGTCTTGACTGCACGACCATGCATAACAAGTCTTCATTCCATAGTCTTGTAATTATATTTCGAATATTTCTAGTGACACGAAGGGACTGTCCAACGGCAATGGCATATAAGAAGCATGAATATTTCAGAGACTACTGTTCTCTCATTTATAGCTCTATAATTCTGTTTTAAAATATCCTTTTCTATTTACACAACAGCGAGTTTTGTGTAGTTACTAGGCATAACTTAGCGTTTTCTTCCTTGTTTTCTTGTTACATGTTTGTGATTAACATACGTCTGCTGTACTGACAATAAAATGTCAAAGCACATTTTATCGAAAATGAAGTGATTTTTTTGTTTTGTTTTTGTTTTTTGTTGTTTTTTGCAAAAACTTAACTGGTCAAGTTAAATAAAGGTTCAAAACGTTCTCACGTCATGAAATTTTTTTTTTATTTTCTGAAAATATATATAAATAATTTTTCAGGTTTAAATAGATTTTGGAATCTTACCGATTATAATAATATTAAATCTCCTATTGGCATCATGCATACCTTTAACCTTTTCATTATTACTGGCATATAAATTTTTCACCTAAAAGCTGTATACGCTAAAAGCAAAAATATAAGATCAATAGATTATTCTGCTTACTACAAAATGTGAGGATTTTTTTTATCCACAAGTTAGGATTATCATTCATAGATACCAGCCATTTTACTGAAATTCCCACATTGATTTAAAACTTAGAGCTCCCTGATGATTTCAGTGGATTACTTATATTAATATATAAATTCATTTCAGCAAATTATATGTTTCGTCAGCTTTTCGTTAGATTCCGAGCTCAGTAATAGAAATAATGTAATACAGTGCAAATTTAACAAAGTTATGGTACTTATGCTACTTCAGTTGAGATATGTTGTAGGTATATAAGTTTTTCTGGCCCTAGATAGTACTAAATCTAAATACTTTTCATAGAGTTAGTGTATTTAACTAAATCATGAGTAAGAGAGTTAAAACTTACACCCATTGTCCATAATTTCGATAAGATTTAGACTAACTTATAGCCTACAACATTTAATTACATTTTATTCTTTATTGCCTTTGTGCCTTCTTAATACAAGCTTTTCGTTATTCACCGATACCTGTCTTGTATTATTTTTTATATATTTTATGTTATATGAGTCTCCCTTTATTTTAACCCTATTTTGCTACATATCATGTTAGGGCTATAGTTAATACATAATGTAATATAACATACAAAACAAATTTTACTTTCTGGCAATGAGAGATACAATGAGTGCAAACTTGAAATTAACTACTAGGCTTATCTGTCATCCAGCGAATATAAAACTGTAAAACTTAAGGGCTATAGTAGAATACAGAGCATATATACAGAACAATATTATTTCTAGCAGAAAGGCTTACGTTGAGTGCAAGCTGACAAAGTACTAATATTTACTACCCTAATATAAACTATTAAATTTATACTAAAATTAGAAACTGTTTTAAACTATCATACCATTATTTACATTGATTTATGAATATATTGAACGTACTTTTGAAATTCATAAGAACAGCACTTCTTGTTAAATATGAAGTATAGCGGGTTTTCATAGCATTTATTGCAAGAATCTAAATGAAGTATTAACGTCAATCGTGCTCTTTCATATATACTACACTCGAATAGCAGATGGTGTATTGTTTCTTTTTCTTCGTCGCATCTACACTGAAAATCACTGGGGTCAATTTTGAATCTGTTTAAATATATTTTAAATTTACCGTGGCTTGACATGAACTGTGTGAGAACGAAGTTGGGTGTTAGATATTTACAGCTTAGTCTTTTAGTAACAGAAGGGAAAAATAATTGTTTTGTTAGTAAGTTTTTAGTGCTTGCTTTCCAACGGTTATCCCAACACGATAGCATAATACGCATTAGTTCCTGTTTACCATAGCAGATTGGAATGTTATTTTTATTCGTAAAAAATGTTTAACAGAACTCTCTTCGCCTGCGTTTTGCGTTTTTAGATCCATTTTACGGGGTGAGCTAGTGGTACTAGCCCGTTATATTATTGAGGATAACACCAGATGCCACTGTTGTTCTCTTCTCTTTCCAATAAATAAATAATTACCCATTTCCTTAATTTTAACCACCAAAGACACTAATATTCCTACTGGGCTACTATTATTTTCATGTAGGCTATGTATTAATCATTTACAGTTCAAAATAACATAAATAACTATTCCGGCATTGAGAATTTGGTCCATAAACTAGGGGGTTTAATTTTTTTTCACAAAACACAAAAATAAGTCATTCATTATAGGCCTCCAACTCCTTACCACAGCGAATTTTCCATTATTAGTTCATTTGCATTGTCAATAACTTCAAGAGAGACCTCCATTTCTTTACAAATAGATCACGATTCATTCTTTTCCGCAAATGTTTCTGGTATCTTCCAAACAAATTGTTGCTAACCAAAAGAGCCTGAATCCCGCTGCAATACGAAATTACCAAAATGTTTTTCGATTCTATTCTAAGCACAAGTGAAAATGAAATTATTTTCATTAAAATTTATGATTCAGAATAACATAAAAAGTCGTAGGACGTTAGATCATTGTAAGCAACTTAACAGGCACACACGAATACCATCGAATTTTGTTAACTTCGTCCTCGCCTGTTAAATTCATTATTACGGACTAACGGTCTTACATCGTAAATAAGTTTACCCATCTCTCTCCGTGCCCGCTTTATTTATTCATATGACCTTATGACCTTTGTTTATTCATCTTTGTTTTTCCTTTTGATATTATTTTATACCCTCTTAATGTTCAATGTGCCTACCATGATTTCATCATGGGTTGCCTATAAAGTTACGCACACATAAAATGTTATCGACTTGGGCCGGGCTGGAACTCACTAACTCGCTAACAGAAATCCAGTGCCTATTTAACAGTTTCACCCAAGCAATGGCGTAACTAGGATTCATAATCGGGGGGTCAGGTGTAATCAGTCCGCCTAAGTGCTAAATTGACCTATCTTCTTTACATGAAATTAATTATATTTATTAATTTTCCTGAGATAATAGGGGGGTATAACCCCCAAATTCTCCCTAGGTTACGCCGCTGCACCCAGGTAGACTATTCTTTTATTTTTCATGTTCCCTTCATACCTGTTTTATACGCCTTCCTTGCCTTTATTTCATCTGGCTCTCGAGTTTATTAACAGATTATTTGTTTAATATCAATGCCTTTACGTTTTTCTTTGTTTTTAAGTGCCCTGGTTTTAAAAGATCCAAAACTGGTTTTACACAAAGTAGAGGTTAGGATGACAAAGAAATTAAAAGAACACAGGCTGATACAATTATTTGGAAAAGAGGTGGAAGAATGGTTCATAATTATTGTGTGGAGATGCAAATTACACCGTGCAATTAATGAGAGGCGTATTCTTCACAAACATGGCGGCACTAGAAATATTATAACTTCGGCAAACTCTTCATTTTGTATGAAATATCAAGTGAACCTATACAATGTTACTAACTAGGGAAATGTGCATGGAAATTTTTTTTAAGAATACATACGCACTTGAGACTTCCTGCTTGCAAACTGTCTAAATTACCAGACAGTTTTTGTTTTCTTATGTATTCAATTTTATAATAACCTGCCGAATCATTTTAAAATAAATTTTAAAAAATCAGTAAGAATGTTTTTAGTAGAAAAAACCTTAAAACCTTTTGATGGATTTTTAAACGAGTAATTTCTGCTCTTTTAACTTGTTAACATAGGAAAGTTTCTATATCTAAATATTAATTTTCAGTAAAATATTGTGGATATGACCTTCAAATTTGTAAATGTAAATGTGACGGAAACCATCATTAATGGCCGTGAGTATCGACATGCTGACCATATGCTCCCCAATTGTCATCTGCCTATAGTCTAGTAGATGACGCAGCGGTCTGATGGTAGGTTCAGTCCCTCCAGGGATGTAGCGCCACGGAGAGTAAGTGACAGACTTATTACGTATTGTTGAACGGTTAATAAACATATTATTTGATTATTATTATTATTATTATTATTATTATTATTAAAATCTATAAATGTAAACACTTTCTTCTTCCCAACCGTAGAAGCTGTAGTTGGGAAAAGTTTCCTATCGTACTGTGAAAGTTGGTATAAAGTTCAACAACAAAATATATTTGGAAGTCCCCGAAGCCTTAAAAATACATTTTAAATGAAAAGTGTTGGTGTTCGTGAACAGAGTAGACTGGACACGAAATATCATATTAAGGCGTAATTCTATATTTGAGTTTTATATTCGAGTTGAGCATCTTTCGGGAAACGAAAAAGCTATATCCAAATACAATTCTTCGTGTCTTTACTCAGTTTCCTTAATGTGTATATGCCTATATTCTATAATTACATAAAATCTAACTTTTTTTAATTTGAAACTTTTTAATATAAAAATTTCCTGAAGTGTAGTTACGAGCTTGCCATCTCCGATATTACCAACATTGCTTTGAGAAATTGCGGAGGCAAATGAGTTAAATGGCTACTTACTTTGAACCAGAATGCGAAGCAAGGTACTTGAATATTTAGGATTAAAAAAGCCATGTGATTGTACCTTATAAAAATTTAGATTCCATTTGTTTGCAACCTTTCGTATCGGTTTCTCTGTTTTAAAAATAAAGCATTAGATATGCATATAAAATAAAACAAATTGCGACGATATTAATTTGAGAATGTGAAGCTAGGTCCAGCAGGGACTTTTTATGCCAAGTAACGTAGGCAAATAAGCGTTGAAATATTTTAAATTAATGAATTTTTGTGTTTCACTTTCTCTGCCCATATCATCGCTGCGCTACAAACCGGAAGCTTGCGGGTTCGATCACTGATGAGATCGTTAGAGTTTTTCAATTGGCCTAATCCTTCTGGTGGCACTATGGCCCCAGGGTCGACTCAGCCTCTAACAGAAATGAGTACCAGGAGCAATCCTGGGGGTAAAGGCGGCCGGTGCGTAAGGCTGACAACCTTACCACCTTCACGTGCCGAATGTCTAAAATCTGGGACCACTTTACTCATATCATAGGCATCATAAGTAGATGAAGAATATTGTGATCGACCTGAAATGTCATGTGGAGTTTTTAGCGTAAATACGCTTTTGAGGACTCCTGATATTAATACTTTTCAGATACTCGTACATGGGTGTGTGTGTTTCTGTGAACAACATTGCTTGAGAACGGAAAACCGTATTCAAAAAGCATTTTACTTTTGATTTAGATATCGATTTTTTGGCAAAAAATTCCCTGAGCCGGTCACAGACTCACACTTAAGATTTACATTGTGAACAATACATCTTCGCACGAAACTCCCTGCAATACGGCCTCTTATTCTATATCGGAATGTGATATAAGATGTTATATTTGCACTGTCCACACGTAAGGTAAAAAATCTTATGTGAAATTCACATAACTTCCTCCGCCCATATAAAAGTTAGCCTCTTTGTGTAATATAATTATTATGTATCACATTCTCTTCATGTAAATTGGTTGTGAAATTGACGAAAATGTCGTTACCACATCACATCGCTTCTACTCTACCCAGTAACATAACGCATGTCTTCTAAAATAGTGTATAATATGTGTTTTATCAGAACTAAAGATATAACTTACAATGTAGGCCATTTTTGCACTAGGGCTAGGGCTATTGTAACATATTTCATTTATTCAGGATTCAGGTACAATACGGCTATCAATATCAGTTTTAACAAAACAAGCTGAACTCAGAAATTATATATTATATCTGTGGGATTGTTTTAAAATATAATCATGTTTACATTGAATGTTAGTCTATTATTGCACATGAATCGTTAAAAACAGAAGCCTTATTTGTGGAGATAAAATTAGAATTGCGAGCTCAACTATTTCTGTCCTCTATTCAACGTTATTTTTATGTTTTGATTGTTATACTATTTATTCAGATTAATAATTAAGGTTGTAACTAGTATAGGTCTGTAGGTTAATTATTCACAAATGTATTAACATCCATTTATAGAGTGTTTAAGGCTACTATATTTTGTTTGGGTGCTTTAGATGGACGACTAAAAAGTTGTAATTGATCTGAAGGGTATGGAATTTAATGGGTTCCACATATTGCAATGAAAAGGCTTTGCTGATTGATTTTTCGTTTTGTTTCCATTTCTGTTCTCTGCATTTCTAGCTCTAAATGCGTAACATACAGTTTCCATTCATTTGAGCTGGAGAAGTGTTAGTTTTACTGTCTTATGAAACACCCTATACTCTAATACCGTAACATATGCATATAATGTAGAATTTCCGTTCCTTGGCAGAGGTAAGGAAGTTCTTTCAAAAAAAAGTTATAATAGCAATTCACGTTTTAAGGTTCTTTATATACCAAGAACGTATCAATTCTTCTTATAATCACAGCAGTGAAAATAAACTATGGCATTATAAAGAAAATGCATTATGTATCAGCAAATGTTACCGTTGAGAGTAAGCTCATAAATAAAAACTTATAAATAAGACGAAATAACTGTTATACTGCCAGTCTCTTCCGTAATCCCTTCATCTTCTTTGCTGAGAATTTCTCCTCTATTGCCAGTTTGAAGCCAAACACGGAGGTTTACATATTTTCACGTGGGTAAGCTATAATTAGGACGGTAATTCATTGTTCAACAGATATTTTGTTACAGAGATACTAGTAACCAACTTTGGATATTTTGATAACGGATTTCGAAACTGGCCATGAAAATGTTCGGTTGGTTACGGTTTTTATATACTTGTGGATAATAATTTAAAAAATTCATATTTTTCAGATAAGGGTTGTAATATCAAATATTTAATATAGTTCCACCTTAACCCTTAACATACAACTTATCTTGAGTAGATCAAGATAAGTTGTATGTTAAGGGTTAAGGCGGAACTTTATTAAATATTTAATGTGGATAATAGTTTTCATAAATTTTGTAATTGTAAAAACTAATTAATACATATGTAAATATTACAATAACAATTTGGTTGGACACGTGAAACATGTTTTTCATATAATTCGACCCTCCAGAACACGAATATGACAAAAAAAATGTTTCGGTTTTCGAGAAAATTAAATTAAATTTTACATTAATAGAAAACTTTTTTTTGGCTCAATAGTATCCAAATAAGAAATATAAATTATATGGCAATAAAATTTGGTTTGAAGTTAGATACACGTTTTCCACATAATTCGTTCATGTCCAACCAAGTTTTTACTCCCGTATAATTTATATTTTTTATTTTATACTATTGCGCAGAAAATTGCTAACATCGACGTAAAATTGGAATCTTCTCGAAAACCAGAACCAATTATTTTTTTATTGTCATATTCTTATGCAGGAAGGTCGAACTATATGGAAAGCATGCTCTCATGTCGAATCAAATTGTATTACCGTATAATTTATATTTATTATTTGGTTTCTACTATTGCGCAAAAAAAGTTTTACATTAATGTAAAATCGTAATTTTCTGGAAACCCGTAGCGAACAAAATCTTTTTACTGTCATATTCGTGTTCAATGATGTCAAATTCATAAGACAATCCTCTTTTCGTCTCTGTAACACACAAGAGTAAAAATTTGTAGTACAGTGATGATATAACACCAGATATTCTTACATTTTCGTTGTAAATACATTCTCGATTCTCCCCCATCCTCCGAAATATGTGTAGATATGTAGGCTATACGTGTCAAGATGTCTGTTTTAACATTAAAATTTTATGTATAACATCTAACAAAATTACTACAAGAAAAGAATGGCTGTTATACGATTATACTTTCATGCATAACTTATACATAGTATAGAGAAAATATTGTATTCGTAACAAATTGAAATCGATATAGCACCGGGAAAACATGTTTCACTTTGAAACTGAAATTAAACGGTCTAAAATATGTTGCACAAACTTTCTTCACATTATACGTGTTAATATTTACATTACTGCGGCCTTTAGGTTGACAAAAGAAACCGGTATGTACTATCCACAAATTAATGTACAACCTTCAGGTTAAAAAGATTTAGAAACCTTATCGAATTTTGTATAATACAATATAGCATCAAACATGAAACTGAATAAATCACATTCTCTCCTACTTTTAAATAGATTTAAATTTCCTAGGCCAAGTAAATATATAATAAAAGAGAGCTCAAATTAAACAAAATTAATGTAATACATGACTTAGGGCCCCTTTAATTATAGACATCTTAAGTGGGTATTTTTTTATGGCCCTGTAGTATAATGTGTAATTAATACTTTTCATTTTTCGAAATTAAGACTTGTTCAAAAAATATAGTAGGCTAATCTATATTTAAGCCAAATATTTTCTTTAATAACTACTGGTTTGTTACAATATGCTAATTGAGCCAATATAAATTAGCTTTAGTCCTACTTACTTTATTATTATGCCTGTTATTATTTTTGAAATTGAGAGTAATGCCTAAACATCTGATCATCATAATATGATGTCACAACACGCAACAAATAACATCAGAAATTAAAAATGCGTTGTGCTCCCTTCATCTCTACGTGTAACACGAATTCACAAGTGTTGGTGGATAAGCATTTTTGCATGCTTGTTAAAAATCTGGGCTGTAGGACCACCTGGAGACGTGCGATGACAAATGACTGCGCATGATGGATGATAACATGTTTCTCTGCAGTGAATACTTGAATAGCATATTGACACTTCCACTCACATTACTGCATTGTGTTGCACACTCGTCTGTCATACACAAGATTTTGTGAAAGCTTTCAAGAGCTGCAAACACAATTTAAACGTTGTCAACAATTTTTCACCCGATTATATAGGTCGGGATAACAACGATCAAACAAGTATAAAAAAAAACCAGTAACGAGACATTTATTGTATAACTTTATTGAAAAGTGATATGCCTACATCTATTAATAAAAACAGCAGGGACGAATCAAGGATGGATGATACATGATCCAGCGGGGAAAGGTAACAATTATAAGAATTATAAAAACAATAATATTTTATCAATCCAGTGACTACAATAGAGATACTTTTCCGCACATGGAGGAAAATATTATCAATTACGTACGCCTACGTCTTCAAAATTAATCTCTACCGAATTTCATGAGCAATACTTAACAAACGTAAATTATTTAAGCGTACCAAGCGAGTTATTAATTAATCTTCATTAATTTTAGCTTGCAAAATGAACATTCTCCATTGGTTGCTAGTAATATTCCCACAGCAATTTACACATGACGAAATGAGGTGGGGTTTCACAAACTTGACATCTACAAAAACAAAAATTTTCAGAAGATATTTTTAAAAATTAATTCACAAATCACTCACATTATTTTCGCAGCTAATACCAGTTTCTGTATCTGTGTCTGGTACCCTATGATCCCCAGGTGGGGCGAAGGGGCCTCCAATGGAGGATTCATTATCTATACTAATTTTGATATGCTTATTTTCCGAGAGAGGGTAGAGGGACAGGTGGTAAGCCCATCGCCTCGCAACCCCCCTCTGGAAACTAAGTATTTCTTGGACGTGAAAGGGCCGAGAAATTTTGTCCAGAGGCTCTAATTTAGGCTTGGAGTTCTTTTACGTGCCGTAAATCTACGACACGGGACCCCCAACTTAAAGTCCCTCCCGGAGGACTCCGTGCCCAGGATTTTTACATCTTGAAAAATCCATCGACTGCGGCCGGGTTTGATTCCGCGCCCTGCGGATCTAGAGGCGGGCACGCTACCTCTAGACCACCGCGGCCGACTAATACCAGTTTAGAGAAAATGAAATTGATTGTGAAGATTTTACATATATTTATAGATAAACACTGTCTCTAAATTAACCCCGTAAATAAATAACTTTTACAAAAGTCAAGATCTACGCACTTTTCTCATCATTTTCTAAACTTTTTAATCAATAATTTCAAGAAAAACCTACTATCCTTTGACTTTTAAAGCATATTTTGCAGTAAAAAGTGTATTAATAAATCTCAGGCATTTATATGTCTTTGTTCTCTTGTATCCAGTGGCGTAACAACGCGGGGGCGGGAGAGGCAGTCTGCCCCAGGCCCCGCTTTGAACATAGGCCTCTAAATTGTATTTATATATTTTTACCAGACCAATGACGAGTCTTGGTTTGAGTGAATAAACAGTTGTCTATTAAACAACTTATACGTTTTTTAAAAATAATAAATTAAATAAAAACAGATTAGAAACAATAACATACGAAGTACCGAAGGCCTACTATAATAAGCTAATATAAGCTCGACAAACATGAGAATAGAGGGCAAGCTTATCACCGAGTGCTCTTTTGCAAATCGAGTCGATTTCCAGAGACAAAAGATCGCAAGATAGATTTTTATTTTATGTACTCTTTAGTACCGGTATGTCAGTCTGCGTTTTAAGTCTTTGCTGTTTGAGTTTTATTTGATTTGTAGTCTGCATACATTGTGAAATCACAACTATTTAGACTGTTGAAATAACTTTTCAATACCTTGGCCAAAGGAATTGCCTACTATAATGGATTTTCTCCGGCCACAAGTCAGTACTGGTACTGGTACTCTAAACAAACCTACGGTAAAAACGTAAATTTGCCTAATGCATAATAAACAGGTGAATGCCAAATGGAAAAAGTAATCAATTATTTAATCGTTTATTCAGGGACCACGAAATGTAATGAAATAGGCAACTTACTATCGTATATTTATGTATAGACTGTGTAAATGGTATAAATAGTGGATACTGGGTAGGCCCCCATCATGTTGGTACCACTGGTTGTGTCATTGAATAATTATGTTTCTTTCCAACAATAGTATCAATAATAAAGTCAAAACAAGAACAGGACACTAAAAGGCAATATTATCATCTAATATGAAACTTCTTCATCAAGATGCACAGACGCAGCATTATCTTTAGGATTCTCCTAACAATCCCGGTACACCTCTTCATAAAATGTTAATCTTCTTCTGAAGACACATAAGTAACTTCTTTATGTCAGCACTCTTTTTTTTTCTGACAAAAGTGATTTATGAAAGGAAGTTTCATAGCTGGTTCAATAGTATTTGTATTGCTCACTCTCGGCTTAAGAACTGGGCCCAGTGTTATGTTTTCATGGATACCTGTCCCTTATATCGCAGCACGTGGGCAATAGTCATTTTGAATGGAAGCTTCTTCTTCAGAATGACCAGAGATTTAGATTTTAAATCAAATATTTGTCAGTCTCTACCAAGAATTAGACACTCGCCATGTAAATGTAAATGTAAATTCAAATAAAGAATATCAAGTTTCAGTGAGTGACGTGTAGATGTTCACTTTTGTAAAAACCTGTTGCCAGTGTAGATGTTAAGTTAAGCTAAATTTCGACTACGCCAATGAATTCAGCTGGTGCTAAAACATGAGGATACACCAATATCTCAAAATTTTAAATGTTGTAGTTGTTAAGTTTTGTGAAACCTCTCTTCAAATATTTTTATTTTTCGTTACTGAATAATTTTTCATTATTAATAATGCCATTATGCTCTTCACCTCCAGGAAGCATATATTATTACAAATATTTCATATTTATTTTCAGCACTTATGCAGCAAAAAGATGATCTTCAGCTGTCAACTCTGCACAATTAAGGTCTCCATTATAAAAACTTGCAAAATTTTCACAAACTTATAGATTTGTGAATCTTTCAACATACATATAAAAACAACATATAGTTGTTAAAAAAAACTATCAAATATGGATTCCGAACTAGAAGTCAGACTATTTACTGTCGGAACGAATGTCTCACGAATCATTCTACTCTGGTTTCTGTAGCAGCTAAACGACTCATTGAAGTGACTTATTTTTTTTTTTTTTTTTTAATTAAGAACTTTTTTGGAATTCTGTCGAACTGCTCAAAATTTTGTTTCTATAACGAAATATTAAGAAGACTTTACATGAAAACTTATTTCAATATTTTTATTTTTGAAGAAATTGTTCTAACGATTATAATAAAAACGCAAATTACGAAACTTCTATGACAGATAAAATAGTTTAATTCGTTTTTCTGTAAAAATTATTGAGAGGGGGTGACCATTTTAATATTTTTTCCAGATTATTTCCATTACAGCAGAATGAAAATGCTTCATATTGAAGTTGTAGAGAAGAAGACTATTTTTGTTCTCATACAAATTTCTTTACAAAATTAATAGGCATCAGATAGAAATGAAATAAGTATGTCTTCAATCCATAATATTAGAACACACCTTTAAAATATGAATGAGCTATTCTTTTATTTCCCTTAGTACGAGTAATAAATAGCTCTAAAATGCAGTTTACCTATCTCATAAAAAATCCAGTCTGAGCGAGGTAGCAGAGAAAAGACGTCTTGGGTTCAAATCTCAAGCCTGTATGTTATAACAAAATTATTTATTTATTTTTATGTATTGTACTCTAACACAAGGGTTTTCCACTTGAAAAAATCAGAGGGCCAATATTATATCCAGAAGTCGATTGACGGGTTGGCTGATAACTGAATTGATTCCGAAACGGACGTGTTGATTCCCATTAGCTGCCGCCGTATTTATCCGACAGCGGACGTATTGATTCCCATTAGTTGTCATCTTATTTTTCCATAGCGTACGTGTTGATTCCCATCAGCTAACAACAGTGCCATAACATTTCCCTTCCCATTTTACATAGACTTAGGACTGTCTACATCCAGTAGGTATGGTTAAAAAATGTACACTTGTATCTATCAACGCCATCGACGAGACACTTATGGAAACATAATTTATAATCGTCGATCACCAGCAGTTTCTTACCCTTTTCACGTGTCATTACATCAACCACCATCGCTCACACACAGTGCACTGACTACTTACAAAGTTACCGAAACTTACCGAAAGTTACGGAATCAACACGGATGTTATTGTTCGGCGAATTTATTGAAAGTGGGAATCAACTCGTTCACTATTCGATAGAGGTGTACAAATCTCGATTTTAGCTTGCCCATACCCGCTTGAACGCCTGGCAAGCAAGTCGCCAGCGTCATAGCTAGGAAGCAGGCAGGTTTCTTTAAGGTTGGTGGGTCAGGTCAAACCCAGACTAGGCAAGCCAGAAAAAGCTTGCGACATTCCTATCAGCTAAACAACTGTAGTTGCTAAGTGTAGGTAATACTTTCTTGCTTTTCTACATGCTGGTAGAAGAAATTCACCATGCAGATAAATAAAATGGGGATAAAGTATTAAAAATCGTTTTAGCGTCTTAACACAATTATTATTTTTATTATTAGGTAGATTTCGAAGAAAAATCTACCTAATGACTTTCAAAAAATTCGTTCATATCTTTACGTTTCATGCCTGCCTAAGTACGAAACCACCGCTTGTTAAAAAAATTGAGATATTTATATTTATATACAGTATATGTATATGTATATATATACATATATATATATCTTTACACGCTAGCGGCCGTAATTTTCAAGATATTTGAATCAAATTTTATTATGTTATTTCTAGGCCCAATAGTTCGGACAAGTTCGTTAATGAGCAAAATTGGCGCAAGAGGGTGGTCGGGGGAGGGGGTTGAAATTTTAAAACATTTATATCTCAGCTCCTATGAAGTATAGAGGGAAACTTTGATTGAATAAATTAGAGTACTCCTTATGGAGTTCACAGTGACACCAACGATTCGGAGGTTTTGGGAGTACGAGTGGGGGTGGGGGTATGGGGATGGAAATTCGAAATTTTCGAAACTACGTCTTTTGGGGAATCGTTGAAAAGCTCTTGATGAGTACTCTACAAGTCAATAACTAGTTTCTTGATAGTTCTCATATAAGGCGAGATTTGAATGTTTGAAAAAGTTCTCTTTCCTCTTTCTTGCAGTTATTATTGCGGGTTTGTCATGCCAAGGCTAAAGAAGAAGAGTGCTACGCAGCGACAGTAAATTAAAACAAAAGTACTTCGAAATCTACCTCAGCTTGTAGGCTTGCCTAAAGGGATTTTTGTTATTGTTATTAATGATTTTATGATGTTTTCTCGAAAATGTTTGAAAATGTTTCCCATGCCGGACTAGTACCTTTGTTCATTGATAATTCAAACTGTCCACATTTTAGTTTCTCCTCGGCTTCCTTCAGGGTAAAATTCTCTAAACACATCTGAAGTTCCTACGTAACTGCACGACTTACCAGTGCACTGCTATACCCAGTTTCATATTCTTTCCGCCAGGCCTTGCAGTTTCCTTAGGTCCTGTGCAACCCACCAAGTTATGAAGAGCTTGTGACTCATAGCGACAGTATTTCTTATCATCGTTGTAATCTGGCTTGCTTTCAAGTCAAGCAAGTTAAAAGCTGTGACTGGTTGCAGAATTTCAAAGGGGCAGGCAAGCTAAAATCAGAATATGTACACCTCTACTATTCGACTGCAGGGGGACGCAAAACGGCTGCAGCGGACGGGTTGAACTATTTTCGGAGATAAAATTAGACAAAATATAACTAATTATTGTAATTAACTGTAGTTACACTAGAGGAATAAATATACCGTATAATGTGAGTTTGCTTTCTTTAAAGGCTTTATAAAAGAAGTCTTGACGTAGGCCTAATCTGATTTTGGTTACTTAATGTACCAATATTTCACGTAAAAAGTCTGCGTGTGAGTTTTAACTTGACCTGAAATTGTAAGGCAATAGAAATAATGGAATTACAATGGAATAATAATTATTTCATACTGGCCGCAAGTTGTAGTTGGAGTTCGTCCATCAAAAGCAGAGTTACAGTGATGTAGCAGAGGTAGGAATATCAATGCGGGGTTCAAAGTGAATCATGCCTTAAAAATACCGATGTCCGCTCTAGAGGCATTACGAACAGGTTATTGTCTCTTATATAAACTTTTTTTCAGGGAAATAGATTAGCTTTAATTTCCCGGCGTTATATGTAGCGTAGTAGCCTACAATCTTCACTAGGTAATTTGTTAAGTTCAAACATAGGCTATTATCTGCCTTTTCGTAGAATATGCTAATGTTGGTTTCCCCTTGCCTTCCAAGATGAATGGATGATAGACTGGAAAAGACTGCGGATGAATAGGAGTTTATCCCTAGAATTTTTTTTTTTCGGATTTAAAGATTTGAAAAAGTGGAATCAATTCTGTTCTCACAGTAATTGGGAATAGCACTCGATCTTGATGCACTTACCGTGTATCTGCTATTAAATTAAAGCTTATGTAACAAATGTATGGATAATTATGAAAAGTATATTTAAAGGCTTTCAGATTCAGCTGTAACGTAAACTCTAGAATCTTGTTCATGAAAACAAAAATTTCTCTCCTACAAGAATTTGGAGTTGGTGTATGTGAGTTACAAGCCTTTACCAATGTTTCAACAGTCTTTCTGGAGATTTAAGACTCACAAAGCAACACAATTCTGCATGTTATAAGAAGTATATAGTGTTGTTTCTTGAAGGATTACATCTAAAATTAATTTATTCACTAAGATAACAATCCTCCTTTAACAACTCTGAAATTTTGTGTTTACATTTTCCGATTCCCACAGTCTCTTGTCCTGACACTGGGTCAAAGATAAACTCCATCTGTTCCCCCTCTAAACGTTCCAAGGATGCCTGTTAAACAAATATTTGAACATCAGAGTCTTGCCTGAGTGCTGTGAATAGCTTGTTAGAATAACTTCTTGCCCGCATAGTTTGAGTCCTTTCTCATTATTGGTCCATAACAAACTAGCCCATGTACTTAGCCAGAAATATCTGTTGACCAGACGAAACTCATTAGTATTACAGTATTTTCCCATAGTAGAATTAAGAACAAAAACATAACGATTTACCTCACAAGGGAAGTATCATACTCAAAATTAAATTCAAAATTAAATTAAAATTCTGCGTCTTCTGCACATAATATATACGGTACATTGAATTTTTTAAGTACATTATCTGAATTTATAATGCTATTTAAAAAAAAGAGGTAAAACATTGTTAAAATGTGTTGTTAGTATATAACCTTTTAATAAATCACAAGCTAATCAAGATACCCAAACCTCACCTAACCTATCTAACTTAACGATCCTAAGACTTCATGGATGTGTTTGGATATCTGTAAGATTTGAGAAACTTTGACATTGTTTTGTACGAGTACCAGACAAGATGAGTGCCTCAGCATAGAAGATTCCTAGAGACTACTAATCTAATTATCTCTTATACCATGGACTTAATCACAAAACTCCAAATAGGTTTTATGTTAATTTTTACTTCCTCTGCCCGTACCATGGGTACTGCTGTATAGGTAGAGGAATTATTGTGTTCGACCTCGAAATTCGAAGTTGAGTTTTTAACATATAAACAAGGTCTTAAGTCTCCTGAATTCAAGAACACTATTTTCAGAAACTTTTCTTTGGATGTGTTTGAGTGTGTATGTGTGTGCGCGCGTCTGTGAACAGCCTAGCTCCAGAACGAAAAGTCGTATGGAAACACAAAATCTTGGTTAGATACCTTCTGCGGATGTGACAAGTGCTTTTACTACCACTTGACATGAAGAATAATTCGTTTTCGTGATTTTCTCAAAAACTGTTCAAACAATTTTGTTTAAATTTTGTACTTGAGGTACTTTTACTAACAGCTAAAACTTTTATTTGACACATTTTTTGAAAAAATTCTGTGAAACCAACCACTGCTTGTAGAAACTCGGTTTTGCCTGGTGAACAATACATTTTTGCAATAGGTTGGAACAACTGAATATGCGCTCTAGGCAATTCAGCCTCTTATTCTGTATCAGAATGTGAAGTGAGAAAGGTGTATTGTTTAAGGTAAAGAAAGTTACGTGACTGCATTGATATGATTTTATTTGGGTTGTGTATCTTTCGGGGAAGCGATGCGATGTGGTAATGACGTATTCTTCACTTTTACAATCAATTTAGGTAAATAGTGTCATACTTAATACAGTATATTATTGTGAGTGGCAACACTTTTTAAATATATTATTCTGAGAGGGAACACTTTTAAAATATATTATTCTGAGAGGCAACACTTTTTAAATATGTTATTCCGAGAGGCAACACTTTTTAAATATATTATTCTGAGAGGTAATACTTTTTAAATATATTATTTTGAGAGGCAACACTTTTTTTGGACCGAGGAAATTATGTGTTTCACATTATTTTATTTTATATATAGCTGTGCAGATTCAAGAGGACAATATATAAAATAAAATAATGTATATATGTATATATATATAATAATAATAATAATAATAATAATAATAATAATAATAAGGTTTTATTTTGCCTGGCAGAGTTAAGGCCATAGGGCCTTATCTTCCACTCAACCAGGATAAATACAAAATACATTAAAGTAATACCTACAAAAAACAAATACACTAGATACCATATATAATAGTAACGAAATACTAGCAATAGAATATTAAAATATAAGAAAATAATGAGTCCAATAATGAAAAGAGAAAACAAAGTGAATTAAGAATTACATATACTCGTAATTGGGTGTGTGTATATAATCCTAATATAATAATATAATATACACTAAAACTGGAACCTAAAACTAAGAAATTAACAAATTTAGGCAATATATGCTAAGTGATATAAAATATTGTACAATGTAAATTAACCTAGGTTGTGTAACGAAGATACCTCAGTAACTTAGACTTAAAAATCTGTAGACTCCGACTACCCCTGATGTCCGGCGGAAGGGAGTTCCAGGTGCGGGTCATGGCTATAGTGAACGAGGCAGAGTACAGAGATGTCTGGTGGCGTGGAATTGAAAGTAGGCTGTTATTCTGAGATCGCGTGTCGCGGTTATGTTGGGAAGACAACAGTGAGAAACGGGAGACTAAATAATTAGGTGTAGATTTATTAAGTATTTGATAGAGAAGAGTTAGGGAGTGTAGTTGGCGTCTGTCCTTTAGTCGAAGCCAGGATAATTGCTTAAAATAACCTGAGACATGATCATATCGACGTATGTTGAATATATGACGGACACAAGAATTCTGAACACGTTGTAGCTTACAGGATAATTCAACACTTAGGTCGGTGAACAAGACATCACAATAGTCGAAGTGTGGCATCACTAGTGACTGTACTAACGTCTGTTTTAGTTTAGTAGGTAGGAAATTTTTTAGTCTATTTAGCGCATGCATAATAGAAAATACTTTTTTACATATACGTTTAATTTGTGTATTCCAGGTCATGTCAGAGTCAAAGTACACCCCAAGATTTTTTACTGTTTTACTGTAAGGAATAATCACGTTGTTCAAGGTCACAGGCAAAACTTCCGTGTGGTTAATATAAGATAGTAATCTGTTTTTTCCAATCAGAATGGCTTGTGTCTTGTCTGGGTTCAAAATTAGTCCAAATTTTGCTGACCATTTACTGATCGAGATTAAGTCGTCATTGAACTTTGCAAGAGAGTCATTGATTATATCAGGCCGAAAATGTAAATATATTTGAAGGTCGTCTGCATACAGATGATGTCGGCAATGTTTTAGTACTGTAGAAATGTCATTTATATAGATTGCAAAAAGCAAGGGACTTAATACAGAGCCCTGTGGTACACCTGACCTCACGAGACGCCACGAAGAAGATAGATTGTTGTGAGAAACACATTGTTGGCGTCCTGAGAGGTATGATTGTACCCACGTGACTACTGCATTGGATAAGTGTAGTGACTTCAGTTTAGCAATTAACAGGTCTGCGTCAACTGTGTCAAAGGCTCGCGAAAAATCAAGTAGGGTTAGAGCAGTCACTTCACGTCGGTCCATGGCCTCACGAATATCTTCACTGACCTTGAGAAGGGCAGTGGAGGTACTGTGATTTGATCTGAAACCAGATTGTAATGGGTCAAATATATATATATTTACATATATAAATATATATACACACATAGACTATATATAGTATATTTGTTACATTATGAACTTACTCAGAGGTGACGAACTCCATCTCTGAACAACAAATGACACAAGACATAATTTATTGGATTAACATTGTTTCAGAGTGGCTAAGGAAGTTTTATTCTACAGCTGACGTGAGTAGGTTAATTAAATGCAGGTTTGTTTTAATGGTGGGAACGTGGATATTCCTGGAATTTGACGGCTAAATACCCTTTAAACTCTGGTTCGACTGGCCAGTGTTAACCTCTGACATAAGGAACATTTACAACAAGTGTGTAGGAATGACGGAATCCCTGTGGTCAACCCGTCACTTGTTTCTCACAGGAGTTGAACACGTGAATGAAAGGATAGACAGCTGCTGGGAACTCCTGCAATGTTCTTACAAGTTTTCAAACCGGATGAATTTGAATAATTATTTGTGACATGGTTGCCCATATAAATAAGACATCAATTGTGGTGCATGATTAATTCGCAGACACTTTCTCTATAAAATTTCTTAGCAGCTTCCCACGTTCAACGGTGAAATTGAACCTATGCCTGCGATATTACTGGTATAATTTATTAATAATGACTTTGATGCTCTAGTTAAATCACTTTCTTGATTTAATCTGGTTTGGGATTGTGTATTTATTTAACTAGGCGATTAAGCCCATTACACTGGCTGAGAAAATAATAATTGTACCATTAAGTGAATTTTACCGATACAACGCTGAGGTTCCGAAACAGAAATGATCGATGCGCTCACAACGCTACAATTTAGCAACCACGTCGCTAGAGCATGTTGTATGCAACCTATATCATGAGTGTAAAGCACTGCATAAAGCACAACAAATAACCTTAACCGAAATTAAAAATTAAATTTTTACCGGACCGACTGTAACATGTAAATTGCATTTTGAACATCATGGCTTACGTACAGGACCCGCTTGGCAAAGACTGAGATAGTCTCCATAAGAAGGGTTATGATTGGCAGTTTGCTTTGTTACGGTGCTTTCTGATTTGTTGAATCGGGGTGAGCGCTGTAAAACATTTCCCTTAAATCTAATCTAATATTGTCCTCCCATCTACATCTGGGTCTTCAAAGTGGTCTTTTCCCTTCGGTCCTCTCAGTCAATTTAAAAAAATATAAGTCTTTCCTCTCCTTTGCGCGCAACATACCCATCCCCCGTGATTTAATTGCCCGTATTATATTCGGTGAAGAGTACAAGTTATGAAGCTTGTCATTAGGCAATGTTCTCCAGTCCCCGTTTTCTCAGGGTCCGAATGTTTTCTCAAGAACTGTGTTTTCGAACGCTCTCAGATTATATTCTTCTCGAACAGTAAGGGACCATGTCTCACATCCATATAATACATACAACCGGCAGGATAATTGATCCTACGGCTGTTCCCTTGGTTAATAAAATGAATAAGGGTTCTATCATTTTGGTGTAGAAACCCATTGAGCATTTATTACATTATAGGTAATTTATTATTGACCTAGCCTTGAATTTCTTTACACTTCTGCTGTTTCTAGTGCCTCTATTACTGTTACTTCTACTATTGCTGTTAAAATAATAAATAGCCTAATAATAATAGTAATTATAATAAGAACAATAATTTTATTAATAGTAAATATTCGATTTTTCACTGCCCACTGTTCTTTACCGGAAGGCCTAAACTTTACCACTCTAAAATCCTTTGACAGTTCATTAATAAAAAATTTTACACTTTTTTCTTCCAAAACACCACACTTATATTTTAGTCAAACATGTGAGCTACTTTTAACTAACTACGAGTCCTTCATACAACCAATAATTATGTTTGATAAATATATCAACTTTGTATTAGGTACAATACTAACACAAAATTGTTTTACCTATTACAAGCTTTCATTACATTTCATTATATTTGTTGTAAGGCTATTTATGTATTGGGAATCCAAGTGAAAGTATTATAAACTATATTTGAAAATTATTCAGATATGGATGCGTAACAAATTCGATAGCAGTAGCAGAGTGTGATTAGTTGCTAGACATTTTCTGCTGTACAAAGTGGTAACTCCTTCCCATGTTCCGATGTGAGATTGATATTTACGATTAATCTTGTTGCTTTAGATAAATTGAAGGGGTCAGCGCAACAGTGGTCTAAGCCACTTTTTAAAAGTGTACAGAAAAAGCAAGTTCCACATTTGTGGTTTTTAACACAATTTAAAAAGTACAGTTTTGTTGATAGTGGGTTATTCTATAGTGCTTGGTCAACTTGACTACAATGTTGAAAATAAAAAAAATACTATTAGAGTCGTTTGTGTTAGAGTACGATTACTTCCACAAAGTCTCTGGCCTCGAAGACTTACCCAGCCAGCGAGCTTCTAGTTACGTCTCGTTACCAGCTTGAGCAGACTCGTATGCGCATAAGATCACTTTGCTAATGTTGAGCACAGAGTGAAGATCATGTTGCCAGTCATAGAAAATACTATAATACGAGTAGCTGGAGCGAGACAGAGACAGACAACACGTGCAGTGAGATAGAAGAGCTGAGCCAATCAGGGTGCAGCTACCTCCCCTAGACAAGAACTCTAGGAACGGTGACACTCGCTCCTGAGGTATATACGTAAAAACCCAGAGACTTTGTGGAAGTAATCGTACTCTACCATGAAAGATGTTGTTGCTACAAGGGAATAAAGTGGCATAAAATAAAGTGTTCCATGTACAGGCTGTGAACACGACACATGAAAGGGGTAAGCTATTCACCCTTGCGCCTTATGCACCGGCCGGCCGCCTTTATCCTCGGATTGTTCCCGATACTTATTTATGTTAGAGGTTGATTCGATATTAGTGCCGACCAAGGATCGAAATTGCCTCAAGCGACTAGATCACGGGTACCTCTGATGACCTGTAAAATGTGAATTCAATCTGTACACTTCATTCAATGAAAATAGAGTCACAGTTAGCCTGAAAAAATCATAACAAAATCTAGCTGGAATCTCGAGAAAACTGTCAACATCATCTGTGTCAGGAATATGTCAACTTTTAATTCGGACAGTTTCTTTATTCGCACATAGTGTTAGTGCACTGTACGACAGTGAGGCTTATCCCTTTGTCAGACAATCCACTTCACTTTCTTACGAACGTAGAAAACGATCGAGAACAATCTCTTTGACACAGATTGATAGCATCTTGATGTCATTAGACGTAGAAATGGAGCGTAACCGCTTTCTGTCAAAGCGCAATATTGCATTAACATGTATTTCTCTTTGTTCCAGGTAAGAGGCTCCTTTTGTGTCTGCTACTGTAAGAACAAATAAGAAGCCACAACTCTCTAAAGCAACAGTAAGGATAATTTCTAATTATTTTTTTACAAGAAAATGGACAAGTGGTTCCCAATCTGGGGTCCGCGGGAACATTGATCGGATGTCCGCTAAGAATTCCTTCCATATTATATGGTTCTCAGAACTTTTCATAGCTTTTAGCTTTTAGCAACGAAAGAACAAAAACTGGGATGTCATTTTCCGTATTCTTTGTGTCTTGCTTGATAAGCTGTGTTGTGGTTAAATGTTGCATATTTCATTCTTCAATACTTTCCAACCTAGTCTGAATACGGATTAATGGCTAAAACCTGGCCCGAAATATTTTCTCAATAACTATATAATGTTCATGGAGGGCCTCAAAACAAATAGGCCTATGTATTTCAAGAGTGTCATCACACTAAAAACTGAGGCGATGGGCTTACGACTTGACCCACTGGCCTCACTTGAAAAAGAAAATTTAACAAAATTAATCAAGGTACCGAAAGCTCCACTTGACGGCCCTAAGCCCGAAGGGGGGATGTTACAGGGTGTCAACTACCTCACACTAGAAAGCTTTGGAAACGCTGAGGTAGGTTAATATGTTTTAGCTAGCTTTATCACTGCGTATGGAAGGATTTTGATAATATATCCTCTCTTACAAGAGAACGCTACTAGGGATTTTAAGATTTGGTCAAATTCAAAACTGGACAAGGACGAAGGACTACCAAGTATTTACGTCATCTTGAACTAGAGCTATTTAATCAGAGGAATGACTATAGTTCTTTTCATTAACATTAACAAGGGCATAAAAACTATTCAGATATGATTTTTTCTTCGTGGATACGTTTCTTCTTACTAGGGAACTTCCCGATGCTACCTTTGGACGGTTTCAGTATTTCTTGAAAGCAAGGACAAAAATTACATAGGCTACATATTTTGGTAGTGTTACTTTTGGCCTGAATTGAAGTGAGTTATACTCGTAATCTGAATACTAGCCGTCAAAATGTATCTCTTTTCTTAGTGGACAAATCACTAAGCAAAAATATCAAATTCAGTCACATGTATTTATTTTAGTAAGAAAGTAGGAATATGTGTGTAAATCTCGGAGAAATCAATAGAAAACTCGTTAGCCTATAAGGTATTTGCTTTTTAATATTTGTATAAGAACACAACTCAAAATACTTCAGCCTTCACCAGCATGATCTATGGTCCGGAAAGTTAAATTTTTCAGTCCATTATTTTAAAATTCTGATAGCCTTTGAAATTTAGTACACATGCCAAGGCTAAGTATTTAGTTTTGCGATATGTAGTTTAACAGCATGTATTTAACTAATTACTGAATGTGGTGAGATATAAATTATTTTTATATGAGAGCAGGGTTAAAAATTCTGGTACTTAGCACTTGTCCTTGAAGGATAAATTCATCCTGGGTTAATGAAACTTATTTCTGCTGTGCGGATACTCAAACCATCTATAAATTTAAAGATGAACTTAATGTGTTATATTTTATTTGTTATTTATATGATTGTTAGTTGTAATACTTCAGTATTAGGCTCCTATTCGTTTGGTTGCATTTTCTTTATTTATATTGTCATTATTTGGCTACCTTGAGGGGGTACTTTTCTGTGCTATACGCCATATTTTTATTAAATATCAGATAATTTAAAGAAACTTAATATTATTTGTCCTGGTTTACTAATCGTTATCTATCATATTTATTAGACCTACACGCATCTCATCAGAACAAGTTCTTTAAGTGATAGAAGTTGTCAAAAGTTCCCCACATCCTATTTTGCCTGTAAATTTAACACTGTAACAAGTTCTTATGTATGTTGTTCAATATATTATTTTCAGGAAAGCACTTAAGTGAATGACAAAATCTATTAGGTTAATACTGTACCAATGATACAGTATTTCTTGTCACATTTGTTATATTCGTTTCGTTGTTTAAGTTATGCATAGATAAACCTTTTCTTTTAAGGGCACTTAAATATTTAATTAGTACAATAATATTCAGACCAGCATTCAATGTGTTCTTTAATTTGACGCAGGTGTGTTTGTCAATTTGTACAAGGTTGCCCAACGTAATTTACAAGCACCAGGAATGCTGGAATAAAATATTTGATGAGTCATAAAATGAACTTGGTAGCTAGGCAGATTCTGTTTCTGTGTTTCATATTATTTTCCGCTTGCCCCAGTAGGGGGGAAGGAGGGGCTTAACTATCATTATTAAACTCTCAAGTGGGCGTAGATATAGTACAAGGCGTCTCTAATAAACTTTGAACCTGTTAAGGCAGCAGGATTCTATGTATTTCCTAACGAGTTGTAAGCACATTCGTAAAATTTGTCGGGGTTTTGCCTTATTGTGTGGACCGTCTTCGTGATCGTGATCCTTTTACAGATTAGATGTATATTCTTTTCTTACTTAAATATTACTTGTATTTTTGCCATTTCAATAACGTAAGCTACCTGGAATAGTTTTATTATTTTATTTTATGTTCTATTCAATTATAATTTTATTACAATAACAATTAAAACTTTTCCACAATATTATTTATTTTATCAAATCACCACCGAAATAAGCACGTGATCATGGTTGGGGTAAGTTCAGAAATAGATATAAGTGCAACAAACAAAAAACCTAACTATTCTAAATAAAAATATAATCCCATTAACACCAATAATAGGAAGGAAATTTAGGCCTACACGAAGAACCATCTAAAATAAATGTTTATGTGATAAACTTGGACTAATTATTCTCTTAATTCGTATTTGTTCACATAATTAATTCAGGATTATTTTTTACAATAGAATTGTATAATCTGGCCCCAAACTAGAATTGTGTTTTAAACCTGCAGAAATTACATGTTTGGGTTCAATTAAATGATTTGTTTACTTTCGTATAGTATCATGTGCTTGGGGTGTGGATGTAGTCTAAATCTTGAATTGATAATATGAATATAACGTAATTAAATATATTTCTAAAGTTGATAGACATTATGTACGTTAAATTCGATAAAATATAATTTAGACGGAAGTCAGGAGATTAAATAGGCAAATTTAATAATAAGTTTTCGAAGCAAAATTAGCGGAGTAAGAATTGTTTTCGAAGCTCCTCCCCATCCAGTTAGGCCATACGTGTTAATGGACTGCATTAAAGATCCATAGATTTTCCTGAGTTGTATATTTTTAGAATTCAGCGAAGAATAAATTTATATGTTGTTCTGTACCCATCCTGTTAATTATAATTTTTCCCATCTTAAGGGGACATAACAGGTTTGGGTATTGAGAAAGAGATGAAATTAATTTTTATTCTCAGGAATTAATTGCTCTAGTACCTCGTTATGTGACATGCTCTTTATTGCCTAATCCTACAATTGCATACTATTTTCAAAATTAATCAAACTGTTACAGTTACGGGTAGTTATTGTTACAAAATTTCAGCCACGTTTTGTGCATTGAATGACTGTTTCATATCACATTAACAACACTGTCAACAACAACGATAGTTTATTTTAAAGAATATTTTTAATGTACAAGAAATAAATTATACTCTTCAAAGATTTATTATTTTTAAATACTTATACTGTAGATATCGAAAAAATTGGAGATGATGTTGTTTGTATGACATTTCAAATAGATAGAAAAAATAATCACTAAGAAATATTGACATTTGTGGAAATTATCTTAGGTAATCTCCATAGGATTTATTCCATAAATAAAATGTAACGGATTTTCTAAATAATAAATAATTTCTTACTTTGTTGACAATATTCTGACAACCGTAAGCATACTAAATGAATGAACAGTCCATGAATCGATTCGACGAATCGATCTACGTTCCCAGTGCTACCAGTAATACGTACCACAACTTGGTTAATCACCGCACGTTGATGCCTTACGTGTCCGGTAACGAGCTTAGCCTACGTTACTCCAGCTGCGCAGTCTTGAATCTATCGATAAACTCTTAATCCCCTGTGGGATTCCTCTCCTCCTAACTGTAACATTTTAATCAATTGTGAAAATAGTATGTAATTGTTAGGGCCCGGATTTGAAGGTTTTAACCTATTTTTTTCAGCATCCTAATAGAACATTTTAATGTAGGTAGTTTTCCGTTTCATACCCCTTGCTTCCGAATATATGAATTTTACAGAACCTAAAATGGGCTAAATCGGATTGAAGGCCTAAAAGAGGCTAAGGAGGACTTTTGCTGAAAAACTAGGGGTTAAAGAGAACTTTTACAGAAAAAAAAATTTAAATAGATTTTCCAATTAATACAAAAGAAAATAAATATGTGAATTTGTGCATTTTAAGAAAATACATATTAAAAATGAATGTATAAAACGCACTGATATTAACAATGCATGTGTCGCTTTATCGCTTGTCTTTGTAACTCGAAAATGTGTCGTCTCGCCGTCGCAGAAAATGAAACTTGAGCCGCCTGCAATACTTTGAAATCTGCAACTATAATCCATTGTTGTTTCAACTTTCAAATAACAAGTTGCCGAACGACGACAGAGAAGTGCATTAAAGGTACAAATTCGTGACACTCCAGTCTACTTATTTTTATAGGTAGTAAGTCAAGTTCCATGGTGTATTGACCCTATTTGTGCTTAAGATTGTTTAATATGCCTAAACAGAAATATTAAAAAATATGACTTTTCTGGCAGTGGATTGAGGAAGTTTCTAATTTCACAACTGATGGTCAAGTCATTTACTGCCAAGTCTGTCAAAAACAAGTAAGTAAACATAGCTATCTTTCATTTCATCTTTACCAGACTGCTTCCTTCGGATTTTGAAATCGAAATTTAAAATACTTTTACTAACATGCATTTGCGGTTCAAATGAAGTTGACGTTTTTCATAAACACGTCATTTTTTTAATTATTGCATTTTCTTAGTATTTGTCGTTTAATTACACTTTTCATTGAAATACTACAAAAAGAGAATAATTGTATCATTAAAGGGTAAATATCTCAATTGTTTATGCTATTTTTCGAGTGCCGATATAAGGTTTAGTTACTTGTTTATTTTCTTTAAAGAAAGGAAAAAACTAGAATAACTGTGTCAAAATTATAATACAATTTTCGATGTTAATATTAGTATTTTATTAAGACGGCTAAAATCGTTTGTTTGAAAGCCAAAAAGGGCTATTCCACGAAAATATAAGGCTAAAATACCTTTTATAAAAGCCTAAAAATCTGAACCCTAGTAATTGTAGAAGTAGTCAGTATAGAACACGAGTGCGCATCTGTGGCACATTGTGCCACTGTGCGGTGGGGTAATGTCTCCCACTACAGTCGCCCTTGACGTCAGCATAAAGCAGTTTCGACGTGACACTGAACATGAAGAGCAGGTTTCTTACGTCACAGCAGGATGGGGGGGGGGGGCTAAAACGTTTCCCCTCAGTTGCTCAGGTATGGTATAAAACATGTCAGATTACAAGGTTACAGAACAATAATTCATTTCTGAGTAAAAAAAAATGTATTTCGCCTATTTCTCAGTACTCATACCCGTATGTCCACACTTATTTGTTTATCAGTGCTAAAGAATTCTGTAAATGACGTTTAATTATTAATTTATCATCGTAACAGCTGATAGAGATAGCGTTTAGTTCCTGAATCTATTTCAGAGTTGATGGTTTAGGGAGATAGTTACGGTGTGGTGGTTGAAATTGATAAACAATGGGGTGCGTAATAAGGAAATGCTGAGATACGGATCTCCCCATCAGATGGTACATTATTCACTGCTGGAACTGCCCTAGCTTTTATTGTTGCAACTCGCAACGAGAGTTAAGAATGAGCTCTTTAACCTTCAAGGTCAAACAGAACCGTAGCTTCGTGACGTGTGGTTGTGATGTCTGGTCGTATCTTCCACTTCAAAGTTACGCCGCACTCAGTGCTGCACTCTGTCAGGTAGAATAAAATGCAATATTCTGTTACGTTCTCTTGTTGAATTGTAAGTACTCTATCACAAAATGTTTCCCTCCTAGTGCTACCGCTGCTACTATTGCCTTTTCACTATGGATTTCAACATTAATTCTCACTCTCTCTCACCTTTTGTAGTCACTGACTAAAGAGCCCGTTTTTAGGTACGATACAAAAGGAACTTATACCGATGTGTCAATAATAATAATAGGCCTATAAGGATTTATGGAACTTTTTATAATTATTAATTTGAAATGATTTCTTGAGTGTTTTATTACAACTTTGAACATATGCCTGCATTTGCTAAAGTCCGTCCTAAAATATCAGAGAACGATTTTTATGAAAAAAAAGGAGTTGATTTCCATGGCATCCGGAGGATTATACAAAATGACAAAATTTCGGTACAGTATACAATTCGTACATTTTTTAAATTGCTTTCCTGTTCCTTGTAACAAAACTTAATTCATTACTGACAATAACATGTAGCCAGAAAATATATTCCTAGGACACTGTAAATTTAGAATTTCCCAACAATTGACGATTCTGTTTATGAAACTTACAGTAGATAGTAGTGATGAGCAAATGCAAGACCAAGACCAAGACCTGATCTTGCAATCTCAGGGATGGTCTCGGTCTTGCATCGGTAACCCTGGTCTTGGTTTCGGTCTTGCATCGGTGGCCCTGGTCTTGGTTTCGGTCTTGCATCTGTGGCCCTGGTCTTGGTCTTGTATACTTGTTCTTGATCTTGTTGCAAGAGTCTTGCAGTTTTCTTTTACGCATCTTACCGTGATTGATGGCGCATTTACATGATTTACAGTTACACCGATTACATGTGTGTTATTGCTTGCGAAAGTAACGAAAGTTAATTGCTTTTAGTTGCTTTGACCTTGTAAACAGTAAAAAACAATTAAAAGCTATTCATCTATAAGTACCCACCTAAATGTAGCCATTAGTTACTTTTTCTTGTCTATGGCCTGCAGCAGTTTTAGTTTTTTTAAGCATAGGTAGACTATATGATACTGACAGTGTACTTACATAGTAAGCACCTATTATATGACGGATATAAATACCGTTCACAGCCCGCTGAGTCCTGCTCTGCTGTTCTCTTCCACACCAAACCTACTATTGATATCTTTCTTGAGTACAGATGCTTCTTCAGACCTGAAGTATTTCGATTTTTCATTTTTATTTCGACTTTCTCGTTCTTGAACTTTTTACATACCGGTACATAGTTATAAAATGATTACAAACTAATGGATTTTGATAGAACTCTGACTGAAACGTAACCTGAGGATTGTAGTATAATCCCGGATGGTCTTAAAGCTATATTTTACAAATACAGTATTCGGTTAATGATTGCCATGCTATCAAACAAACAACCAAAAAAGGAATAAATATCACAAAAATGTACAATTTGGAAACTACTGTTATTAACCAAACTTCGTAAATTCCTCTTCTATCCCACCATCTAGACTGTTATACTCACAGTCTCCTTGTCAATGGTTTATGAGGGTTGAAGTGTTACCTCGTCTTTCAAGAATTTTCAACATGCAAAGTCCTTGTTAAAATTTTCTTAACGTAAAAAATATAAGTTTGTGTAATACATAAATAGCCTAAACTCTTATTTTTATAAAACACTACGAAATGAAATAACTTAATTACTCTCACACTCCATAGTACGTAATTTAATTTGGTTTAGTAAAGCAGGAACCAACCTCACATTCTTGGCACCAGTAAACATATATATTTTCTTCTCGGATTCGGGCACATAACAGCCTCTTGTGAGGAGTGGATTTTTTTTAACTTTGTGGCGGGACTTTCATAATACGGTCTACGTACAGTATACTAGCTTTAAACTACCCGGGCTAGCGACTCTACGGCGCCTTTGAGCGGCGGTCGCTGGCTCGCTGCAGTTAGGTCTTGTTCTTGCCAGAGTCTTGCAGCCTTTGTCTTGGTCTTAGTCTTGCTATCGCTGATGCGGTCTTGGTAAGACCAAGACTGCAAGACCAAGACTTGTCTCACTCATCACCAGGCTTTAAAACTTAGTGCCCGATCGAATATGTTAACAGCAACCGAACTGTACAGACTTTGCTCGGCGTATGTCCTAGCTACCATATGCTAGTTCACGTGATAGTAAACAAACCTTGAATACAGATATAGGAAGACCACAAAATAACTTCTCATTATCTAAACTCACATTACAAGCACGCAAAACGATACTTTCTCCTGTTTGTCCCTCCCAAATGTTTCAATATATGTTTGCGTTTTAGAACACTTTACTTTGGGCAAACCGAACACGTATTATAAATTTAAACACGCACAATGACAAGGCACACTGTTGACCAATTTGAGAGGCACCGTACCACGAGCGCATTCCCTTCTCGGTACTTCTATCAATGACTGTCTTATCAGCCTACGCAATCACCCTCCACCCCCTATACTCAGGTTGTTGGTAACCGGAATCAACTCCCTCTGTGGGTTCGGGCACTAAGTTTTAAAGCCTGCTCATCACTAGTAGATAGTCCCCGCGCCCATCCTATAGTAGTAGTAAACCTCATCATCTGATTACGGGAATGTAAGCTAAGGATTGATAAAAAAGAAGCAAGAATCTAAGAATACTGAGAAGACTCACACGTAATGTGGCATAGAACAATATATTTTCGTGTGTAGAAGAGAAAATTGGTTTCGCAATACAATGGGATCTCGTAATCCGAACCCTATTAATCCAAAATTTCGGATAATCCGAACAAAAACATAATTAAAAATGAAGGAGAAATAACAATTAAGAACCAGAAACAAAGCTTTTGTTCATTCCTAATCAAAATAAATTGAATTGGTATTTAAGAATGAATAGGTTACAGCACGAGTTGCAGTAGGTCTTCCTTTTGTGCCTGGACGGGAAGATTTTGAGTCAAAGTTTAATTGCACTTTCTCCTGCTTTGATAACCCATCTCTGATTGCTACTTTTTTCAAGTCCTCTTAGATTGAAGAGTCTTCTTCTCCTTCAATTATTAGGGTTCTTACTGGATTTAGTATATCAAAAGCTTTTTACCGAATTTTCCGGAATTCGAATGGAGGTCAGCCCCAATTAGTTTGGATTCCCGAGGTTCCACTGTATATGCATAAGATGCCGACGACTTGCCTTCCACCGCGTAGTCCGGTAGTTTGTAAGGTTCAATGCACCAATGCTCCTATCAGATGTCTGTCTAAAAGGTAGTCCCTCATGGAACTTTGCAAACTACGACCTCCCGATAAAAGCTATCTGGGAGATCAACTCCCAGTTAAGCTATCGGGAGGATGTAGAAGCCGATAAACCGCTAAATGCCAGATAGGTGGAAACAAAATGGCTCCCACAGGAACGTCGTAGAACCTGAATTTCAGTAAGGTGCAGTATGATGCTGTAAGGTTAAACTTATACAATAAGACAATTTCAGACTAAGATTGAAATGATACAGAATTGCATAAATTGATTAATGTACTTGAAATGATATAGGGTCGAGTTGTCGAAACATAGCGGAGCTGCTCAAACTAGAAGATCCACGCGTCGAAGCTCGCGGTTCTATTGTCCAAGTTACAACATTTTACTGCAATCTTCCCGATAGCAATTCTGCGGTGATAGTGCAAGATATCTTCCAGTTAAGCTATCTGGAATGTACGTATCAGAAGGATTTATAGGAGGGTCGAAGTGCAGGCCCTTAGCCTGTGCTAAAATGTTTCACTTTTTTAAGATAATACTTCCCCCTAGTCAATGGGGAAGTATTATCTTAAAAAAGTGAAACATGGATATCAAATTTGAATTACAAGAAAGGTGGACCAGCCGACCTTACTATAGCCCACGCATTGTGTTGTATAATCACAACAACTGACCTCATTGACACAAGCAAACGTTTTATCTATGACTATGAAAAGTTTTAAAGAACGAGCAGAGAAAAAGGCTGCAATTCTGTGACTCACTCGAGTACCACATGTCTATGCGGTCGATCTTGGTGTTTATATTTACCGCGGCACGTTGAGTGTGCAACCTGAGACTTCTTCCTGTAATTAACCTCAAACACGAACTCACATTCCTCGCACTTCCAATTGGTTTAAATCGTGACTTCTAGCCAGAATATTCGCTAACAAATCTTATTACCTAGGTAAAGATATCCTTTTTCACTTCAAAACAAAAAACTTCGGAACGTTGTGAAGGCATGAAATTCTTTCCAAGATATTAGGTTTATTTTATAGTGATTTTATATTTCCATTGTTTTTATTTCAATAACTTTTTAGATTAATTTCAATTTTATTCTTTTACGTTGGATAAATTAAATTGACCACCCTTTTCAACTTTCCTTGTGTTTTTTGTTTACAAAAATTGAATTTAATAAGTTTAGTTATTAAATTGACAGAGGTATATGTTTTCTCTCATTCCGTGGAAGGGAACTAGAAATTGGCTAAGAAAATATATTGTTTTTCGAACAACATCTTTTATGCCTCTAACAGAAATAAATACAACAGCGAATGTTCGCACACAGGGTGAGGTGACGAAGGTTGTATTTATTTCTGTGTTTCACAGAAACTCGCGGTGAGTCACTTAACTTCACCAAACTGCGTCCCAACTTGCGCCCAGCCTAACTAAGGTGTCGTGAATAAAGCCAACGACTGATAGGGTTAAATAATAATGTAAGGAACCGAATGATTTTTTATGTTGTCTGGTCCCAAATACATTTACGTCAAGAGCTACTCTGTTCGCTCTTGGGTTCAATAAGTGTTGTGCATTTCAAGCTTACTGTTGTGCTTTTAAGTAGATAATAAAACACTATTAAACAGTTTTAAGATATTGAAATAACATTTTGTAGGCCTACTACTATTGTCATTTTGTATTAAACAGGTAGTAATAGGTCTACATCTATAGAACCCTAAGGTTCAATTATTGTATTGGAGAGGTAGTAATAGGTCTAAGGCTCAATTATTATATTCGTTTTAGTGTTGGTAGAGGGTACGCCGTAGCGTAGTGGTTGAGGCGCTGCTCTACAAATCGGAAGGTCGCGGGTTCGGTCCCCGATGAGGTCGCTGGAGTTTTTCAATTGGCCTAATCCTTCTGATGGTACTATGGCCCTGGGGTTGACTCAGCCTCTAACAGAAATGAGTACCAGGAGCAATCCTGGGGCTAAAGGCGACCGGTGCGTAAGGCTGATCACCTTACCACCTTAAGTGTCGAATGTCTAAAATCTGGGAGTCTCAACCTCCTGGAACCCTCTGGGTCTCAATAGCCTGTAAAGGTAACACTTTTTTTTTTTTACTTTAGTGTTGGTAAAGTAATGGACGGAAATTTTGTTAGCATGCATAATTTTTATGCCTGTGAACATTAAACAGTATTCTGCATATACCAGATGCAAAAAGTGAGGCTTTTTCATTCCTCTCTTTGTGTGTGTGTGTGTATTCACGAGCAGTGTAATTGAGTAACGTGCATTTTAGTCCGCATTAAAATGTACAAAAAATTCACAGTACAAGCTTACATTTTATTGTGAAAACTCTGATGTTGGCAGTTGCTGTCTGTTATGAAGGGGTCGGCGCGGAGACTTCAATGCAAGGATGATACAGGTACACAAGTTGAAGAAAGTCCATTCCCGAACGGTTCAAGATATCTTACTGCGGTTAGCCAGAGAGATATAATAATTATTCCTTTATGTGTCACTCTCATGCACTCTGGCATTTTATGACTTGCGTTTATACTTTCTTCCTTCTAAGATCGGCAGTGTTTACATTTCCTTTTCTCACAGAACAACTTTAATGTGCCGAGGAACAAAATTATGTCAAACGATGTAGGCCTACCGTACAGTTTTATGAGATTGTGAATAGATTGTAATAGAGTAATATAAAATGTTAATGTGAGTTAATATTGAATACAAGAATGTAATATGTCGAAATGAAATACCATCAAAGGAGAAATTCTTCAACAGGCGATATTATACTACGAAGTTCACAAGCTTATAGGATTATACGGAATACTACGGTACCGGTACCTCTTCCTTTATTCCAAGATACCTTTACCCTAAAAGCACATTCAAAAGATGAATAATGTTGATTATAATTGCTATAGAAATATTTGTACTGATCCAAAAATGAACTCTAGACAATGTTTTTCAAATATGTTGTTCGTAGGAATTATCCAACCTTTTCCACATTTTCCTCTACGCCTCCATACGTTGTTGTTTGATAATAGTTTGGTTAAAATCTTGATGTAGCATCTAACTCAGATGCTAATGTCTTTGTTACATATTTTAATAAAATAATCAATTATAATTATATCGCTATAATCATGGTAAGCATAGTTTTTTTTTTTTTTTTTTTTTTTTAACGTATATTAGGTTAAATAAGGTTCGAAATCGAAATTATAAGAGAATCAGCTACAGTATAATAAGGTTAATATTCAATTAATTAAAACTATGTCATCTGTTTTAATTTTATTTATACTACCTTTTTGTGCAATACAGTAGGCCTACTATAGATGGAGAAATTACTCTGTATATCTTAAAATATCCATAGGACATTAACTTCATTTAAGTTTTTAATTAATATAAACAATAAAATGGATTAATTAATAAATAAAACTTGATAGAATTTTTTTTTTTCATAACACTCAGGATCTTAAATCTTAAATAAGGTTGTACACTCCCTTGATAGTCTAAATATTTTAGCGTGCCTAATTTACTATTAATCTATTAATTCTAGTTCTATCCAATGATTTTATAACAATTGTAAAACAAATTACAAAGGATTTTCATAAACACAACGTCTTTTTAAGTTACTCGTGCATTATCTTGACTAATTTACTCCATATTGGACAAAGTTCAATCCTTCTCATGAATCAATGCAAGACGAACACTGTTGCTATATTAAGAACTCAAAAGTCCGAGGAGGGTATTACTTACGGTCCATTACGTTACTGCTTGGAGGGTTATTGCAAATACCTCTTAACGTTTCAATTTAAATTCCAAACCCTTCTTGTTCCTTTTCTAAACAGTTTCCTAAAGAAAACTTACAAAAACGCAGATACTAAGTGATTCTTGAATGTTGATTACATTTCTTGCACACGAAAAACTGGGGGGTTTAAGCATGGAGAAAAAGTTTAAACGGAGCTCATACCTCCCTGGAGGTTTAGTCCAGAGTATAAGTGCATTTAGCGCCGAATTCTGTTCCTGTCATCAGTTTTAATGAAACTCTCCAGAGGGCAGATGCGTCAGTAAAAACAAAAGAAGTTCACAATACTGCTGGAGGTGAGACTCAGGACAAGGTATTAATGAATATAAATGATCATTATGTTTTGATGATAGCACGTTTGTTCACTGTGCTGACAATGACCAAACAGAATACAGACCGTTAATCATTCTGGTACTTAGTAGAGGCATTAATGTGCATCAAATTGAAAAGAATAAAAAAATTAATTGTTTGTGTCATCGTAAGTAGATTACATTTCAATGTTCCCAGTCAAGTGCAACGGAATCTTTATCAACAGAGTGACAGGAAGTATTATTCAACCAGTTTTAAAAATGCACGTGTCTCGTAATAATTTATAATAGTTTGAGATAGTACGTAGGCCTTTACTTGACTCTCCCTAATGTTGGGGAACATCTTCTTCAGGACTTCTAGTACCGGTATAGAATAGTGCATTATGCAACGAGCCTAAAAAACCATTTAATAAGTTACCAGTATGTTTATTAAACGAGAAAAGCGAGTTTCTTAATTGTCATTATATGCAAGTTCCATATGACTGTTTTTGTTCCATACGACTTTTTTTTCGAACAAAAAATGTCTAAATTTATATTAAATGTCTTAAGTTTCGAGACTTTAGATTCACTCAAACAAATGGGCACGCTGCCCTGCGCAATCAGCTGTTCTCTAGTTCTTGCCTTCTGCGACAGATGGCAGCTCATGGCGTCCAGTCAAGTCGAAGCTTCTCATTGGTCGTTTTTTTTAAACCAGCGGATTTTGACAACATGTAATGAATTCAGTTTAGTATGATATTAAAATTTACACGAACAGATTGGATTTTATTTTAAATACAATTTATTTACTACGCACTTTCAATCGCTACTCTAAAAGTTTCAAGATCGTTCTGTGTTCGATAATAATCGATACCACACCAATGATATAATGAAAATCCGTTTTGGAAATTAATATCATTATGATAGCCCTATCGTTACGTCACATGTAATAAGCGTACGGACTTTCTACTTGATTGATTATTTGCTACCATTAATCCGAATTAGTTACTGTAGGCCTATCCATTACAGAGAGCTCAACTTCTATTTTGATAGAGAAGGAAGAGAAAAAAATGTATCTCCTTCCATGACTTATTTCTTCTACTCAGCGTTGTTTAAAAATGCTTAATTGTTTTATTTGTATAGCATGGTCGCCGGTAGCTATTCCTTTCTGGGAAGATATGCACACAAATAAATAAAGAAATTTAAAGAAAAATAGACTATCGATATAGTCTATAAACTTTTACCTTTACTCTGCTAATGACGTATAAATTTATTTCAAATAATTGTATAAAAGAAAAGTTTACGACTAATATAGCAATGCTTTATGTCAAGTGTGATGATTTTTGTCCTCGTTTTACAGTTTTACAGCTGGAAACCTGCTGTTTCTTTAAAAATTTTCTCGTCAGTTTCAAACTTAAAGCTTCCTGATGATTTCACATGATAATTGCTTATACTATAATATAAATTCAGCTCTGAAAGGGTTAAAAAAGGTATTGTAAACTTGTTGTAATGGATAGATCAATCTACAGGGTCTGAGGAAGGGACTGATCGTGCGTAAACATAATTCTGGCCATACAATTCATAGCAAGTATTAGCAATTCACACTGTTTGAGGTGAAACAATCAAACCACCCTCCCCCCTCGCCAATGTTGCTCCTGTGCAGAGCCAGAATACCGGAGATGTTTATTTTTTTATATTTTTTTTTAATTTTAATTTTTTTTTTTTTTTTTATTAAGGAAGGTACGGCATTTAAAGGTATACAGCTTCCAATCGCCAAAGAAAAACTTATTTTTTATTTTTTCTTGTTTTTTCGACTTTTATCTAAATGTATTACTCACTCTTACTTCTTCAGCTGCATCGAATAGTTGGTTGATTGATTGCGGCATTTTCATTTTGTTCCCGAAGAAGATGTTGAATGATGAGTCTGTAATTATACACATTAAGGTAATACGAGAGCCTTCACTTACAGGAATATTAAATTACTTATTGATAATCGCACGCTGTCACTCCTAATGCAACACGTAGAGGACCTCACCATGAGTTATTGTCGGGCAGCCTTGCCTCGAGGCGAGCTACCCCCCTGTGCGAGACTAAACCTGCATCTGAAATTCACGTGTAATCAAGGCAGCGGTCTATATTTTGCAATATTTAGTCATTATTGCTATTTACGTTATTTTCTCGTAAAGCCATCTGTTACGAAGCCTAGCGTAATTCGATAGAATGAACGACTTCGCTGAAAAAAAATGTTCCTGTGTTAGGCTTTGAGCTGTATGGAAAAGAACTTGCTGAAGGAAATTTTCACCCTCGGAAGTCATTGTGACTTTTTACTTTGTCAGGTAGCTCCTAAGTTGTCCTCACGAGGCTGAGTGCACCTCATTCCAGACCTAAATCAGAGGAGATACTGGGATTGAACCCTAGCCTGCTGGTCCGTAATCAGCAATGCTAACCACAAGACTACGCTGGCACAACTCATAACCTAGCCAGGTTACAGTAGAATATTGAAAAGTGCATAAAATCATTTTTTTATTTTTCTGTTCTAGTTAAAGGACCATAGAAATTAGTGTTCTGAAGTTGGCTAATTGTAATATCATTAATTAACTGTCAGTATACTTAATATAGTTCAGTTGAGCGTAGAGTTTAGAATTATTTCAGTTATATATTGTAGATTTGGTTAATCTGAAATTATTTATATCAATGTTCTTTACTGAAAAACTTCAGTTGAATATTTTCGATGTTGTGCCAGTGTTGGACATCTTCCCATTTTGTTGCGTGCAACTTGACAATTGTAATTTCAACTTTTTCCTTCTTCATATAACAATAGAAAGTATGAGTTACAAGGACAAAGGGGAAGGCTCATTTTACTCAAGCCGAGTAATGTGTCTTCACCAAAAAAAGGAACTCATCCGGTTTAAAATAATTAGTGTCCCATATGTTTTATATTATCACATGGTCACATAAAACGCAGTGTCTGGTGAATATTGCTTTTCTTGAAATATGTATGTATAGGATATGGAAGTGAATAACAGTACAGATGTTCACGGCTTATTTAGCTAATAACAACAAAAACAAAAACAAAAAGGATTTATTGCTATCGCAGAAAGAAAAGTTTCACGAAAAATTGTACTAAATGAATGGCTTTCTTTTAATTCCTTTTTTAAAAAATACAATAGAAAAATTAATGACATGTAAGGTTTTCAATAAAATTGGCGGTGTCTGTGTCGTTAAATGAAATGGTCACAACTTTGATGCTACTTAAGGTGCGAGAACTCTTGATTTATTTTAGTTTGCACGAAAATTATATCTGTAGTTCAGATACTGTATCTGTAGTAATTCAAAGCTTCTGGCTATTAATTATGAGGTTGTGGGTTCGAATCTCGGTCCGGTCACACGGTCTGGTTAGTTAGAATGTTTTTAGGTTTAAGGACCTGCTTGCTTTCATTTAATCACTCTCATTATAATTTCATCGGGATAATGTAGCTCAGCTTAAAGTGGTCTCCCAAACAGAGAAATAGGGCTACAATTCCACCAAAATCCAGGGGGGATAATTTTTTTTATAAATTTTTTTTAAATTTTTTTTATAAATTTTTATTAATAAGGATATGAAGGCAAACTGCTAAAACGAAAGTTTCAGCAATGTGGTATTAAACTTTCTTGTTACGTATTTATAGAATTACCAATGCATTTCAAAATAGCGTGTGTAAAGTTATTTCGCTTAAACCTTACATGTGTATGAGAAAAAATAAAAGAGAATATAATATAATTGATTTTATTTTAAGGATTGTAAGCGTAGAAATTAGAAGTTCCTTTTAGGCATAGGCTACAATCCGCTCTCAATGACAGAAAAAAATTACAAATTACAAAAATAATAATTACAGATACATTGTTAATACAAATATTTAAAATAAAATATATACCGTCTCTTAATGTCATGAAGTATAGCCAATATATTTATATTTATGTATATATATATATATATATATTTATATATATATTTATATATTTATATATATATATATATTTATATATATATATATATATATATATATACACACACACACATATACTACCAGTAGATCCATAGTGGTGAAAGCCAACGTACCGTCTTCGAAAGGATCTAGGAAGGGGGAGAACAAGATCGGCCTTGTAACGGTCGTTAATTTTGGAGTTTTGTCCCAGATTTCGTGGTTCTTTCATAAGTCTTTAAATAAACAATGTGACGTGCAAAAATTCACATCTCGGTCGGGTTTGAACTCATGAACATTGAGTTTAAAGGCAAGCGTGCTATCCATTCGATGACTGTGACATCTTACCTCGAGTAATAATTTCAAAATTACATAAAAGTAAGTAACGTTTAAATGGGGTTTCCTTGAGACTGCTGTTTGTTTGTCTGGGACGAGTGCATTTTGACGGAAAGGAATGTGAATGCACCTGTAGCACCGTGCGTGTACTACTTCTTGAATACGTTTACATGCTTACCTGAGTCTAGGAACTCTCTACACAGAGCAGGGGTGTGAACTTAAAGCAACAGACCAGAGCGAATGCGAGAACCGTGAAATACTACCTGAGAATTCAAATTTGTCATTTGGGAAAGAGCTGAATATTTGGTACTGTCAGTTAGTGGGTGCGTACTTTGAGATTTGATAGACCGAAAGACATAGTTGTTCGGATTGAGTAAGTAGATTCGATTAGACAGATTGGTTTAGATCGTTTGGAATAAATACGATAGATTAAATTCGACTTTAAAAGTTAGATCTCATAGATTGGAGCATTTGATGGTTCATCGCTATGGCTCAGGAATGCATTTACTCCTCTCATGCAGCGGGACCAGGTTCGATTCCTGGCCGGGACTAGTTACCAGACGCCGTCATTATCATCTTCATCCCATCCGCGCCTTGTTCAGCATGAGTGTGTGTGTGCGACTGGTGTGTCACGTCCTATGTATTCGTGTTGTCTCAGAGATGAGCCAGCATTGGGCTGATTACCCATCCGGGGAGGCCCTCCATATCTTTGTCTAGTCAAAAATGATATCCAAAGGTAATCCTTTTTCCGACAGGACAAGGGCCTGTAAGGTTCGGGCGGCTTGGGTCGCATAAATGTCCGCACAACGAGAGAGCTTAAGAGAGAAAAAGACCCAGATGTAATTATTTTTTCCAATATTTTAAATTTACATATATTTCATACGAAACAGATAATATTCAAGAGATAGGTCTTAGATAGCTAAGAGGCGAGAGAGTAGAAATTGTTTGAACCCCATTAAACGTGTTTGAGAGAGTGCTCGAGAGAGGGGGAGAGGGAGTATGTGAGACTTATAGGTATTATCAATCTGTAGGATGAGATAGTATCTTAAATTAATTCCAACCCTAGTCATGCAATTACTATTAATCTGTAGGCATATTTATAATGAAAATCTCTAATTGTACGAGGGCGAATCAAAAAGTAAGTTACACTTCCAAGTTATGGCCATTTATGAAACCACCTACACATAGGCAACACGGCTAAGACAACATACAATGTACGTTCGTTTTTCCACATAGTCCCCAAGAGACTGTAAACATTTATCGGAACGGTTAACCACATTTTCTATTCCGGATAAGTAGAAATCACCTCCAGCGCTATGTAACCACCTGGAGACAGCTGCTTTCACCTCCTCATCGTTTCGGAATCGTCATCCACCGAGATCCTTTTTCAGCTTACCGTTCACATGATAATAAGTCTGGACTGTATGGAGGATTCAAGGGGGAGGTATGGCAACATTATGTTATACCTGGTTGTATAATATTTATTATATTATACCCGATATTTAAAAGGCAACCCTTATATTATAGCAGAATGTAACGACAGAATTCAAGTGGGAAGTATGGCAACATCCTCCATACAGTCCAGACTTAGCAGCATGTGATTATCATGTGTTCGGTAAACTGAAAAAGGATCTCGGTGGACGACGATTCCGAAACGATGAGGAGGTGAAAGCAGCTGTCTCCAGGTGGTTACATAGCTCTGGAGGTGATTTCTACTCATCCGGAATAGAAAAGGTGGTTGACCGTTCCGATAAATGTTTACAGTCTCTTGGGGACTATGTGGAAAACGAACGTACATTGTATGTTGTCTTAGCCGTGTTGCCTATGTGTAGGTGGTTTCATAAATGGCCATAACTTACTTTTTTATTCGCCTTCGTACAATTAGAGATTTACATTATAAATATGCCTACAGATTAATAGTAATTGCATGACTAGGGTTGGAATTAATTTAAGATACTATCTCATCTACAGATTGATAATACCTATAAGTCTCATATACTCCCTCTCCCCCTCTCTCGAGCACTCTCTCGAGCACTCTCTCAAACACGTTATGCCCCACTACCTTAATTATATCTACACTCTGTGCCTGTAGTGGTCTTTGTTTCTTTCCTCTGGATTTTACCTGTGCTGAGTTGATTACCCCTGGTTACCTGCGTCCCTCACAAAGAAGTGGCACCGGAAAATGAGTTGTAAAACATAATTGCACTCAGCCACGAAATACCTGCGGGGGTGTCCAAACCGAATACTTTTTTTTCCTCGGCGAGCTTAAATCGAAAGAACTAATACACTTCTGCTTTATACGGTATTCCGATATTGTTGAGGAGTTTTACTTTGAGGTTTTTAAAATCCCTGATTAACACGTTAAAATACATGACGTGATACCGTTGAACTCGATAAATACAGTAAACGAAATTTTTTATTTAAAACAATCAGCTCAGCTATGTTTATTGTATGTTTCCTAGGCCTTTTGACATTTTCGTCATCGTCAGGCATCTTGTGCTGATGGTTTTAAGTAAACATTTTCGTTTAAATTATTCCCTGCGTACCAGGTAAATGGCCTGTCAGTACTTGTCGTGTTCTTTGTAATGTGAACACTTGGAGGTATAGGCTTTATTCTCAGCTATAGGATTTGGTGTCAGTACCTTATGAGATCTTGCTTCAGAAAGAAAGTATTGTTATCAGGAAATTAAGGACAAATGAACCCTTCCCTAAATGTCTAATTTCAATATTACAATCCTGATTCTTATAAAATGTAGTGTCAACCAATTTAAAATGAAAATTTAAAAAAATTATTTAGTATTAAGCTAATAATCATATCTTATAATATTTTGCATTTTATTAGTTTGATTTTCATTTCTTCCACCTATTTCTGTTTCTGAATGTAATATAGCCTACTTGTAAAATGGAGTTCTGTTTTTTTTATAATATTTACTTCTTATTTTACATTTCTTTTGTAAAAATTGTTTAACTATTTTTATTATTATTATATAGGCCTATATATATATAGTATTAATTTTGTTTGTACTGGGTAAATTTCTCTGTTCTCTCTTATTAATATACATAATTTCAACCACTGGACACGAGCTTTGCTCATCTGGGAGCTTTTAAAGGAAGTACATACGTACGATTTTGTATTGTTTGATAACTGATAGTTATAATGATAATAGTTATATATATACATACCAACTGTGACTTCATTGACTTGAAGTGTGGACGAGAATGATAATCGGACGGATGTTTTTTGGCGTATATGGCATCTCTTTGCCTTCAAAATTGATTACAGTTGTTCGATTCAACATTCATTGTCTCATTACATAATAATTCAGCAAATTCCAGAATTTCTTGAAGGGAAAGTAGATCAAATTGGAGAAAAGGAGCACAAGAGCGTACTGTTAGCTTACTTTCGGTATTTGAAAAAGAATCACTACTTCTAAGTTTATCGATTCTACGGAGTTGTGTACTAATTTCGTTCTTTTATTCATACATGCACAAACTTCTTTCTTCCTGCTAATGTAGGCAACTTTATGCCAATCATTAACATTTTCAGTCCTACTGACGTATAAATGCGCACATAAAACGCTATATAAAAGCATATATATTACGATTGGTACAGTAATGCTTTATGTAATATGTGAGGATTTTTATTCACGTTTTATTGTTTTGATTCATTGAAGTCACCTATTCCACTAAAACTTTTCTCATTGACTTGAAACTTAAAGTCCATTTATGAATTCACTTGATGATTGATTAGATAAACATATAATTCCAGCTCTGAAAGGGTTAACTTTCTATACGTGCTGTATAAATCTGCTGTACAGAGTGGAAGGGCTATAACTGTGTAGATTCAAGGGGCAGTAGATAACAGTAAAATAAGGTACGAAGGTTGGAACCATCACACAGTCCGGCTTATCCTTCAGATCCATCTATCAAGCTATTAGAACAGGAGCTTTATCAGTTGTTTCTAAGGAAAATTTCTAGTAGGGCATCAATAGCGTCCTTCTATCAGTTTGGGGAATATGTCACATTAGGTAAGAATGTTTTACTGTTGTTTCCTTTCCCATTTTATGGGACTCATAACGTATCATAAATTTGGCAATTGCCAAGGGGATTAATAATTACTTGTAACTTACTATTAACATAATAGTATTTTTATCTCTATCAGAGGGTCTCCAACTGGCTGCCCGAGATATCTTCTTTTGCAGCCCGCGAAGTAAACTTGTAAAATACGTGGGATGGAAGTTGAATAGTGGCAACACAACTAGCCTATAAAATGAAGGCGAATTACAGGAAGTTCAAATCGCTTTTCTTGGATGTTGGATGGATATCCAGCGTACTTCAGAACAAATAGGAGTCTTCTATCACTATGAATACCTTCACAGTAGCCAGAAGAATTTGAGCTGGCTCTATCAACCGGTCTAAAATGAATTTTGGATCTGACAGAAAGCCAATGATTAAAAATAATTCATTACCTTAAAATTATTCTTAATTCACAATAATATGCAATAACATAATGAACTGTTTCAGGATTGCTTAAAAAAAGTTTAGTCATTATGATGAATGATTGAGTGTAACACATGATTGAACTTCCGCCGGAAGGAAATCAAGGCTTTGACCCATGTTGCTCCATTATTACATAGAATATCATTGAATAAAATATGATAACTGTGATGCCTAAGCAAATATTGTCCCGCTGCGTAGGATAGGCCTACGGATATTGAAAACTGCAACGGATTTTTAACAATTAATTAATACCTGCTATCAATTAACTGGTATTAATCTAGCATGTATTAAGTAACTCCTACTTCTAGAATTTTTCTTCCTCACTTTTGTACTTTAAACATTATTTACGAGTTACAAATTATTACTTTTGCCGTATTTACTTTCATCACAATAAATATATATAATTCGTTATTAAATATTGTTAAATGGTGAAAAGACATAGAAATTCCAATCATTACTGAGTGTAAGGCAGCTAATGCTAGCAAGTTGACCACTTGTATCTACCATGGTTCAGTCCACATATTTGGTTTCCCTGCAACCTACTTACTTAACATCTTCTCGTCCACCTGTCTTTTAACGATTGCCTTCTGTCAGGCAAAACGACTAGAAAAATAAAAGAACTTCTCCTTATCCACAGTTAGCAAAGTATACTTTGTGAACTCTCTTCATCAACCTTACAACATTGAAGTGCAATCGTCGGTAATGAAGCTCATAGGTTTATTCTGCGAAGACCAAAACTTTTATCCTGTTCACTTCTGCTTTTTGGTACAACAGTCACATGAAATAATTCTGAAAATCTTAGTCATGAAATATCACGAATAGTCACGCAATACAACATAAGGTAATTAGTAATTGCTTATAAAAATATTTGCTTGAAACTCCTGCATAAAAAACTATGTTGTCTTTCAATACATTTTTATTAAATTAACTAATCAAATATTAAAAAAACAAACAAATTTAAGTAACTATCTTACGGAATTTTCTTACGGAGTGAGTGCGATAAAGATAGGAAAATTTTACCATGAATTTGTACATTTACATTTATCTTGCAGACGGATAATATGTTCAGACTACCATTAGCTCAGTTAATGTACAATTTAATTTCTTAATGAGTCGTAGATTATGAAACTACTGTTTTAATATTTAATATTTTTATAATATCCTTGTACAGAGTAAATTGACAACTGTTAGTTGGCCTGGGTGGCCATAGTCTGTATGGCGCTGGCCTTTTATGCCCAAGGTAGCGGCTTCGATCCCGGCCCAAATTGAAATTTATGTGTGCGTAAATATGACAGGCACATGTAGGCACATAAAAGAGCTCCTGCAGGACAAAATTCGGGCAACGATCTCTGGCCTAAGTTTCAATTCACCCCCGTCGTTATATGAATATAAACCAACTATCCGTGACATACCCGAAATTTATGTCAATAATTACATGAGAGTATACACGATAGCCTATATATATATATACACACATATATATATACACACATATGTAAAATTACCATAGTAAGGTTAATAATTACCAACTAGGCCTGTGTAATTTTACTCTTGATTCCCAACCACTCAGTTGTCCCTGGCAAACATCCGGTAGCATTTATTTTACCATCAGGTTGTCTTTACTGTGTATATTTCAGTTTTTTGATAAAAAAGGAACCATTTTAACTGATTATAAAACAACCCTGAGAAAATAAATTATGTAAATTGCGTGACGTTTCGACCCTCACGCTGTAATATCATTTGTTGAGTGTTCCAATAATCTTAAAGCTCTTGCTTTCTTTAACCTATTTAACCTCTTCTTTTGTAGGAATTACAAGGAATTGGTCGTAGGGAAGGTGGCAGGCCTATCGTTCACAAGCACGCAGGCCTCATCCTCCTTAGATATCACTAGCATTGAACATTGGAAATCGCCTTTGCCAGTGGGAAATTTCTAAAGAACCCATACTCAGGTTGTCAGGTCCTGGAGTATGAACCTGGTATCTTTCAAATGAGAGCCATTCACGTTGCCGGCTCGGCCTATCAAGTCAGAACGTTAAATTACATGCAGGCAGATCAAAAGCAAACGGTAGATTACAAGTTGAAGAAGTGTCCCTTTCTAAAGATATTTTATCAATTCCGTAAGCTTAAGGATCAAGAGAGATCAAAATCCTCCTAATAATCAAATTATGTATTCGGAAATCATTTGTTCGTAACTTGCTATTAACTTTCAACGTCTGCAGGTCTAAGTTTCCCGAGTTTATTGCGAAGTCAGGGAATTTGTGTTTTTAATACACCCGCAGTCAATTGATCGGGTACCGCAGTGAATTTACAAAGTGTATTTTTAAATCTATGCAGACGTGACTTTTATTCCATGTCATATGTTTAACGCGTTGCAGTTACTACTTCTCTCGAGTTTAAACCTGTTCGACTAATCGACTAAGTTGATTGCTTCAAAAGTGAAGTGAATTACAGGATAATAAATTTTAAACTTTTAGGTGTAGGTGTGTCCCAAAGGTAGGCCTATACGCTTAGCAACCTAACTTACAGCAATGTGTTAAAATCCTGTAGGGTTGTACCCTTGAGCTCCATCAATGAGACAATTACATAATACCTTTATACTCCGCTTCTTTTATTTTGCATAGAGCTTTCAGTTAGACAGAACCATCATCAGGGAGGGCATCTGTAGTTTACAAATATTTGTTTTCATGATCTATAATATGTTATGCATGTGCAAGTTTTCATATATTACCGTAGTATTAGGCCTATAAATGTGTTATAAAACATTGTAGACCTCAAAAAGAAATATTTGTTAAATAGAGATGCCCTGATGATGTATCCATGTAACCGAAAGGCCTAGAAAAAAAAAGAAGTTGAGAATGAATGTATTATATTGAAACAATTTCACTTATCACATCGTTCTCCTATATAACGTAAAAATGAACACTTCTTTAAGGTGCCATAAATAGGCTACATTTCATTAACAAAAGTAGGCTATGCACTTATGTTTGATTAACAAAAATAGGCTATGCTCTTATGTTTCATTAACAAAGATAGGCATGCACTTATGTTTCCAGTTTACTTCTGCACAGTGACAGAATTATATATAATATAGAAACGGAAAATCTCACTTGCTTTTTTTAAATTACACAAAAAATGTGTAGTCAATTCGAGGAATCTAGAGAGTAGAAGTACACTAAGCTAATTTATTTTGCTATCGCCGTATTTCCGCCAATCTTTCTGAGCGGATGTTGGAAAGTTGCTTTATTTGGATTAGGCATTCAGAATGAATTGCGAATTCAGATATGGCAATCTAACTATCCGACCAAGTGAATATTAAAGCGATAGCGTTAATATATTATTTTTGTTTATATCCACTGTCTCGACTATTAACTATGATCTAAATATTACTTCTCTCAGAGAACGAATATCCCCGAGTTATAAATGCCTTATAAAAATTCATCGGTCCTTTGTAAGGTTTCCTTCAGCATGACTTTAAACAAAGTGTCTTCTTTTTATGACTGTTGTGATGCCAATAATCGTCTCCCTAATTAAAATGCAAATATTTGGTTCCGTTACTTATGATGATGATTATTATTATTAGTTATATTTATTATTTACGAAATATTGATTTATTAGTGTGTACAAATCTTGTATATTTAAGAAATATATACAGAATAAAGAACAAAAGAAGGGAAGCCAGATAATACAATGTGTTCCTAATGGATATATATACTAAATTCTCCCAATCGTAGCCTACGGATCTGAAATGCCCTTTTTGAGACATTCCAGACATGAAGACATGGTACTGGTAAACGTTCAGTTCTTTGCACCGTCACTCTTTAGGGCTACCATTTCTGCGAGAGTCTGAGAGGACTTGGCCATAGTGCCACTAGTAAGGATTAGGATAATTTTAAAGATCTGTAGGCCTATAAGTAGACGGATAAACATAAAAATGTAGGTCCTTTATAACTTTCGAAGTAATCAACTAGGAATGCTTTGCACTCTTTATAAACAACTGGCACATCTGGCAAGGAAAATAATTAATCTTAAAATTATATAAGTTACGTGCGTGTTCCTAGAATCACGATACCGGTACTCAATTTCATTTGTACATGTGAGTGAGCAATTAAACTTATTTATATTATTTTTAATGTACTGTTAATTGCGCTGTATTTTTATTACTTTCTAATGCATTACTATAGTACCGTCAGTAGTTAGCAATAAACGTGTAATCTTAACGTATCAGAAAAATGATTTTAAGTTCCTGTCAATTTCGAATATTTAACTGCCCTGACTGCTATTAATTTTATTACTGTGTTCTCCGTATTATTTGAAACTTAAAGTGATCTTCAATGTGGGTTGTGTAGGAGGTTTAAAAATGTGTTTTCTTTTCGATGAAATTGATTAACTTTTTGCTTTCATTTCTGCTTAGTAGCCTATTCGGTGAAACGAACTGTTTTAAAACTAAATAAATTAAGTTTGTAGCATGTTTCTGCTGTTGTGAAGCATAGAAAACTTCAAGTAATTACTGTACTTTTCAGCTAAATACAAAGCGAATTTTAACGGAACAACTTTCAACATTTCTTTTATGCTTGGAGTAAATTACATGAAGCAATTGTAAGAGCCCATTTTCATGTCAGGAAACAAAGTAGTTGCGGAATGATTCTAAAACGTAAACTTCTTCCATTTCCTGTGTTCATCATCTGCTCGCTACAGAACGTCTTCTACACAGTTCACTGGCCGAATCCTAGCAATAGCACAAGCCATACCCGCTTCAGATAATTGTCAGGTATTTATGGAATGATCTAAAGCAGTTTCCTCACTGTCCTTGTCTCTAATTTGGAATTGAGAATACGAGAGCTATGGTGACAGCGTAAAACAACGCTATCAACTCCAAACATCAATTTCAGTAGCATATCACTAGATCACAAAGACGTTATTGAATGGATCAACATCTTACAGCGCCTCAGTATCACTTCACTAAAGCCCGAAAGTTAATGCTCTATCAGAAGACAAAATATGCAGACATGCTCTAAAAGTGTAGAATTTGCTCCGGAATTAATGAAGTATGCTCTATCATTTCAGAAATGTTCATACTTTTTAGCTGATTTACATTATACGTTACAAACAACAATAGTAGAAGTTGTATAAATTGCATTACAATTTGTTTTTAAATAACGTCAACGCAACTAATTTCATTAAAGTGAAAACTAATTAAGTGAAAAATCGCTTTAATATTCTGCAATCAGTTCCGAAAATATTAGGCTGTACACTGTCCCTTATTGTACAATCGGTTTTCAAAACATTCACAGCCAAATTTAAATGTTTTAATTAACTGTTATGTCCACAATTTTAAAATCCGTCAGATATAAAACAAAAAACGTTAAAAATGTGACAATTAATAAACTACAGTATGTACAAATATATTCATATCAAGCAAGTATGATACATTATCGCTAAACTAAGAAAATATACAACAATATAAAAATGAAACCATCAATGTTCTGTTATTTCTTTCATGTCTTGTACACATTTTAACATTAGGATGTAATAGAGTGAACTGTTAAAAACTAGGAGGTGCCCGTGCCTTCGCCACGATAATTCTTTTAAAAATTAAAAATTAAGAGTGTAATAATTATTAAAGCATTATATTTATTAACACTTGCACGCGAATCATTCATAAACTAAGCCATTAATAATTAATGAAACAGCTAAAATTCCTGCTTTAGAGTACATTCCACGACATGAAAGCGCCCCCTGGGAAAACTATATCAGAATCGATTATGCCGTTCCAAAGAACCTGTGAACTTATAATACGTATTGTTTCTCAGCTGTTTATTGACATGAATATGATGTGAATTTTATTTTATCAATTCAGTGTAATTTTCAGAAATTATATAATGTTTCAAGGGAAGGAATGGTTTGTTTGGATTATTATTATCAGCGATATTTCAAGAGATAAAACCATCAATATTTTACAGCTGTTGCCCCCGGCTACGCCCGCCATTATTCATTGACTCCAGGATTTTTAAGAAAATTACACTGTAAGTAAAAATAAATTTAGAATATTTGTTCATTGTGTTCATTTCACTTAGGCCTTATATAATAAAGAAACGGTTTTCCTTCCTAATTTTGTAGTCGTCATGAAAGTTTAGACTGCGAGAGACGAACATCGCCGAGTATACCCGATGTCTCACGAAGCGGGCGAGCAAGCACGCTATTTAGGGCCGTTTAATTGTATAAGAGTAGATATTATTTTGCATAAACTTCCAAGCAGTACACATCACAATGCGCAATAATGTTATATTGAGCGAAGCTAGTGAGGCATTCACTACTCACCTCTTTTGATAACTGGCCAAGTGTTTAAACGAAGATATTCATTTTTTATATTGATATTTATTCATTATTCATATTACAGCCAACAGGAAATGAAATGGCAATAGAGCTATAGCTAGACTCATCGTACTGGCTCCGCTTCTTTATGTGACGCTAGCGACATGTAGGCCTATTCGAAAACAAGCTATTAAATTATGAAATAGACAGATAGGATCGCTATGGGATCAATTGTACATGTATCTTCCACAAAAGTATACAGAATTATTTCTGATAACTATAGTGCAAAACGTTCATGTTAATGATGACAATTGACCTCAGTTGCATAAAAAACAACACTCTCGTGACTTTATCAAGCCTAGGTATGGGTCTCGTAATTTTCTACACAATCGGGCATAATGTAAGTAACGTACATAGGGTCGAGAACATTCATTGGTCTCTCGTTGACTCATCCGTGTTCTCCTCGAGATTTAAATGTTGTGGAATAAAATATTTTAAATCTGTGATTCAGGCTATTTCCAATTAGGGTTTGAGAAGTCAGTGCAAATAGCCAATGTGCAAAGTCGAAACAAATTCTTTAGAACCATTAAGAGAAAAGTGGTTGAAAGAAAAGTCGTGTTTATCATAAACAGGGTTAGGCTAATATACGTTCCGTTTTGACCGAGACAGTCCCTATTGGAAGGCTCTGATCCTGGGTCCGCCGATTTACAATGTGTCCCGGTAGTGTTGGTGTATAATTAGTCTAGTCTAATCTATGCAATATGATTTTATAGTAAACCACCATTTAGCTTATAGTACTGTACGCTGGAATGTTTGCAGAGAGCAATCTTTCTAATTTGCTGGAATTCGGGTTCAATCTACCAAGGACTTCTGCATCTATAGAGAGGATGTTTTCAATTATGACAAATGAGTCATCTGATCAGAGAAATCGTTTTGCCATAAATTATTCAAATGTCTTCTGTTTTTCAAGATCACCATATATATTATCATGCCCTGAATTTGTTGAAAGCATCAAAACTGACACAAAATTTCTAAAGGAGATTGTTTTTAGTGAAAAATATGAATAGTACAAATATGTGAAGTTGCGTAAGTTGTAATTAGGTAAGTTAGATTAGACTCCATTTCAGCTAGTGTGAACTGAATTTCAGAAATTGTTGGTTTTTAAAGTGAAAAGTTATTATTACTAATATTTGTAGAAAAGACCCCGTCGAAGTGTCCCGGTTTGGGAAATCAGAAATATGATAAGTTTAACCCTAATCATGAATATAAAAATTGTTTTGATATCATGTTCCTTCTTTTTCGAGCTGTAGTATTTGCTGACAGACCAGACACATATTTTTCTGAAGATATATTTTCGTATTGGTGGGTCATCAAAAATATATTTGTGATGAAAATTCAACATTGGATATTGGAGTTTACTAAAATACTTCCTTTATCTATTCTATCTCTGGTGGACTACAAGTAGAGGAAATAAAATTATGATAAAATTCACTGCGTCGGTAGTTCATGGTAATATTTATTGCTTATTGAATTTAATAATAAACTATATGATTAATTATCGAAAGGTGTTGTGCACTTCGAGTTTACTAGTTTCTGTTCAATTGCAGTTCCGGCAGAATCTGCAGCAGGATGATTTGTATATTATGAGTTGTGCGCTATTGTGTCCATTCTTTCCAGATCATTGGTCATAAATGTATAGAACTCCAGGAAGAATACTCCTTGTAAGTATAATTGAAATTGTCTGCAAGGAGTCAGTTAGGTTGAATTAATTCCAGTTCCATATATCAGCGTTTTAGAATAGTGTTGTTTATGATTCAAGTGATAAAACCGACATTTTATTTGGAAATAAGTATGTTTGCTAAGCGAACCCGTAAGGGCGAGTGTAGCAATCCTATGAGCAATATAACTGTTATTTATAGAATAAAGAGATCCAAGGCAATATTGCACTGACGTTAGCATTCCATCAACTCAACTTAAGAAAACGGATGTGCACAAAATTAGGAATTATTAAAACCTGGCTTTAGAGATTATTAAAAATTGGTAAGTACAAACTGTCAAACATGTTCCCATTGTTAGAAGTGGAAAGTGTGGTTTTAATATCCTTCAAAATTTAAATTGCCCAAGTTGACCCTTATAGAGCTGAATTTGTATCGGTATGTAAGCAATCATCCAGTAAAACCACCAGTGCGCTCTAAGTTTGAAATAAATTACAGAAAAAAAATAGAATAACTCTCTCCCATAAATAAAAAAACGTAATACGTTGACTATTCAACTCATACGCTGCGTGTTTGATATTGACCAATAACGTTTAGCAATTCCTCGGATATAGACCAATCACGGCCATTTATCTTACAATATTCTTGTAGGAATCGCGAGGATGGCGTTTTATCGGGTAAAATGGTCTGGTCGTTACTGGAGACGCAAGTATCAGTGTGCAGTGATTAATAGTCAGATGGTGCCACTAAGCGGCACGAAAACAGATTATTTTATACAACATAATTTGTTTGGAAATTGAAATAATAGAAATGTACATTGATTAAGAACACAATTTCGATTCGGTGCAAGCCAGTTCGTGTGCTTTTATTCTGTTCTGATTTTAGCTTAATTGAATGAAGTTAACTATGTCTTGTATGCACTGGTGGTAGCACTGATTACACCAAAGCAGCTCGAATCGATTCATGGATGGTTGATTCATAGTATGCCGTGATCTCGCAGCTGTTAGTTTTGTTTTTGTAGAACAAAGCACGAAAGTTATTATTATATGTATAATCTGTTGGATTTTTATTCATGGAATAGTCTTAATAAATCCAACTCGAGTTGACAAGTTGCATCAGATAAATTCGTCAACTCTCGTGGGATTACCTATGATAAAAATCCTCGCCTTTTGCATAAAACAATACTCTATTAGTTTTAAATCTGTGCTAACAATTGTTCGATGTGACGCATTTATACGTCCATAGCAGTGAAAAGGTTAATACACAACGAACAACCGAACAACATTACTCGAACTACTGGATAAGATGAAATTCTTCTGAATCATATTAATACCGACACAAGTCGTGGTAAACTCCTAACGATGATGATGATGATGATAATAACAGTAATAATAATAATAATAATAATAATAATAATAATAATAATAATAATACTAATTTTATTAAGATAATGAGGTATATAAATTTACAATAATATATGTCCTAAATAAAAATTATATAATAATTAATTATTAATCTGACTTGCAGTTAACGTACATTAGCGAGATAGACGTTGTATAGAGAATAAAATTGTTCAATAATTCTGTACGTTTAGATCTGAAAGTAGAAGTGCCTTGAATGAAAATAGCAGTACTACCGGAATAGATGAAGGTTTCTGGTTTCGTTCGTGTATATTAAATCTCTTGCGTATTCCAACAGAATTCTTCACGGCGCAGCGGGAGACCAGCTCAGATATGCGAGGGATAAAATGTGTAAGTTGTTAGGAATCATTAGATGACAGTGGGTGAGGGGTTTGGCATATGGCTGAACATTAATGTTTGTGATTCCATCTGCTTATAGCTTGTGTAGTTGTAGTAGTTATTTATTAAAAAATACAATACTAAACATAAACTAAACTCCGTGGCGCTACATCCCTGAAGGGACAAGGCCTACCACCCGACCGCTGCGTCATCTACCATAGGAAGATGGCAGCATGCCGTGCAAATTATTTCTATGGGAATACTTGAGACCTTGTTTGTGGTTATTCAGAAACTTGACTCTTCAGTGCCTGATTAACTGAATTCAGTTTCTTCTAAAATCTGTTTCACTTTTATAAACCGTAGTTTTGATTTGTAGTTGATTACTTTTAAACAGAAACTGCACTGAAATGTTGACTAAAATGAACCTATTGCTAAGTTATATGTACTACCTTTACGTGTCAAATAGCCTAAATAGATGTTTCAGATGCTATCTGCATAGGACATTTGTAGTTAAATTGAATTATTGCCGATGTGATTACTTTTAATCACAAATAATTAGCTTTCGATAGATCTTAGTAATAGAATTATATTATAGAATTTCTAATGTTCTACGTAGAACCGTACGGTCCTGTTTGTGTCTTTTAAAAGGTAAGTATAAAATATTTTAAGGTCTAGTTCTAACAAATATCAGGAATTTCGCAGAATAACCCAAGTGCATTCTGAACAAGCTAAAAGTAGGCCTAATAGTGTTCATTTTTGTGAAAATTGTGGATTTTCTCCGACCGCCAGCGTGGTCTCGTGGTTAGCGTCGTTGGCTAAAGATACGCAGGCCCTGGTTCGATCCCCGGTCCTCCTCTGAATTTTCTGAGATATGACCGGTTCGGAACGGTGTGCACTCAGCCTCGTGAAACTAATTGAGGAGCTACTTGATTGAGAAGTGTGGCGCCGGTCACGGAAACCGTCATTAACGACCGTGGGTGTCGGCATGCTGATCACATACCCCCAATCCTCCCATCTGCCTTCGGTAGATGACGCAGTGGTCGGTGTAGGTCTAGGGTTATATAGCCATGGAGTACCTAAATTTATCCGTGCTATACTTCATAAGTATTATCCTTACTGTTGTAATCTTTTTTCACGTCAGCAGAGAAAAGAACAAGGAATAAATTGTCCCTTTGGTGTTTTTCATTAAAGTTGGCAGTTTCTGTGGAATTACGAGTATATACGAAGATTATTATGTGAACTACATATCCCATTAAGTTTGGCAACGTCAAGGCAAGTGTCTTCCGTCACGTAGTTTGTTTGTTATGTACGAGTTACAGTAAAAACGTTGCCTTCGCATTGGCGTTCTATTAGAACGCTGTTGAAATTGTGCAAAATTTAATAATCTATTTATCTCTATAACCATGGAATGATTCGCAACACGGAAGATAGGTTGTATGCTTATTTTAATGTTTTCTACAACAGCCTTTAATATTCACAGTTATATTAGTTCCACTTATATATGTTCCTTCTTTTCTACTGCTTTACTTCAAACATTATTAGGTTTACGAGTAGGCTACTCATTTTTGTATACATGATAATTCTATTGTCTGTAGAACTGTCATATTTGTATGCACTTTAATGGCCAAATTAATCAAGGCGAACTGTGCTTTTACATTAAAGCACATCTTAATATCATAAGCTTGTTTACTTGGAAACATTTAATCATAGGCTTTGTCATATAATTTACAATTTTAATGAAGCGAACTTTTTTCTGGTAGCACTGTATCTTTCCCAGAATTATTAGTGTACACCTACATCATTAATACGTGAGCATTTAACCTGTAAGGCCGTATCTCCCTGACAATTCTAACAAGCAATGGAAAGAGAAATATGAAATATGGCTTACTTAGTATTTAATTGCATTGTTATCCATGTATGTACAAATTCACGTAATTACGCACGTTGCTTTCCATAATATCACATGCTACATCAAAACTAGATAGGCTGCCCTAACAAGTTGTTGAGATTGATACCAACTTGCACAATAAATGTTTTAATGTAATTGGAGTGTTCTTTTGCATATAAAATATTTCTTCTATATCTAATTTTTTGAATTTCATCTGGCCAATTATCAAGAAATAAAATACAGAAATAAAAGAAATTAAAGAACAGTTCTCCTTTGAACTTGGAAACAATTCAGCATCTTTGTATTAGCACTTCACGCCAAATGTATTTTGTTCCCAGCATACTTATAAACATCTGACAAAAATAACTAATAATTATTACTCTCTACAAAAATGGAATCTATGAAATATTCCTTTTCCTGCAACCCAGGCGTTGACATGTTTCACAGCATTAGAGTGATATTGTTGTATGTATTATCTGTCTCAATTTCTTTTTTATATTGCAATTGATAATTAATAAAACATACATTTTATTAATTAAAAATCAAAATAACACGAATAATAGTTGTGACTGTATAACTCATACGTCTTTCTTTCGATTTGGACCAATAACATATAAGAATGAGTCTGAAATCAGCCATCACAGACCTAATTCACTAAGTCCTAATCGAAATTTGCTTTATTAACTTCTACGAAAGTGATATTCTAAGGCTATTCTAATCAGGTCGAAGAATCTCTAGTCAGTGGCTTTGCGTACGTCACCATTGTCGCTGTACTTTAAAATTTATTCTCGAAATTAAGTGAATTATGCTTACATCCGTTCATGAATCAGCATTACAATATTTTACGGGAAATGTATTCCATAGTTCATACTTAAACAAGTCTGGTTCACTTGGTGTTCAGTAAACCTTATCAAGACATAACCTCAAAAACATGAATGAAATACATCTGTTCTCACAAGCATAATATCTTTCAAGAAATAGCACTTACCAGTATGCATTGCTAGAAACTATAAAAATAATATAACTATGTTTTTCACAAAATATCTTCAATATTTCAGCAAACGATATTTGAAAAAGATATGGAGGTTTATTAACTATTGGAGTTCCACCTGGTCTACGATCGTTATATATCATGAAATGCCTTTTAAAAATACTGTCTCATTCTAAAATTTTATTCAAATAATTCAATTTCGATATATGTTTATTAATTATACATTACATATTATTCGCTAAATAGTCAATATAAATGCAACTCGTGACTTGGACTAAGTCGCTCGTGAATTTATCGGCGATTTCCAAGTCACTCGTGGCATTGGCATCATTACCTATTACCTCCACACTTTTACTTCACATACCACTACAAACTGTACTTCGCTTTAATAAGAACAATTTCGCTTTCCTTGTAAATATAATTCGCAAACACTTTAAATCGTGAGTTTATTAGGTTAGTTAACCGATGTTCTTAGACCAGTGCTTACAGAAGTGGCCAGCGAAGAAAGAGACTGGCCCGAGGTGGTCGGTTTACCAGAAGCCTCCGTCATTCCCGAAGACAAGTGAAGTCAGTTTGAGGCGTGGGCTCCACCAGTGCGGATGTGCTACAAGAGTAAAGCGCGGGTATTGAGCTTCCAATCACGTGTGTTTAATTGTTTGTGAATCTACTTCGAATTCAGTGTATATATGTGAAAGTGTTCTATCAAGATTTTAAGTGATCAGTGATGCAAGAAAATGAATAATAAATAAGTATCCTCCTTCCCTCCATCTTTTCGTACTTGTCGGAAGTCAATTTTTCAAACCTGTATACAGGATATCTCGTTCGCTCATCCAGTTTTCTTTTTTTAAAAGCTGATGTTAATTTCACATTTTAATTCACCTAGCAGCGAACATTGATAACACCTATAAATATGAAGAACTTAAGGGCTGTGTTTTAAGAAATTGAATTTCAACGGTATTCATATATTTATTTTGAAGGATGGTTATATTATTTATAATATTTCAATAACAAGTTCGGAAATATAATGCGATGCATAACAACAAATTAGAAAGTGCAAAGAGTGATGTTATCGATTATATTAATCACTGTGCATGCTGTGAATGTTTAATACAAAAAGATGTGCAAGTGTCCCACCGAAAAATATATTCATTAACAACCACTACGTATTCTGATGACGTCCCTAATTACTCATCAATTGAAGAAAATTTGTAATAGAGTATTTTTTTGTGAAAAAATATATATTGCTCAAAATGTCGTCGAAAGCGAATGTAGTGAGTACAAACAATATTTTAATGTGTCGACATTGGTGGAAAGTATGTTGGATATACGGCGATCAAGAGAAATATTACAGGCAGCTGTACGGACGTCGAACCACGGCGGTGACTCAGGATACCATGACGACTTCCACAGTAACGGCGACAACTACGACAATGCTAACCCTCCAAACTCAAGAGCAAAGGATTAACTTAGACGAGTAAGTATTATAATTATATTTTGATCGCACCACTATTTAATCATCTTTGTAATGATCGTCACCAATAAAATATAGTCTGATGATTCTGTGTAATGTACAGAAAAGTTGGACTGTCTTTGTCGGCTATACATACTTCAACTTAATAAGTTTTTACATTTTAAATTACAATGAATTCTACGCGGAAACCTAGTCTGATACCATGATATGAAGAAATATTTGATTTTGCTTGTAACAACAACCAAGATACTGTAGTTGCAAAATTTTCTATATGAAGATTTTCTTTGCTTTCTTTTCGAATTTCAATAATATTAGAAAAGGATCTTAAACCAAATTTAAGATGTAGGCTAAAGCTGTAAAACTGAACTAAAGATAATGTTTAAGGTGACCGAAATTTTCATAAACCTAGGCCTAAGTTAATTTATTTAATAATGTATTTAATAGACAAAGTAAAATTTAACACCGCCTTTAGTAGCCTAATTTATGTAATATTTTAAATTCAAAATGTAACTGTAAAATATACCACATACGAAACTTTGATTTGACTGTACATTGGCTATTTACACAGGAAATATCCTTAAAATCTTAAGATCAGTGGTTAAATTTAGAGGGAAGTTTTACTTACATTCTTGTATCCACTTTTCTTTGACTTAAAAATATTGCGAACGATAAAATATAAATGAATCCATAATCGCAAAAATACGCATGACCTTTCTGAAATGACAGATTCAAATAATATTAAATGACAAATACATTAGAAATGATGGAAAGGAAGGAATAATTTATGCGTGGACGATCCATTGTAAAAAAGTCACAATATTGAGGATCCCTCATATCGTGACACTGTTTTAATGTGCTACAAAAGAGGACTGCGTTTAACTGGGACATTATCTTTATTTATCCTACATGGTTTCAACCCAAGGTAGAGAGTTGTGCAGGTAGATGCATTCACACTCCTTTGGATTTCTGTGAATCTTTGTTATGTGCTCATGTTCCATCCGTGCGTTGAAATCTTCACAAAGAATAAAGTGCTACAAGCTTTATTTTCATCTTATGAGTTAAACCCGCGAACAAAGAAACAAGACTGTTGTGTACTACTAAGGAATTTAAAATTTAAAAAAAAACTGTGCCACATAACGAATTTGTAATATTTGAGTGAGAAAAACATAGACCAATTGGTTTCCCTTAAATTATGTTCGTACAGGTACCTATAAACTTTATATTATTTTATTATATCGTATGTTATACTATATCGTATATTATATTATAAATTATATCGTATATTATATTATATTGTATTATTAATGTATCCAATTTAATTATTTTATTTATCATATAATAATGCAAGTACTGTACAAAACGCACTTGATCCCGAGATTTTTCTCATGTAAACAGGGGTTGTATTTAGTTCGATGTTATTCAGCTATTATAGAATATAATCCTCATTTAAACGTAGCAGGCCTAAATGGTTTTGATGTAGAATAGGGTGACCAGTCGTCGCGTTTTTCACGGGATTGTCCCTTTTTTTATTGACTAGTCCCGTTGTCCCGACAGAAGTTAAAACAGGACGAAAAAGTCAATTAATTTCTTAATTTCCCGTTTTCATGAATTTTTTCTGTGTGGTCAGATGAGAAGAGGTTTACTGTTGAAACTTTTTAGGTATGGTTATGGTCAAAACACATTCCCGTGAATGTATGTTGCATAAGTTTCTATAAATTTCTGTTAGAACACCCAAACTTTTGCAGGGATTTCAGATCTCACAGAAATATCAAAGAAATGCGTTACCAAGATAAAATATGTTTAGGCTGCAAAACATTTAGCTTTAATAATGTCAGAATAGAACTTCGATTACGTGCTTTTTAAACTTCAGGATTTCCAGACATTGTACATTACATGGTTATAGGTACTAGTTGGATCTCCTTAAAATTGAGACTTAAAAAACGGTAGTAGCACTTTGTTTTTGAAATCTGCTTTACATTAGGGAAGTCCCAATTCTAGATAGAGAGAGGTGTAAGAGGAAAATTACAGGAAAGATACATGATACAATTTCCGGTCCTGGCATTGTTTTTATAACAGCTCACCTGTAGGAAATGTTCTATCAAGTAGTGAACAAGACGAGGACGTTTCTGAAACATAATTAAAAATTACACATAGGAATTCGTTGCTGTAATGTGTGCAGCACTTGTGTTTGAGCTGCTTTCCTAACTTTTAAATTAGGATTTGTTGGATTGAAGTTGGGTTACGAGTCAAACTATAACTCTCCAGAGAAGTCTCTCTTTTCAGGACATGTTTCGATTAACTTATTGGCTTCAAATTACAAAAAATAGTGTGTTATTGACATCAATTATACCGGGAGGCTATAGCGGGAAAATACAATTTCGTAGAGAATTCTCCCAATCTTTAAAAAGTTTCTAAATTACATATTTTCTAAAAATATTATCTCTGTGCAATTAACTTGCTTCTGCTGGAATTTCTTAAACAAGCATATGAATTAGGAACTTAATGTTATTGTTAGGAACTCGTATCCCAGCGAACAAATTCGTTTTAATGAGGTGCTTACTGCATATTTGGTACCCTGCTTACAAGTTCTATTTAGTTTTTAAGCAATAAATTTTAAACGAGAAAGAAATACCGACCATCTCAATTTCCTGCGAGACCTTCAGTTGTATGATATTACACAGGCCATCCCTAACATTCATTAATTGGAAATGTAATTAGTTAGAGGAAAATTAAACGTTGTTGGTTTAGTTGACACCAAAAATGTACTTTCGCTATCTCATGCCGAGAAAGGAAATTAACATTGTCTTCATCTTGACAAATATACTAGGCTACATTATAGATGAAGAACAAACCTGATTTTTTTTTATGATGCAATGGACTAGTTCCTAGAAGTTAGGCTAAACTCCATGCTGCGGATTTTGATATTGACGATATGATTTAATTCGATAATGACATTATTATTTCTAAGTCGTATATGTTCTGAGGGTATACGGCGGATAACATTATTCTAAAAATAAACATAACCCTCAACGGATATGAAATTATTCAATAATAGTGTCTAATAGGCCTACCTTATGCCTTGAATATAAGATGTTTGTTCTCTTGAATCTAAATTATGTTGGCCTAATGTATTCCTTAATTTGAAATAAAAATGCACGATGTTCTTACGTAAGATCAACTTCATCTCAGCCGTGATTGCCGGTGTCCGATCTTAGAATGGCTACAGATGAGAACAAATGGAGTGGATGCAATGACAGCCCATGCTGACCTCTTGACTCGAGGCCCTTATTTAGAAAGTGTATGCAAACACTTTATGTTCACCGCAGAATTCACACTTCAGCTCCGGCTGAATGTTACAACTTTATGACCGCGACAGAGGTCGAAGTGAAGGCGTTTGAAATCTGTGCCGTTAAATGTTAACTTATGTTGTAAGCAATTCACGGAAATGCTGTTAGGAAAGGGACTTGTAAAACCACAGCTATCAGTACTTATTAAAAAAACGCAGTACGAGGCTTTGTTTTATGATTATTAATATTCTAAAAATTTAAATTATTATTATTATTATTAATATTTAATAACGATTTACATCGAGAGAAATGCAGAAAGTCTTTTCGATGCCTGCAGAAATGTTGGATTGGAAATTAATACAGAAAAAATTAAGTATTTGGCCATGGAACGTCAAAATAATGCTCTACAAAATATTAGAATAGCCGATAAATCGTTCGAGCAAGTGGAAAAATTCAAATAACTGGGAGCAATAATTACAGATACGAATAATATTAAGGCAGAAGTTAAGTGTAGACTCAAATCAGGAAATGCTTGTTTTTATGCAGTTCAGAAACTCTTTATCTTCTGTCCAGAAATATAAAAATAAAGATTTATCCTGCCGGTTGTATTATACGGATGTGAGACATGGTCACTTACTGATCAGGAAGGACATGATACGAGAGTGTTCGAAAACAGAGTGCTTAGGAAAATATTTGGGCCTAAGAGAGATGCATATGGGGACTGGAGAAAACTGCATAACGACGAGCTTCATGACCTGTACTCTTCACCGGATATAGTAAGGGTAATTAAATCACGGAGGATGAAATGGGCTGGACATGTTGCGCGCATGAGGGAGGAAAGACAAATCTCAAAAGTATTGACTGGGAGACCCGAAGGGAAAAGTCCACGTGGAAGACCTAGACGTAGGTGGGAGGACAATATTAGGATAGATTTATGGGAAGTAGGATTTGTGAGGGATGATTGGATAGAGTTAGCACAGAATAGGGTTGAATGGCGGGCTCAGGTAAGCGCGACAATGAACCTTCGGATAATATTCCTTTAGCTTACTGAGGAATTTTCTGTTGTCATTGAGTAAGTAAGTAATAACGATTTACATTTTTGAAATTGATAAATGCATTATATTCATGCAAAAGGGTAAATAAAGCCGTGTGTATCAAACCAGACACAAGTGTTTTTCTTATTTTTCTTCTTGTTCTTTTCTTGTTGTTGCTCTTCTTCTTTTTCTTCATCTTCTTTATCATTTGTATGTAACTTACATCTACTCTATAACAGATCCACAAAACTACAGAGAACTCGTACTTAACTATAGAGATCTAGCCTTTATTATAACTATTGAGTCCCTCTCTCTACTTCGGAATACATTAATCAGATACCAATCTCTACTTGAAATCTATATGAAATCTACTTTCAATTCGTGTTCATTTTTAATTACATACGTTATTTTATCGTATAAAAAACAAAACTCCATTGTACTACATCCCTTTGAGGGTCTAGGCCTACCATCCGACCGATGCGTCACCATAGTCATATGGCAGGATTTGGAGGCATGTGGTCAGTATACCGTATGCTATCGTATAGGCTAGGTAATATTCGAATGGATTGCAGTGGAGAATAAATTGTGGTTCAGAAATATATATTATATTTTTCGGTCTGATTAGAATAAATGAAAGCCTATAATATTCCTTTGTTACCTTGAATTCCACAAAAGAGATCTAGGAATCCCTGTTTCTTTTGTTGCCCACGTTTATAGGCCCTACTTAGCACATTTCGATGAATTTAATGTTTCCAAATCTGATCGTATGTTTAAAGAGGATTCAATTGCACTCAATCTGGATTACTCTAAAGTCATCGGAGTTCTTTCTGAGATATTTTAGTGTCACAGTGGGGCGTCTTTGAGAAGCTTGTTTTGAGCAGGCAAAGCTTTTCCATTTTTTACTTTCTTTCATTTGCTATCATTTGAATTAGAAGTGGAATACAAGGGGCGTATTTTCTCAAATTCTATATGTATTTGAATTACACCAGTGCAGCAGTCCATTAGATCTGATTAGGCCCAAATAATACAAAATTGGGTTTTTCGTAGGTGTCTCAACATTGCAGTGAGATATGTCAATGGTTGTTATCTTCTTTTTAATACTTATAGCCTTACGTTCTAGTTCAGTTCATACTTGCAACGGAAAATGATTGAACATTTTTTTTTCCAACATTTCTGAATCACTCTATGCTCTGGGCAAATTATGATTAAACTAAACCTCGGGCCATTTAGCCGCAAGACCGGTAATTGTACAAAATTGTTTACAAAGTTGTCAGGTAGGCTATGCTTTAGGCAGTGTTCCTTGTTACATTTGATTATACGGTACAATACTTTTGACCTACTCTCTAAGCCAAGTACCTATGACTGTTTCAAATGGGAGAGCCCTGTCTTATCACGCCTGGAAGCGACAAGGGAAACAGACTTCAAAACACTTAACAGTGCAGAAGATACAATAAAATCATTAAGCACTTGAGAAGCGATAAAATCCTTGCATTATCATGTCTCCTTAACATTTATCTAATACCCGTTAAAAAATCAGATGAAATTAGTAGACAAATTTGATTCACACGAACTAAATAATGAAGTATCACTTCTTAAGTTGCCACATAGTAAACTTGCAATTCATGTTGCGGTAGGATTCTCCATGGCATTATAAGGTGTGAAAATTTTTGGATTAAAACAACCCAGTTGAAACTTTGAAGTTTTGGCAAACCAATTTAGAGTCGTCACGCTATCAACGTCCCTAGCGGTGCTGTCTTTGAAGTGTTGTTTGTTTAACGCAAGAAGGAGCCGCGTGTTGAAGTGTTGTCATGTCTCAGTCTGAAACGAGAATCGAAGAAACGCCAAACACTATTGTCATTAGATTGATTTGGCAACAGAGCATTTCACCTGCTTGGATTTGAGAGTTTCAACTACTGTTTAGCCTCAATAAACAATAATATAATCCGGCAGACCGCAAAAGGAATGCCGACGTTTAACTCACCAAGTGGGGACGATGAAAACAAGAGCACTATACAAGGAAGTATAGTAAGTAATATTGCTCCTATTAGTGTGATTTCAAAAGTTGTTTCATTTAATTTTTGTCTTCAAAATCTTTTAAAACTCGTTGCTATTTTAAATGAATTTTCACTAGCAAATAGATGCACTTTAGGATAATGTTTTACTCCCCACTCATATAACTGCCTTTATGATTATACACTTTGAGATACTTGTTCTGGCAATGCTGAAGAGCCGAATGCTGCTTTTGATGCCACTCTACACGATATGTTTGTGTGTAAGTGTTGAGTGAAAGGCAAACGGGAGTACCCGAAAAAACTGCCTCTGCTCACTTTTCGTCTTTTGTATACCGGGCATTCATCCCAGATTGACGGGTGATCGAACCCGGATCGTCGCTGTGGGAAGTGAGGTGTCTGTAGAACTTAATATCAGCTGAATAATCTAGGTTCCATTTTTCAACCAGCATGAGAAATATATGCCATATAATTGTTAAACATAACGATTAATGTTATAAGGTTGAAAGAAAGTAATAAAAAGCAACTTATGTTTATGTTCTGCTTTTAAAAATGAAATGTATAGAGCGTTCAAAATTAAGTGGCGCTTTAACTCTGACATTGTAGAAATAATTTAAAGCTTGCTCTGACTCTGTAGGAAGCATTAGCAACCGAAATGAGTTACTTATTTTGTTAGTTGGTTGTGTCAATTAGCATATGATAAATAAGGAGCTGGGTTGTTACTTTGCAACATTTGATATATGGGCCTGTCGGAGGACTTCAAATAGTGTTTTAATTAGTACCATGTCTTTAACATAAATCCATAAGAGAGAAAGATATTTTGTTCCACTAAAAAAGAAAAAAAAAAAACTTATACAGATTTTTCAAGTTTGTGAAGAGCTTTAGTTGCGGAATCCTGAGTTTGGGGGAGGGGGGTCAATGTACAATTTGGCTCATCCTCTCTACCATTTCATCCAAGATTATTGTATGAAGGCCACAGGGGGAAAGCGAGAAATTATACAAAATTATGAAAACAAAGAGTGCCTTGACATCTGGTGTTATTTTTCGATGTCTTTCAGTTGGGAGTGATAGAATTGAGAAAAACATGGACTGTTCCAGTCAAATAAAAGGTTAAAGTTTTGATAGCCAGGAAGAAACCGAGATTATCCCTGTGCCTCAGGGATAAATATCTTATTTTATACCCGAAATAATATCTAGAGCAAAAACTGGATTTTTCTTCATTTTCCTTACAACAATTTCTTATTATTGCTAAATATCCAAGAATAGAGAACCTGGCTTTACTGCCATATCCTGGAACCACGGCCATAATTTTACCTTTTGATTTTATATTAATGTAAGCATTCATCTACTGATGTCAGCGGGTTTGTAAATTTGAAATTAATGTAGAAAATTTTATTGGAGTAGATGACTTTTATGATTAATAATCCTAATGTGTAAATTAAATTCCTCATATTGTAACATAAAGTATTGCTCTATTATTTCTATATCTGTACTTGAATGCAATTTTTCAATGACGCATGTATATGTTAGTTGCATTGAAAAGGTTAAAATATGAAATATATTAGGGACACAATGTAGGCCTATCGGTAATATAATGTTTTTAAAAGTAGGGTACTTAACTCTATTATCTAAGAATTGTTTAATTAACTGAAACACCGTGGGAATCATAGAAGTTGTTTTGCTGAAGTTTGCAATACTTGTTTGCACTTGATTGAACTTCAATTAGCAGTTTAACCCTTTCAGAGTTGAATTTATGTTTTAATTATAAGCATTCGTTAACTAAAGACAGTAGTGGACTGGGTTTCAAGTTAGAAATCAATAATTAGGAATTTTTTCTTGGAACAGATAGTTTGCATGGTTGACAATTTTGATACGTGGGCAAATTTAGTCATATTTTAAATTAAAGCATTAATCGATTATGTTTATTTGTCGGCCTTTATGCAATTTTTGCATTTAAGCATATGTACGTCAAGCAGTGAAAAGGTTTTATTCTTTAAGATATGTTCAAACGACTGGATAGGATTAGGTCTGTTTACTAGCAATGATGTTACCATTTCTGTCCCCGGATGTCAGAAAAACAAAAGTAAAATAATGATAAAGGAGAGTCTTCTTTATTCAGAACAAAAATGTTTAGTACATTTACCCACATTTTCGCTCTTTTTAAATGATTTGGCTTCGTGCTGGCTTCGAGACCAAGCAAGTCTTCTGTGTCCTGAGTCAGGGGATTTACACTGCACAGAGAATCTCGGGTCTAAATTACTGCCTTAGAAAACACCTTCCATTGTTTCTCCTCCAACAATACTTTTTATTTCGCGGATTTCGTAGAGCCAACCCAGTCCAATGACACATCATCTTTGCTGATAAATGAAACCGAATAGGCCTAAAGTATAAATTGAAAAGCATAATCATTAATAATTAATAAAGCCCTAGTTCTTTGCTTTCCAATCAAATTAAGGGCTGATGTTGAAATTTTTTTCCTAGGGGGAACCCATAAATTTATACGCACTATACGCATTAGCTAGAAGAGCAGTATCATTAGAGCGCTCAGCGTTCCGTTATGCAATGCCACGTAAGCCTCCACACTGAATCTACGGCAACCGCGCAGCGAGGGAACTGTCGCAACAAGAACAGGAGATCATGACTCTAATAATGGTTCTTTATTTTTTAAAAAGTTTATCCAAAATACTGTACTATATGCCGATGGCATGTACTTTTTTCCCCTCCCTGCGTTTATGCCGGAGCAATGTAGGTCTAAACAGGGCCGTCGCGTGGGCGGGGCGAGCGGGGCGATCGCCCCGGGCGCCGCGACCAGGGGGGCGCCGTGGCAACGGCAAAAATCAAACAAAATTTGAAAAAATAAGTAGGATGTACATAGCGTATTTTTTAAAGTTAGGTATAACTGAATTTTGAATATTGCGTTGTATGTTTTTATTGAACAAATACATATTTTACACCAATAACTTTAGGCCTATATTTGCTAAGTTATCCCAAAAGAAATATTTGCTTATAAAGACATAATTACAATCAACTACGTCACAGGAGAGACTGAATTCTCCGGCCATCTTGTCCATTGAAAACGATGAAGCACAAAAAATAGACTTGATGGAAATTCTAACGACATTTGCTCGTGCAAAAGCCAGGCGAATGCCATTTAATGTTTAGTACTTTATCTTAATTTGATAAACGCGGTTCCCTTTTCTATATTCTATTCAGTGTATGTAACGAGGTTTCCCACACTATTAATTTATATTCCATTAATAACGCCTATAGTATTTTTTATGATTGTTAAGATTTCCTTACATTACTAAACTTGTATTAATTTGATTTTCAATACAATCTTATTAAAAAATTTAAATAATTTTATTTCTGGTATTTTTGTAAGGTAATCCGATTAGGTGTCTCTTTTGGGCACAAAAACACAGACAGCGACGCAACCTGACGCGCAACTTTGCTAACGAGCGACTGGACGCGATGCGGCTTGGAACTTGTCCAGTCCACGTCGCCCCAAGTTGCGTCGCTCATTGCGTGTTAACCCCAGTTTATACGTAGGCTATTTAATAGTGTCGCGTCACGTCGCTCGCTGTGTGTTTGAATTTGAATCCCTACAGATAGGTGGAATGTGGGGAGGGTGCACGAGGGATTGAATTGGGGGGGGGGGGGCGCCTGACGAAATCTTGCCCCGGGCGCCAACAAACCACGCGACGGCCCTGGGCCTAAAATAGATGTTTACTTTCCGGAGTCCGTTCCGGCCCAACTTCACCACTGACCATATTCCTATTATTCAGTTTAACTAATCATTTTTCTTAATTACCTTATCCCTCCCCAGGAACAAAAAAGAACTAAGTCAAACCCATTAAATTTCAAATGATAAGACATTTACTCTCGGTGTCGTGCACATTGGCATAGGTGCACATCGGCACAGTCGCATTTTCGTGCACATTGGCATAGTATTTTTATCTTGTAATATTATCGTGCTCATCGCCACACAACCCGTTGGGGCTAGGGGTGGACATAGAGACTCAAACCTACAGCCTCTTTCACCACGGCTCCAAGGCAGCACCCCTTAGCTACCGCGGCTAAGGAAACCGTCCGTTGATATCGTAGATAGGTTAAGCCAGGTTAGGTTAGGTTAATTCAAAGTCTCATTCAATCGCAGGCAATAACTTTATGAATGATTTCTAAACAATAAAATTATAATATTAATGTACACAGTATGTATCTATAATAATAAAAAGAAGTGATTGTCTTTCTGTCTATCTAGCAGTTACTGTGAACTCCATTGCATTCAATACGATGATGTAATTCCAACTTCGTCTCTATGTCCACCCCTACGAAGGGTGTGTGGCGATGAGCACGATGATATTGCAAGATAAAAATACTATGCCGATGTGCACGAAAATTCGACTGTGCCGATGTGCACGTGTGCCATGTGCAGGCAACCTTATTCTCAGTCGAAAGATTCTGACGGAATTTTTGTATCTCTATGGTGGTAAGTCGGCAAAGTATTACAAAAGGTGTAAATTAATTTTAATCTCAAATATCTTTGATCACAAATAATAAAAGGCTTGGTCCATAGAATATTATAGATAGAGAAATTTACGCACAGTAGGCTACACTTAGAGCGTACAAACATTATTATTATGCATAGAGGCATTACTGACCTATCTCAAAGAGAACTCCTGGGAAGTGTTTTGTCTCTAGATTAACCTATGCGAAACATGGTATAATCTCAAGTCTTTGTAAAAATGCCGGCTCACAGTGATACAACTACAAAGAAGATAATGTAAGAGATTAAGAAATGAAAACAATATCAATTGTCATATTAGGTGCTAGATTAGTATGTCACACAGCGACACAATGGTGTATGTGAATACATAGACTACGACAAAACAAAGAACAATTACATTTTAATTGGTTTGAAGACATAAAACCTTTCATTAAGTGAAATAATTGAAATGTGTCTGTGAAACATGCACCATACAACATGTCGAATAATGTAGTATTGTTATGTGTATTACCGGTAATCGGACACTTGAGGTTTTATGTATATATGTATATATATTTCGCTCTACTTTCTTCTCCTTGGCTAGGTCCTCGAAAGGCTTGGCCTGCTTGACGATTTTGGATTTAGAATGTACCGGTGTTTATGTAGATTTGTTTATAGTCCATCTGTAAATAGTATTGGACCTTTGAGTTCCTTTCCTTCCATCCTTTGACTCTCATGGAGCGGGAGTCTGCCACCACATCAAACTGCAACAATATTTCTTTCTTGGTCTGCCTATAGTTCGGCGTTCTTCCAAACTTCGTGACCGGTTGTCGTCAGCCAGCGCGCTACATGTCTCACCCATCCAATTTGGATTCCGTTCATTGATATTATTTATTATTTACCATTATCTTTCTGGAAAATGTAAATCAGCCTCATAATTAATCAATAGAACTATTTACTAAAATTACACGTTTTATGTAGCAGATTTCAAAATGGACAGATAGGGATGCTTAATCCATATTAAACTGTCTTATTTCTCATCAGTATCTGTCTTATTTCTCATTTTACATAATTCGTGGGCACAAAGAAATAAGAAATTGCTTGTGATAAGTTGGGAGATGAGGTGTTTGGACGAATTACTATAAGCTGTTCAGCTCACATTTGATATTGTGTATAATAGTCGAAAGTTTCAATATTCATTTCCATATACTATACTCAAAACTAAAATCAAGTTTTCATGTATGTTTTATGAGGCTTACTCATAAATTTGAAAGGCGAACAGCCTTTAACAAATTTAACAGAATCACCTGACTGATGAAAGAGGACATGGTTCCTTTTATCGTAGTTCCAGTATGACCGTTAAGTTCATTACATGCTCTCGATGCTTCCTAGTATCGTCAATATTTTTTATCGTGCCTCCAAAATAAACTCAACCTTAACTAAGATTACTAAGTGTACCTGTTATAATTATATTCCTAACTGTAAGAGTTTAATTTGCTAGGTTTTATTTTGTATTTTTTACCCAAAAAGTCAACGCTTTTTAATCTTGCTGTATCGTGGGTTGTTCTTTGTTATTTACTTGTAGATTTATTCACAGTATTAGTCATGTAGAAATTAAATTTATGATATTAATTTCCCTTCAAATAAAAGAAGTGCACACATTATTTTTATTAAAACTTATGAGTTTCATATGTTAATTGCATTTAGATTGAAACCATATTTTAAGTTGTTAATCAATATTCATTGTAACATAAGCAAACAGGTCCAGCCCTGTTAAATTCCAATAACCATTTTGAATTAAAGATCTGTTATTGAAATTTCGAAGAAAAATTATAAATTATGTCGTCCTGTTCTGAGTTGGAAATTCACACACAAAAAAAAATGTAAAGTTGTAAAGTTTTGCAGAAGAAAATACTGAACTTAACATTGAGCTTTATTTTATGTTATGTTATTTTATTTGTACACTTTCCTAAGTGTCGAGAGATCCTAAAACCATATTACCGATTATTAAGTGCCAGTATGGTACTTTATGAGATTGTGTGGGGGACGAAAAAAATGTCTGTCCGTCTGTCTGTCTGTCCGTCCGTGCGTCTGTACGCACCATAACTCAAGTACGCTTTTTCGGATTTTCATGAAACTTGGTATAAACATTCATAATGTCAATGGGAAGAACCCTATTGATATTGAACCAAATCGGTTCACCGGTACCGGAGTAATGCCCAATTTAGTGCATATTTTAATAGATTATGGCGCCTTTCTCATAGAAAGGCGCCATCACTCAAATACGCTGTAACGGATTTTCATGAAACTTGGTATACCCATTTATGACGTCCATGAGAAGTGCCCTCTTGAATTTGAACCTAATCTGTTGACCGGTACCGGAGTAAAACCCAATTTTGTGTATATTTTAAAGACGCGGTAACTCAAATACGCTTTACCGGATTTTTATGAAACTTGGTATACACATTTACAATGTCCATGGGAAGACGTCTATTCATAATGGATAAAATCGGTTGATCTGTTTCGGAGTATTGCTCAATTTAGTGCCTATTTTATGGCAATATACGTATTCGAAAGAATTTATTAAAAAAATGAAAATCAGTTATCTTGACAACATAGCCTATTGTATTACTGTGATCTTATAAGGCCTTGGAAATTAAAATACAGGTAGCTATGACAGAAAACACTATTGTTTTACCTGCGCTTATCCAACTAGACCGTTAAAATGACCCAGGTGGCCGAGATGGTAGACCTTTCTTCTTCCGTAAGCCCTGCTTAATGAATAAATCTGGAGCTTAACTTGGAAATCAATTAAAAAAATACATATTGTGCATATCATAATTGCAATGATAACTGATTAAACAAAAACATACTGGCACTTTTTTACATCAGTTTACCTGATTTTATTATTATTATTATTATTATTATTATTATTATTAATGTTGAGCATTGAAATTAAAATTTCGGAAACCTACTGTGGATTTTCTAACTGTTCTACCCACCTGAAAATTTCAATAACGATTTTAAATTATTAATTAATTAATTGTGTATTGGTCATTAATTCTACAATACAATATCTATCAATATAGACATTGAGATGAATAATCTAAGTTGTTGTTAGACCTTTAAACGTACTACTTATTACCATATTTTAATAAGTTGTTATTTACTGTCGTTATTATTTACTGTCGTTATTATTGTTTATAGTTATTACATCGCTTTCACTGTATTTTAGAAGCCTGTTATTGTGAACAAAAGTAGACGAGGAAGTGTAAAACCTTATACTGAGCTATTTTAATGCATACACGGTTTAATTCAGACATAAATGCGTTGATCACTTCCACTTAAATATACCTCCTTGTGACATGTAAAGTCGGTATTTAGTGAGGAAATTGAGATGTAGTTAGTTCCGCTTTAAGATATATTTTGTTTTAGTAGTAATAAACTTTGTTGGCAATGCTTGAACACGACAACAAGTATTTTAAAAGCAAAAAGAGCAAATTGCAACCGTGTCGCTCTCCTCTGTTTTTATAGCATTTCCCATAAAACTTGAAATGAGTGTGAAACAAGAAAATCTCGACATATCCAGTCATTGACATCGCAATACACATAATTTAAATTCTCACCTCTCTGATTACATGTTTGTAACACGCATGCGTAGTACGGGAACCGAACATTAGCGTCTTTGCCGCTAAGTTAATTGCATATGGAGACTGCCTCTCTTCAGGTGCAGGTTTTAAGAAGGTGGGAGCAAGTTCCACGGCCTCTTGTACTCTTTATCTCAGTATGTATTGGAACTAACTCGTAATTACTATTTCTCCTACGCATATATATTTTTCCAGTCTCTCGTTTTTAGACTTACAGTTAAACTTGAAGTATTAAACGTTCATTACTCTTTCATTATATTTAGCTACAATTTGCGATATCATCAGATTAGGAACATGAATAATTTTATCCCCTAGTCAAGAATAAAAGTCTGTCTCCCACAATAATTATTTCTATAACATGATTTAAATTTTTATGATTGATTGACAACTTATTAATGGGGGACATACAGGTTTGGTTACTAAGAAATAAGTGAAATTCATTATTTTCTTAGATCAACAAAGCATTGCTCTACGACTTCGTAATCTGAAATCCTGTTTATTGACTATTTCTGCTATTGCATACTTCGTATTTTCATATTTAATCAAACTATTACAGTTACGAGTAATTATCTTTACAAACTGGCAGTTATGTTGTGTCCTGAAATCCAGTTTTCGTGATAATTTCCACAAATATCAATATTTCTGAGTGATTCTTATTTCTATTTTTTTGTTAATATCACATCGTCACTCTGTGGCCTTCCTCAGGAGTGTGTGTGACAGAGTGATGGAGTGATGGCCGATATCTCGAACTTAATAATATTAACAAGACATTACTCGAGAAGCCATCTTAAATAATAAACGCCATGAAAGCTTGAAGTCTTAGGCTATACCTAATCAAGTTGTGTGACTTTTTTCGTATATATGCCGAACCCTACAAAATTCGATATAGATTGTATGTTGAATTAAAGTTGAAAACGGCAACATATCAGAATGGAAAGATAGATTCAGACTGAAAAATCCAGTGCCATAGCCAGGATTTGAAGCAGGATCTTCAGCTCTCCGTGCCACCGCTCTACAATTTTATCACGCCGGTACAACATTACATTCTCCAACTGACTCACTGAAACTGACAACTGAGAACGGCCATGTTTGCCAGGGTAGCTCAGTGATAGAGCGGCGGCACGGAGAGACGAAGATCCTAGTTCAAATCCCGGCTATGCCATTGAATTTTTCAGTCTAACTCTACCTTTCCACCTTAGCCTAAGTTACACACGAACCGTGTGAAAGAATTATAATTCCAACATATCAGAATGTTACTGCCATTATAAAGTAAAGCGTCGAGATGGAAATCTCGTGTCCTTATGGAGAGAATTAATATTGTATGGTAAGAAATTACAAATTTTATAACTCATCCTAATCGTGTTTGTATACGTGAAGTCATTCCAGTCTATGACTAGTCTGTATGGCTGACAGTGTACAGTATATGCAAAGTAAACAGATGCTTAGATTCTTATATTGCCCTCATAACTTGTAATCTGTATTTTTTGAAACGCTATCTTTAGTGTAAGCAGATGGAATCTTGAGGAATTCACATCTCCGCAGGTGGGCTATGTTACTCAAGTCTTCCCCTTCCCCTTTAGTGTAATGGCCTTAGTGATGGATGGTAGTGATTGCTGGAGTATTCCAGATGGCTGGTCCTAAACTCATATCAAGAACTATTTAAGTTTTACAACCAGCGAGATAATGAAGCCCATTGGAATTAATGCTAACTCTTTGTTGTTCATGGTGTGGCATTCCAACTGAAATTAACCTTTCGGAGCAAACTTAAAAACAAAGCATTAATTGGTATAAATTAGGTTGGCTTGTTAAAAAATATGCAGTTTATGATTAGATGTTTTTCGTTAAAACTGTGAAGAGGATGCAGAAGAATGCCTACTCCAACTAAGCAGCGGTTTACCCTATGCCAATACATAAAGCAAGTAGGCCTACAATAGATAGCAATATTTTTGTTTAGGGTAGAATAAGTCGTTTCAGTGTCTCAGCAATTTTTTAGTTACTAGGAAGTGAAGTTATTTTGTTAAACCTCCTAAGAAGTAACTTCAATGAGAATCTTAATGTCGACGAGTTCTTAAGTGCACTGGAAGAGAGCTATAAAACCTGTTCCATAGCCAAACAGTTGCCATAATAATAATGTAAACTATTCCAGCATTAGCTAACAAGAGGTTTGTGTTAACAAATAAAATCAGACAATAATCTTTCTTGAATAATTCCCCCTTCAAATTGTAGAGTTAGTGTACTTCACAGGGGTAATTGTGAATATCGAGAAGTTGCAACATGCCCGTACACCTCGCCATAAATTTGTTTCCGTTCAAGATGGCGAGACACGGTAGATTTATGGGGTGTTGTAAACCTGCTACGTTATGGGGCCGGACGGTCAGGTATTTTTACATAAGCTCCTCTCATGCTTTACAAGTTTAGATACTCTGACCTAGGGGTGGGAAACATTTCTTTTCAGAAGTACTAAATATTTGTGGATTTAAAAATTAACCTTTACTCTTTGCATATTAATTGCAGTTGTAAGGCCATATATTATTCCGCAGTAAAGATTATCTGTATGTAACGAGCAGGATTAGGATTTTTCGGTGCGCACCTTTTCTCGCAGACCAAATCAGAGCTCCTGTGAAAGAAACCGCAATGTGAACGTCGCCTCTAATTGAGAATAAAGGCATCAACAATAATTCGGAAACGTTCCTTGTACTTGAAGCTGTTGCATGTTATGAGTACTTTTACCAGTAGACGATTTATTGTTTCAAGGGTAGGCATACGGGAAGAAATCTGAAAGAAAGCCTGTTTTAAAAGAGACGTATAAGGATCCATTGATGTGAGAATTTACGGGTATAGACTATACTTTGAGCTTTATGGAACACAAAGCGCACACTATCTCCCGTAAATATAAAAATCGGCCCCATATAGCACCGGCCCTGGTCTTATAGGTCCAATAGTACGCGGGTCATTCAATAATTAAAGAGACAAATTCGTCTGGGGAAAAGACTGTTGGTAGTACATGTTTGACACATTTAGGATGTTAAGTTGGCATCACTGGGATGAGTTCTAATCAGCTGATGGATCAACATTGCTCTGTTTATAACTTCAAAATTAAGTTTAACGATGTCGGGTCTTCTTGAAAATTCCATATTGGTTGAACAACGTTCTGTGATTTGTTTTTTGATTGCTGAAGGTGAAAAACCAGTTAATATATACTCTATAATGACTAACGTGTATGGTGAAAGTTGTATGAACCGTGGAAATTTTTACAAGTGGGTAGAACAGTTCAAAAGTGGGGTTGAGAATCAGTGACTGACGAACATCGTTCTGGCCGGCCTGTTGAAGTTGCAACTTCCTCACTCTGATTTCCATTTATTTGGTCCACTGAAGGAGGCATTGCGTGGGAAGAAATTCCAGGATAACGAGGATGTCAAGAAATTTGTGGGAAATTGACTCCGACACCAAGAAAGAGTTCTTTGCAGCCGGTATAAAAAAGCTAGTAACCCGTTGGGACAGGTGCATAAATGTTGATGAGGATTATGTTGAAAAGTAGGAAAAGTCTTGTTTTGTAAAAATAAACTGTTTTTTCTCTCCAGGTCAGTTTGTCTCTTTGATTATTGAATGGCCCTCGCACATTATAATTCAGAGCCTCCAGAAGGAATAGCACAATTGAAAAATACCAATCTTTTGGGATTGAACCCGGCGAACTTTCGGTTTGTAGCTCTAGCGTATTACCTGGAGTAAAAGATTAAGATATTAAATTTACATAATTATATTGAATCAGCCTCTGTTACAGTACTTACAGTGCAAATTGATTACAGACACTGAATAAACTTTAGCCCTCAATACAATTTGAACTACTGTAGGCCTATTAGGTTTATAAACATTAAATCGTTAGCCTTCTTGCAGACTTTACTAATAGATTTATAATCACGCACTAAGCCCGTTTAATATCAAGTTAATTAACGTAATTATTGAAACATTTTGGAAATTATTTTTTCTTGTAATTAACTGTGCCTTCATCACAGAAGTTTGAATTTCTAGTCTAAACTGCAACCTCTCCTCGTGTTGAAATCTCCTTTCGGACAGAGTGGTCTCAGATTGAGATATTATACTCTTTTCTTCAGCATACTAAACAGACACCTGTTCTGCTCTTCAGGAATTTGTGTACAGAAATTGTAAGATATATGGCAGTGTATGAGGACAGGGCATCTGAACCAGAATCCATTCATTTTTTGTTTGAATTTTTTTCTTGATTACTTCATTCTTCTTGTCACTCAACTTGGGCCTCGTAATGAAACTGTCTTACTGCTTGTCACTTTTTGCCTCCTTGTAGTGAACTGGAGTGATTCCGGATCGCTTTAGAAGTCAACAGTGTTGTCAGGACTATGGATTTCAAGAGCATTAATCATTTTCGTGTAATCAGACATCTCGAAAGTATGAAAAGAAAATGTTATCTTTTTATTCATTTAATGGCTCCTACTTCAACTTAACTAGTAATTAATAAATATTAGTAATCATTTCTTCTTTCTTCTTTCTTCTTTCTTTTTCGTAGTTTTACCTCTCCCTTTTAGGATTTAAGCGACCCAAGCCGCCCGGGCCTTACAGGGCCGCGACCTGTCGGGAGAGGGATTACCTTTGGATCACATACATACTTTTTTTGACCAGACAAGGACATGGAGGGCCTCCCCGGATGAGTGATCAGCCCAATGCCGGGGCCACCTCCGAGACAACACGAACACAAAGGACGATACACACCATTCACACACACACTCACTCAGAACAAGGCGAGGATGAGGATGAAGATGATAATGACGGCCAGATGATATCCGGGGACCACAAGGGCCTAAAGTTACCTGACATTTGTCTCATAGGTGAGGGAAAACCCCGGAAAAAACCTCACCTAGGTAACTTGTCCCGACCAGGAATCGAACCCGGGCCCGCTGCGTGAGAGGATTGGACGCATCCCCTGAGCCACAGCGGTGGACTTAGTAATCATAATAATAACAATAATAACAATGATGATTATGAAGATAATTAACATTAATAATATAGTACTAACTACACATGTTCTTTATATTAGCCTACTGTGTTCCACATTCCATTCTTAAGGTGTCTACTTATTTTATTCTGTCGTCTGAAATTTATCGACATAATTTTGTTCATTCACTCTTTTTTTAGTTTAACTTTTCATAGAATTAATGTAAGATGTATTAATTACCTATGTGCCTACATTTCATCTCCCTACTTTCCTTTTGATAAATCAGACATAATTGTAATTTAGAAAACTGTTAGCAAATTATGTATACATTTTCCTTTACACCATCACGTCTTTAACGTTTTTATAATGCAGGTTTCAGGTTTCACGTAATTTACCTTTTCTGCATTTATTTTTTTTAATTTCAATTACATGAACCAATTACACATCAGATTAACTAATACAACCTTTCAATCAATTATGTATACAATATTATATAGGTCTATTTAAGAAATGCTCACAAATAAAACACATCATAAACATATTAATAAATAGAAGAAAAAAAGCTGAAATCAGTATTACAGTAGTAAGTAAAAAAAAAAAAAAAAAAAAAAAAAAACATTATAGAAAAGTAATAATATATGTGTTGGTCCTGAAAACCCTGAAAGAGCTGGGGTGTGCTTGGGGTAGTTCCAGAGTTACACAATAAGTTTTACAATAGATTTGCTATGTCAACCTGATCTTAAAGCTAAAAAAAAGACGAAATAATATGAGGAAAAAGTGTCAGGGGAAAAATGCAGAAGCTATGAAAAATTACATAACTCAAGTGATAAAAATAATGATTAGGCTAATTATAAGTAGGGGCGGATTTCTATGACATGTCATATTTTCCCCTTTGCATTATTTCAGGTTTCCGACTAATTTAAACACGATTCCAAGCATCCTGGTGAAAATGGAACGGCTTTTATTGTGCATATAACTGCATATTTAGGAAATTCTCAACTGTTGTAGCATATTTAGTATGAATATGCATATTGAGGTCATATTTTTGGCATATTTGTGTGCATATTACAAAAATTTTGAAGTTTCATATATTTTATAAATTTTGCATTATACTGATACTTTTTGAGAATTTACAGATATTCTCAACTGTTGTAGCATATTTAGTATGAATATGCATATTGAGGTCATATTTTCGGCATATTTGTGTGCATATTAAAAAAATTTTGAAGTTTCATATATTTTGTAAGTTTTGCATTATACTGATACTTTTTGAGAATTTACAGATATTTTAAATAATTAACATTATATTTTAATGAAATGAATTGTAATGAAACTTTAAAAAAATATACATAATGTGTAAGTGGTAAAGTTAAATCTTACTTTCAAAGATTCCACATACCCTCTATTGATGGATATTTTTCATGATGAACAAACTGTCGAACATCTTGTTTTAGACTGCCCATTTCATGGTTATAAGCGCCACATACTAAAGAAGCATCTAACTAAATGTAGTAAGGTTTTGGGTTATCCAATGATTGACTTCTTAAAAAACCAATGCTGTTTCTCAGAATTTAAGACATTCGTTAACAAAGTTTTTAAAACACTGTGATCGATTCTCACAACTATTTCTATGAAGTAACTTTTTAATGTTTTGTGTTTATGTTCACTTTTGTTTATTGTTTACTGCCACATTTTAAAAATTTTTCTGCATGTCATAATTATAACATACTTATTCTGAAACTATAGCCCTAGCATACATAGGTAAAATAGGGCTCTTGTACTTGGAGATTTAATAAATAAATAATAATGTGTAAGTGGTAAAGTCATATTTTAAATTTTATTGGTCATATTTTGATGTTTTTTTAGGTCATAAATGCATGCATGTATCCTATTTTTTAGGCCATAGAAAACCGCCCCCTAATTATAAGTTATGTTCTAAACCTGAAAATATTATTTATTTGTTTATTTATTTATACTGGCGATGTTTAAAGCCATAAGACCTACTCTTCCACTTCACCAGTAAATCAATACATATTACAAATAGGCCTAATACAAAATTTGATAAATTTCTAGAAATTAAAAACTAAAATAAAATCTAACTAATAATAATGCTAACTATTTAATGGCTAATGAAATGAATAAAGATATAAATTTGTAATATATTCTTTTATCATTTAAAAGTCTTTTTATATGATCAACATTTATTATTATCATTATTATTATTATTGTTATTGTTGTTGGATCTCTGGTATTCAATAATGATGGTTATGATGATGATGATGATGATAATAATAATAATAATAATAATAATAATAATAATAATCCTAATAATAATAATGCAATTATGATTGGTATTTGACAAAATATTAGTGGAATAGCCCTTGTACAGTAAAATATAGTTCTCTAGACGATATAATTACAGTATGTCATTAGAGTAAGCCTACTAATCAAAATATCTCTATGGTTTAAAAATGAAAACATGTTAAACACATTGGCTAATGTTACAGGGATCATAATTCGGTATTCCATATTCCGTATGCAATCACTAACAATATCTGAGTATCTCTACATTGCCCTGCTGTATAGTGTATAGGCTATGTTGTAAATATGAGAAAATATCCTTGTATTCTATTTAAAGATATTCATACTCGTATACTGTTCAACATAGGCCGATGTTCTAGACCAGCGTTTCTTAACCTATGGTCCTCAGACTATGGTGCAGATGGTCCTCAGACATAATTTAAAAATATCATAAAGCAAGTGGAAAGTAAAGAAGTAAAATTATTTCACATATTTAGTTTTAATGTCCTATACTTAGTACCCCAAATATTAAGAATATAGGCCTTCTATTAAAAATGGGATGTAAAATTAGGGATCCGTAAATTTTTTTAGACATTTTAGAGGTCCTCGGGTTCAAAAATGTTGAGAAACGCTGTTCTAGACTATTATTAAAATAGTACAGTCTACTGTATGATGTAAAAAGGTTTCAGATATGAGAAAAGTTTGGAAGTTATGAGTGAGGCGTGGCCGCGATTGTTTTCAGTGGAGCATGAATAAATATCGGCGCTTCATACACAAAAGAGCAAGATAACAAAAACACTAGAATCGTGCGTAACTTGACTGCCGTCAAGTAGCCAGAATGTGAAATATTGATTGGGGAAAAACTTAGCATGCAGAGTCTTGTAAGAGGGGCGTATGTCACATTCCCATAGTGTGCGATTGTATGATAATTCCAGAGAAGACATATTTTCTTACGGATAATTGCTATTACCCTGTGCAGACGGACAACCTTTTGAACAGCTGGTAATAAAGATTCCACATTACTGCCATACAAGTTGTAAAATCTGGAATAGTTGTGATTTAAATGGGCTCAAGTGTAATACATTTTAATATCCCTAAACGCTTGTATAATTTATGACAGTATTGCAACGCTTAAAGGAATCTTGTACAGTTGTTCCGGGCCCATCAACTTGCATTCTTATGGAAATTCAGCTATTTTCATTTTATCTTGCATTTAAATTAGTTTTTCGTGGGTGTATTGTAGTCATAAAAATATTTTCACATATATTATATAAAATATTTTAATTTAGTACCGTACTTTGGACTCACGTACGATATTATATTTGTGATTTTCAAGAGTTATGGTCGGAAGCATAGTATGCATATTTTAAATAAAACAGGTTTTTACAGAGCTGTTTCTGATAGCGTGGAGTTATACTAGTAACCATTAATTCCGGATGTGTACGTAAATGTTAAATTAATGCATGATGTTAGATTTTGGTCTAGTGATCAAGAGTTCAACCATGAAGCATTAAAAGCATAACAGTATGTTACACCTTTGGCTACTACCTTATCTTTGATTGTGACAACATGTAATTTTTAAAAGCACAGTAAAACATAATTTACAAAAATGTAGCTTAAAGAATAATGTTTAAAATAACATAAATAAGATGCTAAGAAGGTAAGTTCTACCTGTGCAAGGCCAGCTATATCCATAGCCACCCCTAATTTGAAGGTATTCACAAGGCCGAATGCTCGAGAAATCTGTTCTTGTTGAACGCTACGCCACTCAGTTTTGTGTAAGGTTAGTGCAAGGTTTAGGACGCGCAGGTAAGTGAAGAATATCGAGACGTGTTGTTACGAGAAGAAATTAGGCTATAAGATCGAAAGAAGGTATGTTTTAACATGTTGATTTTACTTATTTCATTATAAGTTTATATTATTTTAACAAGATAGCAATCGCTCCAGATAGTAAGACGATGATCAGTAATTATTTTAATTCAGTATTGAACTTGTTCTCTGAGGGATTCGTGTGTTTTTATTTTTTAACGTAACGGAGGGCAGTATTGTTCTAAGAGTAAGCAATTTTACATATCAAGAGTTACCATTGAACTAGACATAGCATGTGATGCAGTGCTTTCTCTTAGATAATAATTCATAATTCTCTAATATTTACGTCACTGTGTATGGAACGAAGTGACCTAAAAGTAACTGGAGTAAGTCCTAAAACTCTACTAATCTGCTTGCATATAGAACTATGCTTGCACAGAATTAGGGAATAGTTATTATTTATTACATTTTCGAGTTAAGAGTATAGCCTAATAAACAAGCACTTAATGATGAACAGTGTGGATAACCGATTTTGTAATAAGAGTTTTGCAAGATATTTTCATACTCCTAAATGAGGGGGACAAGGAAAGGAGACATTTAGCCTGTACATAGATTATTTTGGCAAAGTGAAAGTGATGTTTCAGAAAGCTCAAAAATTTTAATTAAGTCGTTCAATAATTGCACAAATTAGTAAGACGACAGATTTCTTTTTTTGTGGTTTCGAATCACAATCCTTATTTTACAAAATAAGCAGGTTCCTTAAGTTTTTCTTTCTTTCTTTCTTTACCTTTTACCTCTCCCTTTTAAGGCCATTTAAGCGACACACGCTGCCGGGGCCCTTAAGTTTTAAATTATCCCAAAATAACTGGCCGTGAGCACAGGTGCTTCACGCAACTAAACCGATTGAAAAAAATCCTTACTTATAAACGTTAACATATTTTCACTCATAAAAATTCCTTTCGAGCTCTGTATAATGTTCGTGTGTGGGGAAGCTATTTTGAGATTGTGTTAATGAAACACTAAGTAACAACATCAATTTAACACAATTTTTAAAAACGTATCCGTTTAAAATTCTTAAGAAGATGGAACATCTAAACAATATTTTCGCGCTTGAGTGCGCTTTGAAACATCAAATCACTTCAAATAGAATTTTCTGAACGTTAACAACAACTGTTGTTTGGTAATGTTCATATTAAATTTAAAATTTAAATGCTTCTTATTTCACTTCAAGAGTGAAGGTGATAGTGCCTGTTGTTAAAGTCGTGTGTAAATCATGCTTCATTAGACATGAAGTATGAATAAAACATTCGTACCTCACGTACGTTATTTTGCACGATTTTCTTTAATTAATAATTTTACAGGCCATTGCTTCCGTAATTCATTTAATTTATAGATGAATCGCTGTTAAAGATATTTATCATGGATGAATGAAAGTGCACAAATCACTGCAGGGATTTGCAGGGATTTTAAAAATTAAATTAAAAGTATAATGTATAGCACAACTTCAGACAATAATTAATTACAAATCTGAGGTCATCATCGCTTATCAGAAAGAATGTATTCTATTGCTTTTATTTCTATTTTTCATAACTACTTTAACCTTTAAATGTCGAGACTCAGTTTCTCACGCAATAAACAAATCCATGCTGGACCGCAAAAAAATTATGCTACACATTGTTTAGGCCTATAGTTTATTTCTTGTGCCTTATTCTATAATTTTACGTGAAATTTTAATTCTTCCAATTTTTTCCTTCATTTCGTTAAAGATTTAAGGCAAACTGCTACTAAAAGATGTTCTGTTAATATGTCTGAAACTGTAAGCGTATGATTTTTAATAATGAAAAATCTTTCTAAACATTGGGATGAGCACACGAAGCCGTTGTGTGAAGGGAATGCAACAAATAAAAGTTGCTATTCTGGTTTCTTACAACCAAATTAACACAATACATTATAAGGCTACACGTTTTAACTTAATGTACATTTTCAATTTTAGTTTCATTAATTAAAAAAAAATATTGCATAGTAGGCCTACTGTATGGCAAAAACATCTTGAAGAGCCGCTATTTCAATATTGAAAAGATTTGACATGTCTAATTTAAAAAAATTAAAAAAATAAAAAATAAACTATATGGCAATGTATGAGTCTCCTACAGAATGCACACTGGGTATTCGTCTTCCTCCTCTCATTTGTAGGTTTAGGGCAGTGATCTTCAGCTTTTTTTTCCTTTTAACTAAAAGGCCATTTTCTTTTTGGTGAAAAACTAGTGGCCGCATTGATTTATTAATTTTTTATTATTAATAACATGATACTTACGTAACAAATACGTAATATCACTTATATTGTATGTCGGTATTACTTAACACTATACATGTGTGTGTGTGTGTGTGTGTGTGTTATACACTTTGTCTTCCACTTTGCAATGTTAATGTATAACACAAAACACAGTAACATTCTTGAATTTAATGACAGACCTGTCACAGTTTCTTTGTCACTAAGTTGTCAACATTGGCACTGTAGCTAAAATTAGTGTTTGTTTGAGGGCCGCCAAAATTAAACCATGGGCCGCGGGTTAAAGACCACTGGCTTAGGGTCTATTCATTTCGCCACAGTTTTGTTTGTCAGACATTGCATTATTGGTTCCCTCTTGCGCACTTGAATCCACTGAATAATCAACAGATGAGCAGGAATCTCGAAGGTCTAAGAATTTCTGATGATGTAAATGAGCTTCACAAGGCTCCACATTGGTATGCATTCCTTAAGGATTCCGTGCCTTGTCCAGGCCGAAAAGACTAATTTGTTGTAGACAGAGTGCTTGAGGTTTTAATGAAGAGTCATCTAGACGTTGGGGACAAGGAAGTAGCAGTATACAGGGCTACTTATCCGGCATGTTACCTTAATCTGGCTGTAATTAATTGGATTGTCAAGCATCACAACTTCTCAGTGCTAAAGTGACGTAAATGAGTAAAGGATTAGTAATGGTAGTTTAAAGTTTCCACAAAGCGTTCTGATAATTTGCATAGCGTGCATCGAAATATAATCAAGGCATAAACATCTTGAGATACAATCACATGAGTTTCACTTAGGCATTCAGTATAATTTATCATAGGTAATCCCAGGAGAGCTTTACTAATTAATCGATAGAATTTAGGCCTATTTGATGAAACGCATAACCTCTAATAAGATATATTAAAGCTATTCCAGAAATAAAATGTAACACATTATACAAATTATAATTACCTTCTTTCTTGCATTGTTTGGAATCAAATCACTATTGCTATAAGAAGTAGGTTGCAATGATGAAAATCCAACTGGAAAATCTGCGTAAATCAAATATATGTTTCTCTGAAACTTGCGAAAAGCTCGCTGACAAAAGAAGTGGCTTGCACCGCATCAGAATTGTGCACTTTTAACTAGTTCCAATTTTTAAAGAAGTTAGGCCGTTGTTGTAAAACTGATTTTACTCTGTTCACCGCTAACAGTACAGGTAGGTGACGTATTAATAACTGCATAATAGGGCTGAAAATCGATTAAAATTTCTAATCGAGTTAACGCTTGACTTTAATAGATTAATCGATTGATTAATCGTGAAAAAGGTCAGTATTTTAAACGAAACCAAAGTGTACATTTAATTTTGTTTTACACGTTTAATAACTACTACACTACAGATAATCAGAAGAAATCCTGAATTAATGAATAGGCCTACCATTATTAGTTAACTAGTGAAAAAATATACACAAAATTTAAATTTCCAGTTACTTTTTCAGCCAAGACTTAAGACACACGAGGTTGTTGACTAAACTACCCTACAGGTTTCTGAATAAGGGGAATTGTTTGGACACAATAGGAAGCGAGAGACAGGAGTTTGGTCATTTGACCCATTTCTCGAAAAAACGTTTTTCAGAATTCGACTAATGCGATTAATCGGAAAATATAATTGATCGACGATTAAAAATGTTTAATCGATTAATCGATTTAATGTTTAATCGATTAATCGAGCCGATTAATCGATTAATCGGTACAGCCCTACTGCATAATGATACCTTGACGTATTTAGTCAATGAAGAACATACTTTTTTCGGCTAAAACCTAATCCTTGCAACCATATTAGGCCTATATAAGATAAAACACCGTGATTTGTCGATATTTAAGGCACTGTTACATGCTACTGGTCAATATCAAATACGCAGCGCATGAATGGAATAGTCATAACAACCGAATATTAGATTTTGGCTAAAGAACAAATACCAAGCCTTGTGTTACCCATATAGGCTAGCGCTGTGTCTTCATAAATGTTTTCAGAATCTGCATGAAAAGGTAAGTATTTATTTACTGATAACTATGTCTATTACACCTTATCGAACCAAAAGGCTGTAATTTATAATTAAATAAATATGAAGTTAAACAGGTTACACCCCCAAATATGGGCTTACTTACACACCTAACTTCATTTGACATAGTCTACCTAACAATACTTTGGGATCTTCATGGTCAGACAAACTCGTCATTATTTTCTCTGCCAAGGAGGTAGTGTTATGGTAATCATTCGATATATTATATTCTTCAGTATATTTTATTCTGTTTACATTTATCTAGCTTTATAAATGTGGAAGGTTTTAGTGATTCAGATGATTCACCTGAATAACTTAAAGCTTCTTCCTTTAAGAGACGACACTTCTACAGAATGAGAACTGAGTATTCAAACTGTAAAATTTACTGCTTCAATTATTTTAGAATAATAAACAAAGCAAAGAACGAACCTACGGTAACTTACAAGGTAGCTTTGATCCAAACTTGCTTACCTGATTTTACTAAAAATAACCTCGTTACAGCTGACCTTCACAAGTGACAAACTCAGAGTAATAAAAGTTATCTTAATTATCTTATTATTAGTATATATGTTACATTTTTGGACATATTATTTAGTAGTTTTTATTACACTACAAATCTAGTCTTTTTAGATCTCTCCGTTTAGCTTTAGTTACTTCTTTAATCCTTACATGTGTTTCTCATGCGAATGATATATCTTTATAATAATTGTTCTAATCGCTGGCATGCAGTTTAATGAACGAAAAAGCATTATTTATTTTGAATCCCAGAAGCTATTTCGCTGTGGGAAGTCGCCATACTTGTTATGAGTGGCATGAATTAATCTGAAGTTGCTCGTTGAAGTTTGCAGTAAAATTTCTTAATCATGTGTAACTAACATACTTCTTAGTTAACAGGGTAAAATCTTTACTATTTTATTAATGTGGAACATTTGTGTTAGAAATAAAACATGTTTTAAATGTTGGAATATTAATCTAGAAACCGCATACTTCGGAATTTCACCTGAGTTTTTCCTCAATCTGCGTACACTGGTGGTTTAATACCCAACAGTTTTTTTTATTGAATATACCAAATAGCCTTGCAGTCATGCTGTAATTTCTGGTAAGGAGAAGTAGTGTGTATCATTCTTACAAAGTTCATGAATATTTTAGTTACTTACACGGAATTTCCAAGAAAGTATAATAATTGTAATTATGTTCAAATTCGATATTTTTATAGAATAATTTAGTTTTTGTTGTCTCACTAAGGAAAAAATGTAAAATTCGGGAGGTCCCAGGTTCAAATCCCGTGGCCGGCCAATTCAGCGTCTAAATAGTGGAAGCTGTCAATAGAAGATACTAAATAGCAGCTGGTCAGCGTGAACTTCCAGAAGCATGTGACTAAAATGGTTTATTTCGTTATAGAGCATGAAATTAAACATTTTATTCAGAAAAGTACTTCTTACAAAAATCGTTTGTAAGATTTATAGGCCCATGAACACATTTTGATAAAGAATTATTTTATTCTTCAACCCTCTCATCGTTACCAACCGTCTGTTTAAATAGACGGTTACATTTTATAAACGCTAGGAGATAGAAGGAAGTTAATACCGAAATCAGCCATTTTATTTTATCAAAACATACGGTCCCCGGTATTGAATATTAGATTATGTTCCTTATTTATTTTTCTGCAGAAAAAGAAAACATTCGTATTTGTATATTCTTGTACAAACATCAAAGCTGAAGACTTCCAACTTAAACTTATTTTTTAGTCTGTCAAGCATGGGAGAAGCAAATAGAGAGTAACCACTGTGAGCAAACAGCTGACCGCCGCGGTATTTCTCAAACACAGGTAACACACTAATAAGGGAACCTGCACGTTGTCACATAGGCTACACGTCCTACACTTTATTACTACAGATCGCAATATACACTTTTCCTATAAATTGCTGCTATTTTTACATTCTCAGGTCGCCTGCCTATAGTATATCTGTATGGCGTGCTTATCCTTACATTCATCTACATAGCGGTACTGTTCCAGGTATGGGACGTTACGTGCAATTACATTGAGAATGGAAACAAAGCTAGAATGAGTGATTCAATTAAAACGTTAATTAATTATCAAAGGAAGAGGAAAATCTTTGACTAGTGTAAAATTATATAAACATAATTATTTATATTCCAGGACCTACAGAAATTAAATTTGGCACGGTTATTCTACTCTAAATCTACGTTTAAGAATTTTTAGACACCTTGAATTAAAAATAGACTTCTAACACAAGACACGTGAAGTAGAAGTAGCACATTATACCACTACTGCTAAAAAATCCATCGTAACGAACGTTGGTTTCAATAACAAGGAAAATATCGTTTTAGATAAGAATATTTGTATATTATTATTAAACATATTCAGTTTGATAAAAAAAGATAATGTTAAACATCTTTACGCCTTTTTAAATGTTAAATTTATCTCAGTGGTCACAAAAATCCTTGGTGGGCGAAAAGCGTTGTCGACTCCGTTCCATATGTTGGCAGAAAATCAATAATTTTTGTCAAGGTGGCAGGGCAGTTCGAGACTTCAATGCGGCTTTCCGGTACGTAATTCGTTAGTGTAAATCCAGTATAGTATTTATTAAATCAAATTAATATGAACAGCTGTCCAAAAAATAGTGTAATGGCAAAATTGTTTTATTTGGCTCGGCCTTGTTGGCTCGTTCCGCAAACATAGCTACTCAAAAATAAGAATGTTTCTTTTATACCACTTGTATCATAAATAACTATAACTATTATGATATTATTTTTTTAGTAAAAAAGGAATTATTTAAATGTTGAGATGCTTGTGATCCGGCAACATTTAATACTAACGATCTCAATAATGTTTTAATAAATATTTCATTGAATTATTATTAGTAATACCCATATCTACAATATATATTATAAATCTGAAGAAGGTTATTTTCCAATTTTTCTAAAGAAAATAATGTAAATTAAGAAAATCCCACATACACTGTAGTAGCCAAATATTAAAATATTGCAATATGGCTATCCGCTACGTAATTCATTAGAATAAATATAATATTTAAGAGTTCTGAGGATGCAATACACCTAGACTTCTTTTTCTTAGCCAACAGCATTCTCACATAACTGAGGACTGGTTCATAATAACTACCTATAAAAAGCTACTAAATATATTATAATTTTCTTATCCTTAAAAATTGTCTGAACAGTATAATATGGTATAAGCAAGCCTTCTCACATTTGATATTTTGGGCTACAAGGAGGAAGTCGGAAGATTCGTTTTTATAACTTTTAGACTTATACGAATGTCATACAAAATTGTTACTTTACTGTCTGTTTCTTTTTACATTTTCACTGCTGTTGGCGAATAAATTCTTTACTTTAAAATGTTTACAGAAGCATATAAAAAGAACATAATAATACTTGATGTGAGGATTTTTATCCTCTTATTAACGAATATCATAATTGAAACCAGCTCTTTTGCTGAAAATTTTCTCATCGATTTTAAACTGAGAGCCCTCTGATCATTTTACCTCATGATTCCTTATATAAGTGTATAAATTCAGTTCTGACAGTTCCACACAATAAATTCTTCCCAATTTGTGAACTGTAGACCTCGCGTCCAAAAGAAAAGAGATGCTCTCAGGGATGCCATACGTACGACTATAATCGTACACATACGACTATTTCATAGATTTGTACGACGTACAACGCAGTGATGAGTCGTGCGCCTATTTGTACGACTATTTTAACATGGCGTTTTATATTTTTTAATCGATCTACTGACGAATTTTAAATTTGTTTTCTCATGGTTTTTGTTGTAAGCATGTTGCTAAAATCAATATGATTGGAAAGTAGTCCTGTGCCTTTTGCAATAATTACAACATTATGGCAACTACTATTTATTTAATTTTATTATTAAATATATCAAATTTATCACATAGGATGATAATGAAACACGCCTAATCATTTACAAATAAGATGATTTATTAACAATTACATGGCATATATAAGATGCATAATACCGATTATTATATTTATTATTATTATTATTATTATTATTATTATTATTATTATTATTATTATTAACGCAATACGTTCATTACACTGAAAAATCGCAAAGTATGCGACAGTTTTAACTAGCCTACGACTATTTTCGGATATTGGTACGTCTGTTCTGCGTTTCTGATTTGATCTGCTCTTCATCTGGAAACGAAATCAGAAAGTTAAAATCTCTACACCTACATCGTTTTAATGACTTGAAAGAACATTAATGCCGGATTGGAAGAAAATCGAACAACGCGTTTGGTCGTTTGGTCGTGACTGCGTAACAAACAAATTTACAAACAGACAAAATACCAAACCGGTCGAGTTAAGCCAGAACCTCGGCCAAATAGTTCGAATGTAGGAATAAGAAGAATAGGACCGGAGAGTGGGGATGCTTTTTATCTTTGCATTATATGTACGTTGTGACCCAGTCGCTGTATTTCACACGAAAGCACAAGTCAAAAGGAATACTGAAGCAAGGCACAAATTAGGCGGCATGTTGGGTGACACTCTTGACAAGATCTTTCCAGTACACCCACTTGTTTACAAGATGAAATCTTATTTCCTTTTATTGGCCAGGTGGGCTCGGAGACTGAGATATTGCCTTGGTCCCTAGATTCCAGGTCGACTGGCTACAATCCTGATGAAATGGGTGAAGAAGCGGCCTGCCCTTATATAGCGGGTCACTTATAAATGTACGTGGACAGTCTCTCTCTTTCTCACTCGCAGGGTCAAGACGTGACCTCCTGGAGGGTGAAATATTGCCGTATCACTGTTACTATAGGAAGTTTCAAAAACTCTCTCAACCACTGCATCGAATATAGTCCAGAGATGTTTAACACGTCTTTCGACATCTGATTTCATCCTTTAAGAAATATACTTAAAACCACGGAAAGGGGCATTATTGAATAAATTTTCAAGTATCAAACATTTTTCAGACTGTCTAAAGTGCAAGTTGTCATAATAATTGTTCTGCGGATTCTAGCACATTCCTATGTGCAAATTTTCAGATCTAACCACTTGAAGAAATTGTGTCGAAGATGAACTGTAGGTAAAGGAAGTATTGTGTTTGACTCTGAAGTTTGGTGTCTAGTTTAACTTACAATTATGTAAAAGTTTTAGCTCTTGACAAATACAGTTTGTGTTAATTTTTGTTAACAAAATCGTTAGAACCGTTATCGAAAAATCATGAAAAATAAAAGTTTCTTCGTCTAAAGTGGAAGTAAATTAAGAGAAAGTTGTGGCTTTGCTTCGTGTCACATTCGCAAGCTATATATAATTATATATATTATAAGTTATATATATATACATATATATATCTTGTGAATGTGACACGAAGCAAAGCCACAACTTTCTCTTAATTTACTTCCACTTTACACGAAGAAACTTTTATTTTTCATGATTTTTCGATAACGGTTCTAACGATTTTGTTAACAAAAATTAACACAAACTATATTTGTCAAGAGCTAAAACTTTTACATAATTGTTTGCTATAAATTCTCTGAACGGTAATTTTAAGTCTGTGAACTCGTATTTTTAAAGTGTTATCTAGTGAATACTACTGTAAATAATCTTACACAACTGGATGTCTGTTGTCTGAAGGTAATGAATTGTACATGGATAAGCTCCTCTCTACCTCCACTGAAACATGATTTAAAACACCAGAAATGATCTAAAAACTGCCAAGAAATTACCTATTTCTTGAAAATGACGAAAAATGCAAAATAAAGCAAAAAAATGCAAAAACAAATTGTCCTTATTTAATAAATTATTTCATGATACACATTTATACATATTCGAGCTATCTTTTAAGTTTCATATAAAAAAGATGCAAAATCATCGAATGCCTTGCCCTACTAATTATTAACATTCTCAATCTCAAGAGTATTTGCCCTTATAGCTTACAATTCGAAGGCATCATTTTTGTTAGTTGTTGTTTAGTTAACAGTTGAGTTGACTCAAACTTGACGGTATAAAGTAGAATTGAAACCCAGAAAGTTGAGTACCCCTGTAATACCTCCGCATTTGTAAACCAACTCTTCTGTGACTGTACTTTGCCTGTTCTCGCTGAAATGATTTGTTTGAAATGCAACCTGTTGGTATGCTTACACTTCTTCATATTTGTAATGACAAGTGAATTCGTTATGCGATTCCCTTTCCTAGCACGTAATCTATTTTTCGTGTATTTTATTATTTCGAGATTTTACTTAGCGTATCTTACTGCAATTAGATTTTAAAACAAATATGTTTTATGTAAAAGTATTCATAATGTGCGCCTTTAAACCTTCTCTTAGTCGTTATTATAGCATGTAACTATTGTGATAAGTTATATTTATATAGGCCTATTTATTTATTCAATGCACACTTCAACAGAGCCTGGCTAGAATCAGAATAGCTGTTCACAATGTGATTCATGGACGTAGATCTAATAATAAGAAATAGATAAGAATATAAAAAAGTGGTTACAACAAAAAAGAAGAAAGCCCAAAAGAAGAAAAGAGAAAAGAAAAGTTGCAAGAGATCTCTTAAAAAAAAGGAACCAACACAAAAGAAGGAACTGATGATGGCATAATATATTTGTTGCCGAAATGTATCTTTTTTATAAGACATCACAACACACTGGAAACCACTACAGAAGGCTGAAACTCACCGACGAAAAGTACTAGTTGAAGATAGTTGTAGCAAAATGAAGAAATTCTACTCAAACAATCACTCTTTTCCTATATGTGAATCAAACTGGTATTCTGTCTAAAGATCTGGACATTTTCATGTATTCATTTGTAGTAAGATAGTCAACACATTACGAGAAGCCTATAAGGCATAACTATTTATAGCCTATGGATTTTAGCCACTTGACAATATAGGCCTGCACATATTTTATTATTCTTAAATTTTAATTTGTACATATTGATTTTAATTGTCTGAACACATGTTCTGCTAAAGATCTGGACATTTTTGGTGTATTTAAAGTGCATAAGACACTCCAAATAATATATTTGGAAATCCTATAAGGTATAACTATTATCATACCTTTTACTACTTGACAATATAGTCCTGTAGGCTACTGTAATTTCTATCAATTTATTAAGTGCCAGTATGGTACTTTATGAGATTGTGTGTGGGGGACGAAAAATGTCTGTCCGTCCGTCTGTCTGTCTGTCTGTCTGTACGTGCCATAACTCAAATACGCTTTATCGGATTTTCATGAAACCTGGTATAAGCATTTGTAATGTTTCCCTTCATCATCTATCATTTCACTTCACTCTTAAAATCAAGTCATTTTGTTTTGTGTTCCTATATTCTGTACCTCTTCACTCTTGTACCTCTTGTATATTTATAAGTTATTTGTAATTGAAAATTTATGTATCACAATGCATGTCATGTTGTAATAGCCCCTTAAGGTGAGCTTTGCTCGTTGGGGTTTTCTTACAATAAATAAATAAATAAAATAAAATAAATGTCCATGGGAAGAACCCTATTGTTATTGAACCAAATCGGTTCACCGGTACCTGCGTCAAACCCAATTTAGTGTTTTTATTTAAAAAACTGATATTGAACTAAATCGGTTGGCCGGTAGCGGAATAATACCCAATTTAGTGCATTTTTATGGTATTATATAACAAAAGACCCCATAACTCAAATATGCTTTATCGGATTTTCATGAAACTTTGTATACGCATTTATAACGTCCATGGTAAGAAGCCTATTAATTTTGGACCTAATCGGTTGACCGGTACCAGAGTAACGACTAATTAAATGTCACATGTTTTTTAATTTTTGTCTACCGGTATAATTTGACAGTTAACACTATTCCTTCACTTATGATTATTAAACGAAACCGTCAAACTGACTGTGGGCCAAATGGTAACGCCTTGGACTCGCATTCTGAAGGTCCCCGGATCAAATCCCGGATCCGGCCGATTTGACATGGTTTTTTTTTAAATTTTACTTTTTATTTTTATGTGAGTGCGCGATTGTTAAGGTATCACAAATCTGTAGTTCTGCTGACTCTGGTCGATTTTAATCTGATTAGAAAAACTTATTTTCTGCATATCATAATTCCAATTATAATTGATTCAACAAAAACATACTGGCACTTTGTTATATCAGTTTACCTCATTTTATTATTCTTTGTACTTGCTGAGTTTAATTATCTGAACATATTCAGTGGCCCCCAATGAACCACACAATTTCTCTATGTAGCCTATATAGGCCTATTATTTTAACATCACTTTATGTAAAAAAAAAAACTATCATAATAAATTAGGTTCGCTTCTAAAGTATTTCAGTGAGCTGTCATTAATAATATTAGAGGGTATAAGGAGAAAACCCACATATTCGAATACATTTTTTAGTACCTGAGCTAATCAGTTCTCATTTTTGATACGGGGATGGCGGAGGCTGGATTCATTTTTTTATTTTGTTTACAAAGAACCTTAAAAACGTTGATTCTTGTGGTCAGGGAAATATAAATTTCTGGTCATGAAAGTCGGGGGAATGTATTGTGAAATTTCTGTGGACACTCTGATACAGTATCTACTTTTGTGCTAAGTTATGATTATATGAGGGTGTGGTTCAATAATTTGGTTATGATTTTTCAACATTGTTTGATGTAGTTTTCGTTCAGACTGCATTTTAGAATTACTAAAATGTGCGCTAGTAAAATTAAATACTCATAAATATACATCATGATAGCAGAAAAGAAAAAGGATTCATGGATCTCTCTCTAATTTCTTTCTGTCTGTAGTAAATGACGCAGCAGTGGGGTGGTAGGCTTAGTCCCTTCAGGGGTGTAGTGCCACGGAGTTAGCCTATTAATATTTAATGTCTCATAATAGGCCTACTGTATTTTAATTTTTAATCCATAATGAATATTAAAATAATGTCAGTAATTTTTATCATATTTTTTATATTGCACAGACATAATTACGGGTTGTGAGAATTTCACACCTATAGATGAATCATGTGAAACAGAAAATTGACCAGCATATCAACTTAAAGAAAGAGCGGAAGTAATACCTTTCGCAGGCTGGTAACATGCACTACTTGTATGGCGGTGAAGTATGAGCATATTTCTTGTATTACTTCTGTCTACATCGTAAAACAAAGTGTGTTTGTTTTTGTGATCTGCAGCATGGGACCAAATATTGATTCTGTCAAGTGACGAGTCATCTATGAAGATGTTAAGTTACATAGGAGGGCTTGTTGTCTTCCGATTTTCTCTTTACTGTGCATTGAAGATGTGAAGTCGGATAATACATTCCGAAGCAAAATGCATATTACCAACAAATGTTTAAAGTTAGTGATTAATCCATTCTCTTCACAAGCTAGCCTCATTTAGCATTTTGAAATTACAATTTAAAAAAATGTCTATGTGCAATAGGATTTCTCAATATTACTATTATTAATTTAAATGGGAATTTGGGAAAATGGAATTGAAATTGTTTCGTAACTCTGGGTATGCGACACGATCATGAGTGTAAACTGGGACGCTGTGAATTCCTACAAAATCCTAACAGGTAAAAAATTGTGAATGACTTCAATCTTTGATAAATGTAGACTTATTAATTCTTACAATTTCGTAGTTCGGTAGCACAGTTTAAACTATATTTCGCACATGCGTATGTCATGTATTCGAACTTTCACAGGTGCTGAAGAGAATGCAAAGCACTTACGTGCTTTAACCTGAATCTCGTTTAGTAGAGGACAAGTAGAGGACATCGAAGAAAGAAACATTTATACGAGAGGCGATGAATGAGTATTCATGTGGGAAAAATCATAAGATTTTATTTACTTGAAGAAAGAGTCCTACAGGAAATGAAATATCTTATTTATTTATTTACTTATTTATTTTAATTTATTTTATTTTTTATTTATTTTTATTTACTTTAATTAATTTACTTATTTATTTTAAACGCTGTTTTGATCAAGGATTTAAAGCCTACTTATTTGAGACTGTTATTATTTCAAACAATGAAAAAAGGTAAAATTTTAATCACGCCAAACTGTAGGAGGATACTTAGTGTCAAGTCTGTGTTAAGTGGGAGGGGCAAAATTATATTTGTAAGAATTTACATAGTTTGTCTTTGTAGAAATTCATATATATATTTAGGAATTCACTTATCAAAATCCGACAAACCGTAACTTTGTAGGAATTCGTATAACCCATGTAAATTCTATGAAAAAGGCGGTTAAAAATAGAAGGCAATAGGCCTACAGATGGGTGCCTGCTTTAACCTGAATATTTTGCTCATTTTATGTTTTCTCGTATATTAAGAAAGTTGTGGGATAATTTGACCGGCAAGTAATCTACCTTTCCATTGTATTCACTAGTTGATGACAGTACTGGGGGCATGTGTTCGGTATGACTTTTCCCACGGCCACTAGCCTATTGGTGGTTTTCTTTACCATGGGTAGCTCTTCAGCTAACAACACGAGGCTAATAATAAGAATACTCCAATAATAAGAATTACTCCACACCAATTAATGAAATAACAGAGAAGTAGTACACTTTCAGTATTCCGTAAAAAGATAAAGCAAATATACCTGTATTAACTTATAAGAGTAAACAAGATATAGGCTAAAGAAGAAAGTACGAGGGCATACTGAAAGTCGTGAGCAACATTTTTTACCACCTTAATCATTATTTGTAAATGAGACCAAGTATATCATCTCAATCTACAGACCTTTCTTTCACTTTTCCGCATAGTCTCCGTTTATTTGTACACATGTTTCCCATCGTTCTGCAAGTTTGAAAATACCCTTGCGATAGAATTCAATTGCAGGAGAAAGGCATATCACTGTGAATGAAATCGCTGCAAAACTTGCAGTTGGACATAGTGCGGTGCAAGAAATGATTCACAGCTTAGGTTATCGGGAGGTTTATGCCCGTTGGGTCCCACGTTTATTGACAGAGGACCACAAACGTCAGAGACGAACCATTGCCCAAAACCTTCTTCAGAGATTTCGAAATGAAGGAGATGAATTTTTGACGAGTATTGTGACTGGAGATGAAAGCTGGTTCCATAATTATGAACCTGAAACAAAACGACAGAGTATGGAATAGCGTCAGTGTCTACGGGCAGCTGGAACGGAATTCTATCGCAAGGGTATTTTCAAACTTGCAGAACGATGGAAAACATGTGTGGGGGAAAAAAAACTGAGACAATGTGGAAAAGTGAAATAAAGGTCGTACATTGAGATGATATACTTGGTTCCACTTACAAATAAAGATTGAGGTTGCTCACGACTTTCATTTTGCCCCACGTATGTTGCGAAAGGAAAACTTAGTAGGCCTACACGAAGAAAAAAACTACTAAGTTACAACATTACAAATTCAATACTACAGAAATTAATTATACTGCAAGTAATTGCAATTAAATAATGAATTAATTATTATATATCGGTCGGCAACGGTGCTGTAGAGATAGCCTGCTCACTTCTAGATCCGAAGGTCACGGGATCAAACACGATGGATTGTTCAGGACATAAAAATCCTGGGCACGGAATCCTCCGGGAAGGACTTTAAGCTGAGGGCCCGTGTCGCAGATTTACGGCACATAAAAGAACTCCAAACCTAAATTGGAGCCTCTGGACAAAATACCTAAGTTTCCGGAAAGGGGTTTGTGAGGCGATGGGCTTATCACCTGTCCCACTGTCCTCTCTCTCGGAAAATATTCCTACCATAGGGGTTAGATGTTATTAAAAAATTTATAATTTTATAACAAAGTAATTTACTGTAAGTAACTATTATATTGATATGTTTGAAATTGACTTAATCCTGCGTAATCCTGCTAAAATATAACTGGGATGATTTGATTTACACCCAGTTCTTTTTTTTTTAAATTCCTTACTTCCTAAACAGTTTATTATTTTCGTACTTTAAACGTACCTGTGGAGTGCAACGAATTCCAAGGTATAGAATTCCACAAACCAGTTTTGTCTGAAAGAGGAAGTCTGAGTTAGCATAAGAAATAAAGTCTGGTTTCTGATACGATCTTCATACGGTAGTGTTTTACTTTATGACGTTTAATCAGTATAGCACTCCAGGATATCCCAGTACAGTATGGTTCTCAAGCTTGATCTCCTAATTGCTGTGTGAATCCTAAATTACAATGTTACTATTTGTTACTGTTATTAGTATTATTATTAATATTTTAGTAAATATTAGATTTATTATTATATTATTATCATCATCATTGTCCGCTCTTACTTTTAATTATCTATTACTAATCGTTTTCTTGTAACTTTTATCATTTTAACGTCATGTAGTAATGTGATTACCTCAGTAAAATTATAAACTTTTACATTTATATTAAACGTATTTTTGTAGGCCTGGTAGTAATAATACTGATCAACAATAAAATTGTTGCTTGCATTATAAATAATATACATACTACTTCACTCAATTAATTGGACGTCCTATCAAACAGTGGTGCATGAGCCTGGGGGATTTGACCTCTTGAGTTAATTTGTAAGTTGGTTGGGCCTCTTTGAAGTAGTATTTTTAAGGATTTATTTAGACATTTCATATTATTTTAACTGTATTATATAGGGTTAGATAAAAGTCCCGCGCCTCCTAAATAACTTTTGAAGCATTTAGTTAAGTGACATGAAGCACGTGGAGAACTCTAATAAACATTATTACAGAATTTTTCCAAATTCTTGTCTACTCCAACTTTATTTTAAATGGATCACTCTATATATTTTTACATTTTCGAATAGTACTAACTGAGCGTTTTTAATTAAATACCCGCACCGGATACTACCCGTACTTTTTGCTAAATCAAGAAAACAGATAGGGAATAATACTAAGAAAGGCAGATTTTACCAATACAAAAAAAAAACCTAGGTCACTTTTACCTTCTTGCATGTACGTTTAACCTCTGCGGCAATGGCCACAAGGAATTGTTTTTAATGTGCCCACATAGAGCTTTATGTTAAAAAGTACAGATTATTATTTCGACAGTCAAATCACAGTAGACAAAAGAAGCCTTTTTCTGGTATAAGAGAATCAAAACATTGTGATAATGAAAATTATACAATCATGGTCCCTGTGGAGTTCTTAGAAACAATTTAAGACCAGGCAGTCCAGATCTAACACATCTTCCAAAAATATGTCATGGAAGAAAGGTAAACTGCAGCAATCTTTGCATATTCCTATCATGCGTTGAAATTACAATATACAATAATTGTATTATACAAACAAATTGCTATTTGTAAAGAACATTTTTCTAATAAGTCTGTTCTCTTTTTTCAGGTAAGTTTACTTCTTACATTTACAAGAATAGTGAGCCAGCAGTTTGTAAGTATCTGTAACTTTATTGTAATAAAATATTTATGAACTCTTGCGGCCTACTTGAGTCATAAGTAGATGTTGTAAGCTCGTCACTGTCAAAGTGTTGGTCGATATAATAAGTACAGCAATGATTATTTATAACCGATACATTATAATATGAACAGTCTGTATTATTATGAAAGTTAATGTTTACTGCCATATTTCTCCACATTCCAGGCGTTTATATAATAATAATAATAATAATAATGATATGTAGTAATGATTATTACTATTATCATAATTAAGTAACAACAATAAATACTTTAGATAATTACTTCAACGATTCTGATGATGATGATGAAGATGATAATAATAATAATAATAATAATAATCCCAGAATTTGCGACCATTCCTCTCTTTTCCCATACTCAATGAGACCGACTTTTTTCGTCCCGTAAGCATTTTCTTTGATTTGTCAAAAATAAAGGTGTACAATTCAATTTCAGAAGTAACAATTTTGCTATATTTTGTTAGAAGGAAGCCTGCACAGGCAAAAGCAGGCCACTACAATTAATTACAACTTAGTAAGCAATGTGAATCATTCTAACTTAACAGATAAAACTAGCAAACCAATTGAACAGGAGAAAAATAATTATTTAGGACAGATAATAGAACGACCATTATGAGTACGCCTTACTATCGCTAAAGCCATTGTATTGGGTAAAATATTTTGGCTGAAACAGCAGACCGAATGGAAGTTCTGTGATATAGAAAACATTAGAAGGTAATAAAAATTAGGCCTAGGATAATTATAATAAGAGAAAGGATAATAGTTGTCATATTCACCTTTGGGGACCAGTAATAATCATAAATGATATAATGGGTGCTTTCCTGACGATCTCTTAGGACGTGTCAACACTGAACCAACCATTATAATTTTTTAACGATTCGAGAATGTTATTGACTCGTCGGATGGCTGGCATGTGAGTAAAAATGCCGTTATAGCCATATTACAACATCATAATTGTAGCATTAGGGGATTATTCGACGTGATAAATGGACTGTATAGTCACTAATAACTACACAAATGAATGATAGTATTGTTTATAATTGAGAAACTTTGTCACCAACCATAAACAATTAATCTCTGGCTAATCGGAGGATTCCTTAACGAGTCACAATAATATATCCATCACACACTGAATCACAAAGGTTTTAAAAATATATTTTCCCTTTAATTATAATTAACAGGCGATGAGCGTTTCACATTAGCACTTCGAAGCACAATGGGCTTGTAAATCCTTTTAAGGCAACCTGATTTGCAGATAAATACACAAAACTTCACTGGGTAGGCCTAATCGTTGTCGTTATATATATATTAGCTTACACCCTCAGCATATAAGTGTTGATATGTTTTCCTTCTGAAATGAAAGTTGATAATGTAGTGTTGAGTCCAAGTCCAATTAATTGAAGACTGGTTGTTGATGTGTTGGTGTAAAAGTAATTATATAATTAGAGTTTATACTTGATTCCGTATAAGCTACTCCTTTTGGTAAACGAATTTGAATAGAATCCTAAGTTTTGGAGATGAATAATGTTGTAAGTTGTAGCCTAAAGAATTAAAGCACAAATGTATCATCAAATAATGTTACTTAAATTTTTATGGTGCACTGTTCTTGTGATCTCTGCAATATTCACTGTACTATCTGTTACAAGATTAATTATGTTAGGCCTATAGACTGTAGTTTTGACACTTTATTCAGTAAATGAACTTTAAAATATGTTTATAATCTGTTTGCAATTTAATAATACATTTTAATTTCTTAGGCTCTTTACTTATGAATTTTCCATGTGAAGTTTCTAATTTTAAAATACCACTAGGGCTTACATGTTAATAATAACAAATGATTCCCTTTTGTCTCAATGGTTGTTTAATCTTAGAATCCAGAGTATCTCTTTTGTAATATGTATTACCAAATTTATAGGAGTGGTTATAATATAAACGGTTACAATATATTAAGCAGACTTAGGTTACTGAAGTTTACTGACTGACTGGACTGACTGGAAGGATGCAGAGGAAAGAATCCTAATCATAAAATTATGCTATTGAAGTATAAAGTATAGTAACTAAAACAAACAGTATTTTTAGAGCACTGAGGAGCTCTTCTGCATCACTTGCAGATTCAAGTTTAGTTGGTTCATGTTTTTTACTACTCTGTGTAAAATGTAACTGATTCCGCATACGGATAACATAAACGACGTACAAATGTATTCATACTAAAGATAAAAGGGCAATTAAACGATAGCGATTGACATTACATTGGATTTTAGTGTAATTCTCCGGTGATAGAGCTATCATTTAGAAATAAGCCTTGGGAAATGTCATCCATGTTAGTCTGGAATTCAAGAGCTATTTCATATTCTCAGTCGGTCCTAAACTTATAAACGGGCAATAAAAATAAAGCAGATAGCTGTATGCTAATGACTACACGAAATGCAAGCAAGCGAGATTGTAAGTCCAAATACATGTATGTTCCTTTAGTAATGGCGCTATCTTTTGGTTAAAATTTACGACCTTTTAATGTAAAGTTTACTTCGATTGTCGTACATGCATGTTACTGACATTTTATATGCATGCAGTGAATTTGCATAAAATTATTTTTTTCTTCTCTAGATTTTTTGATAACATGAAGCAAAACGAAACTTATGTTGCTTTAAAGTGTTTTAGACTAATTGACATTCTAATTATTATATAATGTTCTGTACATTTATATTAATGCGCTTCACATGAAAGTCATTTGAATTCATTTCTTAGAAGACACTATACAGGGTGTTAATGAATATTTTACCTGTGTATAGAGAGGACAACTTTTTAAAAGAAATTTTCACTCTATGACGTAAAATGTGTATGTTATAGGGCATTAAAGACATCACAATTTGTTGCTCATAAGTCAATAATGAAGCAAAATAGGGTTAACATTTTTATTAAATTGACTTCATGCCTTCTTAGTCATCGATAATAACCTGATTCTTAATCATTCATCGACAGCTATATGATAATTTAGAGTTTTCATAATGTGGAAAATTTACAGACTAATCACATGAGTGGCCGCTACTGCATTAGTTCTTTTTATCATAACTACAGTATTAACAACGAAGTTCCTTTGTTTTGCATTTTTTAAATGTTAGAAGTCAGTGGCGGCCATGCCCTTTGAGATTTTATGCTGTAACAGGAATAATTGAATCCTCAGAGCAAAAATCTGCTAATAAAAGTTGCTTGTCTATGTCCCCTCTATACACAGGTAAAATATTTCGGTATTTCTGTATTTCCCTATTGGAATCTCCTAATGATGGCCTATTCTGAAGAAAAAGAAGTGTAATAATGAAGTTCTACATATCCATTCTTCGTATGTTTTTGTTTATGTTTGGAGGCATGTATTTATTTATTTAATCTCCATTGAGTGAGCCCTAGTTTACAATAAGTATGTTACGTCATAGATATTCCGAAAGTTTGCACAGTTACACAGGATTGCTATCATTCATCACTATTTTGCTATCTCAAATATCAGGATTTGTAAGATTCTAAGGAGCAGTACAGGATGGAATAATCTGCACATCAATTTTATTAATCCTTTCAGAGATGTTTATATAAGCAATCATTAAGAGAAAGCATCACTGAGGTATAAGTTTCAAATCATAGAGGAAAATTTTAGAGGAACAACTGGTATCAATAAATAAGTCCTAACACATTGATAAAAATCCTCACATTTTACAAAGCATTATTGTATTAATCTTATACATAGAGTTTTATATAGGTTTTAAGTGGTGAATTTATAAGTCAGTAGCAGTGAAAAGCCAGCACGTTAGAAAATATTGAATCTCTCAGACATTAAAGACATAATTGCAGCTTGCTCGTTGGACAGTGCTTCTATTAAAAAGGCTACGTGTGAATCTTTATCTATTTCTATCCAACGTATTTCTCAAGCTCCACTACGCCTCCAATTCCTATTGTGCCAGTGGCTGGTATAGTAGATAAAGGTGTCTTTCTACCATGCTACGAATAGATCCAAAATTTAATTTCAACAAAATCATAATTGCATTTGAATATAAACACATTTTTCAAATCTGCACAGTTATACTGTATTGCATAGGAGATTTTGATAAGAGAATAGTGCATAGAACGTTCTATCTATCAGTGTATAACTTTACACCGCAAAGAAGTATTTTAAGTTGTCTATTTTAGTTTCGATGTACATTTTAGTTCAATAAGCAATTGAAGCCCATCCGTGAAAGTCTTCTGCAGAAAATGACATGTTGAATACAGTGGCGGCTATTCAGGGGAAGTAGGTGAAGTAGCACTTCACCAGTATTTTTCCTTTACAATACGTATTTTTAAAGTTTATTTTCCATACCATGAATGTTGGTTTTTACTATAAATGTATCTGTATTTTTTAATTGCCCGCCACGCCACCACCTGGTGTCAAAGCTAGGAGACACTGAAATCCTGAGATCCTGAGTGCGCAACTTGCTTCAAGTCGGCCGTGTGAAGGTGAAATGGAAACCACACCCTCCGTTGCATGGGTAGTCTGGTCAACTAAAGCTGAGGATATGCATGCAGCAGTTTTCTCGCTTATCCCACGTCCCCATACCGACGCGAACAGACTACCCACGAAGCCGTCCCTCTTGTTCAGCCATTTTCTTCGCCAGCACCTCATACTGTCAGCTCGGAGAAAGAGGTGGGCACGTTAGATCTCCCACCGTCTGACGCCGCCAAATTCGAATGTGTTAAATTCAGAAAAACCCGGATTCCACAATCCCGATTAAGTATTCTGTCGCACTGGGAACACTAAGCGACTTCCTCTACCTCGATCATTAAAAATACTATTTTCTCGTCTCTTATTCCATTTCGGGGAACTCTCACGCGATTTTCCCTGCCCTAATTATTATTATTATTGCTGTTGTTATTATTACTATTATTAGTATGAGACTCCACCGTGAGTGGACGTGTTGTGTGTTCTCTCTGCTATAGTGGTGACCTACTTACTATTTCATTGACAGTGCTTGGATCTTCAATGGCGCCTAGTGCCGACCTGTGCCCTTTGTGCAACAAGGGATTTCAAGGAAGGCAAAAACATTTATACTGTAGTGGGAACTGTAAGGCCCGCTTTCATTTATCTTGTCTAAATATAACAGATATAGAGGCTACCCTCTACCACAAGGATGGCGAGAGCACCTACGTTTGTGGTAAGTGCACTCAATTAAGGAAAGCCCTCAGGAATGATGATACTCCTGTTAGATCCAGATCTAATTCAGTTCCTGATGAGAGTATATCTGCAGCTCATATTCACCCAGGGAGGTGTAACATCTCTATGACCTTGGATGGCAAACTTGAAGCCATTATTGAGGCTAATAAATCTTCATCAGTAGCAGTGTCAGCTATTACTGAACTGCTGACAAAAATTCTCTCCGAGGTCTCCGACCTAAGAGAGGAAAACAAAAATCTACGGAAAGAGATCTATGGCCTCCGAGATCTCCTAAGGGTCTCTTCACCACGAGTCCAACAAGGAGCTAGTTCAAGTGGTACCAATATTCCCCAGCAGCTTAGTAAGAAAGTTGCAAATATCATCCAACCGGCTAAATACTCTGAAGTGGTGGCTGCCATCAATAGAGAGACTACCTCTGCCAACAGTGGAAGTGCTACCTATACCAGTAATGGTTCAGGTGGTGTTTCAGCTTCCTCAAGCGGCAGTGTCAAACTGCCAGTGCCCAATCGGGCCACTACAAGTGCCAGTTCCAGTGCCAGTGTGTCTAGTGCCATTAATTCTAATCTCGCAGTGCCCACCGCACTTAGTGCCCCGGAATCCGATAGAGGTGACACCAATGACGGCTTCACAGTTGTCTCTAAAACATAGGGTTAAGAAGGCCCCGCTAATAGGAGTTAGGAATTCTTCCTCACTACCAGTAGTTGCCAAACCGACTAAAGGTAAAGCCCTATTCGTGTCACGCTATGGTAACACTGTAAATGCGGAAGATATAGCAGAATCCTTACGTACTCAGGTAAATCTCAAAACATTTGCAGTAACAAGGCTGAAAACTAAATTTAATTCTTATGCCAGCTTTCATATTTCTGTTTGTGAGGAAGATTTCCCTCTTATTAATAATGTAGATATCTGGCCAAGAGGGGTGATGTTTTTTCCATTCCGTGGCCGCCTACAGGAGGAACAAATCGCGCCCACCAGTCTGGTATGTAGCCCTACAACGAAGTCGCAGGGTAAAACTCCTGAAAAAACTCCTGAAAAATCCAGTAGATCTTCCCCTAGGAAGATTATGGATACACTGCTAGCCAGAACATCTTCTAAAAGCAGCCTTGGAGGGGGCTCTCCTTAACCCTAAATGGCAAATAGTTGTGATTATATGGATCAGTCTATGTTTAGTAATAGCAATTTAGGCACTGAAATTTATTACCAAAATGTTCGTGGTTTAAGAACTAAATCCACGGACCTTTTCGACAATATTAACACAAATGAACCCATCATCATTTGTCTTACTGAAACATGGTTAAATGATGACCATTATGATCACAATTATTTTCCTGAAATATATCAGGTGTACAGATCTGACAGAAAATATACACTAGTTAGCCAAACTCGGGGAGGAGGGTCTTTAATTGCCATCAGCAACAGTGTCAGGCATAAACGTAGACCTGAATTAGAACAGACAGATGAATGTGTGTGGATTGAGTTAACTCTCAAAAATGCTCAGCCTATTTTAATTGGATGCCATTATTTTGCGCCCAATACGAGTATTGCTGCATTTCAGCAGTATTTTAATTTTCTCGAAAATAATTTAGATTGTAACAATTTTCAGGTCATTTTACTCGGTGATTTTAATATCCCTGGTTTCAATTGGCTGGCAGGTGTTGCACCTAACTTATATCACTATCATAAAATTAAAGGTGAAATTGTACACCAAACATGCTCTTTCCTAAATTTGTCTCAAATCAATGACACTGTCCCTAGTAAAAATTTATTAGACTTAGTTTTTACAAGTCTGGATGAGATCACTGTATCAATACCGGATTATGCACTGGTGAATATAGATAATTATCATCCCCCTATTGTTATGAATTTAATAAGCCAAGTGAGTGAAGGTACTCAGTTCCCAACAGAAAGTTTATGCTATCACAAAGGTGACTATTATAAACTATACAACACATTAGCTTCATCTGACTGGTCCACAGTGTATAATCAAAAATCACCTGACACTGCTGTTGAAAATCTTGCATACTTAGTTAGTGATGCAATTAATAAGTCAATCCCTAAAACATTTGCTGTTAAACCAAAATATCCGGCTTGGTTTTCAAGAGAGCTCAAATTATATATAAGGAAAAAGAAACATTATCATCGACTTTTCAAAAAACACTCGACTGATTTGTATTATCAATGTTTCTCAGATTACCGAAGATTGGTAAAAGTAACTATTAAAATTGATAGACAAAAATGGTACAAATCAATCGATCAAGATTTAAAGTCAAACCCTGCTAAATTCTGGAGTTATGTTTCGAAGTTACGAAATAAAAATGATCCCGTATTGCATGTTAAAATGAACAATACCATTGTTTCAGAACCATCAAAGCTAGTGAATATTTTCGCAGAGCATTTTCAGATTATAAATACGCCCACTAATGCAGTACCGGGGCCCTATGCTCAAACTGTCACATCTGAATGCCTACATGTTCCAACTATCATAGATTCCGATGTCTTGGTAGCTATTCGACACTTGAAACCATCTAAGAGTTCGGGACTCGACCAGATACCAAGCTTTATTGTTAAGGGGTGTGCCCCAATACTGACACCTGTACTTACATATGTGTATAACCTTTCGCTGGAAACAGAAACTTTTCCTTCAATTTGGAAAATTTCTGCTATCAGACCGGTACATAAGAAAGGCAAAAGCAAAGAATTGGCAAACTTTAGGCCCATAGCCATATTAAATACATTTTCAAAAATTTTTGAAACCATCATTCATAAACATATTTCATTTTTCAGTAAAAATAAATTAAATGATTTCCAGCATGGTTTTACCAAGGACATGTCCACAGCAACCAATATTATCACTTTTCTCAATGACATACTTAAAGAAAATTGCTCACAATCGCAATCAGACGCCATATTTTTTGACCTGAGCAGAGCATTTGATGTAGTAAATCACGATCTTCTTGTTAAAAAATTGAGTAATTTAGGTCTACATAACAAGTATGTCAATTGGTTTTCAAGTTATTTAAGAAACAGATCTGCTCGAGTTAGAATATCTAACTATTTTTCTGAGCCTTTTTACATACCAGATGGTGTACCCCAGGGGTCAGTGTTGGGTCCCTTCTTCTTCTTAGTTTTTATTAACGACATATCTAATATGCTAACATGTAAGAAAATAGCATACGCAGACGACCTATGTATATGGAATAAAATATCTACGGCTTCGGACTGCAAATTACTGCAAAGGAATATCGATTACATACACCAGTGGTGTAAATCAAATTTAATGATAATTAACACCAGTAAGACCCAGAGCATGATATTTAGTAGAAAAACTAACCAAATAATATACAATTATCGTCTTGGCCAAAACATAATAGCACGTTCAGAAAATATAAAATACCGCGGGGTCTATCTAGACTCAAAATTATACTTTCATGTCCATATTGACCATATTTTCACACAGGCCTTAAAAACTCTTGGATTAGTTCGTTTAATTTCTCATAATTTAAAAAGCATAGAGTCATTAATTACTCTTTACAAATTTTTAATTCGCAGTGGCTTAGAATATTGCAGTGTTGCATATAACAGCATTACAGTATCTGACAGTAATAAGCTGGAACGAATACAAAGAAAATTTGTCTCCCTTATACGTAGTAAGTTTAACAGAAATCTGGACTACGATGATATACTTAAGTTATTAAATTTAGAAACATTATATAATAGGCGTGTTTCTGCAGATGCTAATTTCATAGCTAAAGTCTTTCGTGGGGAAATACATTGCAAATCAATTTTAGATAGCATAGGGCTATCTGTACCCCTTACACGAGGAACAAGAAATCGTACAATTTTTGCTGTACAACAACCGTATGCAATCCCTGCCAACAGAATGGCTATTGCTTGCAATGCCTTATTTAAAAATTTTGATATATTCCACAAGCAGTGATTATTATTATTATTATTTTTATTATTAATTGGTATTATTGATATTATTATTACTATTATTATTGTTATTATTATTATTATTATTATTATTATTATTATATTCACACAAGACTGACAAGGGATCATTAATTGTTTTTTGGTAACACAGTCATATGTTGCTAATAAGAAATGGCAAAATCTTATAATTACAAAATATGACCTGCTTTTCTCAAGTACAATGCAATGGAATAACTCTTGAATGTGCTGACTACACAGTGTTCATGCCATTGACATAGCAGACTTATGCAAGCTAACCAGAAATGTTATATGTTTCAACTTAATGACCACACAGTCAATTAGGTTAAAACTGCAGACTCGACAGTCAGATGTTTAATTATGCATTAATATGTAATTCCTGTTGTATATCACTAATAATATCACTATCATTATCATAATCATAATCATAAACATCAATTCATCAATTCATCAATTCATCATACGTCATTAGAAGCCTACTGTTTAAAATTTGTAAAAATTGTTTGTAGCTTCTTTAAATAAATAATTGAATTGAATTGAATTGAATTGAATTATCATCATTATTATCATTATTATTGTTATTATTATTTTTTTTTTCCTATTTTCTCTCGTCACACAACTCACACAACGTTCGACGAGACGAGAGAAATTAGCAAAAAAATAATTAGGGCAGAGAAAATCACGTGAGAGTTCCCAGAGATGGATTAAGAGACGAGCAGTTTAGATAGGCCTACTCATAATTTCTAAAAATATTTTAAGTTTGCTGTATGAAATGGTTTTTGCAGCACGCCCTCGTTTTGAGCCACGAGCCGCTAATGGGTGAATTCCGTTATTAACATAAGCATGTGGCATTTTTTTCTCTTCACCTAATTTTCCGGCCACGAGCCGCCACTGGTTGAATAGCATCTGTGCTAGAAATTCATAATATTATTGTTACTCCCTTCCCACTCTTCCTCCTCCCCAGTTTTTGTTTGTTTTTGTCATCGCTGTAAGTTTAAAGCGAAGCCCGCGCACAATATTGGTTGCCAGGTTTTTCCACACCCCTGTATCTAATTGGAGAACAAAAATTAGCCAAAATGTTGCCATAGTCAAAGGAACGAATGTGTAACAAGTAAGGAAAATTTCTTATCGCTATTTTGTAATTTAATATTTTAATTCTAGCCCTGGCATACTGTAGTAAAATACGATTGTTACACACCTAGATTCCATAATAATAATAATAATAATAATAATAATAATAATAATAATTTAATGAATTAACAAACCTAACTTGTAATATTCTTCCAATATTAATCTGATCAAGTAGCATTAAACTTCGTGATATTACTTATTATTTTACAAGCCAAATTTAATCGCCAGTAACCAAAATACTTTCTTAAAAAAATTGGCTATTTCTTAAAAATTAATTAGCCAAGAATGCGAAAGTCGCCACCTGGTAACCCTGGGTTTCGGAAGGTTTCATACAGAAAAAAGTTGCTTTTTATTTGGATTACAATTCGTGATGAATCAAAGTGATATCATAATACAGATTGTTACACGGCTTATGTGTGTTACCACATTGAATATTGGAGACAATAAAAACAAAAGGAATTTTTCACTGCTTGTCCTACTAAAAATTATTAGATTGTCCATGCCCGTTATTGAGAATATCCACTATTCAGAAGCAGTTTACCTATTTACAGTATACTCATGTATTTCACCTGGAGAATTTAAAAATTCCTTTACAAATGAAAGCATTTGCTAGCCGTGGTATCCATCAGAAGAGGTTTCCCTGTAAATATATGAAGCAGTCATTTAAAAATATGTTTGGGCATAAAATAATATGTTCGAAATTATACAGTTCGGCTACACCATTGCTCAGTGAAGCGTACACAAAGACAGGAAATGCATAAATGTTTTTATGAATATATTCCGATAGACTAAAAAAATTAATGTCCCATCCATTGATTGATTATAAATAAAACCTTTCTTGCTTTACGTCAAACCTGTATAGCTTACATCGTCTCCCATGAAATTTCCCTCGACATTCACCAATAAAATATGGCTTTTCTGCGCAGTGAATCATGAAGTGTATGAGCACGAAGCAGTGTTGCCAACATAGCATTAAATCCTGTGTTCACGCTGGCTTGGGTTTTAAATTTAATTGGCTGATGTGTGTTTTTGTGATGAGATGATACGTGACATTAAAAGCGCATTATCGCAGCACGACTGTCATTTGTTTGTACGAGGAGCTGGCTAATTAGCTGTAATTTGTTATCATTACTAAAGACCACACAGATGAGCCAGGTGCTGTCATTTGTGTATACTCGCTACCTAGCGTGATTTCTTTATCCCTTGGAGGCGTATTAAAGTATGTCAGCTCAGTTCTTGGTGTCACCCTACTTCTTATCACCTGTGTCCCTATCTGTCAGTATTGAGATACGTGAGAGAGAATGCTCTTGAATCGTGGGAAAACCTAGAACTTTCCCCGTCAGCCATAGGCCTATTCCGTCTTAACAAATGTGAATATGTAAAAATCAACCATATTCCCTCAATCATATAATAAGAAGTCTTTCCACGGCTAAAATTTTATCTGTACAGTAAAGAGGGTCCTTCTTGTTATAGGCCTATACTTTCAAAATTTAAAAACGAGTATATGTACACTAAAATGTATTTACAGTGATTGTAAATTGTCAACAAAGTCTACTTTTGACGGTAAATATAACAAGCTAGGCCCTTATTACTTGTACAGATAAACTTTAGCTTCGGATAAACCTCTTATAATTCAACGCGTCATTGCAGAAAGGCTCACTTAAAGCCAAGTTTTGAGAAATTAAAAAAAATTGTCTAGCTCAATAATTAAGGAATATAGGCCTACAGTAACACAATACTTAGGTACCTTTCTGCAGTGCAGGATTTTTTTTTTTGTATAGGATATCTAACACTTGCTATATCAATTACGTAGATAACTTTTTGTTCAGAATGTGCATCTACACATCTACAGGTATGTGCATGGATACCGACAATGTCCATGTCTCAGTTTTCCTAACATGTAAGTGACCCAGGTACCTTTCTGCAATGACACATTCAATAACTGTGTTCAAGGGAATAAGGTTGCTTTTTACATAGTCATATTTGTAATATGTCCCCTCATTGGAGAAATTCCATATTATTTGTATAAATTTATCCTAGCTGTTTAGATAAACCTTTCTTATTAGTATGGCTAGAAATTTGGACTAAAAACATTGCATACGTCTACTGGGAGTCGAACCAGAAACTCCAAAATCTTAGGAATCTAACAGATGGACCGTGTGCGCATTGAAAGACAGATTTGATTAGAATTAAATAAATAACAAGTTAAAAAAAGGAAATGTATATTGCCTTATAGCTCCAGTATAAGTAAAGCCTGGATTTAGCCCATAAGCAAATTGAAACAGTAAAATAAGCAAACAGATATACAAGAAAAATGTAAGAAATAGGCAAAGAAATAAGCAAAACACGTTAACTTATATGAAAATCAAATAAATCATTAGCTTCGTAGAAATCTTATCTTATTCACGGCTTTTACATGATGTAGGGAAGATCATCTCCAGATTTTCTTGTGTGAAGCTCCTGCGTCTGTCAATGAAGAATTATTTGTAAAGTGAAGGATTAGATCGTCACAGGACGTCATAGGCGCATACATCAAAACAATACGGTTCTTCGTAGAATTCCTGTTCAATATCTGTTTCTTTACCGGAGAGCTTTTTAGAAATCGGACAGTGTGTTTATAACACAGATTTGTCAGTAATTTTGTTAACTGACGAACGAAAGGAAACCGGTGATGATGACGTCTAAAAGTGAAATAAGTAGGCCTACGTTTAATATGACAGTGTTTAGTAAAATATATTTTTAATAAAAAATCATAAATTAAGCAAAATGTTCTTCTATCAGAATGACCACTGGAAATAAAGTTAAAATAGATTCCTAACATTTCTGCTCGTTTTTAGGAGCCTGAATAAATATACATTTTGCTTAAAAATCTGAGCTCTACTTGTAATATCGTAATTATTATACTGAGAGGCTAAAAGTAATAATTGACAGCACATTGTCTAATGTTTTCGGAACTGATTGCATAATATTAAAGGGACGTTTCACTTATTTAGTTTTAAATTTACTAATATTTGTTAACCTTGTTTTTAAAAAGTTTAGTAATGTAATTTATACAACTTTTACTCTTTCTTTATAAAGTAGTACAGCCAACAAGAGAATGTAAAGTATTAAAATTACTTAATTGGTTTCGGAGCATATTTTACAGATTTTAGAGCATATTTGCAAGCATATTTCGTCTTCTGATAGAGCATTAACTCCGGGCGTTAGTAATAAGTAGGGCTTGGACTTTTAGGTAAATACATATTTTTTTTGCTATTACCTATGATTTCTGGACTTTGTCAAAGTTCCGGTTGGGACCTTTGGATTCAAAATACTGAGTTGCATATCACATAAAAATAAATATTTTTGATATTTCTTATTTGAATAAATATTTTTGGTAACTTAATTTTTTTTACATATTTTACCACATATCACGTTTAGAAATGAATATTTTGACTGTTTTTGTAAAATTGTGCCATATTTTGAATATGTTGCATTGTTATGTTGAGTCAGACAATAAATCAGGGCGGATTTGGCCTTTATTAGTGCAAATTTCTGTTTCCTCTCACACTGCATTACTAAGTTGGAAACAACAAAACAATTCTTGACAGAATCAATAAAAGAAACCAAACACATTGAAAACAAACTTAACAAAATCAGTGGTTCAAAAGCAAACAAAATTAAAGAAAAATTCCTGTCATGCCTAAATAAAAATGAAAGGTTACAAGTGTTGCCAAAGATTTCAGATATTTTAATGGGTAACAGTGTAGAGAACTTGGAGCAGATGGAACATCTGAGTGTCAGTGATACTGCGTTTTACAAATATGCAAGATTAACATCCTGCAATGTTGAACGTACATTTTCAAGATACAAGTCTCTGTTCCGTGAAAATCGTCACAGCTTTAAGATGCACAACTTAAGATCTACTTCTGTCGTTCACTGCAACAGTTCTACACTTGCTGACTAGAATGACTAGATGAGTAGTTCTGTAAATATTGGTTAAATAAATAAAATATTTTTATATTTTTTAAACATATTTTCGACTTTTTAAACACATAAAAAATAAATATTTTCGTTTTTATAAGCACCTAAAACTCCGAGCCCTAGTAATAAGACTTGGTTCTGTTTTGAGCACAGAAAAAAGGTAGCGGCGGCAGTGAGATTGGTTGTACATAAAAGGAAAGTACCAGTGACAAACCAACCAGGCGAAGAGATGTATGACCAGTGATAACACATAAGAACTTAATTTAACTTGCAGCTCTGGAATAACAGTTAGTGGAACAAGACAAAGTCCGACGGAGTACATTAGCTTGTATCCACCTCATTATCATGTTTCATTTCATAAGCCCAGCTAATCCTCACTAACACTCCTGCTACTGCAACAACAACAACCTGATAAAATCTGACTCAACTGTGCCTTAATGAGCATACTTAATAGGAATTGTGTAAATCTGTCGCTAAAAATGTTGTATGAGGGCATCAGCACTCCAAGTAAAAGAACTGTAGCTTCATAGCTTTCCTCTGACACATTTTTAAACGTTTAAAACACAAATATTCCTTATCTTTCATTCATGGTACTCCTTTTTCTTAACCACCTTTACTCCCGATAGAAAGGCCTACATACCAAGATAGTCCCTCCACATCCAGGAATTGGCTATTGCCATTGTAGACCAAAGTAAGTTTACGATAACGAAGTGCCATAGATGGTAGCTTCTTGGACTCGCGTTTAGGAGGTCTCAGGTTCAAATCCCGTGGCCGACCAATTTGACTTTTTTTTTCTTTCTCGTGGTTTTGCGAGTCGTGAAGGCAAATCCCGAATTGGATATTTAATCACTATGAATCATCCCCGCTATTTCATCCTGTATCATATGCATTCAAATTAATATCAATTGAAATTTAGCAGACTCCATAAACATATCATGAATGCAAACAGTTGTACATCAATAGTTGGCATGGGCTACCCGATCTCGATGCTCAAAGGAGTGTAATAAAGCTGAATTAAAAATAATAGGCCTATACAGAAATAAAAAAAAATAAAGTATCAGCTGACGAAGCAAGACTGCAAGTGAGAATATTAAAATGTGAATAAGTATAGAATTCTACTCGCGAATCCTATGCCGATGGCGCCAGCCAGAGAAGTGAGTTTCTATGATGTTATGTACGAATTTTAAATTGCGCCAGATTTATGAAGAAGGAGCGTGGGACTCTGGTTGTCATGGAAACGTAGGCTGGTCACGGAGCCCACTCACATGAAGAATGCTAACTCGTCAAGTTCGCCTTTTGGAATGCAAAGTGCGAAAACTATGCAAATCGTCTTTTTTTTTAGTGGTTCGCATTCGTAGGCTACTGGAATATGTATGGGAAGCACGCTTGCAAACCAATCACATGAATCAGCTGATTCACGTGACCGCCTATACCATCCATCCAACAATACGCACACCTTCCAAGAGAAACAGTTCTATGTTGAGTCAGTTAAAGGCTATTGTTAAATGCATTTTGTTTCAACAGTGTCTAATTTACTCAGTCTTTAGATCAAGGAATTAAAGACTCTTTGATATGTTGAAGAATATTTTGTGAAATAATTCATTTATCTGGGAGTCGTACAAATCATATTAAGGCAGAACTTAAGTGTCGACTAAAATCAGGAAATGCTTCTTTTTATTCAATCGGAAACTTTTATCTTATCTTCTGTCCATTAATCTAAGAATAAAAAAATATAAGACTATTATTCTGCGGTTGTAATAATTATATGGATGTGAGACACGGTCCCTCACTCTTCGGGAAGAACATGATCCGAGGGTATTCAAAACTGGGTGTTTAGGAAAATATTCGGACCTAAGAGAAATGAAAATGGGTACTGGAGAAAACTGCATAATGACGAGCTTCATAACCTGTACCCTTCACCGAATATAGTAAAAGTAATTAAATCACGGAGGATGAAATGGGCCTATTGCACGCGTGGGGGAGACATATCTCAAAAGTAATGACTGGGAAACCCGAAGGGGAAAGACCACTTGGAAAACCTAGGCGTTGGTGGGAAGGCAATATTAGAAAAGATTTAAGGGAAGTAGAGTTTGCGAGGGATGGTTGGATGAAGTTAGCACAGAACAGGGTTGAATGGCGGGCTCATGTAAGCGCGGCAATGAACGTCCGGGTTCCATGAAATAGAACCGTTGTTTAGCTTGTTTAGCTTGTTTACGAATTGTCTATTGCCATGTAATAGGTAAACTATTAATCAGAGATTAGATAGAAAGTATATTGAAGGAAACGAAAGCAATTTGTATACGGTTGCTTCTATATAAATATCATAACGTCATCTAACCAGGAAAACAAGATAGCTCTAATAAATTAAGTAATTAAATACTCATGGCGGTGTGACTTGGGCGTTCTAAAGGTTTTTGTCTATATTAATGGAATTCACATAATGCTTATGGAACATTTCATTATGTAGGGCAGTTGAAAATAATACTTCTGGTGACCTTTAAGCGGAAGTTTACGCATGGTTTATAAATTACTTCCTCCTAACAAACACCTACGATTAGTACTCAGTTATGGATCTCAACATTCTTCATATTTCTAAAGCTCGGGACCTTGCTACAATTATGTGTGTAATAATACTAGTTTGTACATTTTCCCGCACTAAAGCTACGAATTATTATGGCAGTCTCTTCAGATGTACTATCGAAATATCCCTGCAGTATTTCACAGAAGGGTGGAAAATTGTCATCTTCCTACCTAATGATGAAATGTTAGAGCCATATGCTATTTACAATCAAAGAAGGTTAAACATTAATTATATTAATAAAGAGGCAGAACTTTTAAAACAGCTGTATGCAACCATGAAATGGCCAATAAATCTTATTAAGATGGAAAACATCACAAAAAAAGACTACACTTTCATGGATCAGAATCAAAATTACATATTATGGATTGGAAATTCCAACGTTTTCCTAGAAGATTATGACATAAAAAAATATGTTGATGGACTGAAACTTTATGTACAAGACTGGAAACCAGAATCAAGGTTTTTGATATTATTGGACTCTAGGGATGGGCAATTTTGTAATACACTTTTGCCATTTCTGTTCAAGGAATTGAACATTGTGAAGATTATAAACGTGGCTTCTCTAGTTCCCGAAGGAAACTTTATAAATATATACTCCTGGCTTCCGTACCAGTCACCTTCCGGAGAGTGCGGGAGTTTAAGGAATACCGTTATTCTTGATAAATGGGATAGCACAACGGAAGGTTTCAGAAATCTAGCCAACCTGTACCCAGAAAAGATACCAAAGGATTTTGAAGGATGTGATATCGTGATGTCTACTTTTCACAATCCTCCTTCCACTATATTGCGAATCAAGAAACGAAAGCACGAAATCTGGACAGGCGTAGAAATGCGATTGGTGCGACTTATTTCTGAATTCTCAAATTTTAATATCAAAATTTTACCACCACCAAATGGACTTTGGGGCCAAAAACTTGAAAATGGTTCATGGACTGGCATATTAGGAGATGTGTTTCACAGGAGGGCAGATGTAGCTTTCTCTGGCATTATGCTGAGACCACACAAAGCTGCAGATTTTGACTACACTGAAATGATAGGTAGGATACAGCTCGTGTGGTGTGTTCCTTGCGCTCAACCCATCTCACTAGCTTCAAGTTTCATCAAGGTATATGCTCCTTCCACATGGATGTTAATCTTATCTTCAATCGTACTTGTGTCAGTGATCATGATAATATTATCAACCAAAGGAGTGTTTCGGGAAGATACAAGTTTATACAAGTCCATGCCACATAGTCTGTCCACCTCTTGGGTTGTGTTATTGAGTATTGCAGCATCTGATCAACCCAAATCTGGGCCAATGAGAATTGCCTTTGGAGTCTGGGTTTGGAGTTGCTTGGCAATCAACACTGTGTTCCAAACGTTCTTCACTAGTTATGCAACTGAACCAGTGTTTGGAAAACAAATAGCTACCCCAAGTGATATGCTTAACGTTGGTTTAGAATTCAGAGTTAATCCAGGAATGAATAATCTGATATTTGATCACCCAAATAGACATATAAATATTATAGGCACTAAAATGACGTCATGCCCCAGTAATGATGAATGTTTACAGTTTGTAGCAAGTGGAAAAAATACTGCAACTACTGAAAGTAAGGAGTATATTACATTTATGCTTACGAATTCATCACTCAGAGGTCGTGTGTGTTTACTTAGCGATTCCATTTATGAAAGTTACAAGATAATTTGTATGTCAAAGGGTAGTCCATTTCTGCCTATGTTTAATCGTGTCATAAGGTCTTCAAATGAGGCTGGCTTAACTGATTTCTTCCTAAGAGATGAACTGCACAAGGCTTTCACCGAAGCTGCAAAAGAAAGCAAGGAAGTAATGACAAATGTATATTTAAAAATCAACTTGATTCATCTACAAGGACCATTTTATGTATACGTATTTGGAAGCAGTCTTTCCTGTTTCATCTTTGTTGTGGAACTACTTTATTACTGTAGACAGCATTGTTACTGCCTGGCAGTGTAGCTATGATGGTGTACTTAGGGTATAAGATAGCATAATCACCCATTTCTTTTTCGTTTTAAGGAATGTTTTGATGTCGCACAATTTCTGCTGATGAATATGGATTAACACGAAAATGCTAGTGTGCAAAATCAAATAAGGAACAATTTAATTACTTTATTGTAAATGGAACAAATTCAGAGCATATGTATAGTGGAAATCTTTATTACTATCTTATTTTAAAGGGGGAGGTACACCGTTAGTTAGTGCAAATTTACTATTTTTAGAAAAATAAATTCCTCTGGAACTTTATATATAGGCCTATATATCTGTATTATTGAAACTTGTGGAGTTTTTTGTTCAGCCGAGCAGCGTTTACACGATAAGCAATTCAAATATTTAAATAATTGATACAGTTGTGGTTTTATAATATTTTTAATAAACATATCTACAACATACACTATAATATTTAAGATAGGAGTTAAAAATATTTTTTTTTTTTGTTCTTTCAAACTTTCACTTTAAAATTATCTCAAAAGTTGTGATGCAAATTATTTATAAAAATAATAAACTGTACACACTACATCAAAGATTTTGTTGACATAAAAGCATAAAAAGTTTCTACATAATATCTTAATTTTTCAAATATAAATAAATATCTCAAACCATTTGCAAAAACTAAACTTTCGCTCGTTTTTACGCAGGTAGATTGTAGAAGATGATGACGCCACTGCTCCTCTCAGTGTTCAGAGTTCTGACTTCAGTTCCCTTCTTTCTTACTCTTAAAACATTCGCTAATTAATCGGACAGAAGTGTTTGAGGGTTGAATGGTGATTTTGTTTTTGTTCTACAAATGCTTTTCTCATGCAATTTCCCTTTGCAATTCATGCGGTAGTATTGGTGAAACACACCAATATTATTTCATGTACATTTTGAAACCGTTCAATTTGCTTAACGTTCGCATAATTTACTCCAGAAGCTCTTCATCCACTTAGTAAAAATTCACTAATAGTGACTTCGTGTCTTCTTCCACATTACTGATAAGTGAAAATATTGATCCGTTATAAAATTAAGAGCATTTGCATTAACTGTTGTTTTATGTCATCCACTTAAAGGCAGCTTAATAAGAGCTAATATATTAATGTAGATTTCATGTGAATCGTCTTTTTCGATATAGCATGACCTCTATTACACATGAATTTTAGTAATACAAAGGATTTGTTCCAAGTTGATAGATTGCATATTGACTCGGGGAGGGGAGCATTTATTTGAATAATGTTTTCACTCCTTATACCCCCAATTTAATATATAAGGAAAGAAAAACTAATTTTAATAACACACTGGTGAACTATTGGAAACAATGAGGAAAATCGACATACTGGATAGCTTTATGGAAACAAAGTACACCACGCAAGACATCAACAAGAGTTCATCTGACGAATTACTGGAAGCTCAATGAAACTATTCTCATACAAGGTTAACAGAGGCCCAGCAACTTTACCAACAGGGCTTAAAATATACCTACCGCCCTGACCGCTACGTAATTTATCATTCAACAACTGTAGCAGTTTTCAGGCAATATTTTACATTAATACAGTGTAACCCTACTTTCAGTGACTTTCTTTTTGGCCTAGGCTAATCAACATTCTAAATAAGGTCAGTAATTAGTCAGCCTCACTTATGTGATAACAAAATACTTTTAACTTTGTATGTTTGCTGACTGTTTAGAGTATTTCTAAAACTGTAACTTTGTTATTAGCCCCTGCAAAGAAGAACAGTTCATATTCTGTTCGACTGTCCAGCAGAAGCGATTCTCCTTGACCCCCATCTAGCTTTCTGTGGGCTTCAATACAAAACGCCACTTAATGGAATATTTAGGCGGAAGTGATGCGCATCTTCCTTTCTCAGTTTCATCTTTCGCATTTTCAAAACTCTTTGATTGAGACTGCAATATATGTGTACTTCTCATTATTATGTATTACAAACCTAACAGTTTAATCATCCATGTATATTACATTTATGAAACTAATGAACAACATATAGTCCTAGCATACCTGCACTTGGTGAAGTAGGGCTCCTTGTATAGGATAATAATAATAATAATAATAATAATAATAACAACAACAACAACAATAATTACATTGCCTCAAAAAAGTTCACGATTTCGCTTTTAATTTCAACCTCCTTCAAAAGTCTTCTCTTTATGTGGTGTTTGTACTACCGTGATTTCTACATTCATTTGTCCAGACTTGGCATATTTCCGTTGCATGTGATTTTATCAAGTGGTTCTCCCATAAGTTCGATATTAAAGTCGTTTACATTCCAATATGTTTAATGTTTATTATTTGCCTATAAAATCAATACAAATTGATATCTGATATGTCAAATGAACTTACATAACTATGGATAAAATTTAAAAAAAATTAATATAAATAATATGTACATACACATTTATAAAAATATACGTTCAAAATTCTTAGTATCTATCCTACATTCCTATTTTATCCTCATCTAGATATTCTTGTAAATTATAAAATGGGTGGTTTATAACCAATTATATATCCTACTTTTAAAACTAGATAGAGGTAAATGGTTACCTGCACTGGTAATTGATTAAAAAGTTTAACTCTTAAAATTTTATAATATTTCTTGGTCTTCATTATTCTTTGGGCTGTTGTATTTAGTTTTTCTGCATTTCTAGTTTCATACAAATGAACATCATTTCTCCGATTATACAAAGTCACATTTTTTTTCATATACATCAATATCTCCATTATATATAAATTTATCACAGTCAGAATTCTAAACGAGATATACAGTGGCTTGCAATGTTCATTCTTACTTTTACCTGTTAACACTCTCAAAGCTTTCTTTTGTATCAATAGTACTTGATTTACCTTTGAACCACTTCCCCAAAGGATTAACCCATATCTAATTACACTCTCAAAAAATGCAAAATAAGCACATCTTAAATACTCTTTGGGAACAGCTTCTTTAAGGGACTGCAATAAAAAAATGGTCCTAGATCATTTTTTGCAAACTTCTTCTATTTGACACTTCCATGTAAGCTGTTTATCCAAATGCAGACCCAACAGTTTAACATTTTCACTTATTTCATCATCTATTAGATCAAGTTTTCTAAGGGTAAACACAATATTTTGTGTCTTATTCTCATTTAGATAAAAACCATTTCTCCTAAACCACATTTCTATTTTCTGTTTTGTGCTATGTACCAAGTTTCTCAATTCTTCATAATTTGTATGTGTATTTAGATATGTAGTATCATCTGCATATACCACAGTTTGTGCTGAATTACAAGATGATACATCATTAATCATAATCAGAAAGAAAAGAGGGCTCAAAACAGAACCCTGCGGGACTCCAATATTTACCTTAGCTACCTGCGAGCGTTTGTCCTTTATTATGACTACTTGTTCTCTATTTTCAAGGTAGGACTTAAACATATTTAAATCCTTTCCTCTTATACCATAAATATTTAATTTTTTAAACAAGATGTCATGTTTGACACAGTCAAAAGCCTTGCTCAAGTCACAAAGTAGCTTGAGCAATATCATTTTTTTCAAATGCTTCATGTATTTTTTCAACTAATGAATCAACTGCAAGGACTGTAGACTTTTTACTCCTGTAACCAAATTGATTTAAGGAGAAAAGATTATATTTCTCAAAATAGTCATTCAATTGCTGTTTTATCAAGCTTTCCATAATTTTTGCAAACACAGGTATTATTGATACTGGCCTATAATTACTCTCTAATTCCTTATCCCCTTTTTTATATATTGGTATTACCCTCGATATTTTAAGACATCTAGGGAATTTGACCTCTTTTAAACAAAGATTTATGCATAAGGTCAAAGGTTGTAAAACATTATCAATTATCTGTTTAAAAAAATTGTTTGTCATTTCATATATATCCATGGAGTTAGACCTTTTAAAATTGTATACTACCTTTCTAACATCTTCCATTGTCACCTCCCTAAAAGTAAAATTCTCTAATACATTAACCTTGAGATACTCTAGTGCTGAATTTGTACATGAGTCTATTTTATTTGTGATATCTTTCACAGAATTAATGATAAACTTATTGAAATCATCAGATGAAATTTTACATGTAGTTACACTATTACTATCTTTTCCTCTTTTTGAATTTATAACAGACCACGCCGCCTTATTTTATTCTCTGCATTATCAATATATGTTTGATTTGCTGTCCTTTTTGCATCGTTCAGACCTTTTCTATAAACCTTTCTGTTTTCCTTTATAGAGCTTGCTAAATTAAAGTCTACACATTTATTATTCATATCAGCCATTATCAATAACTTATTTCTCATCTTATCTAGTTCAGATGTATACCAGTTATTACTTTTCTTACTTCTCTTTGGATATACTACCCTTCTCTTCACTTTAAAATTTATATTAAATAAGTTTAAAAATATATTTAAGAATTTTTAAAAACGCTCTCAGCTGATGTATCACCTTTATGGAGTTCATTCCAATCAAAAAAATTTAAACTTTCCTTGAAGTTAAAATAATCTTCTTCACTAAAATATCTTTTTTCTACAATCCGTCTAATTTCATTCCTTTTTTCTTTGGAACTCTCTAAAAATAATTTCAAAATTATTGCTAGATGATCTGACATATAAGGTTGTACCACTTTTACCTCATATTTTATACAGTTAAAATTAATTAAAACATTGTCCAGGCATGAATCCTTCCTTATTGGTGATTCATTTATGCACCTAAAATTATTTTGCCTTAGCAAGTTTAGAAAAACATTTACACTTTTTTTATTTGCAAGTATGTCAAACTGTTCATTCAAATCCCCACAAATTACTACTTTATATTTATTGTATCTTGATAAATAAATTAGCACATTCTCCATGCTTTCTATAAATACATTTGCATCCCCTGAAGGTGATCTGTATAACGCTATTATAATTAACTTAATCTCAGCTATGATTATTCCTGTAATTTCTATTATTTTTTCTTTACAAAACTTTCCCAAATCCATTTTTTTGTGTTCTAATTCTAAACCCTTATTCACATAAATTATAACTCCACCCCCTTTATACTCACTTCGACAAAAATAATTACCCACAGAGAAACCATCTAAAACCTTGTATTTAATTTCATCTTCTACAGTGTGTCCCACGCAAGAGTTGGCCAATGACGCGGGTTCCTGCGGCGCGGCGGCACAGCTCCAACTCCCGAGCGATCGGGTGAAATATCTACGCTAATGAAGCCGCGATCGGTGTTATGATTCAGGTTCTCACATTTACAGTTGGAATTACAATGAAAATAACCACGTACCTCATCATAAGAGATGTTGGAAATGTCCTCCTCTTGCATCCACACAACATTGGAACCTTTTTAAGAAATTTTCTTTCACGCGCATAAGTTCAGCTTCCGAGATAGAATTAATTTCTCTTCTGATATTGTCTTTAAGTTCTTCTAATGTGTGTGGGTTTGATCTAATTTCTGTTCAGTAAGTACGCGCCGCTTGGTTCCTCGTTTACTATCGAGAATCGAACCCGTTTCCCGAAGTTTGCTTACAAGTTTTCGCACGGCTTCTCTGCTTGGAGGACGTACACCTGGGAATTTTGCTAAAAACCGACGTCTTGCGTCCTTGCAAGATGGTGTAATAAATCACATATGTTTTTCTTTGCGAGAACCTGAACCATTACACCAACAGCAGGCTTTATTAGCGTAGATATTTCACCCGTTTCCTTTGTAATGTACGGGAAGTTGACCTATACACTTTATTTGTCAAGTTTCTCCATAAATAATATTCACATACTGTTAGAAGAACTTAAAGACAATATCACATAGGCCTATCACAAGAGAAATGAACTCTGTCTCGGAAGCTGAACTTATGCGCGTGAAAGAAAATTTCCTAAAATGGTGTCAGTGTTGTGTGGATGCGAGAGGAGAACATTTCCAACATCTCTTGTGATGAGGTACGTGTTTATTTTCATTGTAATTTTAACTGTAAATGTGAGAACCTGAATCATAACACCGATCGCGGCTTCATTAGCGTAGATATTTCACCCGATCGCTCGGGAGTTGGAGCTGTGCCCGCCGCACCGCAGGAACCCGCGTCATTGGCCAACTCTTGCGTGGGACACACTGTATTAACCAATGTTCATTCAGACATATTATATCACATTCACTCTGTTGCTTTGAAAAATACACGCCTAATTCTTCAAGTTTGTTCCTCACACTCTGAATATTCATATAAAATATGTTCAAATTTTGCTGGCTAACTCTCACTTCTTGATCTACCCTAAAAAATGCTCTTCAAAACTTGATGTAATTCTCTGCTCTCTTATTGGAATAGGCTTAAGTCCCTGGTAGGTGCTGGTGCTATACTTATTTGCAATTTCTATTATTTTCGAACTAACATAGTTTTTTCCAAATCTATTTAGGTGTAAACCTTGAACTGAATAAAACCTTCTTCCCAGATTACTTAAGTCAATAAAAGTCACATTCTTAAAATGTTTGCATATTTTAAGCAATTCATCATTTGCAGTGCCCACTTCTTTATTGACTATAGACCATCTTGGAAGGTCATATCGTCTTGGTATAGAAAAAAACACAAACATGAGTTGCACTGCGAAGATCTAAAAGTTTTTGTTTAAAATGAGACAACAATCCTTTGGTGTTGTTCTTCGCTACGTCATTTGTCCCTGCAAAAAGAACTGGAATGTCGCTAGTTTTGGTCATTCTTGCTTCAGCAGTTGCATTGCAAAACTTTGCTCCAGGTTTCACATAACTTGAAACAAAATGTGAGCTATCTCTCAATATTTCCCGATATATACCTCTTCCCTGGCTATCTGAGTGGATACTAATATTCATAGGCCTGATTTTTGGTTTAACTTGTATATTTATTGTATGTATATATAATGTAATTGACTTCCCTTATCATTTAAAGGCACAGATTTAAGACTAATGTCATTATTTTCATTCATTGTTGAATCCAACGCCTGAAATCTGTTTCTAAGTGGAGGGAACTCAGTTGTATTATTGATATCAAAACCAGGCCTTTTTCCTCCTTTGGAGGTTACTAACTCCCAATTTTTATTGGAAGGTAATGTTTGTGTAGTTGCTTGGTGAAACATTTCTTCCATACCTGATGTTGTAATACTTTCCTTTAGTTTATCATATTTACTTTGTTGTTTTTTCAAATCATTTTTTAAAACATTTATTACCTCACGTAATGAAGCTTCGTTGTCGTCTTCTGTTTATGGTATTTTCTTCCTTGTTGTTTGTATTTGCATCCCTTATTCTTTGCGTACACTTTATACAGAACCATTCATCAGGCAGATGATTCTCATGTATATTTGTACATCTGAAATGTAACCATTTATCACAGAAATCACAGATAATACAATTTCTTACACTTTTGTTGCACTTAGAACACTTTGTATCAGTAACTAATCTACTTTTTGATAGACCAGGTAGCCTATATTTCCTGTTACATTAGATAGTTCCGTTGAAATCATGGCAATAGTTTTACAGAATTATAACTATAATTGTAATTATAACTATACGAAACGTAGTACAATGTTTAGAACAACATAAATAAACTAGAATAAAGTATTACATTATTGACTACTTGTACACTTTGGCTCATCCGAAAGAACTTCCAGAATGAGTGATTCTCGAAAAAGTATTCAATGTCTGTGTTAACAGAGCTCTTATAACATGTAAATAAAACCCTAATGAAATTAACTGACCTTCCTCCATCTAACGGATGAACGGAAAATTTCGGCTTACTCTAGGATAGATTCGTTTTAGTAAAACCAAACTGTGGTCAACTTGAACCTGCAAAATTTTCATGAGTGTTTGCTTACAAGGCCTACCGCCCCGACCGCTACTTGATTTATCATTCAACTGCCTGATAAGTCTACTCAGGACGGGTTTCTTAACCGGAGCCGATACTTTTCTCTATTATTTAAGTAACACCTGTTCGGATTATGTTGGTCTTTTATACTACAGTGTACTTAAAAGAAGAATATTCTTTCGGAACTAGATTCTCCACTATTCAACTTCACTACCTGCCCCTTGCATTTTTTCGACCGCTTACTATTTTTCCATACATGGGAGTGCCAAAAACACCAAAGGAAAGTTTTGAATCTTATCATCATGGCTTAAAATCAGAGTTACTTGCAAAATTAAGTAGTTATTAATGAATCAGGTAATATAAACACGTGGTCCATGCGCCTTGGCAATTAGTTACGAAAACAGTTTGAATTTTTTATATTATTTGTGGTTTATGCAATGGAGATTGTATTCTATAGCATTTAAGGCATTTAAAACAATGCTGTATATTCAATTGGAACCATTTATTATCTGGAGAATCTCTTCATATGCCTATATAGCTTTAGTTATGATGTCAAGAGCAGGATTCACAATGTCCAAATTTAGCTTTCTGTCCATTACTTTGTATGGATTTTTAAAAGAAACAGTTTAATCGACAAGTAAAATCGTACAAATCTACAGAGGCCTAGCCTAATACGTTATATCCTCTTGAAGTAAAATACCTATTAGGTCTATATGGTCAGTGGAAATCAACTATGTAAGTGTTTCAAATGAACTTAAAATAACTTAGGTCTAATTGAGATTAAAATGTTGCACTAAATACGTTCATTTTTCGTTTATTTTTCTATGGCCAATTCTGATCAAAGAAATAAAAATAATGTTCATGTTCAGTGCTGTATTTTAAGTGTATTTTGACCTACAAAGGTAGCATAATCATTAGTCTTTTAATTGGAGGCTGGAATGAAGGGTTGGTTGCTTTTTCATTCCGAAAGCAGTTAAAGAATTACATAATTTCGTTCTTTACCATATTTTCAAATATATAATAAGTTATGTATTTTCATTCAGAATTATTATGATATTATTTATGCACACGTTTTGCTTTAAAAGTAACTTACAGTAAAAAATAAACATACCCAGCAGTTTTACTTAATTATGAGTAATATTTGCATGCAGCCTGTGGTAATTGTTTGTTACAAACTTTCCAACTAGCAAAAGACAAATACAGAAATCAAATACTCTTTCCACCTTATATGGGTTTTCATACCTTAAGAATAGATATGAATCATGCAAGTCCCTCTCCTTCTACAGGATATGTTATGTTTTATATATGATTCTTTGGTTCCTCTTTTTCGAATTTTGGGTTATATGTTCCTGAAAAAAAAGATGAGCCGAAAACCAAATACGCCTATAGTCTACCATTCTTCAAGGTGGAAATAGGCCTATATAGTAAATACAGAATATCGAATTGATAATATATAAGAATAAATTAATCTCCTTTTCTTTCATCCACACATTCTTCAGTTTACTTTCTCTCATCCTCTCCTGAAATGTTTCGTGAGGTTTTCATTTCTCTGCATAAATGCTCCTTTAAAAGGGAATTTACTCTGAATGAATGCTTGTAATTATAGAAACCAAATCCCTTTGCTGCCCTCGCACAAGAATGTTTGCTTTTAAGCATCGCGTCGCTGGGGGAGGGGATCGCTAATTGCCATACGTGTAACAGGGATTTACAAAACCGTAACAACTTTCCACTTATATTTGCCACAAAGTGGATTTTATTTTCTGAAAGTGTATTCTATGGTCAGAGGAAACTTCATGAAGGAACATTCCATTAGGATCCCCACAAAACTGAAGGCCAACAGCTGTTGGAAACGTGATCAAAGCATTATGACATGAGGAAATGGTTCAGATTTGTCTCTCTCGCAATTAGACCTATACATTGTAATCTTCATGAGTTATAAAATTGTTCCTTTCACTGGAAATGGGACCAAGATATTTCTGCTTTGCCATACAGATCCCGCCCCGTAATAGATAATTTACCAAGGAAGAACGTTTGAATCGAACTGAACACAGGAACCGTTCGTGGTGTAGGCTAAACATGTCCTAAAGATTATGCAAACGTTGTACTTAATACAGATGAGTAGCGTCCTTTACATACACTATCACGTTATAAATGCTTTATTTCTTGCATGTAGGCTATGGCATTACTGACAGGTTTTTAGTTTTATCTCACTGAACAGATTGCAATGCCAATCTATTCAATAATATAAGACTGGAAAGCTATAAGTAAAAAAATATCAGGAAAGGCCACGGCAAACGTAACCTTCTTAGTACAGCTGGGGTCGACATAACCCCCAAAACATATTTCAAATAAAATCTCCGCTGTTTTAAAACTACAACTGTAAAAATTTATGGTTGGCGTGCACCAAACTGTCATTTACTCCTTTAGTAAACCTTACTTCTTTAGTCCTAACTACTTCAGTAAGCTACAGTGTCGGACGCAGAGGGGGGATAGGGGGTTATATCCCCCCCCCCCCCCCGACATTTGAAAAAAGGCTATATATGGACTCTAAGTGGCCAGTTTTATAACTATATATATGTAAGTTAATTCATTTTTTTAGTATTCTTTCTACTATTCAAATCCCCCCCCCCCCCCGAAAAAATTCTGCGTCCGCCACTGGTAAGCTACTCTTTTAGTTCGTACTCTTTTAGTAAGTGTTAGAGAGCTCAATTTTCAGTCACTTCTTTAGTTTTAACTAAAGTAGTAAACGATTTTTACCAAAGAAGTAGACGAATTCTGCGCAGAACAAGACAGAAACGTTAGCGCAGCGCAGCAGAACACGTGCATGTCCATTGTCAGTATTAAAATAGACTACAAATACATGACGTGTCAATAGTAAAAAGCTCTCTAAAAATGTGCCAGATAGGCGAAAAGGAACGGTGTGCTGATATAATGAAGAGGCATGCGGAGGTAATTGAATGAAAAAAGTACGATGTGAAAATGTTACATAGGAAAAAGTCGGAATGGGATCAGATTCACGTAGAATATAATTCAGAAGCTCTGGTGCATAAAACAACGGACCAGCTTAAAGTTTTATGGAAAGACCTGAAAGCAAAGGCAGAAAATGTAAAAGCTAAGTTGAACCGAGAAAAAACTCAGACCGATGAGGGGAAAATTGAAACAAAAATTGATGTTACGCGAATTATCAATGACATGATGCTACAAGTTTTCGAGGGAATTCAGTGAGTGAATGATGATGATGTTGACGAAGTTAGCCATTGATGGTAACGGAGCTATTGGATGTGATGGAACTGATGATGAAGAAAATGTATCTGAGATCTACGAATCTCAGCCTACGAAATCAGGAACCAAATAATCAAACACGGTTAGGCCTGTCTGCATTAATGATCCTGGTGAGTGGACCTATGTTACATTATCACCGCACTACGACCATTGTCTCTTCCCGTTACTATTTAATTAATTATTATGATTATCTCTCGAAGGGCGAGGGAATGACATTTTTTATCAGCTTGCAGTAAACGTGGGAATTTTGAGCCTGTCTGCTTTCAGTTCACGCAGGACATGCAACAGTTAAAAATATTTGTATTATTATTTTCCTTTAATTTTACCAGAACCACACCTCCACACCTACAAATTGGAAAATACTTATTTGTATATATAATTTTTTTTCTTTTTTAATTTCACTTGAATTAGCCAATAGCCTGCTGTAATTTTTTTACATAAGGAGTTAAGTAGCACTTCCCCCCCCCCCCTATTTTGGTTATTTCTGGCACATTTCCTTTCCTTTTTCCTTACGGAAATTGCACCTAAAAATCCTAACCCTGGTAATATTACCGTTGCATATTAATAAATTGTTATTCCAATATTTTTGTCACTATTTAATGACGTGTTTGAAATAGGTGTAGATTACCGGTGAGTGACAGTACTCGGGAATGCGATGTTGCTTTACCTAATAATGCAATCCCCAGCAAGGCGTTAAGTCCATGATACACACAGCGGTTTCAGCTGACTCGGCAAAACTTTATATTATTTTACTTACTAAAAGTAGACCTACAATATTAACGTTTAACAAACAGGCATTCATTCTTATCTTCTCATAAGCTGTACACTGGAAAATACGTTGATTAGCTTTACATCTTGAATTTGTTTATTTTACAGCCAATGAAAACAACAAAAATGTGCGTCCTAAAGAAAGTGTTAAACAAAAGCACCGACAAATTTTTGAAAAAGTACATGAATTACACTCCTCAATATAATCTATGTAATCCATTTGATGCGATATGTGACTCGTAACACACGCAACATGCGACTGAACATAGTTACTAAACAACTTTACTCAATCCCCTGAGTAGGAGTAAATTTTGGTCTTATTTACTCCACAGCTTACTACGTTAGAAACATACTCCGTGTTGGTGCTCTCCACAACTCGGGAGTAAATAAAATTTTTACTTCTTTAGTTGTTCACTTCTTTAGTTGTTTACTTCTTTAGTTCATTACTCTAGGTTGGAAGTCGCCAATTGCCTTCTCATCTACAGATTTACTACTATAGTTTAGTTTACTCTGGTTGATGCTCGCCACCCTATGACTTTATTCCTCAGAGTCAACTGTATCCACTGACTTTTTTTTCATATTTATATTTTTAACACAAAATATTCACTTTTTTGCATTGAGTATCATTATGGCCTATATGATATCACATAAAATAAGTTTTTTTTTCATCATGTAAAATGGTTTTACACGTATCGTATTGTCTTATTTTCAATCTAAAAATGTTTTTACGCAAGTTCATTAAATTAATTGCAATACTACGATACATCATGTGTAAATAAATTATTTGGGGTCTTTATGACCCCAGTGGTACTCAGTGTAACAAAGCTAACTTGAGAGTAGAAAATTTTATATATATAAACCGGGATTCGATTTCGTGCCGGACAAATTTTCCTATATAGAATTCAATGTATTCAATATATTTTCACTATGAATGAATGGAATTATGAACATTGAATATTTCTGTAGGTTTCCAAGTATTGCTAAGTCTGCATAAAACAACCTTTCCATAGTCCTATCCGCCCATGGAAAATTTAAGTCTCCTTTCGAACTATTTATACACAAGCTCCAGTTGGTTATTCCTCTCAGATTGTGCAATACTTGCTTTCTTTTTTACTATCTTGCATTTGAAAGAGCAAGATTTAAGTTACTCTAGATTGTGTGTAATTATGTACGCCGAATACTATTTTGCTGTGGATTTTTTGAATCACCTGTACAATATAGGAAAATGGGTTTGACCACCCCTGAAATAACCAGAACCAACTCCTGGAAGTTGGAAGAAAATAGTGTATGAATTAGAAGCAACACACCATTATCTGATTAGCATCTTGAAGCAGGTCTGTATGTAAACATGGGACGCACAAATTTAGAGGGCTTGTGTTGACTTTGCTTGTTCAAGTGCACAGAATGACCAGGAGACGCTAGTACCCTTAAGTAAATACTAAGCTCTGCCTGGTACATTTCATGTTTTCATAAAAATCTAATCAAGCCGTAGTTTTCTGAAAGTAAATTAAGCATTGTATGTGCTTCTCTCTCAGAAATGCAAGAAAAATCCTAAAATATATTTAACTGTAATTATAATGACTGAAATGTATAAGAACTTTTATTATGCTTATCTATCAGAAGGCAAAAACAATCTTAACAATAAGGTATCTTTTTAAAAAGTAAATATATTGACTGATTTTTTAAGGAACTTTTATTGTCTATAACAGCAAAAGGCTTCTTGTTATGAGACACTGCATGTACAAATTATATAATCTGAAGGTATGCATAAACAGAGTCTGAAGTTTACTGTGGACTGCCGATATAATAGAACACTACTAAACTGCACTGTATATAAATTTATAAACATTACATTCGTGGCAAGAACATGACTTTCTTACATGGAATAAATTGTTGTACTCCTACCTGGCCCATCTAGTTAAGAAGCCTGTCAGTTCTTCAGAAGTATGCCTGTAGGTAATGTAATCCAGATAATGTGGCCTTTTCATCGACAAATTAAAAAAATCTAAGATTTGAAATTATAAAATAAAAATTTAAGAAAGTCCCAAGTTAGAAAATGAAATTAAAAATATATATTATATGTTTAGACCTATATTCAACAAATATAACTCATTGTGCTTCAGTTTATTGAAGTATTTATTGTTGAAATGCATGTTTTTAGGTAGATTTCGAAGAAAAATCTACCTATTGCAATCGATACCACGTCATGACTTTATATATATAGCCTATATATATCTTTACACGCTAGCGGCCGTAATTTTGAAGATATTTGAACCAAATTTTATTATGATATTTCTAGGCCCAATAGTTCGAACAAGTTCGTTAATGAGCAAAATTGGCCCAAGGGGGTGGTCGGGGGAGGGGGTTGAAGTTTTAAAACATTTATATCTCGGCCCCTATGAAGTATAGAGTGAAACTTTGTTTGAATAAATTAGAGTACTCCCTATGGAGTTCACAGTGACGCCAACGATTCGGGGGTTTTGGGGGTACGAGTGGGGGTGGGGCATGGAAATTCGAAATTTTTGAAACTACGTCTTGTGGGGTACCGGTATCGTTGAAAAGCTCTTGATGAGTACTCTACAAATCAATAACTAGTTTCTTGATAGTTCTCATATAAGGCGAGATTTGAATGTTTTAAAAAGTGCTCTTTCCTCTGTTTTGCAGTTATTATTGCGGGTTTGTCGTACCAAGGCTAAAGAAGAAGAAATCCTCAGCGACAGTAAATTAATCCAAAAGCACTTAGAAATCTACCTCTGCCTGTTGGCTTGCCTAAAGGGACTTTTGTTTTTACTTGTGTTCACACTCTCATTCCGATGGATGGGATGAAGATGGTAATAATGGCCAAATGATGTTCGGAACCACAAGGGTCTAAAGTTACCAGACTTTGGTCTCACAGGTGAGGATAAACCAAGATCAGGAAACTATACAGGTTGCGTATTCCGGGATAGACCAATCGCAGCACTTGAGTGTGTGACGTCACAAGATTCCAGATCTCGCAATTTTCAGATTTTACCCCTCGCAATTTTCAGATTTTACTCAGTCTAGAAAATCTTACATCGCGTGATTAAACTCGTAACCTTTAATTAACCCGTGGTCGGATTCCTGTGAAATTTATACAGAAATAATCTACACACATCAGCCCTACTGATGGTTAAAACAGAGCCTTAAAAAAGCGGATACAAATGTTTTTATTTCATTTTATAAACATCACCCGTTACACAAAATTCATGGAGGGAGAAGCAAATTTCACTATGCGACAATTTTTTGTATTTTTGTGTCCCGAAAAAACTTCAATCGAGAAAGTTTTAGTGAAATAATTGAATTTTAATACAAATGAAGTTCCAGCCCCATATCTCGAATGGTTTACGAGTAATTAAGTGGTAATTATTCCATGCGCTTCAGTGTCGGAGTGATTTGTGACGACCGTGAAATGTTCAGGAAGAAGCATATTTGACTATGCGACAATTTTTTTATTTCTGTGACCAGAAAATGATTCAAGCATGTGAGCTTTAGGGAAATATTTGAATTTTATTATACATCAAGTACCACGTTTATATTTTGAATGGTTTACGAGTAATAGAGTGGTAATTACTCAAGGCGATGAAGCTATCGGAACGGTACACAGGTCTTTTTTATTCTATAAAATAGGCCTACTAGCAATTACGTAAAAAATCCTTAAATATTTTAATCGTGGACTCAATAATAAAGGATATTAACTGGCTACTTGTACCCATACTGAAAGATTGACCCGCTGGGGAAAAAGAATGAATTAAACTTTTTCCTAATCTTGTAAATCTGCACTACTGTTATTTAGATATTTGTTGAATTATTTATTTTATTTTTTGATCCTTTGTGCTAGTAACTTTTATTTCTAATTACCTTATCAAATGCCTTATTAGTTTAATATCTTGTTACGCCCTTTTCATATTTTAATATAATTTATCAACATGAAAACGTATTACAGTTAAAATTGAATTGCCGAGGCTTTAAGAGCATGCTATCGGGTTATAGTTAGGGCAAGACGATGATACTTTTTAATGAAAAATTCATGGAAAAATCCTTTGAAATATTGTGTGATTTATGTAGAATGCATTGCGAAGCAATTTGTGTCCTTTTTGTTATGTTGAGACGTCGATTTTAAAGATCCTGCACCTCTTTTCGTTGTGCTGCTCATGAATGTTTCCCTGCCCTGCAATTCACAAACCATCCCTTAGTTTATTAGGTCTATATTATCTCTGTCGTCACATAATTTGTATACAGATGTACACTTTTGGCCGTGTTTCACCAATCATTACCTACATAACTTACCCCATATAACCCGGAGAAAATTATTATTAATATAAATGTATTGCTTTGATTACAATATTAACACAAATTAATACTCTACAATAGTCTACGCAATGTAATAATAACATTAGTACTGTACATGTTAATATTGATACATAAAAATTCCCGTAGTTGTTTTCTACCCTTATTATAAGGTACAATTTCTATACAAATATAGGATACATTCTTTAACAAATTTTCATCAAATTATACTAACATAACCTCTAGAATGAGGAATATTTTCTAGGCAACAAAATATTAGAACAAATCACCCTTTAGCTGTTATATAGGCCTACCTGTATTATATAATTTCTATTCAAATCTAGATCCTTTGGGAGATTTTTACAAGATTTTAAAGACAACTGCTGTAGAATCAGAAGAATATTTTAAGTAACTTGAATAACAGAACAGTTCACATCTTAGCTGTTTTCTACAATCTACAAAATTACTGTTACACACTGCCACAGCACATATCTGGCCCGGCATAATGGTTCAGTTAATTGCACTTTCTAAAGCACCTTCCATTTGTATTATTAAAAACAGTATGTAAAGACTGCGGTCAAGCGGCCGAGATCAGTAGGTAGAAGCTTTGTCAGCGGCACCATGCTCTCTCCTGTCGTGCTTGAAGCGCCAAATCATTCTGACACCTTGAAGCGCCCGGAATAATTACCACTCAATTACTCGTAAACCATTCGAGATATGGGGCTGGAACTTCATTTGTATTAAAATTCAATTATTTCACTAAAACTTTCTCGCTTGAAGTTTTTTCGGGACACAAAAATACAAAAAATTGTCGCATAGTGAAATTTGCTTCTCCCTCCATGAATTTTGTGTAACGGGTGATGTTTATAAAATGAAATAAAAACATTTGTGTCCGCTTTTTTAAGGCTCTGTTTTAACCATCAGTAGGGCTGATGTGTGTAGATTATTTCTGTATAAATTTCACAGGAATCCGACCACGGGTTAATTAAAGGTTACGAGTTTAATCACGCGGTGTAAGATTTTCTAGACTGAGTAAAAACTGAAAATTGCGAGATCTGGAATCTTGTGACGTCACACACTCGCCTGCTCGCCGCAACCCCCTGTCCCATAAACTCGCCGGAATACGCTACCTGTGTAGTTTACAAGCCTTGAGGATAAACACCATCTAAGTAACCCGTGCTCGCTGCATGAGTGTAGCGCCGAAGCAGTGAACTTATAAAGTATTATCTCACCATAGCCTGCAAATTTTATAGAATATTTCTTCACCTCCATTATTATTAAAATACGATGGTACATTAGAGCTCAGGCACAGTGTAGTACATTGAAACAAACGGACGGAACCATACTCTCTTTTCGAGCTCGAGATTTTAAACCAGTCATGGTCATTGACTGGGAGCTAGTCCCAAGAACCTTGAGCTAGTCCAAGCTTCGTGAGATACATGCTCCAATCCGAACAGATTCCAATATAGTAACTGATCTGCACGGCTGCAATCTCTATCAACCCTTACCATTAGATTCATGGAAATCTTAAATTTACAATACAGCAGGACTCCTATTAAGGTTTTAATTAGCATATTTTACAATAATAGTGTCAATTGTCAATATCAAAAGGAGTGCTCATATGATACTTTATTTTGCTTTCTTCCGATTTTAGGCATTATGCTAGTTCTTTTGTAACCGCAACTGCAGCATTCTTATAGCACTGCGTATTTTAATAAAACTCAACAATGCTTACGACACATCAAGTCAACCGGAGTACGAGTTCTCCTAGCTGAATGTCAACAAAGACATTTTTACAACTAAAGACGCGGCATATGGACTTGTGGTTTTCTCGCCTGAAAGTTTTAACCTACAACGTCCTGTTCGCTGCACCCCATTAGCATGTGTACAATGCATGCAAAAAACGCATTTAGACACCTTTTATATTTCTTTGCATTTACGTATCAATGCATTAAAATTGTAAGCATTGTGGGATTGTGTCTGCAGATTAAGTATAATGCATTTAATTTTTTGACATAATTCTGTAATAGTATATGCGATGCGTTGATGATTAACTCATTATATAGAGTTCTGAAATTTTAATGATAAAGTTTAAAACATATCGTGTCTGGATTTACCAAGTTATATTAAAGTTCAATGGGAACGACGCTAGAAAGATGCCCAAAAGAGTCTCCTAACAAAGGACTATTTCCCTAGCGTCCGTAGACGACTTAGTAAAAAATCGATCGTTCCTGATTACTCATCACCCCAGTTCTATTCGGATCACGGCTACTTCACAGCAAACCTATTTAGGTTTAACCTAGCGGAGGATTATCTCTGCTACTGTGAAGACTGTGAGCCTGATATGTTGTACCATGCTCTCTATACATGCGCGAGATATAGGGAAGCACGTACTAGCCTAAGAGAGGTAGCCCAACAAGCAGACGAACTTATGGCCACCAGAACTTAGTTTTTGGACGACAAATGGAGGTAACACTGCTTTCAGAACATTCACACGCCACGTGATATTTTTTTTTTGTGCCCACCCTTACCCCCGGAGTGCCAAGCAATTAAGCCTAAACCTCCGGTCAGACCAAATTTTGGTAACCATATGTGATGTGTGTATACCTATTGTGCCCTTATGTACATCCGTAGGGGATGTTGATGGTGTGACGTGTTTGGGCTGAGTACTTGTGTCTTTGTACTTTGGCGCAGGATAGACCTAAGTGCGGATAGGTCTTATGTGCAATATTTCCGAGTGTGTTTCTTTTTAGTGACATGTAGTTATGTATTCTAGAGATTTGTAGTGCGTGTATCTGTTTGAGGGGATTATTGACCAGTCCGGCATTCGCCTAAGAACGAGGGAAACCCCTCAAAAACCTCGTTCGGACTGGAGCAGTGGCCAAATGACCGTACGCCACGTGATAGAAAGCAGACAAAAACAAAACAAAAAGATGATGCCTAAGACACACCGAATTTGAAACGAATACACCTTGGAGGAATGCTCAGATCGCCGGGGGCTTTACCGACTAAGACGGATATGACAGATTGCCCAAGATTTGCCACGGAAGCTGCGGATTGCCTCGCAGCAACCGATCTGAGTTAGGTTTTCGCGGTAAATACCAGGTGAATACCAGATCGGAGACACGTCCTCCGCGACAACAGACAGATGGACAATAGTAAAATTAACTGAATAAAATGCCATAGTTAATTCATCAAACATTTTCCCGGTACTCTATGATCAAGTGAAGGTGATGCGAAATCGGTTGTTGGACCGAAGATATAGCCTATGGCTCAGGTAACCCGGTATGGAAGGCGGGGCCAAAAAAAAAAATCTGTTTAAAGTACTTTGAAGCCAGTCGATCCATGTGTTAGACGTTAAAGAGTTTGTAAAAATTATGTGCACATAGGCCTACTTATCTAGGCTACTTATGTGCACATAGGCCTACTTATCTAGGCTACTTATGTGCACATATTTTTTCCTATTTATATTTTTACATAGATACAAGTTCATACATAGGCTATCACATCAGTCAACACTTACTGAACAGTACATTTCAGTTTTCAGTACATCAGAACATACTTTTTGTTTAGTAAGAAGATGAATTCACTTGGGCCTTACACTAGCAATAAAAAAAATTGATCACATCGTTCACTGCCCTTTTTGTTTGTTGTGCTTGTTTCTGCAGTGGGAGAGTTGAAACAGTAGGCTACAGAGAATAACTGAGTAATTATGCCGTGTGGTTTGGTTCAAAGTTTTGTGATATTATTAACTAAGAATGTTCCTTACGGCGTGTCCCAGCTGAACAGTTACTGCAGTACTGGGGGAGAAAACCTGAAATTTGAACAATGTACACAGCTGAGCCCGAATTGTGATTCTGGAATGATTTCCGGCACAGAACACAATTATTGAGATGGCTATAAAATGTTATCAATCCTCATTGGACGTCATTTCATAAGCTTAAAATGAAGTGAACGGCTGTGCCTTCTCAACATATTTAGTATTTACAGTAGGAATGTGCAGTGGCGGACGCAGAGGGGGGGATAGGGGGGTTACATCCCCCCCCGAAATTTGAAAAAAGGCTATATATGTACTCTAAGTGGCCAGTTTTATAAACTAATTTTGTATGTAAGTTGAAAGTCAAATCCCCCCCCCGAAAAAAATTTCTGCGTCCGCCACTGGGAATGTGGTAAAATGGGTTTGAAGTGGTGAGGTGGGAGAGACACTTGGCCACTCTACAGGAATGGATATGAGGATGCTAATAGGTGCTGAGTTGTCGAGTCATGCACTGGTAAATTAGTCCCAGTGCTTGCTTGTGCAATCTCTTATAAATATGGAAGAATCTTGTTCATTGTTCATAGAGACACTTGATACCCTCTTTACAACCACTCCCTCTCGCCAGTTTGCTCCTCCTTATTTCACTACTGTATTTATGATTTATATTTACTTATATTATGTTCTTGCATATTATACTATACTTAATTCAAGAAGTGTACGGAGCAAAAGTAAACTGAATGTGAAAGTACAAAACTCAGTTCACAAGAGTTAGTTTTTGAGATTGATTAGTTGATTACATACAAGTTAAGCCACTATGTGTTAAACTTTGTTTTAGTTTAAGTCTTGTGATTTAGTGATTAGTATTGCTAGATATGTTGATATGTTGATTTCTTATAGTTAGGAAGATCAGAATCATCATTAAAACTCGCCATTTTTTTTTCTTTTTTACATTTGGTATTTCATTATTGAAATAAAATGTAAGTTATGTATTTATATGTAAGTAGGCCTACATTTAATCCAGTCTTCTGTGTCAATCACTATTGTCTTTGATTTTGGTTTAATTTTGACCGGTGACTTTACACCTCCTGTAGATCTGTATTCTTTAAGGACTTTGAAAACCGTACTTGAAACTACTCCCATGGATGATGCCACTTTTACTCCTATATCTCGCACAATTAGGCCTACTTAAGGTTTATTTAACAATTTTTTGTTTCCATTTACAATCTGCATCTTCTCGCCTCTGGACAAACCTTTTTTTATTTTTTATTTTTATTTATTTATTTAGCTTCATATGAGGGTATTTCGCAGGGTATTTAGTCCAAAAGAATACATAGTATTTGCAAAATATTACATGTTGTCTGAGTTAGTGTTCTAGGGAATTACACAAACTAATCATTTTAAATTTTTAAGGTAGTGTCTTGTAGATTTGGACAAACCTTTTCCTCGCACATGTTTCTTTATTGGTAATGTAAGTTCTGAAGGCCCCGGCTCTCAATTTTCTTCCATAATTCACAATTACTGGTGACAATGGCTATCACTTTCGCTTAAAAGATATTTTGATGTACTTCAACTCACATTATGCAAATGAAAAATGCGAAATACTTTGTGATGTTATAAAATAAGTCTTGTATTCGGTATCTCCCGTCACTTGTTTTTCTTCAGAATCAACAAAGTTGCCACGGCAACGATAAAAACAAATTAAATTTTGTTTGCTACAGATATGATGTAAAACATATAAGCCTGTGGTATAACTACGAAAGCAAGCAACTTACCTAACAGAACTTATGTTCTCACGTAAGGTACAAATCATTTCATGATGTGTGCGGAATGGAAGTATACATTTGGCTGAACTTGTCGCACTACAGTGAAGTATGCGCTGGTGCGATTAACCAATGAAACGACAGAACTTTTTTTTGTGTGCCCTCCCTTACCCCCGGAGTGCCAAGCAATGAAGCTTATCACCTCCGTCAAACCAAATTTTGGTAACCATTTGTTTGATGTGTTTACCTAATAGTGCCCTTATGTATATCCTGATGGGATGTGTGGTGAAATTGACATGTCAGTTAGTCAAGGTGAGTCTGTTGTTTACATTTGCTCCATACACATCGTGGATTAAGTATAGTAGTTCTGTGAATAGTAGCCTTCACGTCAAAAGAATCCAAGGTCTGCTCTTCCTCAGTTAAAATGGCCACTATCATGAAAAGGACCTAGAAAATAAAAATCCTTACACATGCGTCGTTTTAAAGACAACTAGGATCATCCATGCAAAATTTGATGAAAATCGGACTACGCGTTTAGTCAAGACTGCGTAACAATAGTACATTATGCAACAAGCCTACAATACATTTATTACGATAGGAGTATGTTTATAAAACGAGCAATGCGAGTTTCATAATTTTCATACGAGTATCTTAATTACCATTGCAGGCAAGTTGCATATTACTGTTTTCTTTACCATAATTAGTCTAAAAGTTTAAATATTAATATTTTTTATTCACGAAAACGAACCAGCTACGCTTCAGCACGCTGATCTTCGCAACAGCTGGTTGACGTAGTTAATGTCTTCTGTGAGAGATGGCAACTACGGCGTCAATAAAATTGGAGCTTCCTTTTGCTATTTTCTACAAACCAATGGATTCTTTTACAGCGCGTTATGAAATCATTTTAGTATGGTATTAAAATTAACACGAACAGAATTGATTTTATTTTAAATACAGGCTATTTGTTATGCTGATTTAAGCTGCTCCTCTCATTCCATGTTCGATAATACACCAGTTTCAAAATTATAGCCTAAAACACTGTCGAAATGAGCGTCACTATATGACACCGTTACGTCACACGTAATAAGCCTACTATAGTATAGTTGAACAAAAACAAATTTATAGACAAACAGACGAAATGACCGGTAAACCATTGGAGTTAGACTACGTCAGAAATGTACTGGAACAAAGTTGTAGAAAATTTTAAAATCGAAAGTGAATGTGGTCTTCAAATTGTTATAGCATGAACAGTTTGGCTAGAATCATTGAAAGAAACTGAACATTACATGGAACGCAATCATTGAAACAAACACTATTTGAAATGGAGTAAAAAAATAAAGATTCTTACACATACGTTGATTGTAATGAGTTAAAAATTTGTGCAAAATTTGAAGAAAATAAAACAACTTGTTTGGTCGTAACTGCGCTAGAAACCATTTAACTTACAGACAAACACAGGAAATTCCGCCTCGTTCGGTCAATTAATTCAGTTTCTACATCATTTTTTCATTTAATATTTCTGTACATTCTTGTTGTCTCTTCCGTAGTTCACTGGTTAACGTTTCTTCTACGGTTCTTTAGGTCTGGATTTGTATCCTTCTACCTTCTCGGATATTTAGAAGGTAGGGAAGTCTAAAACGGGATGATCTCAGCCATGTAGACTTAAATTTAATTGATGAGCTACTTGGATTAAAAATAGACCACCCGTTTAGAAAACTTTTACTGTCGATAGAGGCAGTCGACATGCTGAATACATTTTTTCCGAATCTTGGCATCTGCAGGGACGTAGCCAGAATTTTGGTACGGGAGGGGACCATCGGGGGTTCTGGGGTTACTCACCCGATTTTTTTGTAAAATTAAGCCTTCAAATTTTATTTTAACATTAAAAAAAATTACAAACAAAATATCTTTTTTAATCATTTCCCACACTTCTAACTGATCCAAAATAACATTTTTTAAATGTCATTAACATTAAATTTGAAGGCTTAATTTTACAACTCTTAATAAGTAGGCCTACTGTTAGTCTAATATAAAATGCCATAAGGATAATAAAACACTTTCTTTAAGTATATGAAACGAGAAGTAGGCCTACATTTTAATTTAGTAAAATATTCGTAAGTTTCCTTTTTTGTTTCGTAGGGGCCCGGGACCCCTCCCTGGCTGTCTGCAAGTTAAATCGAATTACGGACGAAAGCCTTACCCCTCAATGAGATGTCGCACCTTGAGGTCTGGTTTTTTGTATTTTACTTATCTGTTAATTGTTATTACAGTTTAAAACTACAAAAGTTCACTTTGTTTGTATTTATTTTAATATTTTATATGTTTCCCCACGTTCGAATATATGTTCATTGGATTAAAACGACAAGGAGTGTATCGCTAACAATTTTCAGAATTTTCATTAGATTCGCTCTTCAGGAACACTTTTGTGACATTACAATCAGTAAGGCGTGAATTAAGTTATTAAAGTGAATTAACCATTTCACTATCATTTTCCCAGTAAGAATTAATTTAATAAAAACCTTGATATCATAACGCCTAAACCAAAGTATAAACTTTCCAATCAATTGTTTCTGAACATTCCAGAGAATTTTTTTTTACTTTCTACCCAGATGTCACAGGAAATTTAAATTTTTATTAAATTAACATACACATTTTTTTGAGGATATTAAGGCATTGTAGAAAATACAGATCACCTTGAAATTCAAAATGCAGTAAAATGTTAGAGAAGCAATAAGAACGCTGTATAGTTCATCCCTTAGCAGTGCAAAGATTGTGGGAATACCAGGAATTATAGCTTTAGTTTACCCTTGAATCATGCAAAGTTCTCATGTGATCAAACTAATAGTTTTCAGCTTACGGCTCTCATTTGTTTGATGTTATAGCTGACGATTGAAATAAATGAACCTTTGATCACCGTATAATCCATTGTCCTTCAGTCTGTCGATCTGGGTACACTGTATCTCAACGATTTCATTTTTTGTATAAATGCTTCACTAAAATAATACAAGAAACTACGAAATGAAAATCAAGAAAATGGAGTTCAAATTATTCACGTTATCCAAATACTTTGTTCCTGGACGGGTGATATCTCGGGAATTTCATTGAGAGAGGTTAACCTGCGCTTACCGTTTACAGTATGTTCTATTAAGGAAGAAATAGTATTCCATCCATTTTTATATGTATAAAGGACACCCAAGCAGTCATTCCGATTTTTGTAGTGAAATTTTAATAAAGCACAATTTTACCTATAAAATAAAGTTAAAGAAAACTAATGGCTAATTGACATCTTTTCGCAAGCAGATTTAATTCGATCTTTATAAAAGAACTCAAAAGTATGGAAAATGAAATAAAAATGTTCTTGGTATGTATGGTTTCTAAAATAAGTTCAGGTTGACAATCTCCACTTGAAGCAGTGATGCTATCTTTTGACGCAAGAACAGGCATGATAATGCACACAGAAACAAAAACGGTCCAGTAAAGTTGTTTGACTGACATACCCATTGCCAGCTAAAAGATGATACTGACTTTTTGTATGCCTTCTCACGTAATGACGCAAAATTCTCTTCCCTTTGTTGTATTGGCCACAATGGGAATGTTCACAGTGAGGTCATCACCATTGCTAGAGCATGCGTGAGTTGCCACATTTCTTCAAATAAATAGCATTAATAACATTTCAGCCAGCGGTATCTCTCTTAACCTTTTGAATGTTATTCACGTATATGCGTTACCGTAAAAATTATGTAAAAGCAGACATATAAGATCAATTGGGTAATGTTTTATGTTAAAATGTGAGGATTTTATTGATTTGTTAGGATTGCCGTTTTCGAAAACCAGCCATTCCATAAAACTTCTCTATTTATTTTAAACGTATAAATCCGCTGATATCGCATGATGTTTGCTTATATTAATAAATTTTCAACGCTAAATGATTTAAAAATAAACAAGGAACTTAATTCTAATTCATTTGCAGTTATAGTTTCAAGATCTTGTTACCGTCTCTAAATTTCAGTTATATTCACGGCGTTTATATTTAGGACAAAACAGACAGAAGTACAGAAGAAAACAGACAGTAGGTCACAACCTATGTTCCCTGCACATTTTATTGGCCCGATGAAAATTAATAAAAAGCAGTATGGATACGATTTGTATTGGAAAAAATAGATTTTCAAGGTATCCTGGAAGATTTCACCACAATGAATTAAGAAAAAAGTTAAAATATATATTGCTGCCGGCTTATCCGCCAGGTGAGAAGTTCTGAACACGCTGATATTTCCAGAGCGCCCCTGCGACGACACTGGGTATCACTAAATATCCATAAGGTTGAAGGAAGCGTGGTCTTCTCAAACATCTGAGGGCTCAAAAATGCTCATCAGGCTGTCAGCCAAGAGCCGTAGCCTTGATTCAAACGTTACGCCAGAAAATCCTCAAATGAAGTATAGTCTGACTATTTTGTTATAGCCTAATGCACATACAATTTTTGTTTCATAGAAGAGTAACTATATCCGTATTAACGTCTTACGATTTTTAACAATGTTTGTTACATTTAAGGGCAATAAACACATTTTTAATTTTCGCAATAACATTTTCATTTTTTAAGCCCTTATTCCCGATAACTCGATATTTTATAAGCTTGGCGCCCTTTCAGTCCATATTGAGCTGAGTTTGCGGAACTCTACTGTAAAGACTATTGAAAAGTAATGCCATGGACCGTAAATCATCGCCACTAGCTTCTGGACAACGCCAATGATCCTTCTTTCATTACTTTCTGCTATTCTTTATAGGCCCATCTTGACTCATCCATGAAGACCAACCTAATGCCTCCTGTGGTTACCAACAATACTTACCTAACTCGAATGAAAAATTGCTCTTGCGTAATAAAGTAAAGATGGCTGCTAGTCTCCCGCAGAAGCAAGCAAGGTTACGGATAATATTAGTTGGTGATTTAGAGAGTTCAAGTAGACGCACTGGTCCGTAAAATTACCAAAACTGTTGAACGACAGCACAGAAGAAGTCTACGGGAAGTCGTTGAAAAATGAGACGGAGGAGAAGAAAAAAATAGCCGCAATTCTTTACACTACCATCCTTGATTAAACTACAAGAAATGAAACACACTTCAGAAGATAGAAAAATTCCACTTGTCAACATGTTATATAAAATGAAATTGTGTTCATTATTTTCATTGTACCTGCTTCTCTTTTATGACTAGGCCTATAGAAACTAAATTTCTGAACCAGAGGAAACTTGAAAGATGCTTCTGTAATTTAGTAATGTCTGAAAACTTTCCACTGCCTGATTGTCTGGCTGTAATTTACTTTCTTTTCACGATCACTTAATATTAATTTATAATTCTGGGCTTTGTTCTATGTATATCCCAATAATATTAGTTAAATGAATGTTGAATATTTTCAGCGAAATACATATTTCCAGCTCCTGAAGATGTTTGCCGCGGTTGCAGACGAAACATAGGCTAGAGTAGCGTCGAGCCCTGTAGCCCTGAAAATATCCAACTTTCGGACACCGGCTGTGAAAACCTGCTTGCTACATCTGCCATATTGTAGGTGTGATTATTTTAGAATACTTCGAAAGCCTTATAACTAGAGACCGGATTCTTAGGTTTTTACCTACTTTTTTCCTTACCATCAAAACCAGAAATGCTAACAATTTCTCCAGTTATGCCGATAGGATCAACACACATTAATTCTGTAGTAGGCTACCTAAAAACACCTAAATTGGATATAAAAACCTAAAAACGCTAATTTACTCCTAATAGGATTTTGGTCATATTGATTAGACTTTTGCTTGAAAAATCGATGTTTTGGGAAGACAGACAAAAAACCTTTTGTTTGTTGAAAGTAAAATCACCTTTCAAGTTTATATTGTTCAACCCATTGCATTGGTATGTGAGATGGGTAAGGCCAAGAGAGGAGGGATGAAAGTAACATTACTGGCGTATTCCTTTTAAATGGTTCAATCTACGTTTTAATAATCAGTTATACACAGCCAACCATAAAGCATTTTTTATTCACCCAATCAGATGTATTGGATTCGAATCCCGAAAAGACTAGCTTTTAATACGAGGGTGGATCGAAAAGTAACGCACTATATATATTACAAAAGTTGAATAGGTAGGCTACAATTACAAACAAATGCACACATGAAGGGACATGTTTTGTCTATTTTTCTATATATTCGCCAAGTTTCTTAACACATTTCTTCCATCGTAATGCCAGTTTCAAAATACCCTTTTCTTAGAACTCCGTTCGGTTGGAGTATAGCCATCTGCGGATTGCTGTTTTCACTTCTGACACAAAGCATTTACCGGCCAGGAATTTCTTCATGGGACCAAACAAATACCAGGTCTGATCTGTATGGAACGTCCGGAACGTGGCGCATCACAAAGGTTATCACGACCATCACGAACGGTTATCAGTCGTTCCCATACACACTACGCATGCCCTGTGAAATTCTCTCGGGTTATGTCCTTTAGCCCATACAAATCGCACTACACCTCGCTGTTCTTCACAAGTGGGCGATAGTAACATGTGCGCCATCTTCGTTGCATAGTTCACGCTTCTCTCGCTAGAGCTACACATGAGAACAAAATAGCGTCCGTAGCGGAAGCTTCAAACTCCATCTTGGTGAAAGTTCAACATCCCAGTCGCAATATCAACGTAGAAAAAAAATTATTGCGCGTTTTTTTATAGTGTGACAATTAATAGAGAACAGAATATGACATTTTTAATAGCTTGTATTGGCTTATATGTAGTCAGCAGTAGTAAGGGAAGGGTTTGTTTAATTTAGCAAAATTGCAGTACTGTAGACCATTACCTATGAAAATTTAATATTATTATGCTAACTTCTATATAACAGGAGTGAGAAGTTTGTAGTGACACCTTCTGAGAAAATTTGCTTGTAGGCCTATGCCCTACATACACATACATTCCTTTTTTGTGATCCTAATTCTGTTCAGTCTTCTCCTCAGTAAGCAATTCTATGACAAGTCTTTTGGTACATTCGTATTTCAGAAAAGATTATCTTGGTAAAGTGCGAAGTGAGAAAATTCATAATATATCCCGGTATTCCGATCCCGGACAGAAGTACTGTAGCCTATCTAAACTTATAATTAATTTTGAGGAATATGTTCTATGTTGAATAAATCCCTAAGAAAACAACAAGGCATGCTTTCTGAGAAGATTGATGCAATAAGAGAGATTAGAACAGCATCAGAATCGAATTAGGTAGGTTTCACGGAAGAGGAATGCCTCTGTATGGGCCTAAAATCTTGCGGACCATTCGGACGACAAGTCACCCGAGTCGTTGCATGACCTGCCGCGAGAAGGAGCTCATGGAACCCGGTGAAAATAATAAATAGCCTACCGCTCTGTATTGGTTCAGTTTATAATAATTATTATTACTAGTGCTCGGTCTAGGGTACCCATGTCAAGAAAGTTAAGAACGTCCGGACCATTGCTTTTATATAGGTTGGGGCGAAGTGGAAATGAAGTGTTGCGTTATTATTTATTTATTTATTTATTTATTAGCCTAATAGTGTAACCCTATTTTACCTTGGTATATTAGGGTTACAGTTATATACATAATGAATTATTTGTTTTGTACTAACATTTGGAACTGTAGATGTGAATTACGAAATGCTAAGATGGCAAGTAAAGTATACTACACAATTACATTAACTGTTTACATAATAACTTACTAAATGAATTAGCTTAATAGACTGAAAGATGGCACGCAAAATTTACTAACTTACATAATATACATGAACATTTAACATGATGAGTGGTTTACACAGGGTACAGTCAGTGGAGATTAAATACAGCTCTAATTCCAGTCTATCGAGCGAAAAACATGGGCAGTCAAATAACGAGTGTGTAACTGTCTGATTTTCTTCCCGACAAATCCATTTTGCGCATCCTTTAATATTAAATCGATTGAGAGATTCAACAAATTTGCCGTAGCCGGTTATAAATTGAGTAAGTATGTAATTAGGCGTTAAGATTTTGCATTCTTCTCTATCATGAACTGTTGGAAAAAAAAAAAAAAACAGTTCCTTGGTCATTCTTGCTTTGTTACTACTAATTCACTGATCATTATATTTTTGGATTGTTTGTTGCTTAAGAAACTTTTTAATGTACGAGATGGGGTATAATGCATACGAAGATGGCAAGTCAGAATTAGCAGCCTGTTTTGCCAAAGTGTCAGCTCTCTCATTGCTCACCACGATTCCAACATGTCCTCTTGTCCAGGTCATACAGATAATTATTAGGAGCGTTGCGTTACTCGCCTCAGCATGTAAACATTCAGTCATAGTAAGGCACAAAATAATTGTTCACATTTATAGTCATAAATATATGCATTACAATTCTAGGTTAGAAACGATTTGCTTAGCAATATGTGTTTCAATTTACGTTAAAATCCACATGTTTTAATAATCTGAGATAATTTTGGCTCCTGAGAAGAAAGGGAAATATGTATACAACCCATATTTTCTGGTCTTGCACCACTTTTCTAATCTGATTCAGTGATTGCGATATCAAGGTCTTAAGACATTTTTCTTAGGTTCGATTCCCGAGAAACTTTTTTAGCCATATGGTTTCAAGATACTCTTTTCAATATTTAATTTCGACCTTGTTGAATGTAATGTTGGTATATGTAAATGTCGATAACTTTCGGTTTGATCTTCACTATCTGATTTTGATATTGAAGGCCTGCTTTGAATGTGTAATTTAATATTTCCCATCTGCCACTCACTATCACAGTGTTTTTCAAACAATCGATTTCTACCTGTCCGGATATATTTTGTGTGCGTTTTGCAAAATGCATTGTTGTTTCCTTTCACGTCTAAATATTCCGTTCCGAATATCTCAGTTCTTTCTTAAGAGAACGCTTCGGCTTGTACCTCAGTACATTATTGATAAAACAATCTTATTAAACTCTTAATTTTTCCGGGACGATAGGGAAATACAGTACTTCTGCATCAAATGTTTGATTTACAGAAGCCATTTATTAGCCCCGAGTTAGGCTTTTAACCCAAGGGAATGTACAGGTTAATTGTACAGGCATAATCCTGTATTAAAACTAACTGTTGTCGATGAAACAAAATTTGCTTCAAATCGAGAGTTTAGAACGTGTAACCCGAGATTAATTTTTAACCCCTGTCAATGAAACCGGGCCTATCTCTTCCACAAGCATAGGAATAAGCAGGTTTAGAAAGTCGTCACATCAGATTATCGGAAATTTAAGTTGAGGGCTATGACTGATATAGCTTACAATCCCATCACAATCTTTCAGCCCAACCGGCCGCTGGATATTAATTTTCACATGATAAATCTTTAGGGTAAACTTTTGTATGGGCCTACACTTGTTTCTACTAAAACTCAAAACTTGCAATAAGAGAAAAAAAAAATCTTACAAGCTCAGGTCTAAGTCCCACCTCGCAAAAATACAGATTTACATGTAGCTGACAGAATAGAATGCACATTGCAGCAGCATTGCCATTTACTGTGTCAGGATGTGAAGAGATATAATCGTATTGTCCAAGCTTAGGGCAGAGAAAGAAATGCGATGTATCCAATCAGATTTCTTATTAATACATCACGAAACAAAGATGAATCTACCGGACTCATACCTTCAACGGCCTTCGGGCGTCTATTCGCTGCAACAGTTTTTAGCTCCCTCCGCTGGTTCCATCTCGCGCCGAAGATTCAAGTAAGAAATGAAAATAATAATTTCAGTATTTAACTCACCTATCTTAAAATAGATACTGAAAATGCTGTCCCCTCTGATCTATCTGTATGGATCTGACTATGACATATAAATTTCCACTTTTAAGTTCCCATAAGTTCCCAAAATTAAGAAATCCCAACTTCCTGAGCCATTTAGCCGTTTAGCTCAGATTACAGGGGACTTCAAAGTTCGACATTCCGTCCTTATAAAATGTATAGGTCGTTGTCACATACGTATAGACCAGATGAAGGAGCATTTTCAATAACCATTTAAGACAGGTGAGTTAATTACTGAAATTCTTCTTTTCATTTCGGTATCCTCTTACTTGAATCTGCGGTGAGTGAAGAAAGCAGCGGAGGCAGCTAAAATTTTAGCTATTATTTTAATTACGGACGCATTCTCCTCGCGGTTTTTTGTACATGAAATAAACGGAAAGGTTTTTTAAATAATAGAGGTGATACTATACAAATTTCCTCAATCACACTGAGAACATTGGGATGACATTATCATAAAGGTGCTTCACTAAAGCAGAAACCATCACTTCCATTAAAACTTGATGTTAAAACGTGGTGTTAAAACTGTTTTTGTAACAATTCGGTTGTGTTCCCCATCCTAAAAATCAGATATTAAGTGCGGCGTATGAACGTTCTTTAGGAAACCATTGCCACATTACAAGATATGAGTTAGCCTAAGTTTATGGTAACATTTTTACTTTGTATCTTGAATAAACGTATGCAAGGGTTAACGTGCAATAAAGCAAAATACGCAACATTCAGATTTCCGTTTTGTGCTAGACAGAAGAGTAATCTCAGCAGTCACTGACCGCGTCACATGTTATACCACTGGCAGATTCCAAAGCATCATAAAGACTTTTAAGTATTAAAGCCTTTTAACTAGTTAGCACTTTCAGCCTGACGACTTGCATGAGATTAATAGCCCTACCTTCCAATTATGTGCACAACTCTCAACGGTAGATCACGGAATTCACTATTTCATCCCCGTTAAGCAATAGAATACTTTGCTGCATGGGTAACAAAATGTTGTTGTTTGGGGACACACTGTCTTGGTTTAGGAAATAATTGTATGATAAATTATAATTTATAATTAAAGTCTATTTTTTTTACTCTGAGAGTGTTCGAAAACAGGGTGCTTAGGAAAATATTTGGGCCTAAGAGAAATGAAAATGGGGACTGGAGAAAACTGCATAACGTCGAGCTTCATGACCTGTACTCTTCACCGGATATAGTAAGGGTAATTAAATCACGGAGGATGAAATGGGCTGGACATGTTGCGCACAAATGGGGAGGAAAGACATGTCTCAAAAGTATTGACTGGGAGACCCGAAGGGAAAAGACCACGTGGAAGACCTAGACGTAGGTGGGAGGACAATTTTAGGATAGATTTAAGGGAAGTAGGATTTGCGAGGGATGATTGGATAGGGTTAGCACAGAATAGGGTTGAATGGCGGGCTCAGGTAAGCGCGGCCATGAATCTTCGGGTTCCATATAATAGATAATATTCCTTTAGTTTGCTGAGAATTTTTTTATTGCCATTGTGTAAGTAAGTGTATTTTTTACTTCCTGTGTCTATATAGTGGTCACTTTAGGTAGAGGAAGTAGCATATTATTTTCGATCCCCAAATTCGAAGTTATGTTTTTAACATAAATACAATTTTTGAGGGCCCATTAACCCAAAAATACTATTTTCAGAAACATGTATGTGTGCTTATGTCTGTGAACAGCCTAGATACAGAATGGAAAATCTTCTGAAAACAAAACTTTGTATATCTGGGTTAGGTACCTCCTGGGAATGTGACATGAAGATTGGTGAACACTTTCTCTTATTTTTAAGGAGACATTTACAAAAAGAAAATATAGTTTTTCGCAATTTTCTAGAAAATGGCCCAAACGATTTTGTTTTAATTTTGTACATGGGGTGCTTCTATTAAGGGCTAAAACTTTTATTTGTAACTTTTTTTTGAATCTCTGTGAGAATAGTTATAAACCACCCACTGTTTGTTGAAACTAAGCCTTGCATAGTAACATTAAAGCTTTACATCGGGTTGAATCAACTGAATACGGGTTCTTTGCAATACGGTATATAACTTATGAGAATGTGAAGTGAGAAAGCTGTATTTGCCCATATAACTTATGAGAATGTGAAGTGAGAAAGCTGTATTTGCCCATACTTAGGGTAAAGAAAGTTACGTGAGTGCATTAATCGGATTTGATTTGGGTTATGTATCTTTCGGGAATCCGATACGATGTGGTGACGACATTCTCTTAATTTTCAACTAATTTACATGAAGAGAAAGTCATACGTAATATATTACACGAACAAGTTAGTAAGCATTTCATAGACTGACTTTGTATATTAGGTATAATTGTTTTCGTATCTGTAGTTCTACTAATTCTTTATTTATAAGTCTTACACTGTTATAGTATTGTTTGTGTTTTACTATATTTGTAATTATACCATATTTGTATTATATTATTTTGTAACTTTGTATAATTCAATTGTAACAATCTTGGTTGAATGAAAGAGAAGGTATAATGACCTTAATTCCATCAGCTAAGATAAACCAATTCTAATTCTAATGCCTGCTTCCCTAAATCGCTATGTTTGTTCCTTAACCTTGGATGATCCATATTCAGTCGTATACACTTTCATAAGAAGTGCTTAAATAATATGTGCATTTTACGTGATTACAACGAAACTATGTTCAGTCTGAAAACAATCCGGCAGGAATTACATTAGCCCTGTGACTTGCACATAAGTGAGGAGTGTTTGAAGTAAAAATAACACTCACATTAAAAGTATGTGTGATTACGTAATCGGCAGTTCTACCTTTCGATAAAATGCATGTATGCAACTGGAATGATTTGAATACGATTGTTTGAAAACGATTCACTGAACACGTAGGTTATATTGTACTTTTAGCACGGCCGTACAGGTTATAATAAGACAGCGAAACCTCCTTCAAGCTGTAAACTACCCGTCAGCGAATACATTAATACAGCCACATAAAAAGTAAGGAGATATCGAAACGAAACGCTCTGTTCGAATTTAAAATGTAACATTTTAATTTTGATATTATAGCCTAAACACTTATTAAAACTCAACGGTGTGCAACTTGGTTAAACCGGAGCGAAAAAAATATTTTGGTTGATACTTTACGTGCACGTAATGAACCAGCTTTCGCTTTAAAAAGTGTAATTCATTTACAGCTCGGCCGCTGATTGACTGTCTTCGAGATCTTATCAAATTGCTTCGGGGCACGGGATATCAGACTATATACAATAGATTCCTTGAAATCTGATTATAAAAAAGTTGAACTATAAACTGGGTCTGTGATATTGTATTGTATAAGAGCTTTCTATCATTGATTTCTATGCCAATTCGGTTACATGCATTTCACAAAGTGAAATTACAACGAAACTAATATTTCTGTATTAACATATAAATTCAGCAAGAAGCACAGAAAATCCCAGCACGAAGCCAACCAGTAGAAAATTGAACGCCATCTTCATATGTGAAAGTGAAAATACTATGTAATCATTATGACACGAGTCACAAGTATGAAATCTGGTATTGTTAAACAACTTTAGGTTATGGACCAATTCCGATAAGTATCTCTGGAACAACCCACTTTCTGTACAACTCCTGAACACTTTGTTGAGTCTATGCAGTATAGGATGTCCTGTACTAACGCAAATCACGGTTGGCATGGAAATTATGTTTTCTTTCAAGAAACAGTTCACCGTTTTAGAATTTAAAACATTTCCAAGAATTGCATTTTGAAAATAAGTATGCGCAATTTCTGGCGCTATCAGTGACCTGTTGCCTTTCTGAAGATCATTAAAACATTGCCTGTAATTTGTGCAATCTTCCTGTTTCGGTATCCCGAGATGTTCTCTGTATTTCATTACTTTCAAAAGTTGGTACACTATAGAGATATTGATGTATGTAAGGTCTGATGTTTTCAATTCTTCAACAGTTTCTATTTGCTTTCCATATCCAGGTTCAACTAGAAAAGATACAAAGTTTGCTTGAAATACCATGTTAATTGTGAAACAATAACAAACAAATAACAAGAAGATAACTCTTAGTCTATGAGTGTATGGTAAATGATGTATGGCTACTCCTACCAAAACAGACCACACATCAAATATACACCGTGCTATTGATGAATATGTTTTTGAATCTCTTCCACCTCTGAAGGAATTATGTCCATAACACCATAATACAATTGCCGTTGCTAGCAGACTCACAATCACTGTCAACCAAACTGACAATGAGAATACCTCAAGTACTTTCTCTGAAGACTGAAAGTGTTCAGCACAAGGTACATACCATTTGAATTTATCGAAATACAAAGGAATTGTAGGATCACCAAACCGATCGAATATCACATTTAGCCACAAACTACCTGCAGCTATGTCCACTTTCCCAGTAGCAATTGAAAATATTGTTTTTTTCGCAACTTCCAAAGTATCGCCTGTTGGATGTGGAAGAAAATCTAAAGTAAAGTTCAATTCTTTGCTGGCCAAACGGAGATATTCATTTTCAGTGCTGGTGAACCTTTCAATATTTTCTCCGCTTACAGTACTGAAATTATTCGTTATAATTCTGAATATCTCTGCTGCAGCTACTTTCAGTACACAACCATTGAAATTGGAAGGGACTGTTGGGAAAATATCATAACGAGGTAATATGTTACCATTGCTGTTCCCAGAAATACAATAGTCGAGTTTTCTTATATGTCTTGGACCAGCGCAGTTTCCATCTCTGTAAGGAAACCATGAATATAATTCGTCATTCACGTGTGATTCATTTTTCGTACCACAATTTTGATCAATAATCATAACAGCAACGTTCGCGATGCCATTTTCAAACAGTCGTTCACTTATCTCCAGTACAAGCAACTCGGAAGAATTTGCATCTGTTTCCATAATAATGATTATAAATTTTGCTCGTGAATTCCATGACTTGTAATTTTGTAATTCATAAACTTGCGTAAGAACGGAACTAACAGTGTCTTCTTCACTATTTGGCCATCCAAAAATTATATAACTGCTAGGTTTGAATCTGTTTCTTTCCATACCCGTGTAGGTATTGCCGGACACTGGAAGATGTACTTGGACTGGCCATGTAATCTGTCTGTTTATTGTTTCTAGCAAGAGGTCCACGATATTAGAATAGTCTTTATGTAGGTCGGGTAGAGAGAAGACCACTGGAAGTCCTGGAGTAAAATGTTGATAAATGATTTTATTCAGGCATTGGTATAATTTGCGGTGTTCTTCGATGATCTCAGGACTTTGCATGATATTTAGAGTTAATAGGCTCCCAGCATACATTAACAAAAGTGCGGGAAATTTCATTGTTCTTTTTAGTCTGAAACTCATGTTAAAAACAAATTATTCAAAATTGTACCTTTCATATTGTACAGAAAGTGTAACTTTTTTGGACCTGTAAAAAATGTATTCAAGTTTCACACTAACCAACTCACTTTGCTTACCGTAAAACACAAATCACAACTTCTTGTTGTCAAAAATAACTAGTAACGGCTTTTATTTTGTTTTGTTCTATTGTTTATCTTTCTAAGAATTAAAGATATCATCCCCTTTCAATAATATTTTATAATGGTTACGTAAGCGTACACAATATTCATTTTGCTGTAACTTAATGTTTTTGGTAATGACTCGTCGCGTCTGCAAAAAACATGAAGTGATCTATTCGTGGAGAAACCTACGCCTTCATGTCACGAAGCAAAAAAAAATATATAATCAAATGTAGTGGCTTTTAAGCGTCACGTGAACATCACCATGCTGATCATAATCACGATGGATCGTTTAATTTGTTGCATATGAGCTTTAAAGCATTTTAGTGTAGTTGACTCATGATTACATAAATGTACAAAGAACTCTGGTAAAACGGAATTTGTACATGGCACATGAAACATAAACGATCGCCCATTGGTTTGTGAGAGATTAAAACTCTTTGAGCATTGTAATCTCCTCTAAAAATGATTTCTCACGGAATGGCGTCGTAGTCTTGGTACACAAAGCCGGTATTTTTCTGAATTTTCTCCGATTATCCTGTTCCCCGGATTTAATTCCACCGTCGCTCTTCATTCTCCTTTTCCTCCCTCTTTTTCCATCCCATTCGTAATCGTTTCCTTCAAAAATTGTTAACAATCATAGATGAATCTTCGTGGTCTAGTAGACCTGTATGCGGACCACTCACCCAGATAGGTTTGCAACATTGGTTCCGTTAAACGATTAAATAAGAGGGAGGAGACATCCGGTTAACGGGGACCTACAAGTCGAAGGGATAGGCAATATAAACCATTTAAAGATTTTTGGATGATCTTGGCATGTTCGCATGACACCGCAGAGCTTCTTTACAACAATTCGCGACACAAGTAAGGAATAGTAGTAAGCACAAAGGGCTGATCCCGAACTGCCCAAATAATTTATATCGAATGTCTACAGGCCAAATGCCGTAACTGTAACCTTTTTCGAAAATGAGGTTATGGTGCAGATAGGTTGCTGCTTTGAAATACACATGTTGACCAAAGGAAGAATCCCTTAAAAATCATTTTAAGGGTAAAAAGCTTGAAAATTATTGCAAACTGTTTTAAAGAATCAGTTTTAAGCTGGCTGATAAGTGTAACCATCATAATATAGCCGCGAATACTAATCAATTGTACTGAGGAGTAACCCACTAATATCTTTAGATGAACAAGCCTGCCTCTACGTTCACTGTATCTTAATTCAGACTGTTTTTCTCTCTCCCATAAAATCTTACTTTTGAGGATTACGCCATTTGGCCTGGACACAGTCGGACTGTATTGTGAAAGTCTCTAAACGACTGGTTAAAAAGTTATGCCACTTTACAACTTACATGAAACGTTTGTATGTTTTCCTACTAAAATAGAAACTTACCTTAGCTTTTAGGCCTTACTACGTTGAGATTCTTTGTATATCTATTATTGAGATAGGCTATAATATGTGAATTCTCATACTGTATTGAATACTGTCCCTGTTTTAATGCAGGTTTCGGTACGATCATGTAACAATTTTTTTTCCGAAAAAATCCTGAAGATGCGCTGGCGACACACCTGAGGACCAATGAAACACGCTCTAAGTGTGTTGAAATTGATCTGAAAACGGTAGGCGTTTTAAAAGAATTGAATACGATCTCAATTCGATTCGATCCCATTTTTAGGTGTACGGTATTAACCTTGAGTCTCATCGATCTGAAAAAAAAATCCCCCAAATTCAATGCGACAGGCATATTCGTATTGGATTATCCTAAAACCTAGTATTGTAGATGTCCAGTTGAAAAAAAACTTTTATCTCTAATTGAAATGGTTAAATATATACGTATTACCAGGGCTAGGACTTCTATGTAAATACATATTTGTTTCTAAGTTAGTTAAAGTAAAATGTTTATATATGTTTATATATGTTTATGAATTGAGACATTTGAAATGGTTTAAGATACATTTGATTTTCGACATTTGTCCATATTTCAAGGCATAGTACATATTTTTACATATTTTAGAAAAAACCGCAAATCTTTACATAATTAACGTTTTATATGTTCCATATTTTATAATTTCAAAGTTATTCTTGTCAGATAAAAATCGTTTAAATTTTACTTCACTAGCATCTGTATTTCAAAGCTGGATTCTTGAATTTCTACGATAGAAATAGATCTGAATTTTGCTCCTGAAGGTGTTGCAAGGCTTGAATGGTCCTGTTACTCCTTGTGATATTGAGTGGAGTTTTATTGAGTACAAATCGATTTTCAGAGACAATAGACGCAGTTTGTTTGGAAAATTTTACCTACTGCTTCAAAATAGGCAATTCTCATTCAAATAATTTGTAGCAACAGCTGAAAAAATCCTAATTAAACAGTATTTATGTAAGAAGGTTAAACTTTTGTTTTGAGACTCTTGTTTAAATTGTTTTGTGGCATGTATTCTTTTTCCCCTGTGGTTTTCATGTTTACGCAATAAATTTTTATTGTACTCATTTTATAACTGTGCAACATAGATAATATTCGGGTGTTCTTTATATTATTTTTCACAATTTAAAAAATTAGTCAATATTTTACTCCATTATAATTTTTAGCCCATAGGAATGTTCATATTTAATCATTTTTTGTTACATACAGAACCCTGCCTGGCTGAGATGGTAACGTTTCAGACTCGCATTCGGTAGGTCCCAGGTTAAAATCCCGGGGCCGGCCAATTTGACATGGTTTTTTTTCATAGTTTCCCCAGTCGTAAAGGCAAATCCCGAATTGGATACTTACATACCATGAATCATCCTCACCATTTCATTCGTATCATATCCATTTAAATTAATATCAGTTGAAATTTCTTCCATTAAATATACCGACAGTAGTAACGATTGATAAGCAATAGTTCAATGGCCTACCCTACTGTACAGACACAGATCCCGAACTCCTGATATAGCCTCGAAGCTGAAAGGAGTGTAAACACAGCTGAAATATAAAAATAAACCTGTCTATTTCTCTCATTTTTATATGTATGTTGACAAATTTATATTTTGGGGGAGTTTCAGTCAATGAGATTGATAAGAGTTCAGAGTATGAAAGGTAATAAACGAGATTGCGTGAGCAGAATTTTTAAAAGTTTTATCGGATTATACCCCACGGGATATTTCTAAGGAAGGGGGGATTGTATCAAAATAGTATTAAAAGTTTGACGAATATAAATGATTGCCACTCGGGGCTCTTACTGGCTATTGTATCTGTCCATTAGCTGTTGTAATCCCTTGTAAGGTTATCTGGTGAACCTCTGTCGGTGACAAGACAGCTTAATGCAGGCTTACCACCTTCTCCATCCGGTAATCTCCCACTTATCTTACAAATGCATTCCATAATAGTCCGCCCCTGCCGTTCAATCAACCGGTTGCGTAGCAACTCGTCCAACGATCAGATTTTCTAATGGACTTGAAAAAATAAGAGAACAATCATCTTGCTCTTTGCAGGGATCAGTGATCAATAAGCCTTACAATTTTCGTCTCATAAAGATTTGCAATGTAATGAGTCGTCTTATCAGTGGCATCATGCCCCAATTTCAGTTACATTGCACCCAGATAAAAAAAAAACTTTGTATAATGCTATTGTATTGTATTCTTTTACATTTACCCCACCCCAAAGATACTGTTTTAGATTTTTTTTTAAGTTTGGGTCTTACCCAAGTATCAACCAATAGTATTCCGATAGTATTTTATTATTGCGAGTAATCCAATCACTACATAATTAAATTTAAAATAGTTTTTTCTAAAATGAAATCAATTAACTAATTACGTTTTGGGGGAAAATTCGGTACCGGTATTGTTATTGTAATTTAATTTACAAAAATTTGCCTAAAAGCTCTAAAAAATATTTGTGATGTGTAATATTGCCAATCTTTGAACATTTTCAAAAATAGTAATTTTGTTTGGTAATTTTAAAACATGCTAAATTATATTTAATTATTTTCATAAAAATATCGCAAGTAAGTTATATTAAAACCAATGTTTCATTTCATCCATTTTCACGGGAATAGGCTTCGGTGAATAGCCTGATAAGTTTACCGAGAAGTTCTGACAAGCAAGTATGTTGCTTTGTATTGTAAGACCGGGTTCGACACCTGAAAACTACAAAGCTGTGTACACGTGACAGACATAGACGCGTCGGTGTTCCTAATCAGGCGTGTCGTTATTATTGAACCAGTTTTTAACTTGAACCATAACTCATAAATGCTGCTCCCGCCAAGCCGGCTTCCTAAAGCGGCAACTGTGTCAAAACATGTCCTTTAACAATAAATTATAGTAAAAATAATAGAAATAATAGTTTAAAAGCAATAATAAGCATAATAATAATGTTATTACAATAAATAATTAATTGTACTTATTATAAATAACTTACTAATAAGAATCCTATGTAATGAAATTTCCTACATCTGCAGTGGTATGATTTTAGTGCGTGCGTCCTGTCTTCTAAGGAGTGGAAGGAAATGCAGATTCTCACGAGATGACAGTCATTTTGGTCAGAAAGTGCGTTTTATATTTTACTGTCAAGAAACAAAGCCTACCCTAAAGTATAAATGTGAAAAATGTTATGCCGTTTGGACGCGTTGGAACAGGTGCTGCTGAAATAATTTTTAAACCTTAGTGCTCTTCCAATTGCCTGTTAATCACCTTTTTTCTCAATATGAATTTGCATGATTTTCCCATGTTCAAAATCTTTTTTCTCTCACAAAAATTAAGGAGCGGCTGTGATGTTTTTTCGCCATGTACTTTACGGTGTGTGTAATAAAATGTAGGCCTATAATAGAAATTTCTGCATAGGCCTTACTTTTTTTATATTTAGTTTAATCATAGGTCAGCTTTTTACTTATCATTTTTCTGAGCATTTTTTCAAAAATAAGGTTGAACAACATAAAAAACCACCAGTAAATTTGTAAAGCAAGCATAAAAGAATCTCATATTAAAAATTCAGGCTCATATTTGAATATCTGTCGGAAAAGAAAGATCTCAATTTTGATTTAATTAGTGATATCAATTAAATTAAATGGATATTAAAATTAATTAAAATGCAATTAAAACTTTAATTTGGTTTACATTTTAATTAAGTGTGCAAATTTTTAAGTTTCAAGCAATTCGTCATCCCTTACCAAGACGTGTCATGACCATGCTTGCGCAATTCTGGTCACCAATTTGCGTCGCGTAATCAGCCTGGGGGATTTACCACAGGGCCGTCCTAGGCCCTAGCCTAGAGTTGCACAAATCCTAGCGGCCGCACAGAAGACTTGCACACTAAAAGGGGAATACGACATTCCTTAAATATTATAAGAATAGCAAAATAAAACTGACGTAATATGATACATAATGAAGATGTTATTAATTGAAAATAATTTCATGCAAAAAACAAAAACAACAGATTTATACTTACAGCATTTAAATATTATTCAGTTCAAAATGTCATTAGTTAATAATTGACTGGAGGGTATCATGTGAATGGGAGACTGCTGTCGGCCTGCCGTGCATGCGGATCGTTACAATCAACTATGTTAAAACATAAAAGAGACATATATCAAATGCCCAATATTAAATTAACTAAATAATGCATAATTATTAAAATTATTTTTAACGTAAATTAAAGGAAATATTCACAAACTATTAAATCCACGTTAATGAAATCAAATGAACTTCTTTTCTGAAAGCTACATTTTAAAATCCAGAACTTTACAATTGAAAGCAAGCACGTAAGAAGAAAGGACTTCTAGGTAAATTTCTTTAATATTAAAATGTGTTATTATATAGGAAGTTTTATTCAAGAAATGAGCCTAAATTACAGCTAAGATATTAAATTTAAAATTTTTTAAGATTTTTTTTTCAAATAAAAAGATCAGATGCAGTATAAATAACTCAAGATCTTAATAAATAGATAACTAGGTACGAGAAGTGAAGAAATTATACAAATGAACTTTAAAATAAGATTTAGCTGAAGATACTAAAAATATTAGTTTCGAACTGCTTTTTTTTTTTTTTTTTTTTTTTTTAGATGATAAAATGAAGATAGCCTTGACATGAAGCGCAGTTATGGATTCATAATCACAATCAGCTTCTTCAGCATTTCCACTTTCATTAGCACTGTAGATAAGGTCTCGCATAACTACAGACACAGTCTGCATGAGTAATGTCGATCTTCCTTTAAGTTGAGTCGAGGTGAGCATGTCTGAATCAGGGTGCATGTAAAATGTCGTTTTAGATGTAATAAAGCATTCAAGACCGGTAATTTTCTAAACAAGATTCCGTTTGATTTGCGGCTTCCTTTGAGAATGGGGGTGCGACAAAGACCACAACATTCGATATCCCTATTAATTTGCAGAAGAAAAATAAAAGGTTGTGACTTCTAATGAGATGCTACCCATTGCCTGAGAGGAAGTTTGATTCGAGATTAAGAACGAATCGATTTAATTCTCACGGTGTAATTTCAAGCCTGACTTTGCAGCAATTATGTGCTCTCATTCACATTTTCGAATTTAATTTTCTTATCTTCGCAGTAACTGCTTAGCTTCCTTTTGTTAATCTTTAACAGCCTTCAGTGCAGCCTATAGGCATTAAGCAAAAATACTTTTTATCCTAGGATGGAAGTAAAAATTATTTCTAAGGTTACTTGTTGGAAAGGGAAAAATAATATTGTTGTTAAACTTCAATTCTATAAAGAGTAATCAAAATATTTGCTAATGTTTTGACAGTATTAATCCTTTATTTGGCGAGGCTCATTTTCTCATACAATATATTATAGGCCTAAACCTGTGCCGGACTGCAAAGAAAATAATTAACACATTGATTAGGCTAATAGTTTATTTCTTGCTTCCTTATTTTGTATTTTATATGAAATTTAAATTTTTCTTCAATTTTTTTTCAGTCCTTTCAATACAAATTTAAGACAAAAGGCTGTATCCTATAAGATACATTACCATTTTAAGGGTTAAAATACGTAAAATAGATAGGTTTATTTCTATAATCAATGGAAATTGTTTGCAGTTGCATTCTCTGCATACTCTGTAGGATAAAATTAATGTAATAATACCGGTATATAACGTAGAAATTAGCTACAAAAATCAATGTGCCCATAAGTAAGCAAAGCATATCTTAGTCGTTAGGCCTTCTTGTTTTATCACATATGGTGGGTATGCATTTCAACATTGTTTTTATTCTTGTTTTCACACGTCGTAAGTCAACAGTACTAGTGGTTGTCACTTCTATAACTTGTTTATGTCATAATTTAAACAAGTTATGTTATAAACTTAATACAACATAGGTTGGTTTATGGTTATTTAACGCCGGGGATGTCTGCAACTTAGGCCTGTGACCGTCGCCGGTGTGCCGGAATTTTGTCCCGCAGGAGTTCTTTTACGTCCCAGTAAATCTACTGATATGGGCCTGTCATATTTATGCGCACATAAATGTCATCGACCTGGACCAGGATCGAACCCGCAACCTTGGGCACAGAGACCCAGCACGATACTAATACAACATTGTGTCAAGTAATATTGTATGTATATTAATATTGTAAGTATGCTGGTAGAAGGTTTAACGTGAACAAAATCATAGCATTAAGGAAAATTAATACTTTATAATTGGCGTAGATTTATTTTAGGCCCATGCAATCATCATATTTCATATTGCTGTCAGTGGTGATGCGGAGGCCATCTACTGCAGGTTACTGTTACCTATTTGAATTTTGTTACGCTTATTTCCCGGTAGAGGGAAGAGTGACAGGTGGTAAGCCCATCTCCTCACAACCCCCCCCCCCAAACTAAGGTATTACTTGGACTGAAAGGGCCGAGGAATTTTGTCCAGAGGCTCTAATTTAGCCTTGGAGTTGTTTTACGTTCCGTAAATCTACGATACGGCCCCCAGCTTAATGTTCCTCCCGGATGACTCCGAGGATTTTTAAGTCCTGAAAAATCCGACCCCGGCCGGGTTTGATCCCGCGACCTGCGGATCTAAAGCCTCCTGCACACAGGGACAGTAGAGGCAGCCAGTACTGGCCGCCAGTTACTGGCAGCCAGTGGATGTTCTAGTGGCAGCCAGTAGGCAGTACAGTAGGGTCAATTATTTAATTATGTATGATTATGATTAATATAAATAGTATTTATATCATAATATAGAATATAGAATATTATAGAACTTGTATTAATATTGTCAAAGTAGGTAAACTTTTATAAAAATTGTAGACTTGTAAATAGATTGTGTAATATGGGTAGAAAACAGAATCGGTTGTAAAATCTTTCGAATAATATTGCAGAAATCACAACACATGGGTAGAAAACAGCTAAGATGTGGATTCTTCTGTTATTCAAGCTGCCTAAAAAGTTATTTTGGCTTTTAGAGGATTTGTCTGTAAAATCACGTCAAGTTTGTCAAAAAATGTAGTTTTGGGTAGAGATTAAAACAGGTAAAAAAAGCTAGGAGTGATTTGATCTAATATCTTGTGGCCTAGAAAATATTCCTCATTCTAGAGTGTACGTTAATATACTTTGAGGAAAATTTGTTAAAGAATCTATACTTTTATAGGAATTACGCCATATAATAAGGGTAGAAAACAGCTAAGGGATATTTTATAAGTTACATTAATATTAATGTGGTACTAATATTAATATTACATTGTGTAGAATATTGTAGGCTAATAATTTGCATTAATATTATATTAAAAGTAATATACTTATGTTAATATTAATTTTTTTCCTGATTATATGGGGAAGGTTTTGACATAAATGAACAAAACATAAAATAAATATTCCAACAAATATATAAATAAAAATAGTGCATATTTACGAAGTCAGGATAAAGCGTAGGCTATTTGAGTTATGGCGCTTTTAAATAAAAACACTAAATTGGGTTTGACGCCGGTACCGGTGAACCGATTTGGTTCAATAACAATAGGGTTCTTCCCATGGACATTATAAATGCGTATACCAAGTTTCATGAAAATCCGATAAAGCGTATTTGAGTTATGGCGCGTACAGACACACGGACGGACGGACAGACGGACAGATATTTTTCGTCCCCCACACACAATCTCATAAAGTACCATACTGGCACTTAATAATTGTAAAAATATTTTCCGAAGATACACATTAATCACTAGTAGCTGTTACAAGATCACCAAACACCAATTAGCACTTGTGGCAGTGTATATCCCCATCGTGTATGACAAGAACTGGTGGCTAGCTTATATGATGGAGAAAAATGAATACGTGGTGAAATGAAATTAACACTCCTTTTAGCTGGACCATCACCATCATGAAAGCTTCATGTATTATCGAATACTTCTCACAGGTGTATTACGTACAGTAAATCCTATGAACCGATCAAAAGGATTTATGTGCTATCTTAACACTTTGCAAACCAATAAGGCATTAGACAAGAATTTTCATTGAACAACAAGATGTCAAGTATGTGAGTTACTTCCCTTGATTCAATTTATTTGTCGAAATTATTTTATTATGCTTTCCATTGGGGCATATAAGTTATTTTTGACCTGATTTTTTGTAAAGTGACACTTTTTTAATGTTTTAACCATGAACCCATTCCCATCATATTTTCAAACTTGGTACATCATTTAACATTGGTATAACCTATTTCCTAGGATTTTTTTGAACATTTTTAAAAGGAACTTTTTAAAAATTCAAAATCAAAACTTTTCAATTTGAATTCTGAAAAAAAAAATTCATTAAAACTATTATGTGTTACATGTCATTGGAAAGCTCGTAAAAAATGCTAAAAAATGACACTTTCCCCACCTTAATAGGTTAATTAGAAGAGTTGCTATATTAGTTGAAAGATATGTTTTTGATGTGATTTTTATTATTTTTTTTAGTACTTTAGATGGCTGTAAAAGACAGATTGAAATATTTAAATAATAGTTTGTATTTCTCTCAATATACATGAAAATTACCTCTCTACAAAATTTCATCCAAATCTGGAACGGTGAGGTAAAATGGGTGTGCTGATCTGACACGGAATGACTCTACTGGCGGCCACTAAACTCAAACTCAAGCAGGTTTGAGTTTAGTGGCCGCCAGTAGTCTGCTGCACGTTGTGGGATAATTACTGGCTGCCAGTACTGGCTAGTGCTACTGGCTGCCAGTACTGTCCCTGTGTGCAGGGTGTTAAACCTGACTTAAGTTTAGTGGCCGCCAGTAGCTACTGGACGTTGAAGGGAAGTACCCCTGCACACTGGGACAGTAGAGGGATAATTACTGGCGGCCAGTACTGGCTAGTGCTACTGGCTGCCAGTACTGTCCCTGTGTGCAGGGGGCTTAAAGGTGGACACGCGGCCGACAGGCCTATGATATAGTAACCACAAAATATTTATAAATGAGACTGACACTTTTTTATTCCATCGTCAATATAAATTCTTCAATAGTTATTTTTTAAAATATTTCAAATACTCTGAACGAAGGACTGGCCATATTGTTGGACTGTTCATTTTCAAGACCTTCCAACAACTTTTTATTCTTTACGAAGCTTTAAGTCTTAATAATTGAGCTGATCCAATAGGCATATCAGAGGCGTTCGGTATTATCAAAGTTACTAATTCTATTTTGAAAGAGACTGCAGAAATCAAGCATATAATCCATCTACAATTAAAATTGAGCATTAATGTATCAACGTCTTTGAAAACATTATGCAAATTTATATTCTTATTTCGGGTAACAAAGTCGACGATTAATTATGATTTCCTTTGCATAACCTTTATTTTATTTATTAGAATGGTCAACCCACTTCTTTAACAAAAGTAGGGATAGGGCATCTCCAGTCCGCGATCCACCGAGGCCGGTAGGTCGGCAAAACAGAAACAAGCATTATCAATCCTGAATCTATAGCACTAGAGCCATCTGGTGACACCACCCCCACCCCTCTATCATCCCCCTAAACAAATTTATAGCAAATATAAGATTTGGTCGGTAAAGCAGAGACCTGCAATACCAACCTTGAAACAATCAAACTAAAAACAATAAATAAAATTATCAAAAATAAATAAATGTTATACAAATGAGTTAGGCCCTTATGAATTAATTTTCAACCCCCTAGAGGGGTATTTTAAGAAATAAAAAATAAAAATAATAATTTTAGAATATATTATTAATTTGTATATCTGACAGAGTAGTAACAAAATTAGATAAATAAATGTTATACAAAAAAGAGTTAGGCCCTTATGAATTAATTTTCAACCCCACTAGAGGGGTAGTTCTAAGAAATAAAAATAAATATAACTTTTAAAATCCAGTAGTATAATGTTTAGGTGATAGAATTAAGACCATATGATCACCCGTAACAAGAGGGTGGTTTTCATCCCAACTTCCAATCTAACCCATTTAAAATTGTTTATTCGACATATAAACATCTTACAGATTGATAAGAACTATCTGACATGATTTACACCCCCAAATTATTTAATTTTATGAGGGGGTGGTTTTTTCAAGGTCATCCAAGTTTTTGCAGATATGGACAACTTGAGCCACTGTAAATCGTCTAGAGGGTAGTTTTCACCCCCACAACCAATCTAAGCCTTTAAAAATTCTTTTTTCGGCAAATAAACATCTTACAGAACAATATTAACTATCTGACATGATTTCCACCCCACAATGATTTAATTTTATGAAGGGGTGGTTTTTCAAGGTCACCCATGTTTTTGCAGATATGAATAACTTGAGCCACTGTAATTCGTCTAGAGGGTAGTTTGCACCCCCACGACCAATCCAAGCCATTAAAAATTCATTTTTCGACATATAAACATCTTACAGAGTAATATTAACTATCTGACATGATTTACACCCCTAAATGATTAAATTTTATGAAGGGGTGTTTTTCAAGGTCAACCAAGTTTTTCCACGACTGGACAAATTAAGCCATTATAAATCGTGTAGAGGATAGTTTTCGCCCCTACTTCCAATCTAACCCATTAAAAATTTATTTTTCAACAATAAAAAATCATACTGAGTGATATCAACCATCTGACATGATTTAAACTCCCAAAAAGGATTGATTTTATATAAGGGGTCAAACAACTTTTTACACAAATGGACAAATTCACCCATTATAAATCGTCTAGTGGGTGTTTTTCACCCCCACAACCAATCTAACCTACAAAAAATTTATTTACGATATTGATGCTATATCAAGAGTCTACACCCCTGGGTAGTTTGCAAAAATGGACAGTTTAAGCCATTATATATGGTTTTCTCCCCTAACGAACTTGCTTTGTTACATCAAATGTATGACATGACTGAATAAGTACCACTTTAGTCAAAGTTAAACCCGAGAAAATCCTAAAAATAAATTAATTTATGACGAAGTACTAGTCACAGCCCCAAAAATGAACTCCGATTGGTTGAACTTTTCGTAGTACCCCATACCATTGGAGAGTTATATTTTATTTTTGAATATCTATTCCCTCATTATAGGATAGGATGAGAGGACACAAAATGTCTGCAAACAAACAAAAAAAATCTGTAAGAAAGAGTATTTTGGAACCATTAGGACAAACACAACTCTAAAAGCCTTATCAATACAAAGAAACTGCTTGTAAAATAAGAAAGATGTGGGAAAACACAACTGAAAACAAGAACATGTATAGTAGGAGATGAAAATATTGTCAACTGTTTATTAAAATAAAAAAAAATAATAAATACATAAATTATGATTGAACATGTACATCGACAGAGGAAATTAAGCCATTTGTACAATAAAATTACGAAACGAACACGTATCACTAATCAATATGCCAAAGGCAATTACAAAATCCTTATCAATTCAAACAAACTGTTTTCAACTATCAAAGAAACCGGAGAAAACGTCTACAAAGAAAGGGTATGTTGGAACATTAGGGCCTCATAATAGGTTTTATCAATAAATCATGATTGAACATATTATGTAAATAGGGGAAAAGAAATCATTTAAAAAAAAAAAAACATGAAACACTAGATCTATTGCTAAACAATATTACAAAGACAACCTAAACACTTCAACAAACTGATTACAAACAATCAAAGAAATGTCAAAACTTATGATTGAACATATCCAGTAGCCAGAGGAAATTAAATGATTATTTAATTAAAAATCTGAAATGTATACCTTCAATATGATACTGACAACTCTAGAAACTTTAAAAATTCAAACAAACTGTTTATCAGCTATCAAATAAATAGGAGAAAAGTCTACAAAAATGTGCAAACAAATGACAAGTACATCTTAACAAGACATACAAAATGTACAAATTGATAGAATATTTGATTTAATACAAGTATTGTGGAATGTGAGAGCCTCAGAATAGCTTTTATCAATAAAACATGATTGAACATATCCTGTTAACAGAGGAAAATAAATCATTTATACATTAAAATATGAAACACTATATCTATTGCTAAACTCTATTACAAAGGCAACCTAAACATATACGGTACAGAGAGGAAATTAAGTAATTAATTATTCTGAAAATCTGAAATGTAGCTATAAGATGGATAGGTAGATGATGAAAAGGAATGGAAATTTGAGCTATTAGTTTGCCAAGGGTTCGTCTTTTAAGCCTTGTAGATACGTATCACCCACAAAATATGATTCAACACGAACATTCATATGACAAGTACACCTTAACAAGAAACACAAATTGCCAAAATTGGTAAAAAAAACGACGATTTAATTAAGTATTGTGGAACTTGAGAGCCTCAGAATAAGTTATATCAATAAATCATTATTGAACATATCCTATTAACATAGGAAAATTTAATTTATACATTAAAATGTTAAACATTATATCTATTGCTAAACAATATTAGAAAGGCACCCTAAACACTTAAAAAAAATTAGTCAAAGAAATTGCAAAAATTATGATTGAACATATCCAGTCGCGAGAGGAAATGAAATCATTAATACACTCATTTAAATTCTGAAATGTATACCTTTCAGAAAACTTAAAAAAATCTCTAACATAGGTAAATATTAGGACAAACGCAACTCTAAAAGATTTGTCAGTTTCAACAATATGGTTGTAAACTAACAAAGAAATAAGAAGTATAGAATATATCTAGATGGAGAGGAAAATAAAGACATTTGCTCATAAAAATTACGGGACAATCTTACAAAGTCCTCTTCAAGACTTGTAGAAAAGTTCAGGGGAACAAACATCTGTAAAGAAAGAGCATGTTGGAAAGCGAGAGACTCAGGATAGGTGATGTTAGCAAACTCATGATTCAACAAGTATAGCCGACAGAGGAAACGTGATCGTTTATGCATTTTAAAAAGTACACCTATATGATAATGACATTCTTAACAGTACATACAAACTGGTTGTAAACTATCAAAATTGGCAAAATTGGTCTGATAAGTTCAAACGTTGGAACGTGAGAACTTCAGAATAGGTAACGTGAACAAAACACGATTCATAAAGTACAGGCGACAGAGGAAGGGAAATCGTTTATGGGCTAAAATACAAAACAATATGACAATGCCCACCTCAAAAAGAGATACAAGTTGATTGTAAAAATCAAACAGCCAGATAAAAAATGGTAATGTATATTTATCCCTTCAGTGACACATGCATCATTTGCTATATTAGGTTTTGATATAAACTGGAATATGATTAGTTGATTGCCTAAGATGGTGTAAGGTTACAAGATTGTAAGCGTAAACATAAACGTGAATATGAACGTAAACGTGAATGTGAACGTAAACGTAAACGTGATCGTAAACGTAGAAGTGATCGTAATCGTAAACGTGAATGTGAACGTAAATGCAAACGTGAACGTGAACGGATACACTTAATTTTGCGAAATTGTTACCTATTAATAAACAGTACGACAGAGGCAACTCTAATAGTCTTAACAATTCATACAATGTGGATGTAAATTAACAAAGACACAGGAAAAATTATATGTAAACAAAGGGAATATATAGAATGTTTAAGTGGAGAGGAAAATAATGTCAGTTGTGCATAAAAAATTTAAATTACGTAAAAAAATCCACAAATCATGACGGAACATGACCAATTGACTGACTAGATGAAGTTATTTATACAAAAAGGACACCTATCACTAATCATTATGACAAAAGCAATTCCAAAAAACTTGTCAATTCAAACAAACTGATTGTAAAATAGGAGAAAACATCTGTAAACAAAGATTATGTTGGAACGTGAAAGCCTCAGGATAGGTGACGTCAACAAAAACTACAACCAACAGAGGAAATTAAGTCGTTAAAGCATAAAAATGTACCCCCATATGTAAAGGACACCTTAATAAGAAATACAAACTGTCAAAAATTGGTAAAAAGAAGGCATAAAAAATTAAAATGTCTAATTGAACACGATAGGTGATAGGTCGCTCCTCGCTCTCCAACATTTGCCAACGTTCCATCGCAGCTGATCGTTGTCCAAAAGCAACAAGCCTTTATATATATATATATCCTGGAAAGGGGAAAAAACCTTCACGACCTTGTTACAAGAATAAAACTACGTCACAAAACCTTTATGCACAGTCATGGCCATCTCCCTCATGACGCATGATCATTATCATACTCGTTCAAGGCTAGTTATACTTTAGTGCATTAAAGCCTTAACTTCTTTGGCTGAAATAAAATGTCTGTCAGGTGTGGGGTTCGAACCCACGCTCCCCTAAGGGAACCAGATCTTAAATCTAGCGCCTTAGACCTCTCGGCCAACCTGACACTAATACTATATAGTCTTTCAAACAAATAAACCAACGGGTGTATTCTGTCTTACCCAACCTAACACTATATCCCTCAGGTTCAACTAATTTAAACAATATTACAAAAACAGCTCTAAACGTTTCAGAATTCAAACAAAAATACTTTAACTTTGAAGAAATTATGAAAATAGTTATACTTTAGTGCATTAAAGCCTTAACTTCATTGACTAGAATCCGAATAAAATGTCTGCCATTTCACTAAACTGACAGATAACTTTTGTCTTGCTTTAACATTTCCCTCAGGTTCACCAACAGTATTATAAAATAATATGAGAAAGACTGTAAATTATCAAATTTAGGTATGTATCATATCTTACAGACTTTAAACTAACAAAGAAATTATGAAAATAGTTATACTTTAGTGCATTAAAGCCTTAACTTCATTGACTAGAATCCGAATAAAATGTCTGTCATTTCACTAAACTGACAGATAACTTTTGTCTTGCTTTAACATTTCCCTCAGGTTCACCAACAGTATTATAAAATAATATGAGAAAGACTGTAAATTATCAAATTTAGGTTTGTATTAATCATATCTTACATGTCATACTTGTTGAGTCATGAATATGTGTCACTAAGAAAGGATTGCAACACAAGTTGAAATATTTAGAATACAGTTTTATTTAACTTTTCTTTCAAAAATGTACAAAATTGTGAGAAACGTTCGTGGTCCCTCCGAGGATCATCTCCCTCATTCCATTGTCCAAGTTCAACCTTGCAAAAAGCACAACGAACAATATCATCGTATCCCGTGTAATAAAATCCCTCGGAGGCCAAACGCGTTGGATTCATGAAAGACACAGTCCATCTTCCATATGTTTTCAAACGATCACTTTCCTTTTTCATATCGAGAGCACGCCACTTTGTACGAGGACAAGCGTTCGAAGACATGATGACGTTTCTTCTTCACCTTCTGATCTTCAACTCTTCCAAGATGACTACGTATAGGCGATGAAAAGGAATATAAATTTGAACAAAAAAAACAGAGAATTGGGTTGAAAAGGGTTGTCTAATACTTCTTGTACAGCTAGTAATCTAATATAAACATGTTGATACATGAGAAGCTCAGGATAGATTACTACAAAACAAGTATGATTATGTCCGGTCGACAGAGGATATGAAGTCTTTTATACATTAAATTGTGCACAAAAATTATGTAACAATATGACAAAAGCAGCTCTTCAATACTGAGTAGAGAGGCTCAGGACAGGTATCACCCGCAAAACATGATTCATCGTGAACAGCAGACAGAGGACTCGAAACCATTTATGCATTTAAAATGGGCAAAAAATAAAGTCAATTGTGCTAAAGTGATGAAAAACTACTAAATTATTCCACAAATCATGCTTGAACACGTCCATCGACACAGGAAATGAAGTTATTTCTACATTTAAAATTACGAAAGTCCTCTGGTTGGGTGACGGTAGGAATGAAATAAAGACAAATAAGTGATGAAACAATATTTATTTTGTCACATGATATCGTGAACAAAACTGGAAAAATTAAAATGGGTCTTCATCCAAATTCTTAACACCATCACATTCTGTAGTGCACATGCCATATGTGAAGCAGTATGAAAAAAACATTTGACGTCACATTGTCTTAATTTACTCAGCTTAGGACAGCTGACATCATCAAGGTTAGTAACACTTCTTTGCAGTAGTTTTTCAAAAAATTTTGCTTTTTCTAGTCCCTTGCAATAAAGTTTGTCTTCACACTGTAAAGCACTCTCTAGTATAGATTTCAGTGCCACATATGGTATGTATCCAAGCTGCCAAGGGATTCCGTGAAGATACGATTCTGCATACTCCTGACACCGAGCGTCCAGAAAAACATCAGCTGGTGGTTCAAGCATAAAGTGTCCAATTCTCCCATCGTGTGAGATCAGTGCCACCTCCTTCGCCACGAACTGCTTGGATTCAGACTGAAATCCCTGGACATCTATGATGACAAAATTATCATAAGACATTGGTAATGATGTTAGTGAGAGTAGTTATTATTCAATACTTCTATCGTGGAGAAGTAAACAGTAGGCTTCTGATTTTAACTACTCGTTCTGCTACGAGTAGTCAATGACAAAAGACTGGCGTGTGATTGATAAAGTCAACCTTTTTAAGTAGCGGACAGCTGACACGCTTTTGATAACAAAGAGCTATGCAATAATCCTCATCCTCGTTTTCCAGAGTCCTTTGCTAGTTTGCCGCGCCATTAACATTGCCACCGTCTCTCCTAAAACATAGCGCTGCACCCTTAAACTAGCAAAGTACTCTGGAAAACGAGGATGAGGATTATTGCATAGCTCTTTGTTATCAAAAGCGTGTCAGCTGTCCGCTACTTAAAAAGGTTGACTTTATCAATCACACGCCAGTCTTTTGTCATTGACTACTCGTAGCAGAACGAGTAGTTAAAATCAGAAGCCTACTGTTTACTTCTCCACGATAGAAGTATTGAATAATAACTACTCTCACTAACATCATTACCAATGTCTTATGATAATTTTGTCATCATAGATGTCCAGGGATTTCAGTCTGAATCCAAGCAGTTCGTGGCGAAGGAGGTGGCACTGATCTCACACGATGGGAGAATTGGACACTTTATGCTTGAACCGCCAGCTGATGTTTTTCTGGACGCTCGGTTTCAGGAGTATGCAGAATCGTATCTTCACGGAATCCCTTGGCAGCTTGGATACATACCATATGTGGCACTGAAATCTATACTAGAGAGTGCTTTACAGTGTGAAGACAAACTTTATTGCAAGGGACTAGAAAAAGCAAAATTTTTTGAAAAACTACTGCAAAGAAGTGTTACTAACCTTGATGATGTCAGCTGTCCTAAGCTGAGTAAATTAAGACAATGTGACGTCAAATGTTTTTTTCATACTGCTTCACATATGGCATGTGCACTACAGAATGTGATGGTGTTAAGAATTTGGATGAAGACCCATTTTAATTTTTCCAGTTTTGTTCACGACATCATGTGACAAAATAAATATTGTTTCATCACTTATTTGTCTTTATTTCATTCCTACCGTCACCCAACCAGAGGACTTTCGTAATTTTAAATGTAGAAATAACTTCATTTCCTGTGTCGATGGACGTGTTCAAGCATGATTTGTGGAATAATTTAGTAGTTTTTCATCACTTTAGCACAATTGACTTTATTTTTTGCCCATTTTAAATGCATAAATGGTTTCGAGTCCTCTGTCTGCTGTTCACGATGAATCATGTTTTGCGGGTGATACCTGTCCTGAGCCTCTCTACTCAGTATTGAAGAGCTGCTTTTGTCATATTGTTACATAATTTTTGTGCACAATTTAATGTATAAAAGACTTCATATCCTCTGTCGACCGGACATAATCATACTTGTTTTGTAGTAATCTATCCTGAGCTTCTCATGTATCAACATGTTTATATTAGATTACTAGCTGTACAAGAAGTATTAGACAACCCTTTTCAACCCAATTCTCTGTTTTTTTTGTTCAAATTTATATTCCTTTTCATCGCCTATACGTAGTCATCTTGGAAGAGTTGAAGATCAGAAGGTGAAGAAGAAACGTCATCATGTCTTCGAACGCTTGTCCTCGTACAAAGTGGCGTGCTCTCGATATGAAAAAGGAAAGTGATCGTTTGAAAACATATGGAAGATGGACTGTGTCTTTCATGAATCCAACGCGTTTGGCCTCCGAGGGATTTTATTACACGGGATACGATGATATTGTTCGTTGTGCTTTTTGCAAGGTTGAACTTGGACAATGGAATGAGGGAGATGATCCTCGGAGGGACCACGAACGTTTCTCACAATTTTGTACATTTTTGAAAGAAAAGTTAAATAAAACTGTATTCTAAATATTTCAACTTGTGTTGCAATCCTTTCTTAGTGACACATATTCATGACTCAACAAGTATGACATGTAAGATATGATTAATACAAACCTAAATTTGATAATTTACAGTCTTTCTCATATTATTTTATAATACTGTTGGTGAACCTGAGGGAAATGTTAAAGCAAGACAAAAGTTATCTGTCAGTTTAGTGAAATGACAGACATTTTATTCGGATTCTAGTCAATGAAGTTAAGGCTTTAATGCACTAAAGTATAACTATTTTCATAATTTCTTTGTTAGTTTAAAGTCTGTAAGATATGATACATACCTAAATTTGATAATTTACAGTCTTTCTCATATTATTTTATAATACTGTTGGTGAACCTGAGGGAAATGTTAAAGCAAGACAAAAGTTATCTGTCAGTTTAGTGAAATGGCAGACATTTTATTCGGATTCTAGTCAATGAAGTTAAGGCTTTAATGCACTAAAGTATAACTATTTTCATAATTTCTTCAAAGTTAAAGTATTTTTGTTTGAATTCTGAAACGTTTAGAGCTGTTTTTGTAATATTGTTTAAATTAGTTGAACCTGAGGGATATAGTGTTAGGTTGGGTAAGACAGAATACACCCGTTGGTTTATTTGTTTGAAAGACTATATAGTATTAGTGTCAGGTTGGCCGAGAGGTCTAAGGCGCTAGATTTAAGATCTGGTTCCCTTAGGGGAGCGTGGGTTCGAACCCCACACCTGACAGACATTTTATTTCAGCCAAAGAAGTTAAGGCTTTAATGCACTAAAGTATAACTAGCCTTGAACGAGTATGATAATGATCATGCGTCATGAGGGAGATGGCCATGACTGTGCATAAAGGTTTTGTGACGTAGTTTTATTCTTGTAACAAGGTCGTGAAGGTTTTTTCCCCTTTCCAGGATATATATATATATATATAAAGGCTTGTTGCTTTTGGACAACGATCAGCTGCGATGGAACGTTGGCAAATGTTGGAGAGCGAGGAGCGACCTATCACCTATCGTGTTCAATTAGACATTTTAATTTTTATGCCTTCTTTTTACCAATTTTTGACAGTTTGTATTTCTTATTAAGGTGTCCTTTACATATGGGGGTACATTTTTATGCTTTAACGACTTAATTTCCTCTGTTGGTTGTAGTTTTTGTTGACGTCACCTATCCTGAGGCTTTCACGTTCCAACATAATCTTTGTTTACAGATGTTTTCTCCTATTTTACAATCAGTTTGTTTGAATTGACAAGTTTTTTGGAATTGCTTTTGTCATAATGATCAGTGATAGGTGTCCTTTTTGTATAAATAACTTCATTTAGTCAGTCAATTGGTCATGTTCCGTCATGATTTGTGGATTTTTGTACGTAATTTAAATTTTTTATGCACAACTGACATTATTTTCCTCTCCACTTAAACATTCTATATATTCCCTTTGTTTACATATAATTTTTCCTGTGTCTTTGTTAATTTACATCCACATTGTATGAATTGTTAAGACTATTAGAGTTGCCTCTGTCGTACTGTTTATTAATAGGTAACAATTTCGCAAAATTAAGTGTATCCGTTCACGTTCACGTTTGCATTTACGTTCACATTCACGTTTACGATTACGATCACTTCTACGTTTACGATCACGTTTACGTTTACGTTCACATTCACGTTTACGTTCATATTCACGTTTATGTTTACGCTTACAATCTTGTAACCTTACACCATCTTAGGCAATCAACTAATCATATTCCAGTTTATATCAAAACCTAATATAGCAAATGATGCATGTGTCACTGAAGGGATAAATATACATTACCATTTTTTATCTGGCTGTTTGATTTTTACAATCAACTTGTATCTCTTTTTGAGGTGGGCATTGTCATATTGTTTTGTATTTTAGCCCATAAACGATTTCCCTTCCTCTGTCGCCTGTACTTTATGAATCGTGTTTTGTTCACGTTACCTATTCTGAAGTTCTCACGTTCCAACGTTTGAACTTATCAGACCAATTTTGCCAATTTTGATAGTTTACAACCAGTTTGTATGTACTGTTAAGAATGTCATTATCATATAGGTGTACTTTTTAAAATGCATAAACGATCACGTTTCCTCTGTCGGCTATACTTGTTGAATCATGAGTTTGCTAACATCACCTATCCTGAGTCTCTCGCTTTCCAACACGCTCTTTCTTTACAGATGTTTGTTCCCCTGAACTTTTCTACAAGTCTTGAAGAGGACTTTGTAAGATTGTCCCGTAATTTTTATGAGCAAATGTCTTTATTTTCCTCTCCATCTAGATATATTCTATACTTCTTATTTCTTTGTTAGTTTACAACCATATTGTTGAAACTGACAAATCTTTTAGAGTTGCGTTTGTCCTAATATTTACCTATGTTAGAGATTTTTTTAAGTTTTCTGAAAGGTATACATTTCAGAATTTAAATGAGTGTATTAATGATTTCATTTCCTCTCGCGACTGGATATGTTCAATCATAATTTTTGCAATTTCTTTGACTAATTTTTTTTAAGTGTTTAGGGTGCCTTTCTAATATTGTTTAGCAATAGATATAATGTTTAACATTTTAATGTATAAATTAAATTTTCCTATGTTAATAGGATATGTTCAATAATGATTTATTGATATAACTTATTCTGAGGCTCTCAAGTTCCACAATACTTAATTAAATCGTCGTTTTTTTTACCAATTTTGGCAATTTGTGTTTCTTGTTAAGGTGTACTTGTCATATGAATGTTCGTGTTGAATCATATTTTGTGGGTGATACGTATCTACAAGGCTTAAAAGACGAACCCTTGGCAAACTAATAGCTCAAATTTCCATTCCTTTTCATCATCTACCTATCCATCTTATAGCTACATTTCAGATTTTCAGAATAATTAATTACTTAATTTCCTCTCTGTACTGTATATGTTTAGGTTGCCTTTGTAATAGAGTTTAGCAATAGATATAGTGTTTCATATTTTAATGTATAAATGATTTATTTTCCTCTGTTAACAGGATATGTTCAATCATGTTTTATTGATAAAAGCTATTCTGAGGCTCTCACATTCCACAATACTTGTATTAAATCAAATATTCTATCAATTTGTACATTTTGTATGTCTTGTTAAGATGTACTTGTCATTTGTTTGCACATTTTTGTAGACTTTTCTCCTATTTATTTGATAGCTGATAAACAGTTTGTTTGAATTTTTAAAGTTTCTAGAGTTGTCAGTATCATATTGAAGGTATACATTTCAGATTTTTAATTAAATAATCATTTAATTTCCTCTGGCTACTGGATATGTTCAATCATAAGTTTTGACATTTCTTTGATTGTTTGTAATCAGTTTGTTGAAGTGTTTAGGTTGTCTTTGTAATATTGTTTAGCAATAGATCTAGTGTTTCATGTTTTTTTATTTTTAAATGATTTCTTTTCCCCTATTTACATAATATGTTCAATCATGATTTATTGATAAAACCTATTATGAGGCCCTAATGTTCCAACATACCCTTTCTTTGTAGACGTTTTCTCCGGTTTCTTTGATAGTTGAAAACAGTTTGTTTGAATTGATAAGGATTTTGTAATTGCCTTTGGCATATTGATTAGTGATACGTGTTCGTTTCGTAATTTTATTGTACAAATGGCTTAATTTCCTCTGTCGATGTACATGTTCAATCATAATTTATGTATTTATTATTTTTTTTTATTTTAATAAACAGTTGACAATATTTTCATCTCCTACTATACATGTTCTTGTTTTCAGTTGTGTTTTCCCACATCTTTCTTATTTTACAAGCAGTTTCTTTGTATTGATAAGGCTTTTAGAGTTGTGTTTGTCCTAATGGTTCCAACATACTCTTTCTTACAGATTTTTTTTGTTTGTTTGCAGACATTTTGTGTCCTCTCATCCTATCCTATAATGAGGGAATAGATATTCAAAAATAAAATATAACTCTCCAATGGTATGGGGTACTACGAAAAGTTCAACCAATCGGAGTTCATTTTTGGGGCTGTGACTAGTACTTCGTCATAAATTAATTTATTTTTAGGATTTTCTCGGGTTTAACTTTGACTAAAGTGGTACTTATTCAGTCATGTCATACATTTGATGTAACAAAGCAAGTTCGTTAGGGGAGAAAACCATATATAATGGCTTAAACTGTCCATTTTTGCAAACTACCCAGGGGTGTAGACTCTTGATATAGCATCAATATCGTAAATAAATTTTTTGTAGGTTAGATTGGTTGTGGGGGTGAAAAACACCCACTAGACGATTTATAATGGGTGAATTTGTCCATTTGTGTAAAAAGTTGTTTGACCCCTTATATAAAATCAATCCTTTTTGGGAGTTTAAATCATGTCAGATGGTTGATATCACTCAGTATGATTTTTTATTGTTGAAAAATAAATTTTTAATGGGTTAGATTGGAAGTAGGGGCGAAAACTATCCTCTACACGATTTATAATGGCTTAATTTGTCCAGTCGTGGAAAAACTTGGTTGACCTTGAAAAACACCCCTTCATAAAATTTAATCATTTAGGGGTGTAAATCATGTCAGATAGTTAATATTACTCTGTAAGATGTTTATATGTCGAAAAATGAATTTTTAATGGCTTGGATTGGTCGTGGGGGTGCAAACTACCCTCTAGACGAATTACAGTGGCTCAAGTTATTCATATCTGCAAAAACATGGGTGACCTTGAAAAACCACCCCTTCATAAAATTAAATCATTGTGGGGTGGAAATCATGTCAGATAGTTAATATTGTTCTGTAAGATGTTTATTTGCCGAAAAAAGAATTTTTAAAGGCTTAGATTGGTTGTGGGGGTGAAAACTACCCTCTAGACGATTTACAGTGGCTCAAGTTGTCCATATCTGCAAAAACTTGGATGACCTTGAAAAAACCACCCCCTCATAAAATTAAATAATTTGGGGGTGTAAATCATGTCAGATAGTTCTTATCAATCTGTAAGATGTTTATATGTCGAATAAACAATTTTAAATGGGTTAGATTGGAAGTTGGGATGAAAACCACCCTCTTGTTACGGGTGATCATATGGTCTTAATTCTATCACCTAAACATTATACTACTGGATTTTAAAAGTTATATTTATTTTTATTTCTTAGAACTACCCCTCTAGTGGGGTTGAAAATTAATTCATAAGGGCCTAACTCTTTTTTGTATAACATTTAATTATCTAATTTTGTTACTACTCTGTCAGATATACAAATTAATAATATATTCTAAAATTATTATTTTTATTTTTTATTTCTTAAAATACCCCTCTAGGGGGTTGAAAATTAATTCATAAGGGCCTAACTCATTTGTATAACATTTATTTATTTTTGATAATTTTATTTATTGTTTTTAGTTTGATTGTTTCAAGGTTGGTATTGCAGGTCTCTGCTTTACCGACCAAATCTTATATTTGCTATAACTTTGTTTAGGGGGATGAGAGAGGGGTGAGGTTGGTGTCACCAGATGGCTCTAGTGCTATAGATTCAGGATTGATAATGCTTGTTTCTGTTTTGCCGACCTACCGGCCTCGGTGGATCGCGGACTGGAGATGCCCTATCCCTACTAACAAATTTCAGAAAATATTGAATAAAAACTAAATAGAGTAATTTAAGAAATTCGTGTTAACTCTCTTATCTTTTAGATAAACAAATTAATAGCGAAATCCTTTCGGATTAATATTTTCCAGTTGAAGCATTTCCTAATTTTATTACCACAATTTTTTTAAATAGCCTTTGTTTAATTGGACATAACTTCCAACATTCAGGTTGTAGGCTATCCTTAGGGTTGTAAAAATAAAGAAACAAAAAATCAAATCTCATATTACTGAGTATTGAAAACCTCTTTATTGAAATCTAAATATTTATTGTGGTAAATCTGTACTTGCTTAATATGTTGATTTATTTTCAAGCAATCTTGACCAGTTAAGTTAATGAAATGGGTCAAATATGTTTTATGAAATACCACAACATGTATAATATTATATCTACCGTATAATATAATAAATAAAATCTCAAGGGATATAAAATGTGTCAGAATACTGAAGGAGGTTGATATAGAAAAGATAAAAATTAGTATCGCCCTTGCTGCCTGAAAGAAAATATAAAATTAGCGCTTGAGAGGTACGGTAGCTGTTTTCCTACTTTTAGCGAGAGGGACAAATTCAAAACGTGTCAATTTTTTAAATGCTTTGTTATTATCGCCTTAAATGAAATTATGAGATCACTATCCTTCGGGACTCTCCAAATTTTTCATAGCCATTTGTATTCTTAAATTATAAATAAATAAATAAAAGAAACAAAGAAAAATCCTTTTGCGATAGTTACCTTTAAAAACATTCGCACATAAAACTTTTAAAGTGAAATTATGCTAGGTTAAATTGGTATTCTTTTATTAAAGAATATCAATTTAACATAGCATTATTAAGAGCAGCAATCCTCTCAGGATTTCTCCCTTCTAATGAGGTCTGGCATAGGATCCCAAAACAAATCACAACGAACGTACACTCATAAATGATTCGTCAATGTTGAGATTGAACTTTCGACAACAATGCTGTCATGACTGTACTTATGAGTGTGGGCGAAGTGACACAGCCACAAATTCTACAACGTGAAGGTACCCTTCACAATTCAATATCGATTTTATCTGCAGGCAAATCCATTTCCTCATTTCGCTCCATCCATGAAAGTCAAAGTATAAATGGAACACTACATGTTTGGCAAGTGAACTGGAACTTGTGAAGTTCAACTCTCCATCAGTATTCCTCAACAAAACTTAGGACAGTAGAACAGTCATTACTACTGTGTTGGTCACCAGGAAAGAGACGTGTGCCAGGATACAGCAAAGAGATATTAGTGAAGGTTCGGTGCATTAGTCTTCGGTTTTAAAGTGCTGAACTGTGCGAACTTTAAGGCTACCTTGGCGAAATTTGATTAACTGGTCGCTGGCGCCAGTTTCAAGGGGACTAAGATTTCAGGCTGAGGGGATTAAGATTTCAGGCTTAGCCTAAATTAGGGTTAAATGTGAAATTAGTTATAGCCTATAGATACAGTCTATGGAAATATAGTATTGAAAATAAATAGGCTATTATGAAAGATGCCTGCATTTATCTGTAATGTAGGCCTACATTTAGTTGTACGTGAAATAAAACTGTTGTCGTAATAATGCTATATGCACGATACCAGCCTGGATTTTTCTCTCTCAAATGAAACACATAATCGTGAGAAAAATTCTTCCTAGAATGAGGCCTAATGCGTTGAAACCAATAAAGAAATTATTGAACTAATAATTGTAAATAATTTTCGTGTATATCTTATAGGATACATATTAATAGTTATAGCCAGATTAGCTGCTTCCCTAGTCCTTCCTTGTTCGCTCCTTCCAACATTATTCAGCCGAAATTTCAAATTCATGTAGTGGTAGGCCTATATTAGGTGGAAATTACCATACCATTTTAGTAGTGAATTAGTTTATCTCTTCGCAAAATGCATGACGTACGATGGCAGTTGAACAAATCTCGTTAACCAAATCTCACACAGAAGAATCAGGATATCAGATCACTAGTTTCAAATTGGACATACGATTTTAACCTGTTTTCATCATCTACTGAGCCAACATTGCAACACACAAATCTCTGTGAAGAGTACAGAACTCTTCACTTTATCCCCAAGAATATACAATGTTATGCAATATGCAATATGTTACATGCCTCCAAATTTATCATTTATCGTCTACTGTAAAGTATAAAACACTTCAAATAAATATCAAAGAATAAAATTGAATACAATGACAATTCCTTGGTTACCGGTATGTATCAATGTATTCTTCTTAGATTTAACTTAGATCCTTGTTCGCTTAAATTATTTTTCTAAGCTTTCTCAGAAACAAGGACGTTGAATAAAATAGTAGAGTCAGCCTATAGAATTAAATAAAAATCAAATGAAATGAAAAAGTAGCCTAACGAGAAATAATGGAAACAAATAACACTTAAACAAAGTGAATAACATTATTTCATAATTCTGGATCAATTCAAGAAAGTATATTTCACCCCTAAATAAGCGAAATTTCCATTCACATTAATTTGAATTCGGCCTTGTAGAATATTTATGTTTATTCAGGCCAAGTAAAACTATTCTTAAAACGGGAGTTCTAACAGCAGTAATAAAAGTTAGAATATGACGATGCCCCCCCCCCCAAAATAAAGTAGACTTACTGTTGATTAGGCAGATAAGTAGAATAGTATGTAAGGTAAAATTATATAATTTAATTTACACAGAAAAATTCCTAACTTAAAGTTGCAATATGGGCTACACTTGAACATATTCTTTAATCTTCAAATAAGCTACTATTTTAGATTTCATTAATAAACCTTCGTGATTGATATCAATTCACTGTTCAGATTGTGCCTCTAAAACAGCTGTTTATGTAAAAAATATCCCTACTGGGTTTGAATGGATTATTATAACTGTTTGTCATGCATGTTTTAAGAAACCGTGGCAAAGAATAAAGAGAGGCATGTGTTTTAAGAAAATTGTGCTTCCCATTTGATGAAGAACACACCCTTTGAACATGTTTAGACATAGCCGGCAGCCATCAAAATAGCTTCTCCTGCTGCATGTGTAAGTACTAAGAAAATTATTCGTGTTCGTTATTTATATGGTCTTTGTAATGGGAACAAATCATCGGGAGGTAAACTATTCGGGAAGGTAAAATTAAAGAATTAAAGTAGACGGAGGTATAGAAAGTTAGGAGTACATTTAAATACGTGAAGCTATCTCTCGTTACAGCATGCATATCAATAAGGATTCCATAATTTAAAAGTCGCCCTGAAGGGAAAAAAAATTGGGGTGTTCATCAGACCTAGAAATGGGGTTGGTGCTTGTTTGAGTTATTGCCTACATAATATGCATTTCGTTTTTGTGACTTCGTACCTAGACTCTTCACAGAAATTGTAACGATTTACATCGAACTAATTTAAAATAAAAATGTAGTACCGGTAGTAGCCTATAAATAGACCTATGTATTACATCATTCTACTAGGCTATTACTTAGGCTATTCACCGTGGAACATAATATCTGTGCACTTATTGCTGTTCTCTGAACAAAATACAATGAAATAGATAGAGCTGGTCCCTGAAGTCTAGTAACAGTTTCCTCAGTTTATTACATAAAGACTACCAGTGACATATGTGGGCCAATTTAAAGAGGAACTCAAATGGTTTTGGTTTATGCTCGAAGTTCTCAGATTTGCCACAGTAAAATCCATTGTTTACAGATATTTCTGGTGCAGAGCGGCGTTACTCATGGTTCCCATATTGAGTCATTGTGAAACCAAATATTGGCAAGGGAATCATTTGAATTCCTCTTTAATATGACACATATAAGGTAAGAAAGTTGTACTGGTATTACTGTATTTCTAGTCTTCACGTAATAAATATCATTCAGAAAACTGTTATCGGACTTCAGAGGCACGGTGTATTATTAGACCACAACGCTAACATATTCTGCATTTAAGAAAAAGAATCTCAACTGTCTATACCTGAGACAAACTAAGAAGGAAACCTGAAGTAAACAAAAACCAGTATGTCTGTCTCACACTTAAGTCATACTAGTAATGTGCTAGAGTGAGATTCCCTTCTTAGAACGGACAGACTTTAGTAAATATTTTTGGGGTAGAAACCACAATAAACCAAGTCCAAGTTTCATACATTTGAAGATAGTACAGTATATGGATAACTTACCTGAAAACATGTTCTACTCATTAACATAGTAAATCAAGTCAGTAGTTGAATCGCAAGCTCATAGGTGGCAACAGGTTTCATTGTTATGTAACAACTGTTTTATTTTCTTGTGCGTCTTTTTGGACATACAGTTAGTCTACTCCTTAAAACCGTGCCGGCTTTAAGCTACTGTACTGCTTATGAGGAGTGTGCGATTTCCTCCTGGTTCGGATGATTTCGATGGCAATTTTTATGTGCCATGAATGAGTATAGACGAATCACGGGGAGTATGTGAACTATGTGAATTAGGCTTATGCTAGAAAGCCAGGCTATGAAATTTTGAATGTCATGTGTTGTTAATGCAGACTACAAATTAACTTAATGTCGAGAGTCAACCAGGTGAACTTCACACATGAGAAGATACGGGGAGGCTAATTACATGTAAGGAGATCTCTCTTCACCTCCACTGCAAGTCATGATGAAGTGTTACGTCACTATGAGAGGTATAAGGTGACATAGGAACCCTTGTGTTATAGTAGTCCTGATATATTGTAACCATGTAGGGCTTAATATGATTTCCCTGGCTTGCTCATATAATGAGATTTTACAAGCGACAATTTTTTTTTTCATTTCTAATTATGATGTCGGCCTGGGTGAAACAGGTAGTGAGGAACTCTTGCTGTTCCCAAGTTCGCGGGTTTGAACCCGGCCGAGAGTTTCGTGCCTGTAGATTTCCAGGCATGTAAAAGATCACACCGGCTAATGGACTGAATAGGTGTACACACCAGCCCTTAAATAATCACGGTAAACAAAGCTGGTTACGACAAAGTGGTAAATTTAGACTCGCATAAGTCTACATTCCACTTTAAGAAAGCCGGGACGTTTGTTATAAAAACTATTTTACTCGAACGCTAACAATAAAATACAGGTAATACACCCATTGCTTCTAAAATACCATTGATCAAAACCTTTTCTTTGCGTATAGTGCTCTCGTTTCCATCGTCCCCAGTCGGCGAGTCAGATGTCAGCATTTCCTTTTTCGGTCTGCCGTATTATATTAATGTTGATTGAGGGCAAACAGTAATATTGACTCTCAAATCCAGCTCTTGGCAGGCTCTGTTTCCAAGTCAATCTTATAACAATAGTAATATAATATAAAATTTTAGCGTTTCTTTGATTCTCGTTTCCGACTGAGACATGACAACACTTCAACACGCGGCTATGAACGAGTGTGTCCTTTTCATTAAAACACCACTTCAAAGACCGCACCCTTGGGGACGATGATAGCGACAGGACTGTAACTCCCGTAGTGTTATAGTAATTTTCGCTACAAAATAATGTCATTCAGTAAATTATCTACTTTTTACTTTATCACCTTGCATCATACATTTTATGTGTCGAGGAAGCATTGAAATCTGAGTTGAAGTTTTCATCGTAATACATGTCTTGCTGCCCTCCAAGTTCAAAAGTATTATTTCCTCAAAAATGTGTAGGCCAGTGTGTGAAGAGTATAACACGAATTTGCAAAATCGTACCAAAACGAAATATGACATTAAGAATTTACCGGTTTTGCGACACAAAGCATGTCAGCATATTACCACTTTGCACGAAGGGTACAGTATTTTGTTTTTCGCGATATTGTGGAAAACAGCTGTTTTTACACGTTTTGATTAGGTTTTATACACTAACTGATTGTTTCAAGACCTAAACTTTGTAAAACATCGTTTCTTATGATATTGGAAGGATGCGCTTATAATGACATTTTTGTAAGCTTTAAATTAGTTTTACGTTTACGTTATTAGCTTTACGTTATCATGAAGTCAGTGGTGTGAATTAAACCGCAACGTAAAGAAAGTGTAGGTTATCCAGTGTTCGTTAAAATTCAGAAAACGAATCTTCTCGTTTGTTAAGGTTGTAAGATATGGCACGGTAATTCTTGTTAGAAATGAAGGTTTTGATGTGTCGCATTACTTTCAATCTCAACGTCCGGCTCCATTTATCAACTAGCTGTCCTCTTGAGACAGGTGACCTGTCTCCAAGGTGATTAACTGTGATCGTAAAAGCGTGTAATAGCATTCACAGGAGTGGGATTAACACCTTCTTGCCCTTGAGGCTTCATTGTTAATATTATAATTTCACACTCTGGTGTGGAACTCAACTTTTTCGAAATGTATCAGAATGAGAATGAACTGCATCATAATCTAGGTATGAATTTGAATCTCTGTATTAACTTGTTTTTCAATTACTGGTTTCTTTCTTGGGTACACTTTTGTCCTCTTAGGCAATTTTCTCCAAAATCAGTTATTCAGATTAAAAGTAAAGTAGTTTAAGTTACAAATTCAATTTAAAGTAAATTTCATTTTTGACCAAACCTTTTCGGTTTTGGATTAGTTTATAATGTAATGTAATGTAGGCCTAAGTGTTTATTATAGTAAGTAGCTTTTTACAAATTCCAATGCAAACAGTCGCATGAGTCCGCATGGACCATACATGCTTACATGCTTACAAATAATAGCCTATAAATACAAAATAACACAAACAAACTAAATCTATTCCTCACCTTCCACACCCGCTCTCCAATTTGCCGCTTTTTCAAACCTGAGCTGTCTCGCCTTCATTAAAAACTTCCCAATGCCTTCAACGTTTTTGTCCGTCAGCAACTCCAAACATTTTTGTTGCTCCCTGTTTGATTCCATAAAAGATACTGGAAGAAATTTTTCCCTCCAATTTCCCAAACCTTCACAATACGACAAAATATGAAACCATGATTCTTCCCCCTTACATAAGGGACAAACTCTCATTCCGTTTTCGTCTGTGATCTTAATCATTCGCCATGCACCGAGTCTAATCCAAGCGAGCCCCAGTTTACTGACTTTGGATCCTTTTCCTATGTACTGCTCCTTCCCCCACTCAAATTTTAATCGCGATTGCAATTCAAGTGAAACCATAGTCTGACATTGCGCATTTGTCTGTTGTCTATCAATATCCTTCGAATGGTTCTTAACCTTCCTCCTCACACTTCTCCTATTTCCCTGCCCATCCATCTAAACGTATCCCATCCCAATTGTTTCTAATCCCTTTCTTAATTTGGAAGTCCATGTATTTCCTCCTATCCTTAGCTGTTCTTGATAACATATTGCCTAATTAGAGACTGATCCCTACATTTTATTTCAGCCAGTAATATAACAATTTGCATATATTGTAAGCATGTACTGGTAACCATGTACCAGTTAGAACAACAATTAAAACCTACATCGAATAGAATGCTTTAAACGTGATAATAATTTATGTAGGTTATCTTAATAGCTTACAAGCTCATTACAGATGTTCTCTTTAGACTTCACAGACGTTCATAATTCCATTTGAACACTACAGGGTGTCTCCTATTAACGTTTAAAACTCTCCGTAGCGACGTAGATGACAGTGAGACGAGTAATTTGATATGGGACACATAGGGTCGCAAATGTCGGGAAATGCCTTAAAAATGAAGGACAAATGTGAAACATATGACGTCATTAGTGACGACATACTCTAGCTGCCGGGCTCGTTGGCTCCGACGCACACCTAAGCATTCAAAGCAATGGTCGAATGTCACATCACTGTAGCAAAGCAGAGTACTGTTAAGTAAATGTACAGTATGCAAAGTTCAAGAATAATGTTTTTCTCTCGTATTTAAATCCCCGCGATGTTTTCTTAACTATTGAGATTCGTTAAATTTGAAGAAACGAAAGAACACGAAAAGATGTATCAAGCGTTTTGTAATACACAAGGTATTTTTAGTGTACTTATCTCTAATGAAGATGTTCCAAAAAAATGTTTTCCTTCTTCTTCGCTCATGTGTCAGCAAACTGTTTGTTTACATTACGTAGAATACTTCGTCTTATGAATGTGATCGGAAGCGCTCGGAAAGTTTGGGGCTGAACTCGGTAGGCTGGGACAAAATCGGTCATTCGGCGAGAACTGCTGTACGGTAGAGTACTGTAGGTTTGAAGTTATTCCTTAACCAAGTAGTGCGATACGTCGAAATGAATCGATTTACATTCGCCGAGCTTGCAGACATGCATCTCTGTTATGGTGCTGCTAATTCGAATGCACTTGCTGCAAGGCGGCTTTACGGACAACGTTTTCCCCAGCGAGTTCTACCTTCGCATGTGTCGTTCGCGAATGTGGACAGACGAATTCGGGAAACAGGAACTGTACATGTAAGTAAACAAAGTATCCTAGGTAAACACTTCGTTGCGGGAAAGTTTCAAGCTGGTCATTAGACATGTGTTTTGAAATTAAGCTTAATACGTTATCAAAGAAGATCTAAGGTTTTGCAACAGAAGTATTAAAGTCACCATAACATTCTACACATGTTCTGTTACTGGGTTATTGTTTAAAGCCCGACCAGCTAAACTTATTCCCGTAATTCTAACCCGTTCACATTGCGTGTGGATTTTTATTATTGATTTTAATCTTTCAGGGTAACGGCCGTGTAGGCAATGTTGGGCCTCGTCCGGCTTTGAGAAATCAACTGGAGGACAATTTGTTGGCGCAAGTACAGCAGCACCCCGGAACAAGTACACGCCGTGTCGCGGGCCAATTTGGTGTTTCTCGGTCATTGATATGGCGTGTGTGGAAAAGAAATGGCCTCAAGGCGTACCACAAAACTAAGCTGCACAAGCTAAACGAAATGGACTATGCGCCTCGAATGGAATTCTGTGAATGGTACCTTGAACAGAACCAACAAGAGCCCAATTTTTCTTTGAAAGTAATGTTTTCCGACGAGGCTACATTTAATCAGGATGGAATCTTCAACTCAAAAAATAACATTTATTGGTCCGATGTTAATCTACATGAAACGTACGAGCATGGTCGTCAAGACAAATTCAGTGTTAATTTATGGGCTGGTATTTTAGGCGACCAAATAATAGGACCCTACATTTTGCCCGACCGTCTGAATGGTCGTAATTATGAAATGTTTTTGAGAGAGGTTCTGCCAGAGCTGCTTGAAAATGTTCCGCTGGAATTAAGACCAAACATGTGGCTACAACAAGACGGAGCTCCACCTCACTACGCTCGCGTAGCACGAGCCTTTTTAAATCAGGCATATCCAGATAGGTGGATTGGACGACTAGGACCTATTCCCTGGCCAGCAAGATCCCCAGATTTAAATCCCCTCGATTTTTTCTTTTGGGGTCGTATGAAGGAGCTGGTGTACAGCACGCCAGTAGAGGATGAAATGGACCTCGTTGCCCGCATGGCCGTAGCTGTTCAAGTAATTCAAGATACGGAGGGTGTTTTTGAACGCGTACGCGAGGGAATGATTCGACGATGAAATGCGTGCATCCAAGTAAACGGTTCAAATATTGAACTCCTTTTGTAAACGTTGGTCGAAAATCTTATTTTCGTTGATGGAAAACAAAAAGTTTAGTTTATTTTTTTGTGACACATCTTTATTAACAGATAAGTAGGCCTACAGGAAAAATACCTTTTTGTATTCCAAAATGTTTGATCCTTTTCTTTTCGTGTTCTTTTATTTCTTCAAATTTAATGCATTTCAATCGTTCAGAAAACATCGAGGGCAGCGTTTCTCAACCTTTTTGAACCCGAGGACCTCTAAAATGTCTAAAAAAAATTACGGACCCCTAATTTTACATCCCATTTTTAAAAGAAGGTTTATATTCTTAATAATTGTAGTAATAATTATAGGTCATTATAACGAAATATGTGAAAACATTTTACTTCTTTACTTTCCACTTGCTTTATGATATTTTTTAATTATGTCTACGGACCATCTGCACCATCTTCGCGTACCATTGGTTGAGGAATGCTGATCGAGGGTGTTTAAATACGAGATAAAAACGTTATTGATGAACTTGCATGTACATTTACTTTACAGTACTGTACTTTACTGTACCGTACTGTGGTCTAATAAGAAACAAATAGCACAAATGTTGTTTTCCTTTCACTCTTTTTTTTCACATCTTTACCTTTGTTAACAGACTGAGTACGATAAAACTGTCATTGTGTGTTAAGATACTAGCGGTACTACCGGTACTTTATTTTGTCTGTTGATTCTTCAAAAACAAAATAAAATACTGTACAGTACTGTTCGAGAGAAAACTAAATTACATACACGTACAATACTTAACAGTAATGCCCTGTACGTAATTGTCGTCTAATGGTACATAACAGAAAAAAGTCTTGCTAATACATAAGCGAAGAAAAAGGGTTGCTGACACATGAACGACAAAAGAAGCATGAAAAAGCTAGTTCACAGATCCAGGAGAACCTTCAACCCCACGCGCTCGAGCCCGGCAGCTCGAAGTGTGTCGTCACTGGTGACGTCATATGTTTCACATTTGTCCTTCATTTTTAAGGCATTTCCCGACATTTGCGACCCTATGTGTCCTATATCAAATTACTCGTCTCACTGTCATCTACGTCGCTACGGAGAGTTTTAAACGTTAATAGGAGACACCCTGTATATAGGCTATGGGGCATTTTACTCATTTATACTTTTTTAAACAATAATACAGTTGGAGAATATAATGTACCGGCATGTTGCCGTGATAGCTCATTTGGTAAGAACAGCGGCACGGAAAGCCGAAGATCCTGGTTCAAATCCCGGCTATGGCATTGCATTTTTCTCCTTAGCCTACACACGGCCAGTGTGAAATGAATGCACAGATATCAGATTTTCGCTTTAGAGTGAACAAATCAATTTGTTTGTCTAGGTTTAAACTAAAGTATAGGCCTAGCCTAATTTAAAGCTTCAGATTGGAAGTTAAATCGGTGTAGAGAAACTACCTTGAAATATTCCGATAAAATTTACTTTTGTTATAAAAATCATAAACCACTTCTTGAAAACATTCCATCCAAATTAAAGGCCATCTAATTGATTTTCTGTGTTACTGAAAAAACCATAAAAAAATTGGAATCAAGCATATTCGATATAAAGTAAAATCAAATATAAGTAAATATTTTCTACGGCAATTGTTGCGGTTAGCGTTGCTGGTTGATAAATTTCATAATATACATATGAAGTCGAAAGGTGGAATTAGATTACAAAGTGTTCGGCTGTAATTCCTGTCACTACATTGGATGTTGCGCTAGGAATAAGTATACTCCTATTTTAAATTTCTGAAAATCTGGCAACGTTCATTGATGGGATGGATGTTTTGAGGCCCGTCGATAATCTGGGATATTTGGAACAGCTCGAAATGAATCCCAGGTACTACTGCTGGTTCTTCTTATTAAATCCACGTTCCTTTTTTATTTCCATGATAGGTTTTTTGAATGTGTCTGACCACCTTTTAGATGGAACTCGTATATAATTCATCAAGCCAATAAAGTTAGATGGGTGTGCAATGATTAATTTCCTGTCCAACATGTTTGTATAGACACAGTCCGACCATTAGCTCGTTTGTTTCTTTTTTTTTATTTCCATTACAATTTGTTTTATTTGTATCTTTCTTTTATAGGTTACGCCTCTTATCTTTTCCTACATAACAATCTTAAAGACAAATGAAATGCCATTTCTTTTCATGCTATACAACTACCGGAATGCAAGGACGAGAACATACACTAAGGCTTCGCTTTCCATAGAAGGCTTGTGCAGATGTATTATTTCTGTACGATATTGAATAAACCATCCAATATTAGGTAACTAGGATCCATCCATCTTCCTGTCAGACTATGTTTCTCTTAAATAGAATGTTAAAGAAAGAGAAGTTCAATATATCTTTAAAGACTGTCAGAAGAAGTGATCATCTCAATCTCTTTCTTTGTATCTGGTTAAATGTTACTCAGCAAGAGCCGTTATCGAGAGAATATTAAAATCCAAGCAGCCCCAGGCAACAACGTAGATGTAGGCCTACTAATGCAACGTCGATTCCATTTGATAATTATTCCTCTGTTATTATATTCTTTGCCTTGGGGAGTCGAATTATTTTGATTTAAATTACTGAACTGCGACTTAGGCATCCTTTAGAGAAAGTTAAATTCGATTATAGACTTTTACTTTCTCCGCCCATCCCAGGCATAACAAATGAAGAAAATACTGTACAATATATGTGTTAAAATAGAATTTCCACCTATGCTCAAGTATAAAATATTAAATACACAATTTAATCTAAAGCATACCTTATTTTAATATTACATTATAATGTTACAAGTCTAGAGTATAAAACTGAAATAAAATAAGTTAGCCAAAATTACTATTAAAATTGCTTAAAATTGTTAAAAAGTGAATTTAAAATCCATAAAAATAAATGTCTTATGCTAAAATGTAGTTGCTGTCTCCTTTTTACGACGTAATACATGAAGAAATATATGCAGTACATGAAGAAATATTTCGACGTTAATTCGTCATTTTCAGGTAACATTTCTTCATGTAGGCTACCACATACATTTAGTAATGTATGTAACAGGAAGGTGACGAATTTACGTCGAGAGAGAAAGAGAGAGAGAGAGAGAGAGAGAGAGAGAGAGAGAGAGAGAGAAAGAAAGAAAGAAATGTATATATATATATATATATATATATATATATATATATGACCTCTGTTCATGTAGTAGGCCTATGAGTAGCGCTGCTCCTAACAAAACATTAGGCAAACTAGAGACGCACCCTGGATTGTCCGCAGCTCATGACTCCACACAAAAAACTGGTTACATCCTTTACCTTGAATCTCATCGTTCCTGTAAAAATCTACAGTAACTTATTGTTTTTCATTCTCTAGATTAACCTTCAACTCATCCCATAAGACTTTTTCAATAATGTGCGTCATTTTAATGCTGCATGTTAGTCTTGTGGCAATGGATTATGTTATAGGCGGGAAATTCTTTAGGCCTTTCAAAAATGGAAATTTTGTCTCCTTTGAATCGAACAAGAGTCAACAGCAATATTGATAGCAAACTTAAGTCAGATAATGTAAAGAAGGAAAGCTGGAGATCGAGAGAAAGATTGAAGCAGTGAGGAAAAGGGAGATGGTAATATAAATATATATTATATATATTTATATACAATACGGTACATATATGTAATGAGAGAGAGAGAGAAAGAAAGAAAGAAAGAAAGAAAGAATGAAAGAAAGAAAGAAAGAAAGAAAGAAAGAAAGAAAGAAAGAAAGAAAATGGCACCCAGAAAAAAAGAAAGGAAAAGATTAAGTTGGAGAGTCATGTATAAATACTTCACCTACTATTTTTCTTTCCACTCCTTCATATTCTCATGGATGCATCTTTGCCCTTGTGTTCTCCTCCTCGGTGGAATTTTGCTGAAAACATACTATTATTTGCATCCTTGAAACTCTGATTCCAGTCTGCCGTGCAGGTGAGATAATGGGACGTTTAATGAATACGCTTGAGAACTGTTAGCAGTGAACTTTGCACTGAGTTTCCAAGCACAATACTACAAGAAGGACGTAATAATAGCAGTGCCTCATAAAACTCAAATTGCTGGGAACTTATTCTAGTGCAAGGGAAAACGCACTCTAAACTTCGGTTTGTATAAAGAAACTTTATCTTAGGGTCCTATTATTGTAGATCTGAACACATTCTAGGTTAATGGAGGAATATTGAAATCACGTCGATTCATTTCTAAACTTCCTCGAGATCGGATGATGAATAATTCAACAACTTACAAATTATTATTAGTAATGAATATATAGTTTCTTTAGTTTGTGGGAACAAAATATGAACCGAGAATTCATAGCTAGTCTTTCATTAGATGTACTCATTCTTTCATTTCAACTGTGTTTATACGTAGGTTTATACATCTTAAAACAAAGAAATTTACTTTTATCCTTGAGATAATTTACTTTTTGTTCTTTCTGTTGCTTTTGAATTAGAAAAATTAAGAAAATCAGAGTATTTTTTTTATTTTTATTTTTTTAATATTTTAGTGCCGGTAAATTTTAACTGTTGAAATTTGTTTTCTAATTTTGGGGTAGTGTCTATTATGTGGTGTAAGGGTTCCTCATACTTATAAGCCTTAATTATGATATTTCTAAGGTAAGTAGACTTATATAAATAGATAAAAGTTAAAAAGTTCTGCAAAAATGTAATAGTTTACTCAAGTATATTCAGAATGACTATGAGAATGCTGAGTTGGACTGATCTCTCAAATTTACTCTTAGCTTTTATCATTTCCACAATAGACTTACTGTTTCCCCCTATCTGAGATTATATGAATAACGCAATAGCTCAATATTAATTATTTTCATGAATTATGGGCATATTACCTTATTATAACCACAATATAATTATTTTATTTTCGTTGAATTTCTTATTTAATACAGTGAATATATTTAATACAGTATTTAATATAGACTAGATAGGATTGTTAAATGAACCTGACTGAACAGATGGACTTGACTGAACTTAAGTGCTAGTCATGTGATCCCAGTCCTAGTAATCCGATATAGATTTTTCTTTACTTATCTAATTTCTCTCCGAATTCGTTTTCGGGACGACGCGGATTCTAATTCCAGGGTCGCCCAATCTGATTTTTTCCCAAGATTTTTCCATTCCCAAAAATGCCGGGTTGGGTTTATCTCAACACCCAGCCTGAACGATTCTTTAACGCTGTTTGAACGTTTTTCGTTTGTTTGTGTATTGGGAGGTGGCCCCGCGTCAAGGTGATAACTATCCTACATTCTATGAACGGTATAAAAATTAATGTGTGCCAAAGTAGGCCCTACTCTTTCCTGACAGCGGCTGATACAACCCCAGGGCTGTAGTACCTCAGAAGGATTAAGCGAATTGAAATGTCACAATTTCCTCATCGGGAATCGAATCCATGATCTTTCAATTTGTAGTGGCAACCAACTTCACAATGATGTACCCCCTCCCACAAAAAAAGAAATATATTTTTTTCTATAAATTTCTGTGTATCTTAGGTACAGAAAAAAGCTATATTATGGGATCAATTCAGGTAGATGGGACCCGACCACCTCCTTCAGCGCTGCTTCCTTTTCAACAGGTCGTGATTGACTTCAAATATACTACAATCATGTGATTATCCTATTATGTTAGGCTGATTCTTCTGAAACTTGATCATCGCTGATCACCATACCCACAAAATTACAGCTTAAGAAGACGGTAAAAATAATTAGTTACGTATATTATGTATTTTATGGAGGATCCAAACTTTATATCAATTGTTCTATCTACTTTCCGCCTTTTTATTGCTCGAAATTCATTACAAATTTTTCAATTACGGTAACCACAGTGTGACCTTGAAGAGGCGTTCTTCATATTTCAAGCTTCTACTGATTCGTTTTTCATGACCCCTTACCATTCAGCAGGCAGCGTATCATTATCATTCAGTCTGTGAATGACATTATGAAAAGACTTCGTGCTTTACGTTCTTACTAAACGGGTTTGTCATAATCATCATTTCTTTTATTGATTTCAAGTTTGAGATTTGTTCCTGGAAAATACACTTTGTAATTTTCAATGCGTTGATCTTTGAACTTAGGAATGGATATAACGTACTTAGTACCAATGAACTCACCTAACCTACCATTAACCTCACTGTAGGCCTACTCTTAGTTGGGTAATGATAAATAAAAATAGTATTCAATTTTGTCTTTAACAAAATGATCTTGCCCTAGCATTTCTATTCTATGAAACTGCAAAACATTCGATTTAAGGAAGTTTCAGTGCATATGATTATCATAGGTACCACGAGAGTTGACGAGATTATCGATCAGGAGCGAATTTATCTGATGTAACTCGTCAACTCGAGTTGGATTTATTAAGACTATTCCATAAAAAAATGTAACGGATTATACAAATAATAATTTCGTGCTTTGTTATATAAAAACAAAACTAACAGCTGCAAGTTCACGGCATACTATGAATCAACCATCCATGTATCTTTGTTGTGACCAGTGCTACGATTCGAGTTACCATGTTCATGTGACCAGTGCTACCAATTCTGCATATAAGACATAGTTAACTTCATTCAGGTAAGCTAACAGCAGAAGAGAATAAAAGCACACGAACTGGTTTGCACCGGATCGAAATTGTTTTTAATCATTGTACATTTCTATTATTTCAATTTCTAAACAAGTTATGTTGTATAAAATAATCTGTCTTCGTGCTGTTAATGCATACTGATGCTTTCGTGCCCAGTAACGAGCAGACCATTTTACCCGATAAAATACCATCCTCGCGATTCCTACAAGAATATTGTAAGATTGGTCTATATCCGAGGAATTGCTAAACGTTATTGGTCAATATGAAACACGCGGCGTTGTTTCCTATTTCTTTGTTAAATAAATGTGTTAAACGGTTTTGAAAATGGGAAACGATAAATGCCGCACTCTGTATTTTACGACCGAAGCAATTGATTCTCAGGGCTTTAAAGCCGTATTGGTCACATCTATTTATAGCTTTCTGTCCACAGTATGCTATAATGTTTGTATCGAAAGTAATTTTCATTTTTAAGCATTGTGACCTACCTGTGGTACAAAATTTACAATCTCTGACCATTTCTGTTAACACTGTAAACTTTACTCGAACTGTGGTGGACCACACGTCAAATAACAAAGCTTGCTTACTCGGGAAATAACTGTTAAATACTTGAGATGAAATTTGATATGCTGGTGTTTATAATGTTTTCTTACTCATTATAATATGAACATTGCAATTGTTGGTTAATGGTATTAAGTGTACTGACACGAATCAAAGTATAAGATTTACGATTTCCCCCGATTTTTTCGCTGAATATTTAAAAGGAAAACATGTAGTATTGGTGTCTTATTTTAAGTCTTTTGCTAATGTCTATTAGATTGAAACATATTTCTTGGTTACAATTGGTTCAGCAGTTGATGATAAGACTAGAGATGGTTACAGTGCTGATTGTCGAAACGTAGGATCTTATGAATCCTCTCGACCTACTGGAAACAAGAACAATACGTTATCAGAATTGGGAAAGTTTGATGTCATAGTGATAAATCTGTTCGAGGCCTTCAGCTTTACGCTTACTTGTCTTACTCCGTTCTCTACCAGGAAAGAAAGATCACAAGCAAGTTCTATGACTACTTACTTAGCTTATGAATCAGTTAATCTTCATACCTGTAGCGTCTTTGATAACAACAAAAAATAATTGAACGCGGCGATTGTGTTTACATAATGTATAATGGATAATTGGTAAAAGGAGAAATGAAAATAAGGTATATTTTTATGTGTGGTGAACCACTTTAAATCTCGAATAATAACAAATACAATATTGATTACACGATATTATTAGTAACTTGGTAGCAAGGAGTTTAATCTAAAAAATAAGTCAGCTTATGAAATGTATTGAAAAAATAGCCGGCGAGATGATCCATATATTATAGTACATTATAGATTATCTCGCCGTAGGTTATCTCGCTTACGAGCAGCTATGTGTTTTATTAACTTTCGAGGGTTTTATTATCATTACAGGTTTAATTCTGAGATAATTCGGTAAACAGTAACAATAAACATAACTCCGGATGGGTATATGTAAGTATTCATGAACCACACAGATTATTGTCTCTGTTGGACATTACATGAGAATATTATAGAAGAAAAATTCCTCCGACACTGGGACTTGAACCCAGGACCTTTGGCTGTTCGCGCCAATGCTCTATCAACTGAGCTAAGCCGGAGTCCAATTCACAGAGCCAGATGGAACCTTCCTCCTATGATTGAATGCCCTTAATGGTCTACCTCACTGACAGACAAGTTAGGCTATGTCATATGCAGTACTGTCATACGCATAGGAGGAAGGTTCCATCTGGCGCTGTGAATTGGACTCCGGCTTAGCTGAGATGGTAGAGCATTGGCGCGAATAGCCGAAGGTCCTGGGCTCAAGTCCCAGTGTCGGAGGAATTTTTCTCCTATAATATTCTCATAACTCCGGATTTTCTCAAAATAGTCGATGAAATCCAGACTTGTTATACTACGTATGAAGATCTATGTAAGCGTAATCGACATGGTATACAGTATCATGAGAACATGATAATTATGCTTGTAGCTTTGTTATATTCCCACGTTTTACGTCCGTGTAGTCCAATATAAACCTTAGAGTTAATTATTTTTATAAGACCACGACAGTATAATTCAGGGAAGTTCCGGTGAGGGGAGAAACTTCCGCACTTGCACCTGCCGGACATACAGCTGTTGTAGAAAAGGGCTGCTGACCACGAAGCGTTATTTCAAATCAGTCTGCCTTGTTCAGTGTCTGTGAAGCGTAATCCAACAAGTGCAACGGAATCACAACAACGAAGCAAGCCATATTGTTACTCTCAACATGTCATCCAGTCTTGATCCATAATCTTTATTAAAAGCTCGATTTAGTTAACTTCTGATAAAGTAGCTAGTTCAACTAATGTCAATTTAACTGTTGTTTTCTTTTCTCGTTTTTCCTTCGAATGGCTTAAATGATGCCATAAAAGGATCGTAATATAGTGCAATACAGTACAAATGTAAACAACCCTAAGTGATTAATCCTTTCACAGGTGAAATGTATAGATTTACATAAGCAATCGCCAAGTAATATCAATCTTCAGTGGGCCATGAGTTTAAAACTAATGGAAAATATTTCAGTAGAATAGCTGGTTTCTGTGAATACAATTCTAACATAGCCTACTGATAAAAATCCTAACATTTTACAACAAAGCATTACTCTATTAATCGTAAACTTCTACTTTTACACCAATTTTGTAGTTGACCTATCGATTTATTCAAAAGTAGCAGTGAAAAGATTAAGTGAATACGTCATAGGCAATTAACAATACGTGTGAAGTGCTGGAAACGTTTCCATAGAAAGGTGTTGTAGATCTATTTTCTTCGACCATACTAGTGTAGAATTCAGTAATATTTCACTAAAGCAAATCCTAATATTTCGTGTGAACTTTTGATTTCGTAGCTAACTCCAGGGTGCAAACTGACAGGAACGTTATGACATAAGGTATTTGGTTTCCGCTTCTTTTTTTGTTGTTAATGTGACATACTGGAGGTTGTAATAGGACAAATAAAATCGTGTATCCCAAAGTGAAAAACTTTACTTAAGCGTGTTGTGTCAACATGTAGCATAATAGGCAGTTAAAACGATTTAAGTTCTATGGTCGTAAGAATCCATAAGATGGTATTGAGTCTGCGTCTATAAACTGTGAATAGAATTTTATTTGATCAAGATCTTAATATTTATGATTAACTGAAGACTGCCAAGTGACAGAATAGCTCGCGCAAAAGGCATGTTTTTATGCTTCTTTGAGTAGCATGGAGGTTTACGATCTCGCAAGTCTGGTGGCAGCCTTGGAGGCAGACTACTGGTAAAGTTCAAGGATTCTTATCTATTTATTGTTATGGCTTCTTTGATAGCTCAATTTGTCATTTCTTTTAGACCTGTTACCATAACCAATTCCACTAAAAAGTTCTTGTTAATGGACAAATCCTCGACCCCTAAAGCTGTTTGGCATTTATCTCTCCAAGGGGACGTCAATAAAAAAAAAAATAGAAAATCATGTTTTATTATTGTTTATCTATTCCGATAGTGAATAACTCACCAAAGTGTAATTTAGATATATTTACTAGAAATGTGTGGAAAACGGTTGTCCAGTCGTGAGCATATCATAATGTGTGCTGACAAAAATTTGCCACACTGATTTGACATCTGGGAGCTAAGACAATTGAAACTGGATTATTTTTGTAAAAATCTGAACAATAAAATCGAAAAAGAAAAATTAACTCTGCAAAAACAGATAACTGATTCTGTAAATTTCCAACAAACTTTAAATATTTGTGGGTTATGGAGAAATGTGTTCACTTTCATGGCAAGGTTCCCTTATAAAATACGAATATTTTAGATGTTCCATATAATAGCGATAATTTTGTTAATATACAGTGTTAAGTAGGGTCATAAAAATTTTAATCTGAAACCCTAGTTACAAAAATGAGAGTATATGATTTTTTTAGAAAGCGAACATTGCATTTCCATTGACATCCCTTTTAAAAAGCTATGTAGAATGCTAAAAATCGGTATTAATAAGTTGTCAAACTCTGCTGGAAAACAATAAGCTATTTTAGAAAATAAATCTTCATCATTACCGGTACCAAAATTAAAGACAAATATTTTCACATGGCAGTAAGAAAAAATGTCTTCCGTAAACAGATAAAAATAAAACAAAACGCATTAATTATTAATTGAATGTTGAGTATGTATATTTTAGATAATATACGTAAACAGATAGTGCAAATGGAGAGATTCCATGAAAAACTTTATTGTTCTTTAAAATGTGATTTATTTTTAGTGGCATTGTAGTGCATAAAAAAGTCCACACGTAAAAGATTCAAGTAATTTTATCATTTCGGAAGGAAATTTTCCTCGTTTACAATGATCAGCTGTCATAACCTCAAGTATCTCACTCGTGAATAACGATTTACACTTTTAATATAATGAAGTACTTTGGTACCTTGCAGAGTGCTTTCACCTAATGGCGTATTTGTGTGTTTACTTGTTTAATGGAAAATTACCATGGCCTACTTAAATGTCAACATATCTAATTATTAATGTTCTGGTTCTGTTTAGATGCCACTTTGGGATGTGGCTACTTACTAATTTCTTCGTTAGATATTGAGGATATTTGTTAATTATCTTAATATTAAAATGCGTCCAGAACAGTTGCTGATTGCTCTGAACCAAAGTTTCGCCTTCTATTCATAACGAAAAAATTGATCAACTTCTAACTTAAAAAACAGAACCTTTATAGAATTGAACTTGATTCTTTCAGTTCGATGTTCGATTAAAAACAGTTGTTTTAAACGAACTAAAGTGCGATACATTTTCTTCCGTGTTGCTTACCTTTATTAGACAAATACTTATTTTCGTATTTTAAAATACTTCAGATACACTTGGAATAAAGGTTCGCGTGCTCTTTAATTGTGCTGGATTTTCGATTCGCTACAATCACAGAAAATTATTTTCAATTGCTGGTAACAATCTTATATGGGACAGAAGCTTTTGTAAATGAGAAAATTGTTAGTGTAACTGGTACAGGCAGCGTTATCTGCGAAAACTCTAATTTCACTCTTGTTTTCTTAATTAAAACTGCTTCAGTCCATATTAAATTGAAGTCCACACCAAATTAACTATATAGTAGTACAAACAGAAAGGAAATTCATTAACTTTGTCCTTTTCATTTAAATTATTATGCAATGTTCTCATCCCGTTTCTTAATTGGAGTAGTATAATCTTTTAGTTTCTTATGTGTTATTTTGCCTCATTCTAGAAACGTTTTAACGTTTTAACCCACTAATGGCCGGTTTCTATAAACTCGCGAATTACCTATGGGTAAATTATCCAATGGACAGAATTTACACAAGAATAACACCACACAAACACAAATCATTTAAAGATAGCAATCACATACACTTGTGGCGAGTTTCTAGATAAATGTCCTGTGGGTAAATATGAAAAAGACAGAAAAAATGTTCTTACAAACTCGGGCTAGATCTTTCCAAGGGTAAATCGTCGGGTTAATTTATCCTTTCATGGATGGCTGGATAAAATTTAACCTCTTTGTAGGATAAATAATAATTTAAACAATGAGAATCAAAGCCTTCTGAATTAAATTAACTGTACAACTCCAAGGCCTTCCTCATTATATCATTGTGGGTGAAATGGAACTAATTTGTCCATGGATAATTTACCCAAAGGTAATTCACAAGTTTGTAGAAACCGGGCATAAATGAAACAATCTTCCCTTTTGTTAAATGATTAATGTATGATTTATACTTGTCTTCTCAAATATAGAACTAATGGAAGATATTATGAATTAAGCTATAACGAATCTTACCTACGTGAAATTACTGCTCCTATATAAGGCTATGGAAGCTTTTAAGTTCCTAGATGTTGAGGCTGCTAAAACCAGCAGAATTAAAAAAAGCATAAGTTTCTCTACCCTAAGCATGAGCAATGCTACCTACTCAGGTCACATTTTGACACAGAATAAAGGCCGAATTGTAGGGATTGCGTATTCAGTTTCCTCTCCTTTTATCTCTTTTACTTTTTCTCTCATTTTCTGTCTTCCTCTTTTTATGCATATATATAACGTGTGTATGTTTTACCATTACCACCAGAGATAGGAAATAAAATTAGTCACAAATATAATTATGCGTTTTGTTGATAAAACCGTAAGCACCTTCATTATAAATATTTAAATTAGTAGTTTTATCTATTTCTCTTTCTCTTAAGAAACTTTTTAAAAAGCGTAGAAAGCTATTCTTATGTCTTTCGATGTTCGTGGATTTCCAAGCTGGTGTAAATATGGACTGCCGGTTGAAATTTACAGAATTACCTTTCTTCTAGAGCTAAATCTTGCAAAACTTGCAGCTTCAAAATCACAGAAACGTCATTTTATTTTATTTTTAAGTTGGTTTTTGGCTATTACATAAATATATTTTTTAAATATCTCATTATACAAGGAGAACATCAAAATATTTTCGCTAACTTTTTCCATTACAGCATTTTGTATTAAAACTTGCGGGGTCCCCAAAACAAAAGAAGTTGACCTATTTCAAGGGGGTCTTGGCACTTATAGATTAAGGTTGGGAACCACTGGTGTAGGATGTCCTTCCCCCTTTAAAGGGATGACTGATTTTGCTGCGAATGATTTACTGTGAAATCACACAACATATTCGCAATTGCTTCAATGTCGCATTGCCGCTGGGACTTCATTGTGTATTATTTAGTCAGTGTGACGTGAGCGATGAATCAGTCCATTGTACACTACCTCCAGGGCTCGTGCTGGGCTCATAATAACGATTCATTTCATTTCTCATAGCCAGAATCAAAGATTACAAATTAAAATAAAATCAGGTAAACTGATATAACAAAGTGCCAGTATGCTTTTTTAACCAGTTATAATTGCAGTTATGATATACAGAAAAAAAAATATATTTTTTTAATAGATCTCCGAGTTAAACTCCAGATCGAATCATTAAGCAGGGCTTACGGAAGAACAAAGGTCTAAAGTTTGATTCTTAACCTTAATTCATATTGGTATACACTGATATACTAATTCTTAAAATATGTAAACATTTTACAAAATGCATTGACAATGAAATAGTACAGTAAGCCAATAAGAAGAGGATAGTTCCACCTAGCGGTATGCAGTTTTGTTCTGAGTATAGGCTTATGCAATTTTAACGCAACGCAATAACTTTAAAGCTAGTTTCTGTTCGTGAAATAACATTTATAGGCTTATGTTATCATTCTTTAGGATTATGTTGTAGGTCAATGAAAGACAATGAATTTCCAGTTTTTTTAAAGAAAAATGTAATACTTATTTAAGCACATTGACAAAAATAGAACACAAGAATGGAATAGGCTCAATTTAACACAATTGATAATAAAAAATAAAAAAAAATTTGCTTTAGGGTGGACTCGAACGTGACGTGACGAATACTAGACAAGCATCTTACCCCAAGACCAAACCACACTGCGATTGTTCAGTGTCCAATACCGGAGAATACTACCTCGTCGTAGCTCACAGAAAAGAAAAATCACCGTATTTCGAAATTAGGCTATGTTTCAAGCCTGCAAGTTTCCTTATGTTACATTATTGTTTTATTTCATTCATAGGTAAAATAATATTCTAGATATCCGTGTGATAAGTGCTGATATGTCTCTAGCTGAAGCAAACGTAATACCAACGTATGCATATTCTCAGAGCTTAATGTTTTTATTTATTAAGAGGTCAGGAATTATTAATCTGACATAGGCTGAAGTAAAATTCAATGCTTTAATTTAATTGTAATCAATTTTGGCAAAATAATTAGTCATTATACAACAGCATTTCATCTATAATCGAACATATGGGAACATTTGTTTTTCATGTAGATGTCAATTGTCCATGGCAACTGAAAGAGGCTTTATACGAGCCCGCTGATTGGTTGGCCGCGAGTCAATCAAAATGCTTCGAATTGAACAAAATATTATTCTAAATGTGACTGTTAATTACTCTTTATTTCGGTACTGCTCAACCGATTAGGTCCAAATTCAATAGGCTTATTGCTATTATCGTTATAAATGAGTATACGAAGTTCCATGAAAATCCGATAAAGCGTATTTGAGTTACCGCGCCTTTTCTTATGTGATACCATAAAAAGGCACTAAATTGGGTATTATTCCGGTACCGGCCAACCGATTTGGTCCAATATCAACAAACGTCTTCCCATGGACATTATAAATAGGTATTCCAAGTTTTATGAAAATCCGATATAGCGTTTGCGAGTTATGGCACCTTTAAAATAGACACTAAATTGGGTTTTACTCCGGTACCGGTGAACCGATTTGGTCCAATTTCAATAGGGTTCTTCCCATTGACATTATAAACACGTATACCAAGTTTCATCAAAATTCGATAAAACGTATTTGAGTTAGAGCGCGTACAGACACACGGACGGACGGACAGACGGACAGACATTTTTCGTCCCCCACACAATCTCATAAAGTACCATACTGGCACTTAATAATGTAGAACTATAAAGTAAGCTGTTGCAAATGTTGATTCCATGTTTGAGTTTTACTTACTCAATGAAATACAAAATATACAATATACAATAAACTCTTGTCATAATTTAAACGTGTTATATTTTAAACATGCTATTTTTTAAACCTTCATATTTGATTAATGCTATATATTTTAAACATGTTATTTTTTAAACCTCCATATTTGATTATTTGAATATTCTACATGTACATTTTTAGTTGTACGTAGAAAAATTAAACTGTAAATAAAGATACCTTATTCTTAACGTAAAATTTAAAAGAAACGATAAAGTTAGAAGAAGGTAATAATTTTGTTACAATAATTATTTAAACTTTAAAATATTGTTTAAAAATGTTAAAATTACAAATAGAAACATAAAAATGTTGTAAATATTATACATGAGCGCTTAATTTAATAAACTGAAATCGAAATTAATTTATATTACTCATAAATAAATGTGAAATAGAAGTACGAAAATGAATTAAATGCTCATTATTCGACTGAATCTATTTATTTTTAATTCTGATTTGTCTATTAAGCATTTATAAGTCTGAAAATATTAGTTCAACCATGCTTAAATTGAAACATTATTTATTTATTATTTATTTATGGTATTTTATTATGGTTATAAATATCATCTCATTCACATAAAAATACAGACTTTTTAGAACTCTGCTTCATTCCCTGTTTAATATTTGTTGAAAAATGGCACCATTTGAAATTTAATTCTAGTTGGCTCGAATCGATGCTAGCAGTGAATCTGATTTGGAAGCTGTGAGTAAATGAGCTCTTAGTGCCTTTATTTTCTCACCCTTGTTTCAGTAATAATTTAATTATTATTTGTTGGGTCAGTAAATCTGTGTTTTTCAGTCAGTATGTTCACACTGTAATTACAGTGCTGGATAATTCACTTAATAAAGACATTAAACACTATTGTTCTGACAATTTACTCTTAATGACTTCATTACGAGGACTGCCATAAATTAACTTCATGAAACACTTTTGACTCCCCTTCAATCTTATTTTGTGTAACTTATGTGGCAGGTGACCTGCAACTGAAAGTAGACCATATAATACTACTGTAATAATTATGTAGTGCGATAGCTTTATTCAATTTAACCGATCGATTTGATTGAATTTCAACATGATATAATAAGTAATACTTGGTAGTTGGCTATTCTGATTTGTCCAGACATTTTGTTATTGTCTTCTTTTTGTAATCCCAGGAGAGTTTACGAATTTATCGATAGATCGTGAGTGCGAAGTACGAACGAATTTATGTGGTGAAACTCGTAACTTCGAATGACATTTATTAAGAATATTTATGATCAGATTATGTAAATAATTATTTCCTTGTGTTGTATAAATTCAAATCATTGACTTGCAGATCATTGTAGCCTACTGTATACTAAAAAAATGAACAATCAATAATTATCAAATGTGTTACAAGATACTAACCAATTTATACTACTTTTATAAATTGTGAACTTTTCGGAATTTTATCGGACCACCTAGAATTTAGTTTCTGTAATATTAAAGAGTTCCGGTCAAGAAAACCACCATTAACGGCCGTGGGTGTCGCCATGCTGACCACATGCCCCCCAATCCTGCCATCTGCCTACGGGAGATGACGCAGCGGTCGGGTGGTAGGCCAAGTCCCTCCAGGGATGTAGAGCCACGGAGTTAGTTAGTTAGTTAATATTAAAGAGTGCTTTCAGATTTTGAAAAAATGGCCGAACAATAGAAATAGATGCACCCAAATGAATTATTACAAGAGCCTACTGGTACATCCAAAGGTATGCAGTTAAAGCATGATGTATAAGCTAAGTAGCAGTATAATAATAATAATAATCATTATCAACATCATCATCATCATACTATGCTATTACTAAAAAAAATAGTAGGTTTAAATACAGAACACTGCATTTTTTAATAAGTGCGAATTAAAAATATATAAAAGTATTCAAATGTCGTACTACGTAGATCCATAAAAATATCCCCAAGTTGATGAAGTTTAGACTGCTCACCTTCCACCGCCGGGGCCCGGGATCGAATCTCTGTAAATCCATTGGAATTTGTGGTGGACAAAATGGGGTCGGGGCAGTTTTTTTCGGTGTGCTCCTGTTTATCCTGCCTTACATCTTTCCACCAGAGTTCCATTCATCATACTATGACTGTTGGTTACAATAAAGGAATTTATTATTATAAAAATATCCCCACATAAAAAGTGTAATATTTAAAGTGGGCCACGTAGTATATTATATTGGCTTTGTTTAATATGAACCTAAGAAATCTGAATCTATTGAAGAGTCGGATCAATTATTTATTCATTTAATATGTGTGATGCCATAGGGAGAATATTATATGAAACATTCGATATGATCCCTAAATCTATTTAACGTAGAGGTTGTAGGCCTACATTATTTTCCTATTGGCACATACCGGTTTTTTTGTCAAGCAAATAATCTCAATAAAATACATCTTCACTTGGATATGCGATAACTTATTTTGTGCAACATATTTTGCACCTTTTTTTTTACATTGTGACGGTACAGAAATGGCAGTGCAGTTTAATTTACAAATTGTTGCACAATGCCGGTTGCGCGAGAAAGACTCCGCAGCCTAACATAGGCTCCTAGCGCTGAAGTGGCGCTTACTTCCATAAGGGAAAGAAAAGTGCCAAGGCTATTAATATAATACTAACGGGCTATGCCTTGAGATAGCCCGTTATGAGCTGACATTTTATCAGATCGTATTTCATCCTTGCGACCCTTGCAAGCGTATTGTAAGATAAACGAGGCAATGCTAAGTGATGTTAGTAAATATCAAACACGCGTCGTATGAATGGAATAGTCCTACTAAAAAGTAGCGAATCCTTCCGCATATCCTCCCCCCATATTACTGCTTATAAATTAAACAATTTTTTAAAATCCGAAATTAAACACAGGCTCATACTAATAATGTTCTTCTTTCTGTAGAATTTTCCATGTTTACAATGAACTGCATCATATGCTAGGTGCAGAATATAGCCTATTTCATATAAGCCATGCACAGTCAAAACCACGTGGTTTTACAGAAGATCGAGAACAATCTAAGTTGCAATAATTCAGAGTAAATTTGTATTCCTACTTCTGTTTTTTTTCACCTGGGTTACGTAGTACTTGTGTTTGTATCCTTGTTTGGTCTCCATTAACTTGTAGGTCTACACGTCAACAGTGTAAATGGGTTTGCTTTTTAATGTTTACATGTTTAATAAATCAATAAATAATTAAATAAATGGCATAAGCTATCCTCATGTTCTTCGCTGTCAGTAGGGGATCGCTGAACACTATGTGCCATAAGTGGAAGAGCATCCTGTTAAAACGGTTCTGAACTTTAGGATGTGTCATGTATGTGGTGTAGTATAGCCTTTTTTTATTTCATGGTCTCTTGTGCATGAAAACGAAGTAGTACACACAGCCGGAACTCACAGGCTTTTATGGGAAACCCATAATTTCGAGAATTTATCTAATTTAATTTACTGATCATATTCCTACGTTGAGCACCACAATATTATTACTCAAAGCATTGGGAGATCTGAGTATAGGCTATATTAGAAAGGAATATTTCCGTTCTTCACACGGAACTAAATATATTTCCCCAGTATTGTAAGCTTATTTCTGTTTTTCTTCATTCATTATCTCTTCTTCTTCCTCCTAGTCTTCTACCTTATCTCATTTTAACACTATCTTTAGCTTTCCGATACTTTTTCAATTTTAATAACCAGCTTTGCTTTTACAGTAAGATTAAGCCTTAAAATTTCAGTTCACAGTTATTCAGAAATGATGTATTGTTGTGTGAAAGTAAAGTGTCCTCCATACAGGCCGTAGAGCCCATTAGGGTTCCAGGTGCTTGAGGCATCCAGATTTTTAGACATCCAGCACTACAATTTTATCAGATTACCAACCTTACATTAGCCTACCCTCCAGTAGGCCTGCTGCTCCTCGTAGGCCCACTTCTGTTAGAGGCATGTGCGTTCTTTTCAAAACTAGCAGCTAGTTTTATCATAGGTAATCCCACGAATTAAAAATCCGCGTTCCACGTTCATATGTCCAAGACCTGGCTTTTGCCTTGTGAACGCATTTGTCAAGGGATTTTTGTGCATTCTGTTTATACTCTTAGCTCATGTTTGCTAAGCTCCAAGACTGAGATACCGCAAGTAATAACCTTATTTGCTTTATTTCGTTGTCCTTCATGCATTTTCTTTAAGATTCACCGTGTCTTAAATTTTATAGGTGTTTTATTTAAGCATTTAAAGCCTACTTACATATTTTTTCATGCACTGTAGTTCACAATGATGTGTGTTATTATGTGTGAATAACATTTTTAAGCGATTTGTAATATATACAATTTATTTTTTACACCTCAAGTAACTTTTTTTTTTTTTTTAATTAGGTGTTACTAATTTCGTCGGAATGAAATATCTGACAAAATTGCATGCAGCTCCTCACAACTTATATCTTTTCCTCTGAACTTCATGAACCAACTCATAATGAAAGGCATTTGAAAAATAGTGGGTTGGCAACAGGACAAAACGGGGGAAATCCGTCATACAAATCTGCTTTTTCAATTCATATATCCAAGACCTTGGCCTTTGCATTGTGAACACATTTGTTTGTGTATACTCTTGTTCATTTTTACAAAGTTCCTTGTAAAAATCTAATTTGCTTTATTGCGTTCTCCTTCATGCATTTTTCTTTAAAATGTTTAGACATGGTGAATTTTAAAGTCGTTTTATTTAAGCATTTAAATCCTACGCATATTTCGTCATGCACTTGATTTTAAAATTATTGTGTGTGTTGCTGTCTGTTATTATGTGAATAATGTTAGTTTTAATCAATTTGTAATACCATGCAATTCATTTTTGCACCTCGAGTAGCTTTCTTTGTATTACGGTATTATTAATTTCGTCGGAATGAAATATCTGTTAAACAAAATTGCTTAAAATTCCTCACAACTGATAACTTTTTTTCTGTTATGCATGAACCCATGTTTCTTATATTTCTCTGTCAGAAGATAGTCACGTCCTTCTTGTTACTTCACCAGTATAACACCTTTTTCCCATTACTTGCTGATCAGTTATTAAGTAGCATTATGTAGTATGCATGTCCACGGATTAACGGATCTCTTACAACTCACAGTCAGTTTTTAACTGGCTAATCTTTGTGCTTTTTGAACACGCCAACACAGCTCTTTTTCTTAAGTCAGGGGTCTACAAACTGACAACGTTAGGGTAGTTTAGTAGTCACTAATTTGTGACTTACGCTTTTTTTCACCTTTAGTGATTGGTCAACTCCAGTACTAGTTTGATGTATCCCTGGATCAATCATGCGCATAATAGGAGTTGTTTTATGATAAATAAAGGGTAAGAGCTTTAGAACATATTGATTGGAGATGGGAGAGGAGAGGAGAGGAGAGGAGAGGATAGGATAGGATAGGATAGGATAGGATAGGATAGGATAGGATAGGATAGGATAGGATAGGATAGGATTTATAATAATTACGCTTGACAGATTTATGGTAAAAGTTCGAATGTTTTGTATACATTAATGCATTGCACATTTACTTCTTTCACAATATAAATTTCATCTATTCTTCTTTGTTGGACTTAGTTTGATTTTGTTCTTTCATGAGTAATATGAAATTGGATTTATTAAGGCTACCGGTATTCCATAAATATGATGTAACCTAATTATATCAGTAATGTTTACTTCCCTACTTTATTATTTAAAATCAAAGCTTGTCAGCTGTAAGATCCTGGAATACTAAAACTCAACATTCTATGAATCGAATGTGTTACCAGATTCTAACCAATGCGGCCATTAGTGTTTATGAAAAATAGTTAACCCAATTCAGATAGGCAAACATCAAAACAGACAAAAGCACACGAACTAGCTTGCACCAGATATCTTTTTCGACTTGCAAACAAGTTAGGTGGTTTTAAGTAATGTGTTTTATTCTGTTCACTTGCAGCATGTGAGGTATTGCACATCGTATTGATACCTTACATTTCCCGGCAATATGAAATAGCCTATGCGTCGTATGAATTAGGGATATCGATATCGATATTATCGAATATCGAATTTTGTTTACGATATCCGATATTTTGACAGCGATATTTCAGTTCCAATAATATCGTGATATCGATATTGCTCTTCGATTATATCGATTTTCGATAATATAGAGCGTGAGAGAGAGATTTTAACGAAAATATACTATTATAACTTATGAATTCATAGCAAACGGCAAAATCAATGGTATATGCAATATCAAATAAAAGAATAATAAAATTAAAACATTCCTTCAACATAGGCCTGCTGAACGTTTAATTACACTTATTTTCAGCATTTCTGGTCATCGGTTTGAGTTTTGCTGCCACAAGGGCGTCCAAGTTACACTTGCTCATCAGAGTAACGAGGGGTGTAGAAGTATTTTCAGGCTTTTATTAAAAATCAGTTCAGTTGTTAAAATTTACAGAATCCCGTCTGTACAGAATTGATTTTCGTACAACGGTGGTTTTAAGTTAGAAATTATTTACGCTGATTCCATTGTACAAGGTTATAATTTGTTTATGGAATGAAGAAAAGCCTATTATTCCCTTTAATGTTTTTTGTTTAGAATCACATTACATTTATTTTCCTTTAAATTTTCATCCTAAAATCAAGTGCGTCTTATAGTCCGTAAAATACGGTAATAGTCATCGTCATCGCCATTGTTGTTAATTTTATTTTTATCACTACAACCTTCTTAAAAATAATTATTCTTTGTCATGTTGTGATTTATGATTTCAGATTACTGTATTTAAAACATTTTCAGATGAAAATTCTAAAAATTTCGAAGGGTCAGGAAGTTTCACGTCAATAGAATACTTTCTAAATCCGTAATAGTTTAAAGATATTAGGGTACACAGTTACTAGAGTAGACAAATAGCTAATTTAGATACCCGCACTCCTATTAGTAGACAGTTTTGTTAGAATGTCTGTAAAGAAAAGTTCACATTTAGTTTATGTTATCTTTAATTTCGTACTACTTAATACATTTGTCTTTGACATGGGGAAAAAGAAGACTTATGAGGTAAAAAAATTTAGTGGACAGTGTTTGAAATCCTTATTAGGGATGAAAGCCAGTTTAAGTGGAATAAAGAAGTGAAAAATTATGGGTTATAATTTTACTGTGGAAGCAAAAAGCTGTTATGCTTCGTGGAACCCTCCGTTCTTTAAGTCAGTCGTGAGGCTGTTCTGTTATTTCGTATGACAACTTGACTAAACGCTCATTACTGGAACATGATTAATGATCATGCGCAGAGAGCATTTTGAGCCCTCTGATGAAGACGTGACTGTGATTTAACATTGTCCAAAATTTATAAAGTGCATACTTGAAAATTGTGTATTAAGCGTGTAGTGACATCTTGCATATATTTAGAACAATTACAAATTTTTTACAAATTACAAATTTTTATTACAAATTAAAAAATACAAATTGATACAAAATTATTACAAATACAAATAATATACACACAATTTGCACAATTTGAAAAGAGTATTATTTGCCCCGCATGAGCATAGCTCGTGTTCGGGGTCAGTTCAGTCATACTAAAATTATATTTTGAAAATTATATAGAAATAACAAAAAACATACATATTATAGTTTTAGGTAAAAAATAAGAATAAAAATAAATAAGATTGCTTATATGAAATAAATGCATGAACAAAGATACGAAAAAATAAATTACAGTAACATGACAGAGTTACAAACAAATTACATGATGTTAAAAATTAAAAATTTACAGTTGAGAATGATTAACATAAAAAGTGGTAAAAGTACAATTACAAGTTAGATTTAATCAAATCGAGTACTCTTTTTTTAAACAATTTATTGTTTAGTGGTATCATATCAGGGTTTCTTCTAGTAAAATTGTTGTACAGCCTTGGTCCGAAATTTATACTATGCCTTAGACCTACTTCTGTAGCACACTTTGGTTCGAAAAGAGGACAAGAGATATTATACCTCCTTGTATTATAGTAGTGATTTCGTGTTATGAACTTTTCTTGATGTTTATGGAAATAATTTAATAAAGTGTAGGAGTATAATTGTTTAATATTCAATACGTCAAAATCTTTATATAAACTTTCAGATGGATAGTCCATTGATTTTTTTAAACATATCTTGATTATTCTTTTCTGCAACAACGACAATGGGCGAAGTGTAGTCTGACATATCCCACCCCATCCTATTATTCCATATTGTATAACTGATTGGACTAAACTTAGATATATTAGTCTTAAAGTACTCTGTGGCATAATGTTTCTTAATATAACAAATTTATATATAGTTTTCCGTAGTTTAAGACACAGATATTGAACATGTTTTTCCCACCGTAAATTTTGATCAATGATAACACCTAAGTATTTTACTTGTGTTGATGAACTTAATTTTGGACATTTACAATTAAAAGGGATAGAACAAGAGATTTCATGTAAGATTATATTGTGTTGTGCATTTATCGAGGAAAGTCCTTTAGAGTTTAGTGAAAATGGTAAATATGTTGTTTTATTAATGTTTAAAGATAGAAGGTTTTCATCGAGCCATTTTTTTATTTTGTTTGTTCCAATGTTAGCATTACTAAAAACGTGCTCCCAACTGTTTCCAGAAAATATGATTACTGTGTCATCAGCGAAGGAATAGACATTGCCTTTGATGAGATTTATATCTAATTTAAGAAGATCATTGATATATATTAAGAAGAGCAAAGGACCTAACACAGTTCCTTGTGGGACGCCGATATTTAGCACTACGTTTTCACTTTTTTCGTTGTTAACTTTAGTGATTTGGTATCTATTTGATAAATATGATCGAAATAGGTCTAAGGCAATACCTCTATTGCATATTCAAATCGCTGAAGCTGAATTTAAAAATAATAATTAACGATTTGTTACGTAATATTTGTGTAGGCCTGCTTGACTTCCGTAACTATACAATAAATATGTATTCCCTTTATTAAGAGGCTTTACTCTGGAATCATCGAGGTTCTTTAAATAGAGATTAAATAGAGATTTTACTGTACCGGTATGTATTCAGTAATCAGAATTCGCCTAATTGTATTGTCCAAAATAAATATAATAATAAATTGCATTATTATAACTTATATTATAAATTATATTATTAAATAATAATAACAAATTTTGTTACCTACTAGACTCGCGGTTTTATAGTGTAAAGTAGCATAGCCTGGTGTAGGAAGAGCAGAGCTAACAGATGGATTACAAGAAATGCAGATCAGCGGTGTCGGGCCACACGTTGCTGATGCTGAGGCATGTTTGATCACTGCCGTGCATGCCCGTGCATATTCATGAGTTCTGCCTGGTTTGCATTGCGAAGATTCCACATTGCTCTCATTCATAACGGAATACACTCTAATCATATAACTAACTGGTATTTTGGATCGATCTCTCTGTAATATGCCTGCCGTACATGTCTCTATTGAGATCGCTTACACTAACAATGGGAATAAATTCTACGGCTTACCGTATTTTCCTGTAATGTAGGCCTATTGTAAGTGTATTGGCAAATTAAAATCAATAATATTAATTAATCGGAATTGCATATTTTCTTATTCCGTGCGGTGAAATTCTTCCAATCTAAGGCCACGCATTAAAAATGCTTGACTTAGTCGTATTTCTATCAATTCTTTCCTGTATTGTCATTGCACTGAATTTCGGATAATAACAAGAAAATGAATTTCAATAAGCTTTCGGAAGTTAAGATGAAGAGCCATTTATTACTTTTCTTTACACCAAATAGGCCTTTCTATTGGTACTTAAAGAAACTCTAGTTTCCCTCTTGGAGCCAAAGAATTTTTTTTTTTGAGATAATGGCTAGCCGAATCCTTAAAATGGACTGCAGTCTTAGTTGTAGTGTATTCTTGAATTTTGATACCTGTTTTTCATGGCGCCAGAAACCACCTAGTAGAGAGAGTAGTTCTAATAAAATTGATCGATTCTATTGCATTTTAAATACAGTAGAGTCTCCCTAATCCGAACTCTGCTCGTCCGGACATCCGGTTAATCCGGACGGATTTTTTTTTCTTTTTTTACTGAACAATCAATAAATTTTGAATTTTAATCACAAAGATATTTTGTTTTGTTTTGTTAATCCTATATCAGTTCGCAGATTAAAAACTTATTGTTAGATCCACGTGAACAGTAAGTTAGTATCAAAACTAAAATAATGTTGTAGGAAAATTTATATTTATGAAAGATAAATAGATTTTTATAGTTTTGTCCATCTAAAACTTCAATTACAGTACATTACGTGTATTTTAGGGCAAATTTTGTTTAATCCGGACTTACGTAATCAGGGCAGCGTCCGGTCCAATCTAGTCCGGATTAGCGGGGCTCTACCATATTAGATGATTTTGATAGATAAATATAAAAATGCCCGATGATGTAACATATATAGGCCTAGAAGCAACTCATTTTCAGAAGATGGTATTTTATTTAAATGTTATACAACGTTGAAATAGGCGCCGACTTTGGGGGGAGGGTTTCTGCACTTCCAATTTTATCTTTCTTCATAATGTTTAAGGCCCATGAATAAGTACTAATAATATAATTTTGCCCCCTCCATTAATAGTTTCAAGTTGGTGCCTCTGACTCTCGCTGTTCATAAAGGAATGTACAACTGTCTTAATGCACAAAATCCGCATACGTCAGTTCATTGGACATCGCATTTCTTTGAGATTTAATTTCCCCCCAAAAAGTGTTTATCTCTTATCGTGTGCACAAAATTATGTGAACTTGTAGTATTTCTGTTAAATGGTTCAGCCTTGGAAGTGGCACACCTACACCTGCTATACTTAATATTCAACATGAGCACGTAGAAACTGGTCCTCCTGGCACGTGTTCAGTGTTCAGGCTCAAGTGTCGTGTTTTCCAGCTTACACGTTGTCATGTTAATTCTCTCGTATCATTCCTGTTTCTAAAGAAAGTATACTTCGATCTTAAAGAGAAATGGAATTGATTTTTGGAGACAATTTTGATTTTCTTTTTATTGTTGTAATATATAATATTCTGTGGAATTTCCTACTTAAAATATGTCATACATAATTGTACTATAATTCTATCCATCGCTTTTTTTGTCTGATAAAATCCAGACTATGGCGCAGGGATGTTTTAATTTTGATGCTCGTTTCCCGTAAGTTTACTTTTTCTATATAAAAGGTAGCCTGCTTTTCCTCAGCTTCTACTTAACCTACAATCTTGAAAAATCAGGATTTTTTTATTCAGATATATTTCCATGCACTGAAGAAAGTTTTTGAAGTGATTAATTTATGAAATGTTGACAGGTCATGAGGTACTTAAAAATGTTGGTAAAACATTAACAAAAAAATATTTCAGTAATTAAATATAGTCTATTTATGATAAATACTTTTTTAGACAGTCTAGACTACTTTTAAATATTAGACGATAATAATTAAAAGGAGAAAATTATGCCACCGATTGTTATAAAATTATGACACTTTATTGCTTAGCATGGAAAATACTTTTTTAGTTAAGATTATTGCATATGAATATTAAATAAACTCAGTCTGATATAAATTGAAAATGTTAAAATTCATGACGCCTTTTTAAGCGCTAAATTTCTCACGGTTGTCGCAACTATCTCATACCTGTTGGCTGAAAAGCGTTGTCCATTCCATCTCTTACATTGGCAGCCATGTACGAGAAATCAATAACCTCTGTCTGCGCAAGTGGCAAGTGCATAATAGGTGTCCTTTACGGGCTCGTTCCACAAACATACCTACTCGCAAAATAAAACCCTTCTTTTAGCCCTTGTATCGTAAATAACTATTTCAGTTCTAACACAGGGTACGTATCTAGAAACTGTGTAGAAAGATCATGTCTCTAGCTTTAATATGTGTGTGTGTAAATATATATTAGAAAAGGCACATTTATTTAACCTTGTAAAGATAGAATGAGAATGTTATAGGAGAAAAATTCCTCCTACACTGAGACTTGAACCCAGGACCTTTGGCTATTCGCGCCAATCCTCTACCAACTGAGCTAAGCCGGAGTTCAATTCACAGCGCCGGATGGAACCTCTCTCCTATGACTGATTGCCCTAATGGTCTACCTCACAGACAGACAAGTTATGTCATATGCAGTACTGTGAGGCACACTAATTAGTGATTTTTATGACCGGGCTCCCACTGTTATTGTACAGTTGACACTAATTAGTGATTTTTGTGACCGGGCTCCCACTGTTATTGTACAGTTGACATTCAAGGTAGATATATAAGCTTTCATGAACCACAGATCATTGTCTCTGTTGGACATTACATGAGAATGATATAGGAGAAAAATTCCTCCGACACTGGGACTTGAACCCAGGACCTTTGGCTATTCGCGTCAATGCTCTAACCAACTGAGCTAAGCCGGAGTTCAATTCACAGCGCCGGATGGAACCTCTCTCCTATGACTGATTGCCCTACTGCATATGACATAACTTGTCTGTGAGGCAGTCATAGGAGAGAGGTTCCATCCGGCGCTGTGAATTGAACTCCGGCTTAGCTCAGTTGGTAGAGCATTGGCGCGAATAGCCAAAGGTCCTGGGTTCAAGTCCCAGTGTCGGAGGAATTTTTCTCCTATAACATTCTCATGTAATGTCCAACAGAGACAATGATCTGTGGTTCATGAAAGCTTATATATCTATCTTGTAAAGATAGGTTATTCCGTTTCCCTTAAATTATTATGTTTATAAAGATTTCCAAACTGAAGTTGTCACGGTCAGAATGATATTTTTTTTATTTTGACACTCTACTTCTAGTTATAAAATACGAAAGAAGAGCGTTCGTTAAAATTAAAATTAAATCGGTTGAAATTGGTTGAGTCCACCGCTGTGGCGTAGGGGATGAGCTCACTCTCCTCACACAGCAGCGGGCCCGGTTTCGATTCCCGGTCGGGACAAGTTTTCTAGGTGGGTTTTTTTCCGGGGTTTTACCTCACCTTTAAGACGAATGTCGGGATACTTGAGGCCTTCCTGGTCCCTGGATATAATGTGTCTGGTATTATCACCTTCATCCATCATCGCCGTGTCCGGAATGAGTGTGTATGTGACTAGTGTGTCTCGTCCTGTGTGTTCCTGTTGTCTCGGAGGTGGCCCCGGCATTGGGCTAATCACCCATATGGGGAAGACCTTCATGTCTTTGTCCAGTGATAATCCTTCTCCCGACAGGTTGCGATCCTGTAAGGCCCGGGTAGCGTGGGCCGCATAAACCTCCCTACAAACAGGAAGGGTTAAATTAAGGTAAAGAGAGAGAATGAGTTGTATTAATAGCAAATTTTGTGTTGATTGTATTTTAGGCTAAATCTTCCCATAAAGGAATTAAGTATAATTACAGTTTACCATTGACAATTACATGACATTAATTTTGTGTTTTCTTGTGTTGCAGGAAAGTCTGTCGGAATTGCAAGTGCCCTCGTGAAGAGCACAGTGGCGGCATGGCGGCTACGGGTAACCCTCTAGGTCAGGGTGCAGGGCCACCCCCATCCTTGCCACCAGCATCCGGGGGTGGTGGTCCTGGTAGCGGGAGTGGAGGTGGCGGGCCTCTAGGTCTTTTAGATCCGACTGATAAACTCCTCGGCAAAGGTGTACAGTATGGTCAGTCGACGGATCCGCACCGGCATTCGCAATCTGATGACGACTCGGGGTGTGCCTTGGAAGAGTACACGTGGGTACCACCTGGTCTTCGGCCCGATCAGGTGAGTAGTACGACCTGCGTCATGTATTATTAATAATTAGCACTAGGGGTGTGTTTCTATGCTAACGATAAACTTACATTCGCTGTTAGCATTGGTTGCACAGGGATTTTACGAGCATGTAAGAGACGTTCGTTCCTTGTTTTATTTAGATCAGCTTAAATACCTTTAGAATGAAGTGACATCATTGGTAAATATGAACAATAAACCATTCCGGAGTCGAACCTCGAACATTTATTCAGACATAGGCTACGCTAACTAGGCATTCTGAGCTAAGGTGGTAGAAATCCGACACTTGTCCTTCATACTAAGCCAATACTTACGATAAAGTCAGTTGAGGGCAGCAGCGGTAAAAGAAAAGTAGCGAAAGACTCTCTGATTAGTCCTGAAAACTTAAATGATATTTTCTTGCACATCTGACGTGAAAACCTGAAAGAAACTGAAATCTGTGATTTAAGAAAATTGAACATAGCATGTATCTGTCCTGTCATGCCTGTATATCTCCCCGGCGCTACATCCCACAGAGGGGCATAATAATAACTATAATAATAATAATGATAATAGTCATAATATTAATAATAGCCTAACCTTTATTTGCTATTAAGCAATACGATCAGCAATAACAAAACAAAAAACAGGAGTTTATTCTCCTAGCTGATATGACGAATTGGTTAGATAGAGGAGTAAAGATTTTATTTTGAAACGTAAAGAAATGGATTATGGAGTAGTGAAACCAGCAATGTTAAGTGTTGTCAGTATGACACAAAGTCTGTTTTGGAATAATTAAGTTTCAGTAAGAAAGTAGGTTGTAAGTACTAAGTTGGATTTCAATTTTTCGCATTCTATTTCTTCTTTTCTGATATGCACAAGTATGCAGATGAACAAGAGAAATACAGCCAGCGATAATTTATATTGTTATGCTTTTTTAAATCAAATAAGGCATCTCTCCGACATTAATGCGATGATTAACCATGTGGTTATGTTGCTGATTGTTATAGAAACGTTTGAAGCAATGCATGGTGTGAAAATATCTCCACGTGTTTTTCTCTCAGGAACTTCCTTGGTTTGTTATCAACGTTTTCGTTCAATTATGCCTTCAGATATTATCGTTGCATTAGGGTAATCATTACGCTTCATGCAGGTTTAGAGGTTCATAAGGATTTCTGTAAATTGCAAAGTGACGTAAGAATTAAGGAAATGCTTGAGAAAACTGTTCGTATTAGTTTAATAAGATTATTCATTGTATCCTGAATTAAGTGTACGGTACTTTTGTAATAAGATTTTTTTTTCAACCTAGGAAGCACTTTGAACTGCCGTGTGGGTTGTCACATGCTTGTCAATTCTTAATTGCCGTTCACAAGCATTTTTTATGTCTTGTTTTTCACAATGACATTTCTTTCATTTCCCAGCATATACATTTTCCCACATTAGACCTATTAAAAATGAAAAATGTGATAAGTTTTTTGTAAAAAGTGCTAAACGGCAAAAATATGGTAAATATAAATTAAATGTAAACACTAGCTGAGACCTTTGTTCACGTAATTAAATAATTATACCAAGCAATTATAATATTAGAAGAAAATGAAATAGATATATTTTACCATATTTTAGGACATATATCCAGTAGGCTATAGATCTATTAAGAAAGAAAATCCATCATGTGGATGTTATACTTATTTTTTAATGCCATTTATTTGGAAACCTTAAGTGGTAAAATCTGTTCAAGAGGTTTTGTTACTTTTCATATTATTATTATTATTATTATTATTATTATTATTATTATTATTATTATTATTATTATTATTATTATTATTGATATTATTAATATTATTGCGGTATTAATAATATATTTTATTATTTGTACTATTATTATTGAAGTAGAACATTCATAGATAGCTTTTCTTCTTAAGTATGACTCAGTTAACAGTTCAATATTTCTTCAAACCTATCGGTACGGTAAGTGCGATAGTGACTTATGAGACGTAGGAAATGATGTTACCTTAATGGCCCAGAAACTTTTGATTGGTGCCAAATTTAATAAAACGGATCACAAAACCGAATTTTGTATTCTTAAGATATTGCCTATAGGCCTAAGTCCCTTTTACCCAAGATATGAGTACCTTCATTCCTTTCCATTCATCTCCTGAATCCCGTCATTCAGTAAATAGGTCGTTCATTAGGTGTACCCAGACAGATCTTAACGCCCTCATTTCAAGGTATCATGCCATACCCTTTCCTGCGTACAGTATAAAATATCCAAACAATATTGAATTACTTCGGGCAGAGTCGTGAGAGAAGGCGGTCTGTTTTTTTGTCCACAAAAATTATTTAACTTCAGAATAGCAGAAGAAAGATTAGTATAGTATGATTAGTATTCAATTTGGATTAGGGAACGCTACTATTGTATTATTCTGCTAGAAAAATGATACGGTGCGTGGTTGACTTAACGTACGTAGCAGTTGTCGAATACTCTCAGATTATGTTCTTCCCGAAGAGTAAGCGACAGTAGTAAGGGTGGAGCTGCGTATTTAAAATGGCCGCCAACCGACGCCGCCCCCGACGCCGCCCCCTGTGTAGAGTCACGTATAGGTGAAACGTGACGATTCGAAAAAGCGAAAGGCGCCCGTTCGTCCTGTGCTAATGCCCACCCGCCCCCAAGCCCCCTTAAAGAGCTATGCCCCAAAACAAAACCGACGCCGCCCCCGACGCCTACTTAGGCCCTTTGGCCATGTACGTTATATGACATGATGGGACTCGAATCGAACAATGCAGACTTCGGCAGTAAGCCTGTGCTACCCCCAGCCCAATTAGACCCCTTTCGAAAACCGACGCCGCCCCCTGAAGGCTAGTTATACCCCTAGGGCAGACGTTATATGCAAATACGGTCTAAACCTCACTATGAAACCTTTTTCCCACCATTGCTTTGTTTCAAACCCCCCTTTTCGAAAACCGACGCCGCCCCCCTGAAGGCTAGTTATACCCCTAGGGCAGACGTTATATGCAAATACGTTCTAAACCTCATTATGAGACCTTTTCCCACCATTGCTTTGTTTCAAACCCCCCTTTCGAAAACCGACGCCGGGCCAAGAGGCAGGGTTATGCCCCTGGATACAATGCTAGGGCAGACGAAATATGTAAATAAAGTCTAATCCTCACTACGAGAGCCCTTTCGAACCGTTTAGGAAACGACGCCTGCCCCCAGTGGGCTTGGTTACAACCCCCCACCAGATACGAGGCTTGGGGCAGAGGTTATAATGCAAATGCCATCTAAGAAACACGTTCCTATGTTATCCATATCCTTTAGTTACAACCCAATGATAACATATAGGCCTAGTGTATTAATTAGAATTCATACGGCCCCCTCAGCCCACCCCTTGGGTCGATTTTACTCCTTAAAGAACCTGTCCTAACTATGGGGCTTAGAAATAACATATTAAAAATTGGTTCGATTATCTTCAAATTTACAACCGCTAGCGTGTAATAAATACGTACAAACCCCCTCCTTAAAGATCATCCCCTTGAGCCGATTTTGTTCCTTAAAGAACTTGTCCTAACTATGGGGCTATGTCTAGTTAAGCCTTTAAAAAACAATTACACTACAGAGGCTTTAGCAACGTTATGAGCACCCCCTTTGCTATCGTGCAAACTATTTGGAACTAGAAATAACATATTAAAATTTGGTTCAAATATCTTCAAAATTACGTTAGCTATCTGTAAATACGTACGTAATGAATACCATGTGAGAAAAATACCTGAACACAATAATAATAATAATGACTAAAGGCATGATTCATCATCTCCTATAGAAAAAACCCCAAGGTTAATTGCGATCCATCTACAGAATTATGTAAATAATACGTCAACAGGAAAAACATCTCATACTGTTGTTGAAGAAACGAGCTCACGGATGTTTACAAAAGAACTCAGTCAACTTTTGCTATAAATACCCTGATCCTTTAACGATAATTAAAACACAGAGAAGTTTAGTTTTCTGTAAAACAGCAGGGTTCCATGAAGATATAGACTCCTCAGCTGTTGATTTATAAGGTAAGTAATATTTATATCAATTTCTTTTTTACCTATATGTGTGTCATATCATGTAAAGAAACTATACTAATAGATCTAAAGATGTGTTTTATCATGATTATGGATTAGTGATGACGTCTGTAAATAAATATAATAATAATAATATTACGTATGCGCTGAAATATTAGACAAGCTTAAGTCTTTAAAAATTACAGATACAAGTTTTCAAAAGTGTACTTTGTGATATGTATCTAGTGTGCCTTTCGTTTTAATTAAAGTTGAGGTATCAAAATTAATTTTGAAAACTTGAACAACTAATTATGTTTAAATTAAACCATGTGGCGCTACATCCATGAAAGGACTAAGCCTATCACCCAACTGCTACTCATTTTAACATAGACAGATGGGAATGTGATAAATACCTAAAACTATTTTTATTCCGATTAATAAATTAAACACCGTGGCTCTACATCCCTGAAAGGACTAGACCTGTAAGTTATGTGTGTGTGTGTGTTTCATTAATTAAACTTAAGGTATCAAAATTAAATTTGAAAACTTGAACAACTAATTATGTTTAATGTGAGAACTAATTCAAAATTTTATCTAATTTTCACCAGACCATTCATAGGCTAATGGCTACGAGAGCTATCGAGGAACCAGTTATTGATATGTAAAGTACTCGCCGAGAGCTTTTCAATGATACCTCACAAGGCATGTTTTCAAAAAGTCTGAATTTCCACTAACCACCCCAACCCTACTCGTACCCTAAATCGCCCGAATCGTTGGTGTCACTGTAAACTCCTTATGTAGTAGTCTAATTTATTCAAACAAAGTTTTCGTTTATACTTCATAAAGGGCTAGATATAAATTTGTCAACCTTACTCCATTAGACCAACCCCTCGGGTCGATTGTTTTTTTTTTTTGCTCATTAAAGATCATGTCAAAGCATTTATCCACTGTAAGCTATAGTTCGATTGAGAACTAGTCTGACCCTGGCCTATGGCAACCGTGAACAAATATTGCTATCCTCGACAGAACGTCTGAACACGTCAATATTTCACCATGCCTAACCTTGTCATGTTATTAAAAAAGATAAAAAAAAAAAAAACAAGTCTATACTCACATAGATAGATATTTTTTCTAAAACACATGTCTTCACAGTAGGACCTTGTAACGATTAAGGAAAAAACGGCTAAGTTTTAAGTTTTCACAACGTCACAAATTATTATTATTATGTATCATTATGTGTCAAGCACCTATGAAATAATGGGTATAAAACAATTGTTTTCACTTCATCTATAACCATACCGAATAAAGATTATATTTTTCCCAACTTGTAGGAATACTATGTTTGCTGATCGTAAAGTATCGCACAACTGAGATAGTCCTAAGAAAATTGAACTGTTTTTGTATTCTGTCTTTCTGAAAACATATGCGTCAACTACTTTCGAATCTAAAAATATTTCTTTGTTTACTACATACATGTACACACACACACACACACACACATGTCTTGGAAAAAACCCCCTCATTGCTCATTGTTAAGATGAAGTAAAAACAAGCGAACATAATATTTACATACTGTTGACGTTACTCATGACGAAAGTCAAATACCACGGCTTAGTTAGTTATATAACGCTGGACTTGAATGAATTATGATTCCCTCAACAATAAGAAATATTTCACCTCAGAATACTACCTAACCTTTCATTTAGCTAATGTAAGTGTAGACATATGTCCCCCATTATTAAGGTTAGGTTTTCTTAAATCGAAGAAAGAAAATGTCCGCTATCTGTTGTTAACAGTTGTATTTATCTACTATTAACTAAATGAATTATCATTCATGCAGTCATAATACTCAAATTTCTTCATTAGTTTTTTTTTTCACAGTCCATTTATTGGTCTGCTTAAGATAGAAGGCATGTTGTATTTTATGAAAAAATGATTGCATAGGTAAAACAGAAACCTGGATTTATTTAAAATTTTCTCTTACTTTATCTTTACATTCATCCCTATAGATTAGCCTAAGTGCAAACAATTCAAGATGTAAAATAGCAATTAAATCATAGCTTGTGAAACGTGACGATTCGAAAAAGCGAAAGGCGCCCGTTCGTCCTGTGCTAATGCCCACCCGCCCCCAAGCCCCCTTAAAGAGCTATGCCCCAAAACAAAACCGACGCCGCCCCCGACGCCTACTTAGGCCCTTTGGCCATGTACGTTATATGACATGATGGGACTCGAATCGAACAATGCAGACTTCGGCAGTAAGCCTGTGCTACCCCCAGCCCAATTAGACCCCTTTCGAAAACCGACGCCGCCCCCTGAAGGCTAGTTATACCCCTAGGGCAGACGTTATATGCAAATACGGTCTAAACCTCACTATGAAACCTTTTTCCCACCATTGCTTTGTTTCAAACCCCCCTTTCGAAAACCGACGCCGCCCCCCTGAAGGCTAGTTATACCCCTAGGGCAGACGTTATATTCAAATACGTTCTAAACTCATTATGAGACCTTTTTCCCACCATTGCTTTGTTTCAAACCCCCCTTTCGAAAACCGACGCCGGGCCACGCCTACTTAGGCCCTTTGGCCATGTACGTTATATGACATGATGGGACTCGAACCGAACAATGCAGACTTCGGCAGTAAGCCTGTGCTACCCCCAGCCCAATTAGACCCCTTTCGAAAACCGACGCCGCCCCCTGAAGGCTAGTTATACCCCTAGGGCAGACGTTATATGCAAATACGGTCTAAACCTCACTATGAAACCTTTTTCGCACCATTGCTTTGTTTCAAACCCCCCTTTCGAAAACCGACGCCGCCCCCCTGAAGGCTAGTTATACCCCTAGGGCAGACGTTATATCCAAATACGTTCTAAACCTCATTATGAGACCTTTTCCCACCATTGCTTTGTTTCAAACCCCCCTTTCGAAAACCGACGCCGGGCCAAGAGGCAGGGTTATGCCCCTGGATACAATGCTAGGGCAGACGAAATATGTAAATAAAGTCTAATCCTCACTACGAGAGCCCTTTCGAACCGTTTAGGAAACGACGCCTGCCCCCCAGTGGGCTTGGTTACAACCCCCCACCAGATACGAGGCTTGGGGCAGAGGTTATAACGCAAATGCCATCTAAGAAACACGTTCCTATGTTATCCATATCCTTTAGTTACAACCCAATGATAACATATAGGCCTAGTGTATTAATTAGAATTCATACGGCCCCCTCAGCCCACCCCTTGGGTCGATTTTACTCCTTAAAGAACTTGTCCTAACTATGGGGCTTAGAAATAACATATTAAAAATTGGTTCGATTATCTTCAAATTTACAACCGCTAGCGTGTAATAAATACGTACAAACCCCCTCCTTAAAGATCATCCCCTTGAGCCGATTTTGTTCCTTAAAGAACTTGTCCTAACTATGGGGCTATGTCTAGTTAAGCCTTTAAAAAACCATTACACTACAGAGGCTTTAGCAACGTTATGAGCACCCCCTTTGCTATCGTGCAAACTATTTGGAACTAGAAATAACATATTAAAATTTGGTTCAAATATCTTCAAAATTACGTTAGCTATCTGTAAATACGTACGTAATGAATACCATGTGAGAAAAATACCTGAACACAATAATAATAATAATGACTAAAGGCATGATTCATCATCTCCTATAGAAAAAACCCCAATGTTAATTGCGATCCATCTACAGAATTATGTAAATAATACGTCAACAGGAAAAACATCTCATACTGTTGTTGAAGAAACGAGCTCACGGATGTTTACAAAAGAACTCAGTCAACTTTTGCTATAAATACCCTGATCCTTTAACGATAATTTAAACACAGAGAAGTTTAGTTTTCTGTAAAACAGCTGGGTTCCATGAAGATATAGACTCCTCAGCTGTTGATTTATAAGGTAAGTAATATTTATATCAATTTCTTTTTTACCTATATGTGTGTCATATCATGTAAAGAAACTATACTAATAGATCTAAAGATGTGTTTTATCATGATTATGGATTAGCGATGACGTCTGTAAATAAATATAATAATAATAATATTACGTATGCGCTGAAATATTAGACAAGCTTAAGTCTTTAAAAATTACAGATACAAGTTTTCAAAAGTGTACTTTGTGATATGTATCTAGTGTGCCTTTCGTTTTAATTAAAGTTGAGGTATCAAAATTAATTTTGAAAACTTGAACAACTAATTATGTTTAAATTAAACCATGTGGCGCTACATCCATGAAAGGACTAAGCCTATCACCCAACTGCTACTCATTTTAACATAGACAGATGGGAATGTGATAAATACCTAAAACTATTTTTATTCCGATTAATAAATTAAACACCGTGGCTCTACATCCCTGAAAGGACTAGACCTGTAAGTTATGTGTGTGTGTGTGTGTGCTTTTCATTAATTAAACTTAAGGTATCAAAATTAAATTTGAAAACTTGAACAACTAATTATGTTTAATGTGAGAACTAATTCAAAATTTTATCTAATTTTCACCAGACCATTCATAGGCTAATGGCTACGAGAGCTATCGAGGAACCAGTTATTGATATGTAAAGTACTCGCCGAGAGCTTTTCAATGATACCTCACAAGGCATGTTTTCAAAAAGTCTGAATTTCCACTAACCACCCCAACCCTACTCGTACCCTAAATCGCCCGAATCGTTGGTGTCACTGTAAACTCCTTATGTAGTAGTCTAATTTATTCAAACAAAGTTTTCGTTTATACTTCATAAAGGGCTAGATATAAATTTGTCAACCTTACTCCATTAGACCAACCCCTCGGGTCGATTGTTTTTTTTTTTTTGCTCATTAAAGATCATGTCAAAGCATTTATCCACTGTAAGCTATAGTTCGATTGAGAACTAGTCTGACCCTGGCCTATGCCAACCGTGAACAAATATTGCTATCCTCGACAGAACGTCTGAACACGTCAATATTTCACCATGCCTAACCTTGTCATGTTATTAAAAAAGATAAAAAAAAAAAACAAGTCTATACTCACATAGATAGATATTTTTTTCTAAAACATATGTCTTCACAGTAGGACCTTGTAACGATTAAGGAAAAAACGGCTAAGGTTTAAGTTTTCACAACGTCACAAATTATTATTATTATGTATCATTATGTGTCAAGCACCTATGAAATAAAGGGTATAAAACAATTGTTTTCACTTCATCTATAACCATACCGAATAAAGATTATATTTTTCCCAACTTGTAGGAATACTATGTTTGCTGATCGTAAAGTATCGCACAACTGAGATAGTCTTAAGAAAATTGAACTGTTTTTGTATTCTGTCTTTCTGAAAACATATGCGTCAACTACTTTAGAATCTAAAAATAATTCTTTGTTTACTACATACATGCACACACACACACACACACACACACATGTCTTGGAAAAAACCCCCTCATTGCTCATTGTTAAGATGAAGTAAAAACAAGCGAACATAATATTTACATACTGTTGACGTTACTCATGACGAAAGTCAAATACCACGGCTTAGTTAGTTATATAACGCTGGACTTGAATGAATTATGATTCCCTCAACAATAAGAAATATTTCACCTCAGAATACTACCTAACCTTTCATTTAGCTAATGTAAGTGTAGACATATGTCCCCCCTTATTAAGGTTAGGTTTTCTTAAATCGAAGAAAGAAAATGTCCGCTATCTGTTGTTAACAGTTGTATTTATCTACTATTAACTAAATGAATTATCATTCATGCAGTCATAATACTCAAATTTCTTCATTAGTTTTTTTTTTTTCACAGTCCATTTATTGGTCTGCTTAAGATAGAAGGCATGTTGTATTTTATGAAAAAATGATTGCATAGGTAAAACAGAAAACTGGATTTATTTAAAATTTTCTCTTACTTTATCTTTACATTCATCCCTATAGATTAGCCTAAGTGCAAACAATTCAAGATGTAAAATAGCAATTAAATCATAGCTTATATGATGAATAAAGAAAGGTAATCCAGATTATAGCCTTCTTCGTAGCTAAGGATGTTGTTGAGGATGTTGTTGAGGTCTTTGTTCGAACAGTTGTTTTAGAAGCTGTCCTCTAAGCTGAAACATGTACAAATATGTATATAAACAGAATGTATTATCTCTACAATGCTATACTGCAGAAGAAATTATTAGAAAAGTGAGGATTCGTATAAGCTTGCTCGAAAACAACGTTGGAAATATCATTCTTGTGATGACCAGAATATGATAGAAAAATACAACCTACGATATCTCTGAACTCTGGTCATGAACCTAATATTTTACATCATGATTGTGGTGTTGTTCTTAGAGTAAAGAAAGAGTTTTCGAATTTTATATGTAATGATATCATAGAGCTGTGTTAAAGGTGCATTATTACTAAAGACTAAGGGTAATTGTACAGTATTATTTCTGAAAAGAAATAAATAAAATAAAATAAAATAAAAATTAACACAGGGTTATTAAGAAACGATCACTTTGTGAAAACACGTTTTCAGAGACAATACTTAAGAAAATGTGAGACGTAAACTATGGTAGTGTAGTCATACGCAACGAATTGTAAATAGTAATTAATCATAAGAGATTGGTCTTTGTTTAATCACATGTTAACTAGGCTTAATCGTTATCGTTTTTTTTTTTTTAAACCAACCTCTATTCCTGCGTTCAGGTAAAACTCACACCCCCCCTATGGCAGAGTGTTCCCCAAACTGCGAAATGATTTGCACCTCCTGCGTAGACACACGTTGTCTTATGTATTCTACCATCGCATTCAATGGTATGGTAGATACTTGAATGGTATTCCATAAGCAGCTCCTCAGTGTTTGAAAAACCACAGGTGAATTGAGGTTTTCCTTGGATCGGTGAAAAATTTAATAGTGTCGATGCTTCTGACCTGAAATAATATTTTGTAATTAACTTACTAGACGTTACATATTTTCAATTATCTCAAGGTGTGTTAAATATGTTATATATATAAAAATCATATACCATGTCAAAACACATCTCTCTTCTTCCTGTACTCCATTATTAGTATTATATTCCATTTCTTCTATATTTTCCTTTAGAAGTTCTAATAGTCCAGTTTACGTACCTTTTAAATCATGAAAAAAAAACATTACCTTAGTTTACATATTCTTAAAAAGTCTCCCAACAGCTAAAGGCTATTCTCAAGAATGCAAACAGATAGTTGATATTTGCTATGAAAACAGGAACTTTAAAAAATATATTTCTTCATATTTCTAGCCTTTTTAAAAAACAACACATAAATATTTCATTCAGACGTAACTATGTTTGAGATTATTAACATGTGGTTCTCTCTCTAATAGTTTTCGAGCTGGAGAAGATTCAGGCCTATCTAAAGGATACATATAGACTAGTTGTGTATAGCGGTTTAAATCTTGACTCTATTATTTACGACGGTGGTAATGTAGGCAAACAAATACTTTATTTACTATACGATCCCGACACCTTACATTACCATACCATAATAAACTTGACCGGTGCAATGGCTAGACGTTTCATTTGTCCTGGGTGTCATAATGGTTTTGTAAGAGGAGCGCAACATTCCTGCCATTACGTCTGCTTTTGCTGTAGATCCGTACCTCCTTGCGACCCTACCAAGGACGTGGTGATTTGTAATGAATGCCGTAGAGATTTCCGTGGACAGGCATGTTTCGATAATCATAAGCGCACCAAGATTCAAGGGCGCACTGTATGCATGGGTCTGCAGAAATGTTTAGACTGTGGAACGTTTAAAACATTTCAGCGGAAACATGAATGCTTCAAAATTTATTGTAGCGTATGTAAAAGTTTTCAAGCAGAGACAGGACACGATTGTTACATGGCGCCTCTGAAAGAGACTAGGAGTTCAAACAGGGTGATGTATGTCCAGTACGATGCGGAGACAACACAAGATACACGTATTAAAGACAATACCTTTCTACACGTCCCTAATCTGATTTGTGCACAACAATCTTGCTCTCTCTGCGAGACGTCCAAGGACGAAGAGTGTGCACGATGCGGAAAACGCAGTCATTCCTTCTGGGGAGATCCCGTCCGGGGTTTCATGGACTATCTGAGAGTGGATAGACCTTTCGATAAGATTATCGTCATTGCTCACAATGCAAGAGCGTTCGACCTCCAATTCATTCTAGAGTACGCCATTAGGCAAAGGTGGGTTCCCGACTTGGTTATGTCTGGGTGTAAGATTCTTTCAGGTATTTTTCTCACATGGTATTCATTACGTACGTATTTACAGATAGCTAACGTAATTTTGAAGATATTTGAACCAAATTTTAATATGTTATTTCTAGTTCCAAATAGTTTGCACGATAGCAAACGGGGTGCTCATAACGTTGCTAAAGCCTCTGTAGTGTAATGGTTTTTTAAAGGCTTAACTAGACATAGCCCCATAGTTAGGACAAGTTCTTTAAGGAACAAAATCGGCTCAAGGGGATGATCTTTAAGGAGGGGGTTTGTACGTATTTATTACACGCTAGCGGTTGTAAATTTGAAGATAATCGAACCAATTTTTAATATGTTATTTCTAAGCCCCATAGTTAGAACAAGTTCTTTAAGGAGTAAAATCGACCCAAGGGGTGTGCTGAGGGGGCCGTATGAATTCTAATTAATACACTAGGCCTATATGTTATCATTGGGTTGTAACTAAAGGATATGGATAACATAGGAACGTGTTTCTTAGATGGCATTTGCGTTATAACCTCTGCCCCAAGCCTCGTATCTGGTGGGGGGTTGTAACCAAGCCCACTGGGGGCAGGCGTCGTTTCCTAAACGGTTCGAAAGGGCTCTCGTAGTGAGGATTAGACTTTATTTACATATTTCGTCTGCCCTAGCATTGTATCCAGGGGCATAACCCTGCCTCTAGGCCCGGCGTCGGTTTTCGAAAGGGGGGTTTGAAACAAAGCAATGGTGGGAAAAAGGTCTCATAATGAGGTTTAGAACGTATTTGCATATAACGTCTGCCCTAGGGGTATAACTAGCCTTCAGGGGGGCGGCGTCGGTTTTCGAAAGGGGGGTTTGAAACAAAGCAATGGTGGGAAAAAGGTTTCATAGTGAGGTTTAGACCGTATTTGCATATAACGTCTGCCCTAGGGGTATAACTAGCCTTCAGGGGGCGGCGTCGGTTTTCGAAAGGGGTCTAATTGGGCTGGGGGTAGCACAGGCTTACTGCCGAAGTCTGCATTGTTCGATTCGAGTCCCATCATGTCATATAACGTACATGGCCAAAGGGCCTAAGTAGGCGTCGGGGGCGGCGTCGGTTTTGTTTTGGGGCATAGCTCTTTAAGGGGGCTTGGGGGCGGGTGGGCATTAGCACAGGACGAACGGGCGCCTTTCGCTTTTTCGAATCGTCACGTTTCACAAGCTATGAATGGTACAGTAATGATCTCGATAAACTACATCGCCGAGTACTTGCTCAGAGGACGGTTTTCAAGTCTACAAACCTGGAAAGTGACAAGATAAAATACAAATTGCTGAATGACAATTATAAATGTTTAGTGGTTGAAAGAAAGAAGTGTGCTCATGATAATTTTATTAATACAGCCCATAATAGAACTAAAGCAGCCTGGAACATAGTTAAAACGGAAATAAACATGAATACTTCTAACAAGGTTGAAATTGAACCACAGGCTTTTCAACAGTACTGTATTCAGTCAGTTAATGATATTGTTAATAGCTGTCAAATGGATATAACAAAGGCCATGAAACTATGTGAAAATGCTCCACAATGTGGTACAAGTTTAAAATGGAAACTAATCACCAGAGAGGAGGTGTACAACGTAACAAGCAAATTGTCAAATTCTCGGAGCAATGATGTATATGGCATGTCCAACTACTTCATTAAGAGTATTATCCTGTCAATTTTAGCCCCCCTAACTACTTTAATTAATCTATGTTTCCAGTATGCAATTTACCCTGACCGCTTGAAAATAAGTAAAGTTGTTCCAGTCTACAAAAAGGGGGATAAGAACTCTCCGGCTAATTATAGACCAGTAAGCTTGGTACCAATTCTGTCCAAGATCTTTGAATCTCTCATGCATAAACAGTTATTGGAATATCTAAGAGGCATAATATCACCCAAACAGTATGGGTTTTTGGAAGGAAAGTCCACGGTGTTAGCTACTGAATATGTAGTCAGAAAGATCATCACAGCTTTTGAAAATAAGGATCTACTATCACTAACAGCCTGTGATCTAACTAAGGCCTTTGACACCATAGATCATAAACTGATAATTAAAAAGTTACAATACTATGGGGTTAATAACGCTGAGTTGAACTTAATTAAGTCCTTTCTATATGACAGGAAACAGTTTGTTAGTATAAACGACCAAAGTTCTGATATTCGATCCATAAACTGTGGAGTTCCACAGGGATCTATACTGGCACCATTACTTTTTCTCGTTGCAGTAAATGATCTGTCTTATAATATACCAGTGGATATCGTGTTATATGCAGATGATGCCACTCTTATATCTTCTCATAAAAGCTTAGATCAGATGAAACATATGGAAATGGATGGCCTCAAAGCTGCAAAGGACTGGTTTGGTAGAAATGGGTTTAATTGCTATTTTACATCTTGAATTGTTTGCACTTAGGCTAATCTATAGGGATGAATGTAAAGATAAAGTAAGAGAAAATTTTAAATAAATCCAGGTTTCTGTTTTACCTATGCAATCATTTTTTCATAAAATACAACATGCCTTCTATCTTAAGCAGACCAATAAATGGACTGTGAAAAAAAAAAACTAATGAAGAAATTTGAGTATTATGACTGCATGAATGATAATTCATTTAGTTAATAGTAGATAAATACAACTGTTAACAACAGATAGCGGACATTTTCTTTCTTCGATTTAAGAAAACCTAACCTTAATAATGGGGGACATATGTCTACACTTACATTAGCTAAATGAAAGGTTAGGTAGTATTCTGAGGTGAAATATTTCTTATTGTTGAGGGAATCATAATTCATTCAAGTCCAGCGTTATATAACTAACTAAGCCGTGGTATTTGACTTTCGTCATGAGTAACGTCAACAGTATGTAAATATTATGTTCGCTTGTTTTTACTTCATCTTAACAATGAGCAATGAGGGGGTTTTTTCCAAGACATGTGTGTGTGTGTGTGTGTGTGTGTGTGTGTGTGTGTGTGTGTATGTAGTAAACAAAGAATTATTTTTAGATTCGAAAGTAGTTGACGCATATGTTTTCAGAAAGACAGAATACAAAAACAGTTCAATTTTCTTAGGACTATCTCAGTTGTGCGATACTTTACGATCAGCAAACATAGTATTCCTACAAGTTGGGAAAAATATAATCTTTATTCGGTATGGTTATAGATGAAGTGAAAACAATTGTTTTATACCCATTATTTCATAGGTGCTTGACACATAATGATACATAATAATAATAATTTGTGACGTTGTGAAAACTTAAAACTTAGCCGTTTTTTTCCTTAATCGTTACAAGGTCCTACTGTGAAGACATATGTTTTAGATAAAATATCTATCTATGTGAGTATAGACTTGTTTTTTTTTTTATCTTTTTTTAATAACATGACAAGGTTAGGCATGGTGAAATATTGACGTGTTCAGACGTTCTGTCGAGGATAGCAATATTTGTTCACGTTTGCCATAGGCCAGGGTCAGACTAGTTCTCAATCGAACTATAGCTTACAGTGGATAAATGCTTTGACATGATCTTTAATGAGCAAAAAAAACAATCGACCCGAGGGGTTGGTCTAATGGAGTAAGGTTGACAAATTTATATCTAGCCCTTTATGAAGTATAAACGAAAACTTTGTTTGAATAAATTAGACTACTACATAAGGAGTTTACAGTGACACCAACGATTCGGGCGATTTAGGGTACGAGTAGGGTTGGGGTGGTTAGTGGAAATTCAGACTTTTTGAAAACATGCCTTGTGAGGTATCATTGAAAAGCTCTCGGCGAGTACTTTACATATCAATAACTGGTTCCTCGATAGCTCTCGTAGCCATTAGCCTATGAATGGTCTGGTGAAAATTAGATAAAATTTTGAATTAGTTCTCACATTAAACATAATTAGTTGTTCAAGTTTTCAAATTTAATTTTGATACCTTAAGTTTAATTAATGAAAAGCACACACACACACACATAACTTACAGGTCTAGTCCTTTCAGGGATGTAGAGCCACGGTGTTTAATTTATTAATCGGAATAAAAATAGTTTTAGGTATTTATCACATTCCCATCTGTCTATGTTAAAATGAGTAGCAGTTGGGTGATAGGCTTAGTCCTTTCATGGATGTAGCGCCACATGGTTTAATTTAAACATAATTAGTTGTTCAAGTTTTCAAAATTAATTTTGATACCTCAACTTTAATTAAAACGAAAGGCACACTAGATACATATCACAAAGTACACTTTTGAAAACTTGTATCTGTAATTTTTAAAGACTTAAGCTTGTCTAATATTTCAGCGCATACGTAATATTATTATTATTATATTTATTTACAGACGTCATCACTAATCCATAATCATGATAAAACACATCTTTAGATCTATTAGTATAGTTTCTTTACATGATATGACACACATATAGGTAAAAAAGAAATTGATATAAATATTACTTACCTTATAAATCAACAGCTGAGGAGTCTATATCTTCATGGAACCCAGCTGTTTTACAGAAAACTAAACTTCTCTGTGTTTAAATTATCGTTAAAGGATCAGGGTATTTATAGCAAAAGTTGACTGAGTTCTTTTGTAAACATCCGTGAGCTCGTTTCTTCAACAACAGTATGAGATGTTTTTCCTGTTGACGTATTATTTACATAATTCTGTAGATGGATCGCAATTAACCTTGGGGTTTTTTCTATAGGAGATGATGAATCATGCCTTTAGTCATTATTATTATTATTGTGTTCAGGTATTTTTCTCACATGGTATTCATTACGTACGTATTTACAGATAGCTAACGTAATTTTGAAGATATTTGAACCAAATTTTAATATGTTATTTCTAGTTCCAAATAGTTTGCACGATAGCAAAGGGGGTGCTCATAACGTTGCTAAAGCCTCTGTAGTGTAATGGTTTTTTAAAGGCTTAACTAGACATAGCCCCATAGTTAGGACAAGTTCTTTAAGGAACAAAATCGGCTCAAGGGGATGATCTTTAAGGAGGGGGTTTGTACGTATTTATTACACGCTAGCGGTTGTAAATTTGAAGATAATCGAACCAATTTTTAATATGTTATTTCTAAGCCCCATAGTTAGGACAAGTTCTTTAAGGAGTAAAATCGACCCAAGGGGTGGGCTGAGGGGGCCGTATGAATTCTAATTAATACACTAGGCCTATATGTTATCATTGGGTTGTAACTAAAGGATATGGATAACATAGGAACGTGTTTCTTAGATGGCATTTGCGTTATAACCTCTGCCCCAAGCCTCGTATCTGGTGGGGGGTTGTAACCAAGCCCACTGGGGGGCAGGCGTCGTTTCCTAAACGGTTCGAAAGGGCTCTCGTAGTGAGGATTAGACTTTATTTACATATTTCGTCTGCCCTAGCATTGTATCCAGGGGCATAACCCTGCCTCTTGGCCCGGCGTCGGTTTTCGAAAGGGGGGTTTGAAACAAAGCAATGGTGGGAAAAGGTCTCATAATGAGGTTTAGAACGTATTTGGATATAACGTCTGCCCTAGGGGTATAACTAGCCTTCAGGGGGGCGGCGTCGGTTTTCGAAAGGGGGGTTTGAAACAAAGCAATGGTGCGAAAAAGGTTTCATAGTGAGGTTTAGACCGTATTTGCATATAACGTCTGCCCTAGGGGTATAACTAGCCTTCAGGGGGCGGCGTCGGTTTTCGAAAGGGGTCTAATTGGGCTGGGGTAGCACAGGCATACTGCCGAAGTCTGCATTGTTCGAAACGAGTCCCATCATGTCATATAACGTACATGGCCAAAGGGCCTAAGTAGGCGTCGGGGGCGGCGTCGGTTTTTTTTTGGGGCATAGCTCTTTAAGGGGGCTTGGGGGCGGGTGGGCATTAGCACAGGACGAACGGGCGCCTTTCGCTTTTTCGAATCGTCACGTTTCACCTATACGTGACTCTACACCGGGGGCGGCGTCGGGGGCGGCGTCGGTTGGCCGCCATTTTAAATACGCAGCTCCACCCTTACTACTAGCGACCATGTCTCACATCCATATAATATAACCGGCATAAATAAATAATTATTGTTATAATTGTAATTTGGTTACAGAAACACGATGTTTGCTGTTTGCATTTAACCGTATGTACCAGTTAACTAATTACAAGCCTATAAATTGGGTCAACAACATAATTGTACAATAGACACGTATCTGATAAATAAACTAATATTTTCATACACTTTTTAGGCAATTTTTCTAGTTTTGGGGTAATTTTTTGCATTTTTTGCAGTCATTTTATAGCTAATTTTTAAAGTAATTTTAGGTCATCAAAATGCGGGCCCTGATTTGATGACGATTAAAAATGTCTTGTCACTGAAGTAGATATGACGAAACATGATAATGCGACTGTGTAAGTGGCTGGTCACGAAACTAGCTTGCATAATGAATAATGTCGTCGGACCTTTAGGGTAAAGTGCGTAAAAGAAACTAATGATTATATCTGCTTTTTTAATTTACTTATATTATTTGGTTGTATTGTTGCAAGCACCACGCGTATTGCTATCGTTAATTTCAATTTTATGATAATCTTTATTATTATTTTTCATATACGCATATTTAATAATTTAGATAAAATATGAGCCAGTTAAACTTGATTTTTTTTTATCAATAATGACAATAGCAATGCATCTTTAAAACGGGTCTATTACCGAAACAGGCAAAGTTGTGGCCTCTTTACCTGAATTAATTGGATAACCATCATATCACAGGGTGAAATGTAAATAAGAATTTATGATCAGACGATCCACAGTCGTTGCTACAGGAAAAAGTCTTAAGTATATAATTTCTAAATATTTAGGTATACTGAAAAATGGTCTGATGTCAAAATGCCTAAAGAAATAATGTCTAATGTCGAAACAACAATAATGTCTACTGCCGAAGTGTCCATTTAAATGATGTTTACTGCTTTGAATGGATGAACAAAAATGTATAGGCCTACTGGAAAAATGTCAGGTAGAAAAATGTATAAATGTTTTTTAAAAGTATTAATTAAAATGTTTAGGTAAACTTCAAATGCTACCTTCATTTTCGATTTATTCATTCTGACATTGGCATTTAAGTCATATTTGTTAATTAATTTGTAATTTCTCCCCGTTCTTTTTATTGCTGCTCGATTTAATATATATATATATATATATATACACACACACACAGTATATTAAACATTATGTGGATCTTTTCCTTTTCCATCACTTTATATTTTATTTTTATTAGGCTTTTGTAGATCTTTTGTTGTTGGACCTACCACATCTTGAGACATTTGTCATAAGCCTTTTTTTCTTGTTACTTAAATTTTTTTTGGCAAATTATAGGCTACGTTTCTGCTTCAGACCTATGGACCTGGAAGCAACAGACTTGGCCCGTCTCTCTAAAATGGTGTATTTTAATTAAAAAACAGTTGTTAAATAAAATGTGAAATAGGTCAAAGAGGGTAGTAGACCGGAATCTGCATTCATATATATACACTTCAATTATCAAATGACTGATGACTTCAATGACAAATTATCAAATGTATCATGATGTTCGTATATTACCATTACCTGTCGCTTCTTATGGCAACGCAGATTTGTTAGAAACTGTTCTAGGTGAGTTCAAAGTAAGAAACTGAACTCACAAATGACATAAAACTTAATTACACCGCAATTATTGCCATCTAATAGAAATGTAATTACTGTAGTTCCTCTGTTTAAATCCATTGAACCGCAAAAACTGGTCACATGTGACATTTCCTTTTTGCTCTGCACTGTTAAGCGTTACTACTACTACTTAGCTTATTTTGCATGTTTAAGTGTATATAGGTCATACCACGAGTTTAGAATGTTTGCGTGTACCAGTAGTCTCTTATAATAATTCATTCGTGTGCATCTGTTTCTATTGTTCAGTGATGTCTTCTTTTCTGATATTCAGTTTAAACGATTAAATAGGTATTATCCGGTGACATAGCGGCAATGAATTATGGAAAGAAACCAAGTCCTACAAATCCGGCGTTCGCCTTTACGAATGTGGAAACCAGGAAAAACCAAAGTAAATTGGCCGGCCACGAGGTTTTATTTGAACCCAGGACCGTTTGCCTATTAGCCTATACCACCTCGCTCTGAGTTGTTTTGGTGTGTTCATTACGACTGAGGTAAATTGACTGCATTTCTCAACAATAAATAGATTTTAGTCTTCTTGTTACTATGGAGACCAAAATAATACCATTCATATTTTAATTAATTTTCATTCTGACATTGGCATTTAAGTCATATTTGTTTCTTTTTTATTTTGATACCTATTAATTTTATAAGGAAATTTGTTTGACAAAAGATACTCATTTTAATTTTCTCTACAATTTTACTGAGCTAAGTTTCCATGTATACCCTACTGTAAGGGAGATAATCTAGAAAAATTGAAACTGGATAGAGTTAAGTACCCACTAAATTATTTTTAAAAAATGGGTATATCTATTTTATTAGTCATATTAAAATCGTTAGAGTCATTTTTCATTTTTTTTTTTTTTTTTAGTTTAAATGTACTGTCCTCTTAATATTTCAGTTACAAAATCAAATTCCGGGCATTTCGATAAAATTCCGAAAGAGTCCTTAATTTAAAAATGAAGTAAATGCAACCGTTTACCCACTATGATTGTCCATAGACAGACGGACAGACACAGACAGACAGACGTCATTCCAAAAGCACTGTTTCGGTTTCTGTTCGGTGTTATCTCAGTACGGTGTTATCTCAGTACGGTGTTATCTCAGTTTCGGTTTTTTGTCACGATCACAATACTTTCTCTATACTACGTGCATGCGATAAGGTAAAATCATAAGAAGGGGAACAGGTTGATTATATAGAACTCAAGTGTGCAGAATATACTAGGGGTCATATATTATTTCTTGCTTGCTTGTACAGTCGTAGTCGGAGGTCCATGGCGTATGCTAAGGGTGCGTATACATTTGCGCTCTGTACGCGTGTCGACACGCGTACAGAGCGCAGATTGGGACGGCATTTGAGGTGTTCGTGTGACGACACGCGTGTCGACACGCAGACAGTTCGCCGCGATCCGTCTCCTGTCGGTTTTTTCGGCGAACACAAAGGATTTCCGTTTTCATATTGGGACGTGTTGCGCTCTGTCCGTGTGTCGACACGCGTGTCATTTTCCTCCTGCGCTCCGCTCAAGCATACATTTGTTAATCACAAGGTTCAATAATAATAATCAGGGCCCGGATTCTGATGACCTAATATTGTTTGAAAAATGACCTATAAAATGACCCTAAATTTTAAAGAAAATGATTTAATAATTATATAAAAAATGACCTAAAACTGATATTTTATTTATAAAAAATTATTATTGTACACACTAAGTTTTAGACTAATGTTTACATAATTATTGTAAAAACTGTAAATAACTATAATGGTGTGAATGTTCTTTTCTTACGGAAATTTATAGTGGCACTCAGGCAGTTTTACTGGCCAGTCAAACTTCGACATTTCCTTTTGCGGTCTGCCGGATTATATTACTGTTTATTGAGGGTAAACAGTAGTGTTTACTCTCAAATCCAAGCAGAGCCAAGACAAAACAATAGTAATATAATACAAAATTTTGGCGTTCTTTGATTCTCATTTCCGACTGAGACATGACAACACTTTTCCTTCTTGCATTAAACAAACAACACTTCAAAGAGAGAACCGCTAGCGACGAAAAAAGTGAATACAATAAATGTAAATGCATGAAAATGACTAAATAAGGAAGCAAATGACACGAAAATGACAAAATAATGACTTAAATTGAAATAAATGCCATAAAAATATAAAATTGCATAAAATGACAAAAGATGACCTAATAAAAATGTATTTCTATGATCTAGAGTCCATGATTAGCATTTATCTACAAGTTGGCAATGCCTATGCAGCATCAATAAAAAGATATGTCATTAGAATCCGGGCCCTGATAATAATAATCTTTCTTACTTACTTACTTACTTACTTACTTACTTACTTACTTACTTACTTACTTACTTACTTACTTACTCACTCACTCAATGACAATAGACAATTACTCAGCAAGCTAATGGAATATTAACTATCTTATGGAACCCGATGGTTCATTGCCCCGCTTGCCTGAGTCCGCCATTCAACCCTATTCTGTGCTAACCCTTCTTCCCTTAAATCCATTTTAAGATTGTCTTCCCACTTATGTCTAGGCCTTCTGCGTGGTCTTTTCTCTTCGGGTCTCCCAGTCAATACTTTTGAGATATGTAATAATAATAATAATAATAATAATAATAATAATAATAATAATAATAATAATAATAATAATAATAATAATAATAATAATATCAACAATAATAACAATAGTAATATCATTATTATTATTGTTATTAATTTCATTGTTATTATTGAGTTAAATTTTAATATAAAGATGTTGTGGGCCCTATTACTATATTAGGGTAATTGTCATGTTGATGGGCTGTGATATGATTTGATATGAAGACATGATTGCTAGTATATGCGTGGTGGGTGAAAAATCACTGCTGGTGGTTCGCGGTATGTTCGTCGCTTTCCTATGGATAATTTCAACGAACTGTTCGCGTGTCGACACGCGTGTCGATACGCGTGTCGACACGCGGACAGAGCGGAACGCGAGAGGAGCGCAAATGTATACGCAGCTTAATGCGATACTTCATTTGTATAGAATACATTATCACACGCCCAGCCACGATTAGTAACGAGCGTAATAAATCCTTAGTCATCTCCGTATAATACGCATATTGTTTTAACCACACAGTGAATTTGAACACCAGAAGGAAATTCAAACTGACCTAAATGCATGCCATATTCACTCGCGTAAACACTCCGTTTGTCATTTGCAGTGTCTGCCTTAAGATTTATTTTACGCGATAAGCAAATAAACAAAACTAAAGAGGGACGTCGTTGCTATGATACGTTAAAATTAGTCATTTGTTCTTATTATTATCTTTATTTAGTAATTTGTACAATGTCTTCGTGACTACCTTGCGCTCATTTTAAAATCAAATTACTATCATCCTTCAATATTGTTGTTTTTGTCTTCTCATTCTTCCTCTGCTAATTTATCGAAGTAGTTTTTTCTTGCTTATAACATTTCACTTTCTACAATCTCCCATTCCCCTTTCTAGATATCTGAGCTAAATAACAATACCAATATTGATAATAATTTGCTTGCACCCTGCTTCTTCTGTATGAGAATATACAAATATATATGTATGTATATATATATATATATATATATATATATATATTGTCACACACACACACACACATATATATATATATATATATGTGTGTGTGTGTGTGAGTGTGTGTATGTACATACATTTATCAGCCTATCTATTTCACCAGTAAATATAGGTCTACCCTTAAAATTTATTTACTCTTCTCTGCTTCTGTTATATGCTGAAAGTTTATTGTTGAGTGTTACGTATGAAAGGTTTTGTAAACAGTTGTTCACTTTTTCCCATTAACGAGCTCGTGGTCGTGAAAATTTCAGAATTTGTTGTAAATGCATTAAATTAAAAACCCAAAATATTTAAAACAAAATACTATAGATTACATTTATGCTATTTTCAGTAATATAGAATGGATTTTTTTTTCTTAAATAAAGTAACACGAAAAAATAAAATAATGTAACAAAGTGCCAGAATGATTTTGTTTAATCAGTCATAGTTGCAGTTATGATATGCAGAAAAGAACTTATTTTTGTAATCGATCTCCGAGTTAGCTCCTGATCGATTCATTAAACAGGGCTTACGAAAGAACAAAGGTCTAAAGTTTGATGCTTAACCTTAATTCAAACTCGTACAGACTGATATAAGAAATTCTTAAAATATATCAACATTTCACAAAATGCACTGGCAGAGAACTCCGCTTTAGGCACGTTGGCCTAATTATTTCTCCGTAATATACCTGTATATAACAGTATTCATGTGGTAGGCTACTCATTTCAACTTGAACGACAAAATAAACAAACGTTTGACTGCATTGGAGTCAAGGCCTTCAACGATAAGCAAAGCGTCTTTGTAGTATAGTAATGATTTCCCATTGAAAAAGCATGTGACCTTTAATTAGTCGATACTCCGAAACCGGTCAACCGATTTGGTCCGAAATAAATGGGCTTCTTGCCTATACCAAGTTTCGTGAATATTCGATAAAGAGTATTTGAGTTAACTTATATTGCGTACAGACGCACGGACAGACAGACGGACTTACATTTTCCCATCCCCACAAAATCTCATAGAGTACCACACTGGCAGTTAATAAACAGTTCAATTTGTGTAATACATTTAATTATTTCCTTAAGTTTGTAATTGTTCAGACCAATTTTTTCAGGGGTATTTTTAACAAAACCAAACTTCAATAGTATTTGAAATTCACTTCAAAAGCAATCTATAATAGGCTATGTCTTAGATGCTACAATATGTCATTTGTGATCAGAAACATCGGACATCGAACTGAATTATAATACAGTGTGTCAATAATACAACTCAAAATGCAACGATTAATATTATAGAAAAGTCAGTGATAGTATGTTTCAGGAACTGGCTGCATTGGATGATAAAAATAAAAATGCCAGGATTTAGTGCATTTTGTTTTAAGAATTTACTAAATATATGACCGAATTGCTGCTGCTAGGAAGATATAATTTTTAAATAAAAAGAAATACTTAATCAAACTAGAAACTTAACTTAGGTACCTACAAACATAATAATTACAGGACCGAATTGGATGCTAAATGCCAATATTATTATTATTTAAAATATAAATATTATCCGAAATAAGGAAAATGCTCGTTTAGCTACAAGTATTATTGTCTGACTAACTTTTTATATTAAATGCCAGGATAGTGTTATTTTCATTATAGAAATTCAGAACAAGTAGCTAACCTATAAATTGCCATCTTGAACTTACCATGGAATGTTTTGCATTCAGCTTTATCAAATGTGAGCCTATAAGTAATGAGAAAATATGATAAAGCACTCTGCGTATTCAACATATTTGCCTCCAAGATCCTTTAATGATAAATTATTCCTAAGCAAAGAAACAGCAACCTCTGCCATCATTTATATCGTTTTATTTATACGAGAGCTCTATTTTATGAAGCTAATCAGCCGAGCATGCGCACTCCATAAAATTTACGACAAATAATAACTAACGTCAAGGATAAGTAATTGCAGTTCTATTTACCTCTTTTTTTTAATCTAGTGAATTATTCAGGAGCTGCATCCACATATTTAATTCAATGAAATGTATTCAGGATAATGATTCTTTCATTTTTCTTCTGTTCTTGACGACTCGTCTATTATTGACACAGACGAAGTAGCCATACTGCTATAAAAGGACGGAATGTCATTATAATATATTGAACTATTATCATCATCCTATTAACCCTTCCTTAATGCATAATGCTAAACAGACCTATCATAAGATCCGTTAAAATAATAATGTCCCCAAACAAATTCACATGTTTATGTCTTGTTCATTCTTAAACCTCTTCAGCAGACGGTATGGTATTAAATATGAATTTAAAAGAATTGACGGAGACTGTTGAGGTGGGGGGGAGAGAGATAACACAATTTGAACCAAATAAAGTATGAAAACATTATGATATAGAAAGAGAGAGATGAAAGATATATCCACATGAAGGAAAGAAATTCAGTTCAGTTCAATAAAAGACATTCATTGACATTATAATGAACTGAAAAATAAGTGAGAAGTGTTACAATGGAACCAATTGTACCGGTATAGGTTACATGTATTTAATACGTTTTTTTCAATTATAAATAAGGTATAGGTTATATTAATTATTACATTTTTTATTTCTTTTAAATGAATAGGGACACTGCCTTCTATAATTCTTACATAGGGCTCGTGAGTTAATCTACTAATATTTTATCACCGTATGGTAGGCCTACGGCCAAACGACGATAGTGTTGGCGTATGTATGAACGTTTGAGGAAAAATTCTGTATTTTTAAGAACATTCCTTTTAGATTTTACCAGGCAACCTGTGGCCTAAGACTAACATAATGCTATGTATTAAACTTTTTGTCGTGTGATCAGTAACAATTCCTTAGCCTTACTGGTATTGATGTTTTGATGTTCCATCTGAGGTTGTTGTTGTTGTTTTTTTTTTTGCATTCGAGTATTGAAATTTCTCAAATAAACATATAGGCCTATTTATTAAAATGTGATGCATTAATTTAAAAAGAGCACAAATATGCATTTATGTGCTTAAAATTTACTCAGCAGACAAAAACTCCATAAATTATACAAATCATGCATCAGTATAAATTAATAATGATCTTTAAAATATTTGAAAATGCACGAATTTCCTAACCCTGGTTAAATATTACTGATGTTCCCAAAGGCCGTATTTGCAACCCTCCTTTAATTTATTGCATTTCCTCGTTCTTTGCTATCACTATGGGAGAGAAAGTTAGAATTTGTCTATGATTAAAGTTCTTCTTTACTTTTTTTTTACAAATTCCCTGACGAGATATTCGAACATTTGCGTACGGAAAGCGTCACAGGTTATACAAGACCATTTTAAACACCCTATATGGTCAAACAAATTAGGGTTATGTTCTATGATTTCGACAAGTGTAAATCCACAATTATCGTGTGGCTCCAGCAGACTGGATTGTAGTATAAGAATGAAAGAAAAAGCAACGTTTTTCAGTATGACAGTCATTCAGTTTTTGTGGAGTAGACAATTTGTATGTTGATTTTCTTTCGATGAGCTCTGCATCGCTCCCCTTTTCATTATCTCCATATCCCTTTAACGATAAATTAACTGTCTTTCAAACCAGTGCACATCTTGTTAATCTGTTATAACATTTAAATGACTAAAGAACATTTTGTAACTACACATTATAACTGATGAGTTTCTTATCCTGAGCTGTCAGTAGCTTCTGTCTTCATCGTACTATACTTCTTAGGAGATTCATTTAGTATTGTTACGATCTAAGTTACACTTTAGCCCTGTCCATATCGATCTCATTTTTTATCTTCCGATAATCTAATTAGGAAAACTTCCAAATCTGTGGCAAGTCATTATATTTTGACGTTACCAAGGTTTCAGCCATGAACTCTTCCACGTACACTAGGGCGTCAGACGTTTAGTCAAGTACTAAACCGTAATAGACGTATCATCTGCGAATGTTCTAAATTATTTATTGACATCGAGTTATAGATTCGGAAGTTTAGCAACAATACGGATTAAACATCTAAAATAAAAACTTAAACAAACTAAATAATTAACTCTGTGGCACTACATCCCTTGTCTTGAAATCCGACCATTGAGTCATCTATCACTGTTTCGACTTGATAGGCAGACTGAGGACATCCGGTCAGCACGCTGACTTCCTTGGCCTTTATGATTTTGTTGACCGGAAATATAGGCATCATGTGAAAATGCTGAAAAATATGAAATAACATCGGTTATTCATAACTTTAAATTAAATGTATGACAGGTCAAATGTCTCTTCGGAAATTTCACAATTTGTTCGTGATTATCATCCATTTTTATGGATTCAGACATAAAAAATAAATAAAAAACTCAACAGGGCTGAATTGTATTCCATTATTACATGGACTAGGCAGACAAAGATGAGAATTCAGAATTTCATATGTAGGAAAACTATGGGAGAAAAAATGAAGTACGGTCAGCGGCCTTTGAATTAAACTTCAGGTCGACTTTGTAGTATTATTAAACTTTATTGCCACTTGATTATCTGCGTGTTTGAGACAGAGAGGTAAACGGTCTCTGACTCTTAGTGATAGATGTCATTCTGTTGTTATGGTTACGACAAAGATGGACGAGTCTCACGACTGCACGAATTTGATTGTATGCTTGTTCGCTGTTTCGCACAATTTCCCCTGTTGCTAATACAGCTTATAATAACTATACAATCATTTTTAATAGTTCCTGAACTAGTTTGAGCGTGTTATTTTAATATGATGGCAGCTTCAAGAGTTCAAGAATCTTCATACAGGGGCTACTCAACTAACGTGTTTCTTAATTCTCAGTTATCTTTAAACTTTTTTCTTTCTTTCTTCTTCTTCTTCTTCTTCTTCTTCTTCTTCTTCTTACTTTTATTTGTCTTTCTTTTTAATTCCTCCACCTCCTATTTATTTTCTCTCTTATTTTGTATCTAGGGCTTATTCTCTTCTCAGCGTTAAGTGGCTAATTAAACCCATAAATAGGCTATTGCGCTTTAAGGTTCGGCAACTACCGATGGTGTGATTTAAGTTTAACTTGGAATGTGAACCACGGTAGGGTTAAAGTATTTTCAACACTGAGAACTCAGAATAATATAAGAAAGGGATTTGTTTGGTTATGAGAAGTGCTTACATTAACCCGTGCATCTCTATTTCCCAAGATAACAAGATCAGATTAAACAAGATGATTAAGGACTAAGTTTAGAAAATAAGTGAGATATATCTTCATCATTTTAAGCCTAATTTATTTTGAGCAGCTTAAAGTAAATTGTCCTCTATATACAGTACTTGGACATGCTAGATTTCCAGGAGATTGAGTCTTTATGATTTTAGATAATCACATTGGGTAGTTAGGTTTGGTTTACATTATCCGCAGATTTGATCCCTGTATTTGTTTATGTTGGAGGGTGAACTGACTGCAGAAAGTAGTGGCGACAGAACGATTAAGAAAATTTAAATATCTCGATGAATTCATAGGCATTAAGAATAACTACTATTCTGATTTTTAGTGCCACAACTTATTTCACTACGATTTCACTCCTATTTCGTGAAATTGCATGGTGCTCTGGCTTCCGAACCACTGAGATCTTACTGAATTTTATTTTGACATGTCTCACGCTATTAAAGAACATGAACTATCGTCAGTAATACCACGAGGGCTGATAGTTTTACTGGTAATTTAATAGCGCTTAAAAACATCTTTCTTCTTCATGAGTTCAAAAGCGAAATTAAATTATCCAAATAAAACTCAGTACGAATGTGTTAGGCTAGATAATGCCACACGAAAAAAAAAAAAAAATAATTTTAAGATTGTTTCAAAGCGAATAATATAATACAATAAAGATGTACATTGGCCTACTTTGTAAGGTGTCTAGGCTCTTATTGCGTTATATCCTCTTTTGTTCGCAGGTTAATATTACGTATTCGTAGGTCTTGAAATAATTATCATTTCAAACATAATTCTTTAAGCTCAATTAAGTTAGCAAAGTAAAATTCTTCACGAAGGAAAAAAAAACCTTTGTAATAGCCAAAGATACAATAAAGGAATTGTATAATGGTATGATGTTTGTCTTCAATGTGAAGTTCTTTGCATTCTCGAAAGAACGATGAGATCTCTGGCTTCGCAGCATGAAATGAAACTATCGCATAGCTGAATTCACTTTCAGTGTAGTATAGGCCTATTTTCATTTACCTATTTAAAATGTTGAAGCTACTCTTTTGCCAAGATAAGTTCAAGAAGGGAAAGTGTAGGCCTACCTAGTATCTAATACTATAAATAATTCTTCTATTTCCTTTTGTTTTTAAAATTATAACTTATTGAAATATTGTGTAAAAAAATAAAATATTGCGAGATTAACCTATTTATTTATGGTTCAGTATATATCTTTTTATAAGTAGGAAGAACCTCGCTTGTCGTTGAGCTCCTTTACCAGCTTTTCATATTATATAGGTTATTGATTTTGTAAGACCTAATATTCTGACTCTCTTTCTGTTGGTTTTCTACCGAATCTTGATACTCAATAACATCTTATGTGTAGAATAGATTTACTCTTTCCTAACAAACTCCTGATTACTCCTAGTAGAAGTACTGTCATATGCTCTCAGCGAATGAAAGGGTTAATAGAGCGAGTAAGCTGACGTAATATGGAAAGCGAAGTTTCGGGCTGCCTGGTGGGTTTGTGTCCGGTGACTGGCTAGTCTGGCCGAGTCCGAATGTTCCGGGCCATTAAACTCGTGGCTCGATGCCATGATTTCAGTAATGAATCTGTCATTTAGTCTTATCTCTGGAACTGGTTTTCCGGGCCAAGGACGGTTCTGTCAAACTTTTTCACTTTTTGATAACCATCATTACTTCTGGAGTGTGTAAGTTCCTAGCAATTTTTTTTAGAGATTTTGTTTTAACCGGGATACTTTGTTAACCGTCAGTTCATTTAACAAGAATTGTGGGTAGATTTATTGCCACTTGCTGTACTACATAAGATATTTTCAGCACAACTTGTTCAATGTAATTAAGTTATTTTTCTTTTGAACCAACAGTTATTACATTTTGTTGCACCTACGCCAATAACTGGCCCAATTATCGTAACTTTTTCGCATATTTCTCCTGGAGTGTCACCCAAAGGCTGGAAGGATTTTCAGTCAATGAATGCATTTCTGTTGCAAATTCCTTATTAGTTGCAGTCATTAACTTATTACTGCTTTATTTAGTATCGTTTCGATCACCATTTTACAGATGCAGTATTGAATTACTTTATAACGTATGCAGTCCAATACTGCACAATATGATTGTTAAATACGCATATTTGCAATAGCTTAGCTCAGGACCAGGATAGGCCTATAAGCAGAATGCACCCATTTAAGCTGTAAACAAATATTCCCTTCACAGTGAATGCAGCTTCTTTACTTATAAGTCTATAGGTTCTTAGTTTTCTCCATGAGATAGAATACACTCCATTCCAGATTTCCCTTCTTGAAAAATTGAATGAGGGTCCGAAAATCGAACCCGGGACTCAGAATTTGTAGCCAGGAAAGCCTTCGATTAGGGTAGGCGGGCGTCGACTGTTATTGTCATTATTGTTATTATGATTATTATTATTATTATTTTGTGTATCCGTAGAATGTTTGCGGTGTAGTATTGTTTTAAAGCTACTGTAAATCCATCAAAAATATTTAAATTTGTTTTGGATTGGCTGCACCGTCAGATATATAATATGTGTGCCAGCAACCGCGATTAAACATAGAATATGAGTAAAATGGTAAGTTAAAATAGTTAATATTTGTTATAGACCTATTGAATTCACTATGATAGTACGGTAATTGTGATGTCAAATTTGTAATTGTTATACTTGTTTATTATTGTTATATTAGGCTGTGAAATTTAAAATGTAAACTAGGATTAGGTACCTTATTATTTGAAATTTAAAGTAATTAAACTTAATTTTCTTTTATTCCACATCGTTTTGCAATATTTTAGAATAGACCTAGTATTCCGTGTAGCAATCTGCGAGAAAACGAATATTGTCTAGATACATTGTTTAAAAGCGTTAATTTGTGATCGTGTTCTTTCACCGACGACGGCTAGCGTTAGGTTTTTGTTGCAAATGTCTGCTGTTTTCAAGCTCTAGCACTGAAGAAAGGAAATTGTTTTGACACAGTTGAGTAGCTTCGATGAGCTTTCCAGAACAAGTGTGGTGTGGTCTTTAAACTAGATCTACACCCTGTCTAAAAAATTATGGTATATTGCCCTAACTTTCTTTCAGTATGACGTGTATAAAATAATTATATTCGAAAGCTTGTTCTGTATTAGAAAAAACAAATAAAGATGTTCTTGCCAGTATAAACATGATTTATCGTGACTACAAATCAAACTTGTTGAGTATTTAAACTTAATGTTTTGGCTCAGTGTGATATCTCTAGTTGTGGAACGCTGTGTTGAAATCATGATGACCAAACCTGTCGTGTTTATGGTTAATACAAGATAAAGTGTATGTAGTGGTAGAATGTTATTAAAAATATTTCGAATACTAGAAATAATTTACAGATTCAAAGCTTCTGAATGCAAATTATGCTGTCATGTTCTTGGGGAAGCCGTTAGTTTTGAAATTAAAAGCTACTCTTCCTGTAGCGATAAAAGCTTAATCAGAACATCTTATCTTAATTCGGTAGCTTCGTATTACAGTCTTCCTATTTAATTAATAGAGATTTAATTGCTTCTTATATGATGATAACCCATGTTCTCTTTTCATTAACTTGATATGTTCTTTCTAGGAAATCCTTTCTACGGACATATTAGACTATATTTCTATAAGATGCGGGGGAGGGGTTTACGGCTTAGCCCATAGTATATAAAAAAAATTGCTAAAAAGTGGAATCACTTTAAAAGCTGTTGATAAATGGTAATCAAGAACTCAAAGCGTTGCTTTCGTGATAAAGGAATCCTTTAAAGGCTATGCTGCATCATTATAGTACATTATGCTATACCTATAATAGCACATGTTAGGATACGAGTATGTTCATGAAACGAGATTCATAGAGTATCTTTAATTATCATTATAGGCAAATTGCATATGATTGTATTGCCGACCATAATTGTTTAAGTTTTTAGGTGTTAGATTCGTATAAAAAAACAAAATCTTCTGACCACTTCAATCAGCAGTTAGTAAGTTCACGTATTTGTTGCCTTCTGCAAGAGATGGCAGCTGATGGCGTACGGTCAAGTCGAAGCTTTTTCTTGGCCATTTTCTTGAAACGAACGAATTTTTTACAATAGCTATGTACTCAATTTAATATAATATTAAAATTAACATTAGCAGAATTGATTTTGCTTTAAACCCAGGCTGCTTATTACTGAGTTTGATTTACAGCTCTGAAGGTCTCAAGATCGTTCCGTGTTCTATAATAATAATCGACACCACACCTGTGTTATAATGAAATCTGTTTCGAAATGGATATCGTTATGATACCGTTACGTCACATGTAGGCCTAATAACCTAAACGTATTATAATATGGTCGAACAAAAATATTTACGAATGAATTAAAGCAAATAATCAATGCAATCATTCTATTCAACAATATAAAAAACAAAATTAAATAATCAACCAATTTATACAATTAAGAATTTTTAAAAAGGGAAATGATACCCCTCAGAATTGATAATGTCACGTTCCAAAGACGTAAACACTGCAATAAGATATTTTCTCACCACTTTAATTTAATATTAATACTCTACAGCATTTCAATTTTTGAGTCCGGTAGGCCTACTCCGAGGGATAAAACGAAACCCTTGTAATGTGTTCCTTTCTTCTACCGTCACATACTCTTTTCTCCAGAACAAGTAAAGTACTTACTTCACATTTGGAATGGTCCAGGAACTTCTTTGCCCATAACTGCACTTGATCCGCAAATTCATATCCTACCTGTATATGTATATTATCCAGTTAGGAAGACTTCTCCTAGATCTACACCTGAAATTAGGTTGCCGGTAGCGGTTTCAAAAGCATTTTTAAAGATTGCAAGGTTTAAGAAAGATGCGTCAACGTTCTATAAAAATTTTAGCCTAGGCTACTGTGAATAGTAACATCTGTGATGTATGCATAGAATTTTTTTTTTTTTGCCTTCCTGGGAAATGGGAATATAGACCGAATTAACAAAATCCCAATTTCACCTTTACTGAGAATAATAGATTTAGCAAATCTAACACGTACCGGGTTAATGGACATCAGAAATCAAAGTCACGCTTCCCGAATACTTTTCTGATTGTGTCAGCATGGTTTCTTTTAACGGTATTGGTATTGATAATTGATAATTGCAGGGGGTATACCAAGGTGCACTTGGTTGAGGCACAGTGCTAGAAACCGGAAGGTCGTGGGTTCGATCTCCGATGAGGTCGATGAGATTTTTCAATTAGCCTAATCCTTCCGCTGGCATTATGGCCCTGGGGTCGACTCAGTCTCTAAAAGATATTAGTATCGGAAACATTCCTGTAGGTAAATGCGGCCGGTGCATATAAAGTTACAATCTTCACTGACCGAATGTCTCAAAACCTGGGAGGCTCGATTTCCCGGGACCCTAAGGGTCTCCATGGCCTGTATCGATAGTTGTATCTTATTTGTCTTTAGAGAAAATGGCTTAACCACTAACCTCTAGTAATGCTTACCGACAGAGTCCTTGCTGTTTGATCTAAAAATTTCGATGGTTTTAATGTGTGAGGATCTGAGAGGGCCGTTAGCAAGTCACATGATGCCGTTGGGAACCACAGAAGTAGGCCTAATTATTACCGGTACCGGTACCATTCATTCCTATCTATTAGTGTACGAAAAGCCTTAGTATAGGCTTTCCGCAATATTATACCCAATTAATCTATGAAGAATAATAAGAATTGTTCCAGTGAGGAAAGGTTTATTCTTTTACATTTTCCTAGTTTTATGAATTGTGATTGTGTAATGAAATATACCATTTCGTCATAAAAATAAATTTGCAAAGATAATTGTTAAATAATATAAATACAGTGTCATCAAGAAGTCGCCCCACAGCACCGCAGACGAAAATCCGCTAAGAAACTAAATTCGGTTGGCAGCGCTAGCGTATAATTATGATGTTCTGCTAAAAGCATTATGAAATAAGGAATAAAAGTAACATAAAACTCACCTATTAACAGAAGATGTTGAAAATGTTTACCAGAAAGCATCTCTTTTGCTTACCATGACTATTTCACTCTGTATCATATTCATTAAAATTGAACATGAGTTGAAATTATCAGACGCTGTAAACACATTAACAATAGAAAACAGACGCACATCAATGGTAAAGTTACTTGGCCTACTATGAGTCTAACAGGAATATAGGAAGAAATACCAACCTTCGCCTGTGAGATTGTAATCACAGCTGCGGAGAGTCTTATTGATGGCTCTAATAATTATAATTTATCAATCTTTAAACTTGTCGATTAAATTTATTTCCTTTGTTCGCTAATTTTTTATGGATGAATGTATTCTTGTGCGAAATACCGCAAACTTTATCTTGACATAAAAACCAGGGGCCTGGAACGAATTATCTATGCAGTTATGATTCTCATAATTCTGCATACCTTTGACCGACTTGCTTAGAAATAATTTACCACGCCGAACTTCCGGAGAGCCGGGTGGGTTCCATTCATACCCGTGCCAGATAATTTCCCACGGATTCTAGATAACAATTCTATAGCGGTGCTATTAGCCTATTTACCGTAGCCGTTAATGAAGATTGAATGTGGAATACCGCACTGCATATTGTTAGGCTGTACCGCTGTGGGAATCAATCCCAGCTGTTCCCTCAGCCATCATTCAAATTCACATTAATTTAAGTTCCCTCTCCAATACTACGCATATTATACTGGATGTTAGGCAGAGTTTAAATTTTAATTATTTGGAAATTTTAACCATCAAATAATACATGCTATTTTTTAGGTTTGCTAAATGTTTGTGTAATTATGTATATTCTTTCATTATGCTGACAGTTTAACGTTAAAATTAAACTAAAAAAATACCTTTAGGCAGGCCTACAGGCTGAGGTAGATTTCGAAGTGCTTTTGGTTTAATTTATTGTCGCTGCGCAGAACTATTCTTCTTTAGCCTTGGCATGACAAACACGCAATAATAACTGCAAAAAAGAGGAAAGAGCACTTTTTCAAATATTCAAATCTCGCCTTATATGAGAACTATCGAAAAACTAGTTATTTATTTGTAGAGTACTCATCAAGAAGTTTTCAATGATACCTAACAAGACGTGGTTTCAAAAATTTCGAATTTCCATCCCCCAACCCCACTCGTACCCCCAAAACTCCCGAATCGTTGGTGTCACTGTGAACTCCATAGGGAGTACTCTAATTTATTCAAACGAAGTTTCCCCTCTATACTTCATAGGGGCCGAGATATAAATATTTTAAAATTTCAACCCCCTCCCCCGACCATCCCCTTGGGGGCCAATTTTGCTCATTAACGAATATATATATATATATATATATATATATATATATATATATATATATATGTAAAGATATTAAAGAATTTTTCGAAAGTCTTGACATGGTATCGATTGCAATAGGTAGATTTTTCTTCGAAATCGACCTAAAAAGTACGAGGCATGTTTTTAAAGTAGGCCTTAGTACCGTTAATGTAAAAAATTACAGGGCATTATTTTCCAAATAGATTATTATCATTCGTTACCTTGATTTTACACTACCTCTTCACAAAGACACCGCCGTTACTCAGGCACTTGTATTTGTATGTCTTCGTCAAAGAATGATGCCGCCATTGATGAAAACCAAGTCTGGACTTCTTGTTTCACAACATCATCGTCGTTGAAATGTTTCCCACCAAGGAATTCTTTCAGATGAAGAACTATGAAAATCTCTTGGCTGTGTGTGACCGGACATGTCATGAACCAAAAGGATTCCACGCGAAAGCATTCCACGCTTAAATAAACTCATCATCTGATCACAACATTTGGTTGGGAACACTTCGACCACGCTCCCTACAGTCCGGATTTGGCACCAAGCGAGTTTCTTCCGTTTTTAATCTGAAGAAATTCCTTTATGGAAAACATTTCAACTACGATGATGTTGTGAAACAAGAAGTGCAGTCTTTGCTTTCATCACAGGCGGCATCATTCTTTGAAGAAGGCATACAAAAACAGGTTTATCTTTATCACAAGCGCCTAAATAAAGGCAGTGACTATGTGGAGATGTAATGCAATGTCAATGTAACGAATGATGATAAACTATTTGGAAAATAATGTTCTGTCATTTTTTTAAATTATCCGTATTTACTTTAAAAACACGCCTCGTAATTACAATATTTAAAGGTTATAATTTCAAGGCTACTGTTGTATATGAAAACTGTAGACTATGTGTGCTCGTACCTGAAATGTATTAGTTTAATGATCTCCACCCGCGATTATTTACTAGAGGTTTTATTTAAATCATTTATTTAACCGAAAAATAATTAAAACATCCAGATCATTCAATGTTTTCTCATTTAGGCGTGCATTCATGACTCCTTCTGTCCACCTATGTGGAAAAAAAAATCTCTGCGTGTCGTAAAGTTATAAACAAGTGAATCAAGTATGGCTGGTTAAGCAATGAACAAATTTCTGTCTTATATTTGCCAAAAATAAAAAAATGCAGCAGATGCCTCTTTTCCCCCAGTTCCTATGGCAACCGAGCAAGGCCATCTTCACGGTGTCTACACGGAAACACGAGATAACTATATTAGATTTAAACGATTACAGTAAGTTATATGGGATTATAAAAATTAAATTAATAAATGTTAATAACAATATAAATAGCAGTAATTTCTTCTTATTTAGACATATTATTTGAAAGGGAACAGTTAAATGCTAAGGTTATCACTAGCTAAGAAGGCAAAGTCAAAGTTCATAACCTCTTTTCCGTCGAGGGCAGGTAATCTCGTTTTCAAGCGAACTATTAAGACTGCTTTATACCTGTACATAACGGAAGTTTTTCATTGATACAAATTTTTTAAGTCAGGAATAATAGTTTCATTCACATTAAATATTAATTACTTTGCAATTGTAACTAAAGTGTTAAATTCAGTAATTCCTACAACTCTATGAACACAACAGAATTCACGTTTTGTTATTTCCCATCTCTTATACGACAGAAGAAATCTAAACTAATTTACCTATCCCTGAATCAATTTGATTCCAGTAATTGAGTAGGCCTAATTGAGTACTTCCTGTAATTCGTTTCGATCGATTACTGCTATGACTAATCAATATCTTCGACAGTCCTATAATTACATGTACTGTTTATAGCCTATACACACATACACTAAACACACAAACGCAAATAGGTGCTTCAAAGGAATATTCACAAAAGTTGCAAGACGAAAGAAAAGGAAAAGAAGGTAATTTTCACATGTTTTGTAAAATGTATCTCTAAGGGGGTAAAATTTTCTTCCTTAATACCGTTGATTTCATAAATTCAGCCAATTCATTTCCTTCTAGCTGTCACTATGATTAAATACAGTCTTTGAGAACATGTTATCAGGTATTTATAAATGTGAACTGAATGCGCCTTTAGTTTCGCTCAACATGACAACTTTGAACATTGTGTTGTTATTGGCTATTGGTGCACTGTGATATCATTTCGATTGTTAGCTTGTTCGTGCTTAGATTGCGGCATACTATAACTTGATGGACAGGGCTGTTTACAATGTTAGTTTACATTTTCGCCGTAGCTCTTGAAATAGGGATTCTATTGTAGGCTATTGCCATGTGTTTTTAGCCACTTTGCATTACGGAACAACACTAATGGTTACTGGCGACAACTTCTTAAATATAATTAATTCCTTTGTGGTTTGTTCTGGCTCATTTCGAACTGAAACATTTTTATTACAAACAAAACTATAGGACATAATATAACATGGTATAAGGAAAATATGCGAAGCGTAACGTTTCAGGGAAGTTTAGTGATCTGGACCCTGAAGTTGTCTGCCTTTTCTGCATCTCTAGGGAGAAATGATAATGTAACTCTTATGTTATACAATGTAGTTTCAAGACTACGTGGAAGAATTCAAGTAGCACTAAAAATCATCGGTGTTTGTATAACCCTTTCTGAGTGGAATTTATAGTAGCCTATAGTAATAAGCAATCAACAAGTGAAAGCATCAGTGGGCTCTATTTCAAATCATAGAGGAAAATGTTTGTGGAAAAACTGATCTCCTTGAATGGTAACTATAGCACACGGATAAAAATCCTCACATTTTACACATCATCTTGTAATGTAGTTTAATTTATTCTTGTGTCGTAATATTTACACCCTTGGCGTTACAAAGGTTTCTCGCCATAGAGTGACCATTACACACTAATATTAACATAAAAGCCTTGAGAACTTACAAATTATGGTCTTGCTGTATGTGCCTTACTTATGTGCAAAGCAAAAGGATTAACACACTTGCTCACTTGGGATTCGTTTTTCCCATTTTCTTTCATCAATGTATAAAAAGTTCCCCATTTCCTCCGAAGTTTTCATATTCCTCCTCGTTGTTAATTTCCTGTATGCTACTTCTACGTTAATTCGAAGGAATTTTTTGTTCAAAAATGTTTTTCTGATCGTTTCAGTTTCCGGACATTTTAAAATCACGTGTTCAGCGTCTTCTCTATTTAGACATAGAGGACATCGTTCTTTCTCAAAATTCCTTCTTATTCCCTTAGTTTCTGTATCAAAATTTCAACCTGATAAGCACAGTCGGTTCGGTCAATTTTTTTTAAAATACTGTATTTGTTTTTTTTTTTTGGTGCTTTTTGGTATTGACAAGTGTTATGTCATATTTTTGTGTTGCAGTCATGTATCCATGGTATGGATACTGTTTTGTCATTATTTTTATAATTTTCTTTCTTAACCTTTAAACAACCTCCTGTCACCTGCAAGGCCATCCAGGCCATGTTTGACAGAGCTCACCCCTGATTCAACCAATCAGAACGCACCGTTTCAAAGTTACGTCGGATGTTCGATGCAAACAGTCAATCATAACCCTTCTTATGGAGACCTGCAGTCTCTACCAAGCATGTGTTACAAGCGGGTTGTGTACGTTAGCCATGCTATTAAAAATGCGATTTACATGTTACAGTCAGTTCGATTAAAATTTAATTTTTAATTTTGGTTACGGTTATTTGTTGTGCTTTATGCAGTCCCCTTAACAGCCAATGGTATACGTTGCATACAACGTACTCCAACGGCGGTGTTGCTAAGTTGTAGCGTTGTGAGCACATCGATAATTTCTGTTTCGAAACCTAGATGATGTGTCATTATTTACACATTGGTTTTTAAATTCCACTGCTGTATCAGTAAAATTAACTTATTGATAAAATTATTTTCCTAGCCCATGTAATTGGCTTCGTTATTTAGTATTTTAAAACGCTCTTTTCAAAATAATCCAGTCTATTGTATAACGTCATTAAGACCATCTTGACGATCCATTTTTACTTTTTTTTTTACCCATACCCTAGGTACTAAAAGTAAAGGAAGTACTGATTGAACTCGAAAACGAATAATTAATCTAATTCAAACTAAATTTTGTACAGTATTTGATTTATGCATCACTACTGTTGATAAGACACGAAGCATGGCTAGAATTTGTCTTATTTTTACTAACACTCTACATAGCAAACATTGTTTCTAGAAAGCTGCTCTATGATTTTCGTTAAATTGTATACACTAAGTGTTTATAGGCCTATTAAATCATAAATCTTGCTTAAAGCAATTTTCGATTAAAAAAATTGTCTGAAGGTTAGTTTTGAGCTACCTATCAAGTCCATAAAGGGTCCACTCAATCTGTGTTACAATGAGTAACGGCAAAAAACGAAACTGTTGTTCAGGACAGGGAAAGCCATCTGAGTATTTTTACATCAGACTTTATATTCAACAGTAAACATTATCAGCATTGAGAGTCGTGTTTTATCGGTTTATCGAACATCAGGGATTTATGAAACATTTTCGATACACAGAACGTGGCATACTTTAATGGAATGCTATAATCGACAATATTGGTATTAGATGCGGCCCCATGTGCTAATGGAAATCGTTTAACCAAAGTACAAAATGACTTGTATATTGGAATCACGATTATAAATATGGTCGTAAATGCTGTATCATAATCCTTTGTTCCTAATAAATATGGATTTTTCTTTATTTCTTCTTATAGTCTTCCAAGAAAGGTAATCAACAAATAAACTCTTATGCATAAAGTAAAAGGTGATTACTGATTACTAAGAATTAGTATGTTAGGTCTACACTTCTACAGTATTATCTTTCACTTAATATTTCTACAAGGAACGAGTGTGCTACTGTTATTTTGGCACTAAAAATACTTTTTCTTTCTTTCTTTCTTTTTCGCAGTTTCACCTCCCCCTTTTAGGATTTAAGCGACCCAAGCCGCCCGGGCCTTACAGGGCCGCGACCTGTCGGGAGAGGGATTATCTTTGGATCACATACATACTTTTTTGACCAGACAAGGACATGGAGGGCCTCCCCGGATGTGTGATCAGCCCACCGCGGGGCCACCTCCGAGACAACACGAACACACAGGACGATACACACCATTCACACACATACACACACACACACACTCACTCCAAACAAGGCGAGGATGGGGATGAAGATGATAATGACGGCAAGATGATATCCGGGGACCACAAGGGCCTAAAGTTACCTGACATTTGTCTCACAAGTGAGGGAAAACCCCGGAAAAACCTCACCTAGGTAACTTGTCCCGACCAGGAATCGAACTCGGGCCCGCTGCGTGAGAGGATTGAACGCATCCCCTGAGCCACAGCGGTGGACACTAAAAATACTATTAACTTAAAAATAAAAAAGGAAATACTAACGCACTAGTATACAATAATGTTACATTGAATTTTAGTAAGTATTTAGACATAAGCTAACGAATTGTTTTGTACGTTTCAGAAAATAAATAGTTGGGCTTTTAATCTTACATGACCAGCATCTTGACCAGCTTCAGAGGTTCTGACGGCTAATCATGAAATCCTGGGTTCGGTATCCTGTCTAGCCTTGAGAAATGTTATCCCTGGAGCCCATGGTCTTTGTAAAGATTTAGATTTAACCGCGTATTCATAAATCATTTCATGTTTGTCATCACTTCGGAATTACGTACCCCAACTCTAAGATTCCAGCTTTAAACATCGACTACACTTCCACAAAGCCAGAAGGGATAGTATAAACCCTAACAGAACTTATATTACAAACTAGTCAGTTTCAGTTGATAGCTTAGACAAATTCAACGTCCCTAAAAATATTATATTCCAAGAAACATGTCTGCAGAGGGATTCTCAATGTAACGTGGTTTCGAAACTACGGAACGTAGGATCCTATATGCTTGAATATGAAGTAAGAATAGCAGATTTTCAGGAACTTATTATTGAAACTATGTTTTAAAAAGGTAGGCTACAGTGTGATCCACAACTTCCATTATGTAGCCGACTTAATTGTTTTAAAAATAGGTTAGCAAATGTTTGGAGGCGGCTCTACGAGCCTCTTATGTATTCCACCCCGAATGTAGGCTATAGACTAAGTAATAGCGATTGGCACTGGCACTGCTTTATTCCACCAGTGATGAATCTGGGAGGGTCTTTGGAGACTCCAGTTCTTATAATATTGTACATTGTATATTAAAACAATCCAAGAACAGAGTAATATAGGGCCAAGTCAACATAAAAGCTAAAATGTAAGAAATTATTTAACACTCTTTAGAAAGAGTCAGTTGTTGAGCAATTGTTTATTAATAATTGTGTGCTAGATTAGAACCTAGGCAATCCTAAGAGTAAGGATGTCTATTAAGGCTGGTCTTCATTTGTTCATTCATTTAAGGGAATGTGATTTGCTTTTTTTAGCAGAATTTTTAAAACGTGTTTTAATATCACCAAGTAATAAATATGATTTTTTCCCGTCAGGTTGAAGTATAAAAGAAAAGAGAGAGGCTATTTTGTATTCTTTTAAAATTATAATATTTAAGTAAGAATAACGAATTATGTCGACGTAATTATTACTATAGGTTTTTAAAATATTTGTTGTTGTAATTACTTTTATAGTTTTGTTGTATTAAGCCAGAACAGCTTAAATTTAAAGCATCCCATTGAACATTCAAACAATGAATATGCAATGAAGCATTTGTGAAGAATATTTTTATTTTTCAATGAAAATGTGATGGCTCTGAATAGACTACATTTTTTCTTTTTGTTTTTTTTTGAAGGATTTGGCTTAATGCATTTCTTATTGAGATTTATTTTTTTAAAATGATTTAATAATTTTTGTTGAATGACATTGTTAATTTAAATTCTTAGATATCGACAAAAAATGCAAGTCAGCTTAGCCATGGTATTAAACTTCTGAACGTTCTATTTTCTAGGATTGACAGCTGAATTTGACCAATATGTAACACATTCTTGATATTCACGTGAGCGATGTACTAACTAAATAACTCTGTTTGTTTTCTGACAGAGCTATAGGACTAACACTACCAGTAACATATTTTACAAACACCCTATAGGTTGAATGTCCACTTTTTACTTTTCATGATTTATTTTTGTATCCTTTATAGTACGTAATTGGAGTCTTAAGACTCCTAAAAAGTCCCGCCCATAAATACGTGTTTTATTTTAAAGCCCCGTACTTACAGTGCAGTCAATATGATAGCTGCTTTTCAACACCTGATGCCAAATGTAAGTGCCCATTATGTTATTTTTCATGTTCGGCACAATACATAAGTTTTATAGTTATGACCAGGGTTAGGATTTTTAGGTGCAAATTTTATATGAAAAAAGGAAGGGAAAAGGTGCTAAAATAAGGTAAAAAAGGGGACAAAAAGGTGCTATTTTACTCAAGTAATTCAAAAAAATCTATCTTCTATTAACAGTTATTGAGTTGCGAAAAAACATCAAATCATCACTCACCAGAAACAGTAAAATACAGGAAGCTGTTGTACTTCAAGACATTGAGCATCTCTACATTTTTAAAAATAAGCCTGTTTCAATTAGGACATAGAATGTCTTTGTACATGCTAAAGCTTCTTTCGACATCCACAGAAACCAGTGGGGCAAACTTTGTATTCACTCGGAATGGCAACTCTACACATGTGGCAAATTCCTCAACATCCGGATTTTTCTAAAGACTAAACTCAAGTTTGTCTTTAGCAAAGCCCTCTAACTGGTCCCTCACTGAAGTGAAAATATCCCATTGTTTTTCCTTTTCGAGACCTTGTTCTTCCAATTGTTTGATAGCTGCAGTCAAGTACTTGTAACCATGGACACGAAATAGTTCTGTCTCCAAATTCTGTATTTTTTCCGGTAGCAGAAGTTGTTGGGCCTTGGAAATCGCACCTGCGTCTGCTGGATCCAATGAAAGCACAAAATCCTTAATCTTGTCAAAATTCTCACACAACATAACAGCACACTGAATCCATGATCCCCAGCGAGTAATGACCGGGAATTTTGGAAGGGGAAGGCCAGTGATTTCCTTGTAGGCAACAACACGACTCGGAGCTTTCTGTAGAATCTTCTTCAGGGCAGAGATGTATTCATTTGCAATGTCGTATTCATTCCTTATGGATTCACAAACCCTGTGAAGGGCATGGACTAGGCATGTCACATGCTTTAACTTAGGGAACAAAGGTTTCAATTGGTTAATTGCTGAAACCATGTATGGAGCCTGGTTTGTAACCACCAGAAGAAGTTTTTCAAATGCGATACCACTTGGCCACAGGTTTTGACAGAAGTCCATGATTGATTGCATTACTGTACTGGCGTTGGCTTTCTCCAGTTCGTACATTTTAAACAACATGGGCTTAACGTTCTCCCGTGATAGGGGAAAAACTAAAATGTTCAAAACATATCGTTCCATTGAGTCTGTAGTTTCATCCAATATGATTCCCACATCACAATCAGTCACTTTCTCCTTGATGGTTTTTATGGTTTCTTGGTAAACAGGCTCCATGTAGTTTCTTCTTATAGTACTCTCATCAGGCACTGACATCTTTGTGTATTTTTCAAGGAATCCTTTGAAAGTCGGATGGTTTACCTTATTGAGTGGAATTCCCGCTTGTGTAAGAGCAGCTCATAAATCAATGTTGAATTTCTTCAAATTTTGAGTTTTCGATGAACACTGTTCAATCGCATTCCGTAATAAAGGTTGTCGCGATTTATTTGCTTGAAGTGTCTTGTTCTTTTGATGCTTAGAAGTGGAAATGTGTTGTTTGATGCGGTCTCGCTGGTGTTTTTCATCTAACAAAATTCCTGAATCGCAAATGCTACACCGTATTACAGTTCCATCTGTTTCTACGGAATCTTGTTTGAATTCCTGAGACAGAGAAAATAACTGGGCTCTGGACACCTTAGGCATGGCAAAAATACACTCATTTAATCACAGATTTGCACTCACGATCAACAGACTACTGACTGGTGAAGTCAAGAAGATGGAAGTGAGAGAAAGAGGATTTGCGTATACACAATATTTTTTTTATAATAAATTATAATTTTGTGGAATGAAATACGCATTTCCATTGTAGCAAGCTATTTGTTTTGGCAAAGTGAAAGAGGATTTGCGCGCACACACAATATTATTGTTGATGGAATGAAATATGCATTTCCATTGTAGGGAGCTATTTGTTTCGGCAAAGTGAGAGAAAGAGGGTTTTCACGCACACACGTATCATTTTCTGTTGTTGCAGGTGTGCTTTCAGTCCCGCTTTTAATGGAAGTAAAATGGAATGAAACTCACAAGTCATTCATAACGCTTTATAATGATAAAATGCACTCTAGAAGAATATTGATAAGCTACAGTATATGAAAAAGGGGAAGAAAGGGGATTATGGGCACTGTTGAGAAAAAAGGGGTAAAAGGTACCAAAAAAGGGAAAAAAGGTGCTACAAAAATGTCTCCATTCTCGACTATAGATAAAATCTCACACTGTGATATCTTTCCGAAGAGCTTTAATTTACCCTACGAGAAAAGGTGCGCACCTAAAAATCCTAACCCTAGTTATGACCTTCATCCTAATGTTCATTAATTACTTTCAAAATAATTAATCTGCTGGTTTAAAGCTGTTGCGATTAATAAGTACTTAAGTGGTTCACACGAAGATTTAAAAAAGTGCATAGTATTTTAACGTGAGAAACTGTTTTTAAAACAGGTCATAGAAAACTTCTTTGTAGTGCGCGAACATTAAAGAAATGAACATACTTAGTTATAAACTGCAACATAATTACTCCAGAATTGCTTTCCTCAGTGTGTAGAGAAAGTTGTGCCTTCAGGTACTCATCCATCTGGTATTAAACTAATTTTAATCGTTTCTGTTTTGAGCTTTCATCCTACCGACATACCTCGCATCACTATCATTGCACCAGGTGTTACTTGCCTTTTCTTATCATTAAAATAAAACGTTACAGAATCTTCTATTAGAGAATCATATTGTGTAAGTAGGGATCCTAGTTTACGGTGAATAATGAAATTAAATTTCGGTAAAAAAAAAATTGGATTTATTTGTATGTTATTTTGCATAAGAAAACACAATTTAAGCATTATTTCACATAAAAACCAAATAGAGTGCAAAATATTTCATATTTCTGCAAAAAAAAAAAAAAAAAAAAACACACACTCCATTAAGGAGATTTTAGGCCTTTTGTTTTGTAGATTTCACAGTTCTTGCCACCTGACTATAAACTATTTTCTGTAGGACACAAAGACTATTTAACATGATTTTGCTGACCTACGTATCGAGATGCATCGAATACTGCTAATTATGTATTGAAATAAAATATGAAATACATTCACTAGGAATGAGGTTTAGTCGTAAATTAATATTATGCTAGAGCAAATAGCAGTTTCCGTGAACATCTCTACACTTAAATTGTTTTAATTCTGGAATTGTTATTTTTAGTTCTTTACACTTAGGCCTACCACTTTATTGAATATTTATTTTTATTAATGTGCACATAATATATTTCTTCGACTTTCAATAAGCATATCATTTAAGGCTTGTTATAAAAAATGTTCCATTCAAAAACTCGAAATGTTCCACCTATAGAAGTGTTTGAAACGAAATATTTTCACTTTATTAATGACAATAACTACAATTCGTGAGTCCACTCAGGAAAACTAGGTACCCTTTCTCTGTGTATAAGTCATTTAGAGTATACAGGGAGAATAAATTTAGTGCTTTTATTTCGTATTAGCAATCGTTCATTTCCAGGGACAAATTAAGCAAGTTAGTATTATTAACTAGATTTTACAGATGTCTAAACATTGTAAAGACTATGGGCATTTCACATCAATAATGGGTAAACATTTGTAGAAAAGGTTCACAGTAAAGAAGGAGTAACAAACAATTACTAAGAAGCTTGTAACTTTGTATTTCTTTCTTCCACGCATGAAGACCTATAACTATCGTCATAGTACCGGAATAATTTTGACCCACAGTAGTTCTTTAAAATACGTACCTGTAAATTTGCAAACATGAGACTGTTTATTTATGTAGGCGGGGATTCAACTTCGAATGGGGAATAAAAAGCCAGTTGCTGTACCAGCTGCTTCATCCAAATCAATGGAATGAGAAAAGAAAGTATTTGGTGAATTGAAAGTGGCACAAATAGTTATATAACTATTAAGCTGCAATGCGTCAATGTCGCATGCTACACACAGTAATTCAATTGCAGCAACACGAAGCGACAAACGACAAGTCTCCTTGCCGCATGCTACAAGTTGACTGTTGTCGCCAGGACGCCTTTGTCGCCCTTCGACAAAATTCCTCGTGTCGAACAGTGTCGTCGCTATCCAACAGCCAGCGGATCGGGGCGACATGTAGCATGCGACATGGGCTGCTTGCACCTGCATAAACAAGCTATGAAAACAAACAAACAAGGGTCTTCATAGAGCAGAGCATTTAAATCACAGCCACGTCAGCATAAAGGAGGAGAAAGAAAATAACTACTGTAGTACTGTATATCGGGTCTCCTTGAAGTTTTAAAACTTAATAATTGTTTTCCTTCAAATCCCAATAATTGCCAATACAGTAGTTCAATTGAAATGGGAAGCAGCAATGAAAGTAGTTGTTACATATATACATTCGAAATTAGGCTTGAAAAATAATAATTCCTTTATTGCAACCAATGGTTATAGGCCTATCATGATGAATGAGTACTGGTAGAATGATGTATTGCAGGGGAAACAGGAGGCCCCCCCCCCCGATAGACAAAGTCAGGTAAAGTAAACTATGCAAAGTGACAGCATACGCCATAAGAATCTTACATTTTTACAATTATTGCATAACCTGTCAATAGACCAAATTAGCGCATTCTCAAGACACAATAATATAGAAAATAAAAAAAATAATTAAAAAAAATAAAAATATAAGGATTATAGTCCAGCCTGATTGATGTTAAATAGAAATAAGACAATATTAGGAATGCATTGTTACGTTATATTACTATTAAAAAATTCATCTATGTTACAAAATGGGGTTTGAATATGCCAATTCTCTGATACGATTCTCAAGAGTGGAGTAACTAAAATCAATTATACCAAAAATCCCTCTTGATGGATTCCTGGCCAACCAGTCATGTGCTCTTATCTTAAAGAAATTTACAGGTAAATTTTGATAAATTATTGGTAATTTATTAAATAGTGTCTGCCAATAATTTGACAGCTATTCAGACATTTTAATAGCCCATGGTGTTGTATATAAATATGGGAATTGTATATGGTATTATTAAAGACATGTTGCACCAGACTGAAGTTGCTTCAGTTGAATCGTTTTAGTCCCATGCTACACGCATAGGCGACAAAGCGCATTCGACATGGGGAGACAAATGCCGCATGCGGCATATGGAATTTTTGTGGCACATTGTCGCACGCCTACAATCAGGCAACACTAGGATACAAGTAGCATGCCACATGTCGTTCAGTGTTGCTTCAGTGGAATTGCGCCTTTAGATGCATGGTAACTCTGTCAGTCTTTCCGTAGCATTACGTTTTCGAAGTTTCATTGTATTTTATTTATTTATTTATTTATTTTTGTATGAGCTTATAATAAAAGGTGAACAAATTGATAAGTTGATAACCTTCAGGGGAAGTATAAATAATTCATTTAAACTATGAGTTTAAATCGGAAGTGAACAAGGACAACAGGGAATTTTAGTTATTGCAATACTGAACTCTCGAGTTCTTCTTTAGCAGAAAGTTTATTAGTTGTATGAAGTAATCTGCATAGTGCATAGCTTCACGTTATCATTATTTTCTGGTTTAGAGAGACGATTTTTCCTAATACAAAGTTTACAAACAATTTATTTCAAGAGTTTCATCAGTTATTTATTCAATGCATTTTATGAACATACTGACAACTGCAAGCGAATGCTATTTGCCACTATGTTTGCGTCGACAAGTTGTTTAGATATCCGGCTTGATCCGCTTTAGGTAAAGATGCCTACGAATAGAACCTGCACAAAGAACAAATCTGTGGGGTTCTAAAAGGGCCAATGTCAGTTTCTTGCATAAATGAGATGTATGCATTATTGAGCTTGGCTAGTCTTTATCTTTCGTATAATAAAAGTGTCAATGTCTGTTGCTATTAATAGACGTAATACAGAAACCTTAGGGGCCAATTTCGGAAGTTCTCAGCAAAAAAGTTACTTCTACAAAGGCTTCAAAGTCAGTTATCTCAAAAGCAAGTTTTATGACAGTGGCCCTTTTAGAACCAAGCCACAGAATCCGCTCTTATATACGGCGCTGATACACGCTGAACCCAGCTTCTGTAAATAATTATTATGCCCACGGTGAAGCGGAAAACATTATTGTGTGCCGACCTTCTAAACCTCGTGCATACATAGTCATGCCCCTTGAAAATAACGCTCATTATGGACAGAGTTATAATTTCCAAGATACCGCTTTTGGTGATGAAGTCAAATGACAATCATTCTCCCACACTAAAGTATTAATTAAGTATCTCGTGTATTCCCGTTAGTTTTCGCCTAATAGCTGAGACATGTCAGAACACCTTCACAGTTAGGCAATTCAGATGTACAGCATGCCATTCTTGCTGGTTTAACTAGGGGTTTGAAAAATACGCATTGTAGTTATCCTTTCGTCGTCTCATGTTGTTCGACATTTATGCGCGTTTAATGTTATTTGTATACAGTAGGCCTACTCATGAAGGCTAAATTTTCTGCACAGTAATTAATAAATTTTAAAGTTAAATGTGGTAAGCTCAGGATTTTATTGTATTCTTGACCTGAATCGTTACTTCTTTATTGACATATTTCATATTCGTTGAGGGTTATGTAATCTTTTTACATATTGTTGTCCGCCTAATACCCTGAAACATAGCCCATATTTCATAAGGTACCCTTTCATAGTAGGCCTCAGTCTATTTATTATACATTATTACATGTTATGTTAAAGATTCAAGTTCTAAGTTAAAAATCTTTGTGATCTAAAATAACTTATATCTTAAAAATCGTACAATATAGGCTACTCGCCATTAATTTAAAGTATTAAAAATTACAAAAAGTCTTCACGTTAAACTTTTCACTGCTACTGACGTATAAATGCACACGCAAAAAAGTGCATAAAAGCAAACTAATGCTTTACATTAAAATATGAAAATTTTATCCTTGTATTACGATTGCCATTCCTGGATACCAGCTATTCCAATGAAATTTATAACCCACTAGTAATTTCAATTGATAAATGCTTATATTATGATAAGGATTCAGCTTTGAAAGGATTAAGGCACTGCCATATAATTATTTAGGGTCCTTCTTCATTGAAGTTAAAACGAATATGCGTTTCGGTCTAAGTAGGCCATCTTCAGTGCTCTGTTAGTAGGATATATTCTACCCGAGATGCACACAGTATGAGCACAATTGTGTATCAAAATTTCCTATTTTTAGATTATTGCAGCAAACGTTACCTACAGTTTTTATCAGGTACTAGAAATATGAATTAATTTTTCAGGCTCTAAATTATTATAGGCTAAACATTGTTTTATGATCACTGCACTACTAAGGTTAACAATAGTAAAGTGTAAACTCTTTTCTAAAATTAAGGTCTTATAAACTTCAAATTAAACAACTTTTACAACATTTTGAATTTTGAAACCAAATTTAACCGCTTTCTTCGTCATTTTCTTCGATGGTACCATGAACACAATTGACCCATGGACTATCACAAATGTTCCAGTGAAATAATGTAATTTTCAGTTTTATATTATATGGGTTTGTTTTAGCCAAAAAACAAAACAAAAAATTACACTATCTAAGACGATAGCTGAACGACATAATAGTTAAACGAACTGTACAAATATGGTATGAGTTTACAAAGTTTGAACATTTCATTGCAAGGGGTGGCAAGAAGTTAATTAATGTACCCGCCAATTAAAAATTCGTTAAAGGTTAAATGCTTAGAATATTAGATACAAAGTTCGGCCGGTTTTTAATTCACGGGGGAGTGAGAAATCCTACCTTCGTACCGTGGAATGAAACAATTAGTCAGAAAAATAAAACACGAAGGCGCAAGGAGTTAATTGCTCAGTTATTTAGATTCATTGCACACAGTTCTTTACTTACAAGATAATCTTCATGATATTCCATACATTCCTTAAACCTCGCTTGTAGTATGTAAGTCATGCAAAGCAGTATGTGCAACAACTATGGAGCCATTGTTCTGAAGAATTACACTCAAGCATTTAAATACGAGTACATAGCAGATAAAACCATGCGCAGATTTCAGGCGTGATCACTTCAGTCATATTTCTTGCCTGAATTTATAAAAGTTAAAACAGTTAGAGACATTATCTGTAATAGTGATGGCCAAAGTTTTCCATTGCTGATCTATACACAGAGTGGAATCGCTGCCAGATACTATGCTATAGTAGCGGGCTATATACCTAGTAAGAACCGAACATTTATGACAAACTTCCAGGAACATTATCTGATTAAGTTGATATAAGATAACAAACACTGTTGACTCGAAGCTGATAAATTGAATTAGTACTCTTTCATTTTCTAAACTCAACTTTGTTTACTAGTTCCTTGGATTCGAATCCCAATGTCAGAGGATTTTTTCTCCTAAAATATTGTCATGTAATGATCAATAGAAAGAATATATGTGGTTTCTTGAATACATGATACAAATGTACCAGAGGAAATTTGGTATTGTTATTTTTGAATATCTTTAAATTTTTTACTTTTAGTTTAGAAAATGATAGGCTATATAGGATACGCATACAGTAGGGTGCAGCTAAACCGGACCTCGCTCGTCCGGACATCCGGTTAATCCGGCTGGGATTTAAAAAATAATCACAACATATTCACAAAGATGCTTTGTTTTGTTAATCCTACATCAGTTCGTAGGTTTAAAGCTTAAGTCTGTGAATGCAGTAGTATTTAAACTACTGTAAAATTAAGTTGTAGAAAAAGTTATATATATGAAAAAGAACGTCGATTTTTAAGCTATTTTTACATATCTTATCTTTGTCTTATCTTGGTCTTATTTATTTTATTTATTTATTTATTTGCACCATTTATTTTATAGAACATACAACGTAAGACCACCCGAATGAGCAACGCTCGTGCTCGGGCAGAGTTCAGTAAAAACTTGTGTTACAGTCAAGTACATGCATTTTAAGGTAAATTCCGTTTGATTCGGACTTTCGATGATCTGGACAGGTCCGATCCCATCTAGTCCGGATTAGCGAGACTCTACATACAAAATGTAGAATGTAATGAAAAAAAATCCATTTTTAGCCCATTTTAAAAATATTTCATATGGCTCCTTGTCCTTTAGCTGGAATCTATTGGTTTAGGCTGTGTGACGTGGAACAATATATAGACATATCCAGTGCCTCATAGTGAACTGTCAATATGGAATGGATGTATAAAGATGAAGTGAATGACATGTATGGCTTCTAAACACTTTTTTTTCTCGATCGCAAACATCACGAGAATGGGGAAGAGGCTGAGATAACAGTTCCTGATACAGCATCACTCACATTAACTTGACGTATTTCCAAGCCTCTTTTTCATGTTTTACCGTCGGAGGCGACTCTACAAATAGGAATGTAACATCGAGACATCAATCAAATATGGCCGTTGGCATCACGACTAATGTCCCATTACTGCTTTTGCAGACTGGAATAAGCCGATCGGATGCAAACCCATCAGATCGATGTAATCATTGGCAGATGCGAGCTTACATTAGTTTTTCTGTCCTTTACCTGCACCATTATGTCGTTTCGAAATAGAAATGCAGCTGTACTAACAGTCAGTAGCCATCGTTGACGGGATTTTAGAGGTATAGTTAAAAGATGATAATGACAGCCGCAAAAAATACTGAAATAATGCAATGCACGCAGTACCAAGAGTTTGGCAATAACCAAGGTAGTGTGTTTAAGGAAAACCAGTTTTCTGTATAGATGTAGGAGGCTCGGGATAAGAGACTGTAACCATGGATTCCAACAAATTCACATTTATTTTCATATTTGAATAAACATTGAGATTTAGTGGCATATCATAATAAAGTAAAAATATCAATAGTTGCCTTAATTTTTTAACCATGCATTGAGTCCTCATACCGTTTATGCTTCATTCACATCTTTAACTGTAATTTCTGGGAAATTGGTTTCAAATCTCTCCTTAATATTATTCCCAACTTTCTTCAGTTTAGGTCTCTGTTTTCTAATTCAGGTGTTTGTAAAATAACATTGAATAAATAATTATGAAACTGGAAAATAAATGCTTAAACTACTAGGTTTAGGACTATTTTGAAAATTACCGGTACGTTACATTATTTTATAACTTGAATGAATTCGACAGAATTTTTGTAATAAAACAATTTCGCTCATTCTGCAATCTACAGACAAGTTATAAAGATGACCTTACTGAAATGATTTTACGTATTAATATAAGCATTCATGACGTGAATTCTTCAGTGAATTATAAATTTGAAGTCAATAGGAAAAAATGGGGTGGAATATCCTGGTTTCTGCGAATGTTAACCGTAACACGTGAATAAAAATCCGCATATTTTAACATAAATTATTACTTTATTTATGTAACAACGCTGTTTTATGTAATTTTTTGAAGTGACGAATTTATATGTCAGTAGCAGCTAAAAGGTTAAAACAAATCTCTTAATATGATTGAACATGTATGTAATAGTTATTCCTTTATTGCAACCAGTGGTCATATTAAGATGAATGGAGCAAACTTGGAGTGATATATGTCAGGGGAAGTCCTGAGTAAACTTGCCCCGACCTCATTTTTCCACCAAAAATTCCATATTTATCCATCGAGATTCGATCCCGGCCCCGGAAAATGCGTGGTGTAATTGATTAATACTTCGATATTTTAAAGCAGATGTGAGTGTTCTAATTTTGTTTCAGCAAAGTTAAAGTAACATGTTTCTATTAATTATTTCTTAAACTAATGCAACGTAATTAATGTAGCCAGTGCCTCGAATTACAACATTCTGAAGCATACTAATCTTCTTCTCGAGTTAATCAGCCTAGGAAATCACCATCCATCAAGTTCGGAAACTAATCAAAGTTACAGTGTTCCATGTCTTTGAATAGAGCGAACGGTCAGTACAATTCACCAAGCTCATCAGTCAGAATAAATATTTCTTGATGACTATTCTAGTATTGACATTTTCTTTCCTTTGTATGCCGCGCGTTTTGACAAATTCGTACTTAAATATAACGCATTACGTAATGAGTGATCTAAATAAAATTGAAAATTATTTAAGCTTTATATTATTATAACGTGATAAGTAGGGCCCGGAAGTTTATGAAAACTCATATATTCAATAATTCACTCTATTACATGCTCCTGTTAAAATGTGTAGCCTACAAGACATGAAAGAAATGACACAAATTAACATATTTTATTAGTTTTGTGATAATGCATCATATTTGCTAGATATTAAAATATGTTTGCTTATTTTATTCATTTGTCACAATTTTAACGGCATATTTGTGACAGATTTTAAATATTGTGCATATATCTGTTAATGTAAACATTTATTGCATATGTGGTTAAGTTAATGTTTTGAGAACAGACTGTACAACAATTTACAGTACATCGCCTAATGTTTTTGGAACTGATTGTATAATATTATGGCGATGTTTCACTTCATTAGTTTTCAGTTTACTAAAATTTGTGCTTTGATCTTGTTTTTTAAAGTTTGTAATGTAATGTATACTTATACTATTTTTTGTAATTTGTAATGTAGGCTAATTCATTTAACAAGAGAACGTAAAGTATTCAAAATACTTAAATGATAGAGCATATTTTATTGATTCCAGAGTATATATATATTTTTTTTAAATTGTAGAACATATTTGCATGCATATTTCGTCTCTTCATGGAGACAACTTCCTAGCCCTAGTGATAAGTATTGCATGTCAGTATTTGTGGACCAACAGCACTTAACTTCAGGCTATTTCAGTACAACAGTGTTATTTGCCATCTACCTGGCTTATTAAACTACTTTTTTAAATTATGATTTATATCACTATTCAGTATTAGGCAATTGTCCGTTAATGTGAGTCATTCAAACTTCACACTGGCTCTCCGCGAAATCTCTTTAAGTATATTTTATTATGTAGGCCTATGTGTTGTTTGAAGATTCTTAAATAAAGAAAGAAAGAAATAGTAAAATAAAAAAATACTTTCTTGAACTTAGCTGTATAGCAGAATTCTGTGTGCAGAATTTTTAGTTTCACTTTGAGAAATAATTTCCTCATGTAGTCTGTGATTTTTTCTAGAGGTATAAATCATTTCTGCCTTGTCTCCTAACATAAACTTAAGAGAGAAATAAACTTATTTAAAGCAGTATAGGCCTACCACGTACATTAAAACGTTTTGGACCATATAGTGAACAGGATTCTTTAATGACTATGGTGGACATTTAGGATATTAGAACTAGTTCATTAAGAAGGTCGTACATATTTCTTTCTGACTTTCTTCTTTTTCTTTCTTTCATTCTTTTTTGCATTATTTAGATGATCATGGCTCATTTCAGTTTTCTTAATGATGTATATATAAGTTTATGTAATTAAAATGAACTACAGTCACTTAATTTAAAACAAGTTTTCTGATCTTAATAACTGCTACCTCTAAAAGTAAATCCCTACGTGAAATTGTTTTGTATGTAAATTCACAAGGACAGAATACTGGAACATCTTCAAACCTATAGCTGCTTTGATCAAAACCATCAATATTTTAACAAAGCGAATTAGGTATATATAAGATGCGTATGAGCAAATGGAGATATGAAAATTATGTACAATTTTCCAGTAGGCTATTAATAACACTACATAGGCCTATTATTAGCAGCCCCAGAGAGTTTATTTTGAAAAATGAAACAGCTAATCTTAACGGTTGGCTATGTGTGGGTAATAAGTAATAACCATATGAAATGCATTCATGGCGATAAATCGATTGTCTCGCCATCGACTGTGTCACAGTGGCACAAATAGCGATGTGTTTTATTCATTTTGTGGCTTTAATAATCCATACATGCAATTTTGTTGCTTGTTAATTTATTGATAAAATCTGGGCCTACTAACCATGTACCATGGTTTACATGGGCTTTCTTAGAAACTGATATTAAAGTGCAGTATCTGTCATTATTAGAAGTCAATAAAAGCTATTGAACATGTGAGTAGAAGTATTTTTTACTTTTAACATTCTCCGCTGTCATTCAACAGAAACAAATAAAACCGCTTAACATACCACGCGTATCCCACTGGTGGGCATTTTTTGGAATTCTATGTTGAACAAATTTGCATTTTTAAACGCTGTGAGAGATGCGGTGGAATTCGGGAAAGCATCTGACACGACCTCTCCAAATTCGCATTTCTTGCTAGCGGGTTCATAAATAATGCAGCTTGCTATGGAGCGGAAGTGGGTAATTGACGCAATTAAATATAATTTAGCAGACTACATTGTGGTGGTATCTCTTTGCTTTGTTGAAACTTTGGCCAAAGTGTTATACTCCATATTGTCCTTTCTACTTAAGGAAACAATAACGTGTCTTGCAAAATTTCGTGAATCTTGCATACATTATTATTGAATTCTATGCCGGTCGAAAAAAATATAAATATTCAGTCCTTTGTGTGAATTTAATTTGAAGAACAACATACTCATGTGATAATAACATTAGGCTGCCTATTGACATCATCAGCATCATCATCATCGTTCTCATGTAGGCCTATCTAAAGATTAATTTGGTTATCGGAATCCTAACTTACATTTAGCTTCCGTTACAATTTTTTATGTCTTTCCTCTTCATTTTTGAATAAAGAGTTTTACACATTCGGCATTGTGGCATTCTAATAATGTCTGCAATATTTTTTAGACAGTCGAAGGTAAAAAAGAGAACTTTTAACGGTATATGATATTAATTAAAAGGAGAAAATTATGCCACAGAGTGGTATAACATTATATCACTTCAAGGTAACCAACTTTGATTCTTCACATGGAAAATACTCTTTTAATTTAAGATATTTGGATATGATTGTTAAACAGATTGTTTGATGAAACACTGAACATTTTAAAATTCACTACGTCTTGTTAAATATGAAATTTCTCACGGTGTTTGCAAAAGTCGTCATACTTGGCGGGTGAAAAGCATTGTCTTTAAGTTGGCAGCTCTGCACCAAAAAATCAATAACCAGCTCTCTTTGCATTCCATTTGCGCAATTCATTACAATAAATCTAAAATGTATTACTATTACACAAATTTTAACAACTGTCTAAAAAAATAGTGTATGATACACGTGGAAAAATTATTTCATTTTGCTTGCAAAGTAAAATCTCGTTTTTAACATTTGGATCATAAATAACTATTATTTGATGTGGTACGATCATTATGGAGGTAATTTTTTATTGGCTAATTTGGAGTTATATAAATTCCGAATAATTATAATAAGTAAATAAAAAGTGAAAATTAATGTGCCTCTAACCTCTCAGTAGGATTCATTTAGTAGCAAGACATGTGTGTTCGTGTTGCCTTGCAGATGGTCCCGGTATTGGGCTGATCACTCATCCGGGGAGGCCATCCATATCCTTGTCTGGTCAAAAAATATCTTTTGATCCAAAGATAATACCTCTCCCAAACAGGTCGTGGTCCTGGAAGGGGGCCGCATAAACGTCCCTACAACGTGAGAGGTTAAAAGCAATTGAATTGATTTTATTTTAAAGATTGTAAGCGTAGAACTTAAAAGTTTATTTTATGCATACAATCCGCTTACACACACACAAAATTACAAATATTAAATTACAAATATAATACAGACACAATGTTAATGCAAATATTGAAAACATGACCTAAACCTTAACTTAATGTCACCTGCAAGTGTGTGCCAAAAGGAAAAAATAGCTGATGAATTATGCTAACGAATGAACAATGCAAATTTGTGCGCACCTTTATCTTCTTGATGAAATAATAGCAAAATATATATATGATAAGAGTTCATTTTTGTAGAAGATAATGGGAGATCAGGATTCATAAGCGGTTAAGAGGTGATTAACTAAGTTTTTTTTTTCTGTCGTAGCAAGAGAGTAACTTTGATAATGATACTGATGGAATTTATTGTATAATCGAGCGGCCGAAAGAAAGTCATGTTAAGGAGTATTTACTAATTATGGGCTAAGATGACAACCATTCCTGAAAATAGTTTGCAAATGTTTCTTTCAGTTGGCCTATTCCGATCCTAACGACTGATATATAATTCATGAGTTTTAATAAGGGGAAATCTACATTGGAGCTATCCCAGCAATATAAATTGTGTGAATGATGATGTATTCATAGGCCTTATTGTAGTTAAAATTAATGGTAAAAATTCCACCGTGATTTGAAATTAATGAAGAGTGCTGTTATATTAATGTGTCCAGAACCTGTATTGTAAGGTATTTAATGTGCCAGTCAATCTATAATTGTATTTTAAGTACCATGGTAACTCTATCATGAATAACTGTGAAAGGAATATTAGTAAATGTAATTCATGATGCAGTGTCAATTGTAAAAGATCCTTCTTTAAGTAAGCGTAAACATCATGACATATTTAGAAGTGCTTGCTAACATTCATCATGAGATGTACACATTCTTATGCGGAAATAAATCACTGAAACAATGTACTCTTCCTTCACGATTCCTGTATAGCTGTCCAAGAAAAGTTATTTTTCCATCCAATTTCTGGTAGACATATCTTATTTCTAATTCATAGATTTTTCCATCCAATTTCTGGTAGACATAACAATATCTTATTTCTAATCCATAACATGTATAACTTAAATGGGTCTGCCCTGACAAGCAGAGACCTCTGCTCAGGACCATGTAAGGACGTCCAACAAAATATTGTCCTAACAGCCTCACTGAGATCCGAATTTAGTTTTCTTTCATTGTAAAGCGAGAAACCCATCACGAACACCCGAAGGACCCGGTTTCCCTCTTAAGACCATTCGCTGACAAGAAGTTGCCGGAATGGATAATCAACAAATTAATGAAGTTGAGGAGATCTTTCGTTACCTTTTCTAATTCCTTGTAGGCCTACTGAATTCGTTTTCATTATAGCATTTGCGTAATCTTAAGTATTTGCGTAAGATATTTCGTTACTTCTAAATCCTTGTTCTTAATTTTCAATATGATTGCATATAAGGAATCTTAAGTAGGCCAATTGGCCTAAATACCGTACCATTTTATTTTAATTTTGTAAATTACAAATGCTATTGCTTACTGCCTTATCCATTTGCTGGCCTGCGTTCTGCGATTAAACTTTTCACTGCTATTGACGTATAAATTCGTCGAATAAAAACACTTTCTTTAACGCACTTTATTTACCTTGGTAAACTTCTGGACGGCCGTTTCGCAGGTGGTGTTCCTGCATCATCAGCAGATATACTACACTTCACACACAAAAGCAAGAAATTAAACACATTGGAACAATTCGAAATCTACAAACACACAAAATCACACCCAACATTAGTTTTAAATAACCAACTCAGTTTCAGACCACACACGCTATATGAAACATTAATACACACAGACAGTCAAACCAAACCCCCATCACCTACCCCACCTCCACTACACCCCCACCATAACAGACACCCTCACAAACATGCAGGAACACCACCTTTATGTTTAGAGTTGGCACTCTGCTGATGATGCAGGAACACCTGCGAAACGGCCGTCTAGAAGTTTACCAAAATTCAGTGTAAAGGTGTTGAGGTAACTGGGGTTCAGGTGTTGACCATGCCAGATAACTGAAACATTAGTTTGTTTGTTTGTTTGTTTTTGTTTCTTATTTTCAGAAAGACTGATACAGAAGGGATTTCAATTTCTGAATTTCAGATGTGTATTAGAACTAAATGGAGAAATTCCGCAACAACACACAAGATTAGATATTTACGTTTGCAGTATAAGTTTCAAAGAGGACAGAATAATTTTTTACTGTATTATATGTTTTTCTGCTGTTATTATTTATTTTCTACTGTTTTTGCGGATCTGTCATTATAGTTTGTGTTTGTAAATAAATTTAAAAAAAAATAAATAAATAAAGTAAATAAAGTGCGTTAAAGAAAGTGTTTTTATTCAACTATTTATTACACAACGCTAAGTCGGACACACGAATGAATAAATTCGTCACTTAAAAGTAGACCTACTGTATGATATCCGAATATTGTCTTATGTAAGAATGTAAGGATTCTTTTTCTTTTGTTATAATTGTTGTTCATGGATACCCGATTTTCTACTAAAATTGTACACGTCGATTCTAAGCTTAGAACCCACTGATGATTTCAACTGATGATTGCTTATATAAACATTCGAATTCTGGTTTGAAGGAATTGATCTCCATCGTAACGGATTGTAACAGTGCCCTTACTAGCAGCATAAGTACATTTTCATGTAAATTCAATTTGTATTAAGCGTTTGAGCCAAGTAAATCTTATCTGAAAATGACTGTTGCAAGCAGGAAGAGTGAAAGGGATTTGCAATTAAAGTTACGTCTTATGCGAGAGGAAGAGTAGGTAGGTTGAGGATTTAAAGCCGCGCGGAAAGAATTGTAGCCGAAACACGACCACACTTAAACATTCTTATTCCTTAGTGGCAAGAAGGTGCTAACCAACAGTGAAGTTATTTCACCACCGGTCACGAAAATGTGTGCCTGTAAACATTGAACCTTAATACGACCAGAGTATTTTAGACCAGATGCAAATATGTTAGTGTCCTGTCTTGAAGTAAGATCATGCAAGGTTCTCGGTCTTGAAGCAATGCTCTCGCGAATTGAAATCCGACTGAGAGCTTGGATTTTCCGAATTTAAACGCAGCAGCAGCATGTCTTTCTTCTTTTCCCTGGCTCAAGAGCAGTCCCCTCACTACTTTCAACTTCGATTATACTTTTGACTAAAGAGGTTTTGTTGTAGACCTGAGGGAAAGGTTGCATGTCTTTCGAAAGAATGCTGGCGAGCATACGACGGATAACTAATAAGATGAGAACTATACAGTAGGTCAGAGAAAATTTCATACACTTTTTATGACTGTTTCATTTTAAGTCCAGATAAAAAAAAAAATTTAAAAACTTGGATAAATCTATAACGAAATGGCACATGATTGCGATCATCCTAGTGTAAGTGCTGTTTCATAAACAATTAATCCTTTGAGAATAGAGACAATAATCTTTGGTTCATGAATACTTACATGTATCCATCAATTAATCCTTTATTCGTCATAAATTAATTGGAATTGAATTAGATGACTATGGAATACTAGAAGAATGGGTAATGTGCAGATGGGCTAGTGAATAGCATTTCTGAGAAATTGCTTTCTTTTTGTGTGTTACTTGAAAACTGTGTACTAATGTAACAAACACAGCATATAAGATACATAAACTTATATGGTTAATGAGTTGTAGCGTTTGTTAAATATGCCTAACACTAAAGTCTAATTATAGATTGTGAAAATAATTGATTGTCTTTAATGTGTGTTACAATATTATTGTAAAATATGTAGATTGAACGTAGATTAATAACTTATTTGGTTAATTTTTTGCATAATTATGTGTGTCCCACAATGACGGAAATAGCATAATTTGAAAGAAGTATAACAGAAACGATTACTGTTATGCACTCTCTTCTATTCGAATGTAGATTGAACTCCATTGCCCTACAGTCATATAAATATGAACGGAATGCACTTACCTATTTTATGCTTATTGATGGTTTGAAAACCAACGTTAACAAATAAAATGTATTTTGAAACAATAAACTTATAAAATAATTTATCCAACTCATGTAATTAATATAAGCCTATTCATTGTCTAGTGTATAGCGCCTTATTCCCACCTTTACATACTGATAGTTCATTTAACATTATTTGCATATTGTTCATTGTTAGCATTGGCCATTATCACGTAGGCTACAACTTGTTCGCAATTTAATTCACCTCAGAAAACTGTTAAAATTGTTTTACATAATATGAGAAAGTTCTTTGACTGAATACTTTATAAAAGAAGTCCCGTTTATCTTACTACAAATAATAATAATAATAATAATAATAATAAATGCAGATTTTTTCGACTTTAGACATTTCCAAGGATTTATTGAATGGATGGAGCTCATGTCAAATGTCCTGTTGGGTGCGATTTTCATATTGTAGAAAGAAACAGTGAAAAATGAATAATGGAACTTGCCTCGCTTTTGCATTGGAAGGCTTGATACTCTGCCGAATGCGGGTCTCTTGAGACTCATCTCATTTTTTGGTTCGTTGGGCCCATAAGACCAAGACGAAAGGGAACAGTAAGAAAGAGAATAAGAGGTATTGGTTTAACATTTTCCTTCTTCGCAGAGATGCCCCGAAGAGAAAGGATTCTTTATAGACTGCTGATACAGTTTCCTTCATCTAGGCCTATATTGCCCTTCTCGTTACGCAAAATATATATAAAGAGCTTCAGGGCAGCTACGGGTTGTCGCTAGTGAATCACCACACTGTGGTTATAAGCTTATTTGTATATTTATCTCATCGAAACAGCATGCAGGCGTTTAAAATTGATTTCATTACCCCTATCATTATCTACATGCCTTCTTTGAAAATTATTTTATTTAGTTCTGTCATTTAAAAATTTAAATAAATTGATTGAACAAGGGCATTTACGTAGTTCTCTGCACGATAGTTGTCTAAACTTCCGTCATTTCACGCATATAAACTAAAAAGAAAATTACTCACGATATAGCGAAAAAGTTAAGGAATTTGAAAAAGAGAAGTCCATATTTACATGATTGTCACATATTTGAAAACGGATTTATATCATTTTCAGTAAAAAAATAACTTTTTAACTTTTAAATGTGCATTCATTCATGTTTTTTAACTTATCGCGAACTGACCCTTTTCTTTACCTCTATTTGCGAATTTACGTTATTGCTTTGTAGTTTATTAAAGTTTTATTGCCTTTAAACGTCATTAACGATTTATTGATTTAATATAATATTATTTTAAAATTTCTTTTTTTCGTGCTCTTTTTTTCAATCTCAGCATTTTGCGCGTTTGACAGAAATCCCAGATTCCGTATTTACTGATATTTTCACTGTGAAATAAAGAGTGTTATTGTAAACCTTTTTAAATTTTTATGTAAATCATCATAATAAATAACTTCAGTCAAGAAGTTTTCCTATCTTGCTATTATTCAAGAACTTCTTGCGTATTTGTCCAAGAATTTAAGAAACTTCGAACTATCCGGGACTGTATTTTTGAATCACGAGCCATCACTATAGTAATTCTTCAATAATACGTACAGGCTGTTATTGGTATTGTTTCCATGGAGCGTTCTGAAAGTCAAGTTTAAAATTCATAGTGAAAGTGAGAAATGTACTCATAACGATTTTTATTCTTCTAGTCGTATTATCTCGATAGACCTATTAGGTAAGAGATACAGTCTGTCGATAGACCTATTAGGTAAGTAAGTAAGAGATACAGTCTGTATATGTACACTGTCTTCATTTTGAAAGGGCCATCTTATATTCTGCCATTATATATGAAAACAAACTTTATGAAAATATATAGGCCTAGGCCTACCGGTAAATAAATCTGAAGACGGGATAATGTTGAGGCGTCGTAGAAAGGAGATTGGTTGCAATATAGGCCTGTCGAATATAGTGTTCAGATAAAGTTTTGCGATCCGAATACATCTTAATAGGCTACTTATATTACGTCCATTTCATGATTATATATCTCCCTCAGAAATAACTTACTTAAAAATGAGACATGAAAATAAAAGCATAACACTCTAGAAATTTCTGGAGCACTCTAAATCGTTTAGGACATTATAGAGTGTAGTGTTATGAAGATCTACGAAACTGACAAGACAAGTCCAGTCATTACATTGACTTTTTAACGTCACGGTATTTTGTTTAAATAATGTTTTGTGTTACTTGAAACGCATTGCTTGTGGAAGTACAGTATTGATTTCATGTCGTAGTAGACAAAAATCAGTAGCCTAAATCCCGCAAATTATGCAGCATATTTACTGGTGTCCTCCTAAGCATTGTAAGTATTACAAGGGGCCTGTAACACAAAGGTTGGGAACTGCTGCAATATATGTGCATAATAACAGCAAGAAGGAGTGATTTTGTATATACTTACTTTGATTTTTTATATACTTACGTCGCGAACAGTTGTTTTACATTTTTCGGTCAATACATCAGGGTTGCCCACGAGGGAGAGGGGTTAAGACGCAGTGTGTGTCATTGAAATTTCTGGGGGAGTTTGAAAATTGTTGCATAATTATCGAATCCAGTAACTAATCGGAAAAATTAACGAATCCAGTAGAATGGGAAACTATCTCCTAGCATTTTATATATTCAAAATAAAAACGGTCAAATATTACTTCAAAATTTAATAAAAACCTCTTCTAATATTTCACTATTTGTAAGAGGGGGTTACTCTTCATGAAGTCTGGGTGGTATGAAGTTGGGGGATTACTTGGAACTAGGGGGATGAATCATGAAGCTGTTTTGAGGATTGACACCTCTGAATACATTACCCTAGTTTTTATTATGCCATAGTCTATGATAAATGATTTGAATACGCTGTATCCAAATCCTCCATTTTCTCTGGTCGATGGAATCGCGAACAGAGATAGTCCATGCTTAGTAATGCTTGAAAGAGTTTCGAATACAGGAGAAAATTCTTGTGAATAAAAGATCATACGACTCAGGATCTTGTAAATTGAGTTCATCGGCATTCATACGTTCTCTCGAATTGATTTGTTTCAAGTAAAAAGAACGACTTATCTTGGCAACTCTGCTGACCACCCACTTCTGGTCAACATCCAAGGCGAGCGCACTTCGATTCCATATAATTACCACGTGCTTCTGCTTTGTGCGAAATAATTACAGTTTAGTAAGAGCTGACTTTCTTTGTGCAGAGTTCCGTTATTGTTTACCCTCAGGTATTACAAGTCTCTTTTCCATGACACTAATCAGCTAATGTGGGCTCTGCAGGAATAACTTAGGCCTATCTTTATCATATTGCTATTTTTTAGTATTGTAAAATGTTATTGCTTTCTTCTTTCCATGTCAGGCCAAGAGCCTATGAACGTCACATTTGTGAACCCTTTCATGAATTATGTGGGAATTTCTTCATGGGACCTAACAAATGAAGTCCGACGATGCCCTATGTTGCTGCAGCTGTTTGTGAGAAAATCAACAAATTTTGTTGACAGGTGCTCCAGCATCCAGTCCAGACCTGGCACCGTCGGACTTTCATTTGTTTGGTCCCATGAAGAAATTTCTGGCCGGTAAAAGCTTTGCGTCAGGTGCAGAAGTGAAAACGGCAATCCGCAGATGACTATACTCCAACCGAACGGACTTCTATGAACAGGGTATTTTGAAACTGGTATCACGATGGGAGAAGTGTGTTGAGAAACTTGGGGACTATATAGGAAAATAGACAAAAGATGTCCCTTCTTGTGTGCATTTATATATATATATATATATACTATATATGTATATACTGTACATATATATACTGTATATATATATTGTGCATCACTTTTCGATCCACCCTCGTACATTTTAATATAGCATGCTGCAAATAATCATGCTTGCTTTCCATTCTTTGTATTCCTTATAAATGTATATAAGTGTATTCAAATGCTGATTCAATATTAATTCTTGTTTTCCTTTCTTTGCAGGTAAGTTGTTGCATATTTAAAATCTGAAGTCCTTAAGTGGTAAGTTCTACTCGTTTATAATATATACTGACTTCTGGACGTAAAAATATATTCATGCAGTGAGTCAAATAGCCGATCTAGGATTGGCGTTGTAGGCTACTTCTAAAAATACAGAGTATTGTAGATATTCTGTTTCTTTCTGTGTCAAGTAAAATATTAAAATTGCCAAATCGTCAGTTACCGTAAATAGCGTTTGGGGCGATGGTAAGTATCTTTCTCCCATAACTTAGAAGAGATCCTGCCTGTTACCTTTGTTGTCCCTGTTATTGCATGAATTATGAAGGCAAGTGCATTGAAATAAACGGCGGACGAGATACTGAAGTTCGAACGTCAAGTTGTGCTCTCAAGGGTGTTGCGGCCTCGTCCCAAAGTATATTATTTCTTCTCTGACGCACTCAGCAGCATGGTAGTCCTCGTAGAATATTTCGATAATGCAGCTTTATTGTTTAGTTTTGAAACTGATTGATTTCAGACATAACAATTACGTTTTGCCAAATGGGATTAATGAAAATTATCCTCCTAGATAAGAACTAAGAAGTGTTGCGATGATGCTTTCTCGGATCAAAGAATCCCTGCCTTGAGAGCTTAAGCAAGAATTACAGTATGCATTTAACTCACTCGCCACCTTCAAACGATTTGTCTTAGGAGGGATTTGTTATGAATTACATCATTCTTTATTTGCCATCAAACTTCTCCATCAGAAGTGTTCGCCATTACTTAGTAGAGAGTGGACGAGCAACTTAAGTAATAGGCTTAATTTCATTTCTGAAGTGGCTTCAAGTGACTAAAGACAAATATTCTCCGGATAAACTACAGTATGATACTCCCACAGAAATTTTAAAAGTTAAGATATTGAATAAATATCAGGGACTCCCTCACGCCTTCGGCATTCGGTCGCTTCGTCACTTTATTAATGTGATATAGGCCTAACTTGCACGTAGTCCTGCACATGGTATTGTTGGAAGCGGCCAATGTAATACGGGATAGGCCTAGTATTCTATAATTTGCGGTATTCTTCTTGGCAGTTCATTCGTTTGCACTCAATCTGTACTGCGAATGGTATTCACCACTGGGAATTAAGTGTTTTATGGAGAGGAGACTACTGAAGAAAAAAAATGCAACCTCCATTGTACAGAGAAATGTAGTGAAAACATATTAGGCTATTTTCTATTTTTTAAAAAATACATATTCCCGTCAGTATTATTAGATTTATATAGGACCAGCATTATTTTATGGTGTGAAAATTCTTATAATATGATTTTACTGCCATCAGTAGTTTATATATTGTTGGGGGAAAAAAACATTATCTGCGACATTCTGTATATTCGCATGTTTGCTCAAATATGAATTTTGATCAGAATTTTTTTTATAAACGGTTGTTTCTTGCTTCACGGACCAAAATATTGCATTATAAATCCCTTAATTTATCTGAGATTTATTCTCTGAAAACACACAATTTCACATCAAACTGTATTCCATACAACAAGAATTGACTGCAAATGTAATCGAACAGTATTCCATAGATGCAGTCTCGGACTCTGGTAAATTTAACAGGGTGGGGTCATTTTTCAAAGGGCGTAAACTTCTCGATTATTCGTTGCTGTCAGAGAACTGGGTCTCTGTAGAGGACAATGCAATCCCAATGCTTTTATTAAAAGGAACGGAATTCGTTAAATTGTCAAAGTGCCAGAACTAGCGTGTGTGGCGATGTCGTGCAGTATGTGGGGCCTATGCGTACGAGTTGTGAAATGGATTGATTGAAATTCTTCTCTCACCTGCTTGTAATTTTGGAACAGATAGACATTCACACTTGACTGCATTTAGGCCAACTATGCGACACGTGACACTTTTTATAAATGAATAACACATGAATAGATTTAACACTGATCGATTTTTACCTCCGTTGCTAGGTGACGTAAGCCAACTTCTTAAAACATTTACTACTAGCTTGGGCCTGTCACAGAATTCCGGGCTTCTACATAAAATGCCAATTTATGAAAGTAAAATGAGGCATCTGCCAATTCACGATAGTTTTCCTTAGATAATTGTTTAATCCGAAGGGCATATTTGGTAACCAACCATGGGCTTTCATGAGATCAGTCAATCAATCTCTTCATGTCATACCAAATTACGTGTAAATACCCTCTCTGAATAAGATGTAAGGAACCTTATTTAAGGTCTGTCCTTGAGAATTATTTATGATCATTGCAAAGGCTACCTTTATGGGGAATTCTCTTCGTTTCTCTGGAAAGGCGTATCTGTAGGAGATAGGCGATGCTCTTCTTACCCTGTTTGCTACGGCAACCGAGCAAGGCCACCTTAAGTTAATTTCACAATTGAATAAGGTCTACAGGGAAACACGAGCTCAAATATTAAATTAGATTTTTATTATATTGGCTTGTAACTTGGGTTACTTGCATTTCAGTACGGTACTATGCTGTGGCTGAAGTCTGTGATACTCTCACCTGATTTTCTCTATCCACGAATTACAAAGACTTTTGCATAATTCCCCCTGAGTTTGTGAAAGATGTGACTAACGTATAACTACCCTTTATATGTACAGTTAGTATAGAAAAATAAAACAAAATAGTTGGGGCATTATCGAAAAAATGAAATAAGAAAAAAAAACATCACTTTATGTAAAGTGACTGTAACAGTAAAAGAAAGTAAAGTATTGATTATTCAATCTATTTTCAATGTGAAGCGAAACACTGCAATAATTTCGACCGAGCAATTTTGATGCTAATTGATTCATATTTTAACGAAACCAAAATCGATGAGTGAGAGGTCCGGATTTCTATTATTAACGAAAACCGCGAAATTTTCAACTGACATATTACGTTACCAAAAACGCGTATTTGTACCAAATAGTCTTCATTTTTGCAAATTGAATCCTCAAAATATCGTGAAATGTTTTTATTTTACGAAAACTACTTTAAATCGTGAAAAATGTGAGCGAAACCTACCTTAAAACGTGAAATATGCTGCAGATGACGTCAAGTTTATTTTATTTTTTATTTATTTAATAATATTGTTTATTTGTGTGAGTCAGATTCCACTTCTGAAGGCCTCTCAGGGGCTGAAGGAGGAATATCTGATTGGTTTCCTACTACAAATGTAGACAGTGAGAGGGGCTTTTCAGCATATGCAAACTTGTCAGACTACTAAACTAAACTAAACTCTGTGGCGCGACATCCCCGAAGGGACAAGGCCTACCACCCGATCGCTGCGTCATCTACCTCTAGGCAGATGGTGGTTTCCATGACCGGAGCCGCTACTTCTCTATCAAGTAGCTCCTCAATTTGAATCACGAGGCTGAGTGCACCCCTACCAGACCTCCCTACCTCAGAAAAATCCGAGGAGGTACCGGGGATCGAACCCGGGCCGCGACGCTAACCACAAGACCACGCCGGCGGTCAAACTTGTCAGACAGGCGAACAAATTTTCGCCCAGAAAATGTAGAAGAAATGCGTTTGTATATTGGTGACAATTTCAGTTAAATTTTCATGTAGGCTACTTGCCATTCATTTCTGTTTTTTTTTTCTGGTACGTAAGAAAATTGTAATTATGTTCATTTCTGTTTCATATTTTCTTTTTCTGGTATATACTATAATTGTAATTATGTTTAATTTAATAGAAAAGCAATACTTACTCCATTTCACTTGTCATTCCATGCTTTGTTATTTTACCGCTTTGAGCATTTTATCCCACCGCTTTTCTTCATTCTTTTTCCTGGTCTCTGTATGAGGTTTATCGCACAACTGGAAGATACTTAACACAAACATAAAATTCGTTTTGAAACGATTTTTCCTTTGAGTTACGCTCTTCATAAACAGAAGGCTGTCACAGAAATAGTCACAGACACCCAGAAACATTTCCATTTGTTGTACTTAGGGGATCTCGAAATTAGTATTACGACTGAAAGCAATATCGAATTTTAGAGTCTAACATAATACATCTACTTCTGATACCTGTAGTACCTGTGGTATTGGTAAAGAAAATAAAAAGTGGCCTATACGTATCATAAAGCCAGTGATGGAATTTTCAGTAATACTTCCCCTTAAACAATGATCTTTATAATTTCCGCTACATTTAAAAGCAATTCACAGCCACTTTTAAAAGGCCCGCAGTCGTTTCATTGGGCAATGACCATTACAAGATGTAGCTATTCTACTGGATGACGTTCTTTTCGTCCATGTTAATCCTATGTGTTTGTTCATCCTCTTTACCCCTTTCTTGTTTTTATCTAGGGAGCGGGTCATTCTGTAGCACAATAACCAAACATTGTACACTCAACCTAACAAAAAAGAGGCTCTGTCTTTCTAGCTTTGTTCTTATAGCAGTGAATTTGGGATTATTTGGTTGTAGCCTGGTAGTAATGTGCTATAATGGAGAACATACAAATCCAGTACTCATAAATCTGATATCTAAACCTGGCATCACTCGCGTCTTACATTTGATCTAACATTTGTTCTTTTATAGCTATTTAATAACTTACAACTCAAACGCATGGATTAAACTTACAAGAAGATTCTATGTAAGCATTTTAACATTGTAAAAGCAAATACTGTTATATTTTCTTTTTAAAAAACATAGTGATAATAATAATAATGATAATAATAATAATGATGATAATAAATTGCCTATCAAAAAGTTAATTGTTTTATGATTCTGGCACAGTAAACATTTAATGTTTGTTAGTATATTCTTAATATTTACTATTATTTTTTGTAATTATATTTGTAATATTATTTTATTATTATTATATTATTGTTCTTATTATTGATAATATTTATTATTATTGTTTATTATTATTATAGTGTTATAATATTTGAAAGTGAAAAAGAATCAGAGAATCAAAATAATATTATTAAAGAACTTTAGCGTAAAATTACCTTTCATAACATCTACGCCAGTAGAATGTCAACTTAAGCCATGCTGTTTTGGCTGAATTGTTTTTTTTTTTTTGTTTGAAGACAAGAGGCAGCGGAAGTGTGTAACGCCATCAGCTCACGTGTTAGATTACATACCGCTGCTGACACGTGTGTGATGTGTTACAGTTGAGTTGCACAAATAATAAACCACTGATGTTGTAGAAGGCTAGCAAAACTACTCTCGCTTGCTAAATATAAGCGAGTTATTAAAATATAATCACAATTGTTAGGTCCGGTCTAACAATGTGAGCCATCGCGGGTTAAATTATCTTTCTGTAGAATAAATTAATTCCTCTCATTGTATATTTCCTTTCTGTTAGTCTTCCTTATTTTAATTTAGTATTAGAGTACTTCATTTTTACGATAAGTACATTTTCTTATCTGTATGGATGAAATCTTAGGACATGTAACTCAGATTTTATAGATCATACCATCATGCCATCGTACCGTAAAAAAGTTATAATTTTTTGTAGCTGATTGTACCGTTCGTTTGATGCGCAGGAAGACGAGGTGGAAATTACCTTGTGAACATTTGCACCTCCGTTCAAGTGCAGGCAGCAGATGGAAATGGTTTTCTGTATAACGGGATATTATGAGCACCCTCGTAGTTGTTTTTCAAGTTTAAAATGTTTAACACTGCATTTTTCTTTATGAGCAAAACAAGGTATCTTCTGTGAGAAGAAAACCATGTTTCTTTCCGAGTCCAAAGTTCGTTCATCAATATTAAACCCAGAGTGTTGACCTAATCAAAGTCTGCTTTACGTAACCTGAATGACCTCATGCTCGGAGTAAGGTGCAAGTTTGCATTAGTGGCCGATAATGTTAATAAATGATTACAACCCAATACCGGAGAAACGTGTAGTCCTATAACTTACACATAAGTGGTCTTCTCTAATTTATGTTTCAAGAACTTTTTTTTTTCGAATATCAAACGCCCAGCATAAAAGACTTTTTAAAACTTACAGAGCGAGCTGACCAACACGGGAGGTCACAACTTCAAATCTCGGGACCGGAGTGTGTGAAATTTTTAAGTTATCCCGTTCACAAAGACGAATGTCTCCACCATATATATATATAATTTTGCTTTCAAGTAAGTGGATAATAACAATAGAAAATTTCATTTGATTACAAAACAGAAGTGGTCTTATATTGTCAGCAGAAATAAGGTAATTGTAAATAGATTTTTAAAAATTATTTATTTATGTGCCGGCTGTGGTGGTCTAGAGGTAGCTTGCCCGCCTCTAGATCCGAAGGTCGCAGGATCACACCCGGCCGCAGTCGATGGGTTTTTGAGGACGTAAAAATCCTGGGCACGGAGTCCTCCGGAGGGACTTTAAGCTGGGGGGGCCCGTGTCGTAGATTTACGGCACGTAAAAGAACTCCAAGCCTAAATTAGAGCCTCTGGACAAAATTTCTCGGCCCTTTCACGTCCAAGTAATACCTTAGTTTCCAGAGAGGGGTTAAGGTGCGATGGGCTTATCACCTGTCCCTCTGCCTTCTCTAGGAAAATAAGCGTAACAAAATTCACATAGGTAAACAGAACCCTCCACTTGGAGGCCCTTCGCCCCGACATGGGAGCATAGGATTCGATATATATATATATATATTTATGTATGTGTATTAGGTATATAAAAAAATACTGGTACATTTGATTAAGATTAGAAACAAGAATTTAAAAATATCGGTTAGAAACAAGGCTAACATATTGAACTAAATGTTAGGTTCACATTGTGAACTTAAATTAGGATTACATTGTGAGTAGAATGTAATAAAATAAATAAGATACAATTTGCTCAACTAAGATATATTTTTGTGATCTGTAGCCTAGGCCTTTCGGTGTCTCTACACCATCTTCAGGGCATCTGAAATTACAGTGTTTTGATCGTATAGTATTTATGAGCATGTTTACCTGTATAGTATGCATATGTCTTGCTTATAATATATTCCATATATTCCATTATGCTATGTATCGTCATAAAATATTTTAACATTATAAACAATTAAAATCAAACATAACTAATTGAACATAATGGAGTTAATTGAGTGATAAAATATTGCTATGTTATATATTTACATAATGTGTGTAGTAATTAAAAAATGAATTTAAATAAAATGTATAGGTGACTTAACTGTATGTGTTCACGTGCTGGTCATAAAAGTTTTGTTACCTTTTACTGGCTTGGAGCTCCAATAATTAAAATAAAAACTGCATTTCGTCACCTTCATAAAATGAGATTTATAAAATCTTATAAAATCACTGTCACTGAACTATCTTCTGTGGCCTCCTCGCGGCGCGGCGTGTCCGTTAACCATGATTATGTATGTCGTGGTGGCTCACGGTTGATTCACTGGCAACTTTCATAAATGGAAGTTTCTTGCACTGGTGTTATTTTATTTAATTGATCGAATTTTATCTGTGATTTTGCTTTTGTTTGCTTACGAACATATATAGTGGATTTTGGATATTGTTAATTGTGAGTAGACAGTGAGTCACATTGTGAACATAATATAGCCAACTGTGCTTACATTGTGAACAGAAGTCTGGCTTGTAAACATATATTGGCTTACAATATGAATGGATATTTGGCCAGGCTTACCTTTTGAGCAAAAATCTTGTAAACGTTATGAACATTGTAAACAGGAGTGGGCTTACATTTTTAACAGATATCAGGATAAAATCGTGAAGAGAAATTGGGCTTACGAAATTATATCGATTCTGAAGTAAATATTTTAGATTCGTTAAGATTGCCGGACGTTATGTTTGTGAATTTTTGACCCTGCCTTAATTCGTGGATTACAGCGGTGCAATCCTCGTTTTCGTAACCATAGCAATCAAGAGCTTTTCAACATCGTAACAGTTTAACTAATTCCTGCGTTGCTGGTTATTACCTGTGTGTGAGTACTAATCCCTTAAGCACTTCCAGAAACGAAGTAACTACACCACTTCACTTCATCCTCGTGCCGAATTAAAAGAATCAAGACATTAAAACTCACCCCTTCTTGTTCAACCTTCTGTTCTTTCGCTTTTTATTTTTAAGTTCTTATCGCCTCATTAACACTACAGCTCCATAATAAAATTATTGTTACTGTTTGCCTTTCCACGTGCAATTGTAGTACCGTATTCTTGTATGCGCTGTATACTGACTAAAATTATACCTTTTATTTATTCGAAGTACCGATTACTTTGTAACAGCACTGTAAGCTAAAATACTGTGAAGAAGTTTTCGGCCCGGAGGCCGGTCCTGCCCTGGGACAGCCGTGAGGGGGGGGGATACTATATAAGTCGAATAAGAAAATTGGGTCATGGTAGGCCTATGCATGGTATGAAAATGGCATTTTTGGTAAAATATCAGCTGTTTGTTTGTTTTTTTTTTTGTTTTTTTATTGCATAAAAGAACCACATTTGTCTTCTTCAAAAGGTTACCTCGTTATGAAAATTCCAACAAGAAGTTTAAAAAAATAAGTTTAAATGGTACAATATGCGCACGTTTTACCATTTGAGTGCATCTTTTTCCTAGTTTGTCTCTCAACTCTTTTTTTCTTATATTTTCTCCCTTCAAATAAATAAACTAACTCCGTGGCGCTACATCCCTGGAGGGACTTGGCCTACCACCCGACCGCTGCGTCATCTACCGTAGGCAGATGGCAGGATTGGGGGGGCATGTGGTCAGCATGCCGTACTAAAAACTGTGTTAGAATGTTCATTAATTTTATACATTCAATGAAAGCTTATGAATGTGGGAATGTTGTGAATTTTGGGTTTCCTATTACTCCTCAAAATACAAATGTGATGTAGATTTTATGTAGGCCTAATGCTATTGCTGATATATTTTTCAATTTATTTCTAGTAATATGCTTAATATATGTCTAGTTCACGGCAAATCTTTGCATAAATAAGCAAATCAGTGAAAGAGTTTTCAAGATTATATCATTTTGGCAATTGCGTAATATTTTTCTACTTTCAAAAAGTTGTTCTACGGAACCTAAAGTGAAAATTAAGTTTCAGATATAGCAGTAGCCTATGTTAGTTTTATACCATAGGTTATCTAAATAAATGGTGCAAAAGTACGTTGCACAAACTTTCTCACATATACGTGTTACAGGCTAGTACAGAAAAAATTATATTAAAGAGACAATTAAATTTTACTTATTACATTTTCATAAAACTAACAAGTATCTAGAACGGAAAGCATCAGAGTCGATCTTTAGTTCAATGCTTTTACCGTGAAATAATAATAATAATAATAATAATAATAATAATAATAATAATAATAACTAATAACTAATAATAATCAATTGCAGTAAAACTGCATACTATTAGTACTACTACTATGGGAAAATTCAAATATAAGTCGCACCTTGGGATGAGTCGGTCCCACCCAACCTATCCTCACCGATGCAGTTTCTTTTATACCACGATCTAGCGAATTCTTCTGTCCTCGTATTATGAAGAAACTCGTGATTGGACGTTGGAGGTGTGACGTCTTACCGCTAGACGAGAGGTGGCAGGCTGACAAACCATGCGGGAAATATAATTGCCACATTTTCGAAACCTACAAACAGTGTATCGTACATTATTCGAAAATGCAAGGGCGCTTCGCTACGGCTGCCGCCTCCGCTTCGCGCACTTAACTATGTGGTTACTGTTATGCATTATTTAGCTTTTTGTAGAGGTGGATACAAGACACTTGCGACAATATACAAGGGCAGTTGGTCACTCTGCTTCGCTCAGAAACAAAACACATCACACAGTCCGTGCAAATGTGAATATCGAATGTGGGAGCTTAAGGGGCGACTTATATTTGAATTTAGCCACTACTACTACTACTACTACTTAGGTTATATTGCACGCTTTAACTGCATGTAGGTCATATCACGTGTTTAGTATGTTTGCGTGAACCATTAGTATATATCAGCGTTTATTAACCTTTTTGAACCCGGTATTAAATTATAGGTCGTTATAACGAAATACATTTTTTTTTAATCCGACGTAAACACAGTTATTGAATTGGAATGAAACTATTGACAGTAAAATTATATTTTGAACAGACTTTAATATGTATTACCAATTTGATAATATAATTAGGAATTATGTTATTACTCACTTTTAATGAGACGTTTGAGCTTGTCGCCTCTTGCAGAGTTCCTGGATATTTGGCTCAATATTAGTCAAATTTAGTCGAAGATCAGCAGATACTAATGTATTATGTTTTTCTGTATTATGTTTTTAGTTAAACGAGCGATGAAAATCCCTTCTCACAAAGATAGGTTGTTGAAAACTGCATGGCACCTCTATTAACAAAATTCCGACAAAGTCTTATTTTTTAGGGTTTTGAATGAAAAAAGGGAACCATAGACGTCAGTGCATCAGGGGTTTGAAACTGTGGTCCGTAACTGCAAAAGTAAGGAAACTTGCAATATGACCTGTATTTTAGAAGATTTTAAAAACTTTGACATCTAGTGTCCATTTTATGTGAAAAATTTCTACTTCTTTACTTCTCACTTGCTTTATGATCTTTTAAAATTAATTATGTATGCGGACCATAGGTTGAGAAACGCTGGTCTATATTAACAACTCATTCGCGTCATGTTTCTATTGTTTAGTGATGTCTTCTTATGCGGTATTCAGTTTAAACGATTATAATATCCAGTGACATAGCGGCGATGAATTATGGAAAATAAGCAAGTCCCTCAAACTCGGCGTTCGCCTTTGCGAACGAGGAAACCATGAAAAACCCAAATCAATTTGGGCGCCCACGAGGTTTGATTTGAACTCAGGACCTCTTCCCTGTTTGCCTATACCACCTCGCTGTAATTGGTTTTGGTGTGTTCATTTCGACTGAGCTAAACTGATTACATTTCACAACAATAAGTACATTAGGCCAATAGTTTTCTTGTTACTAGGGGCAACAAAATGTCATTCATATTTTAATTTACATGTATGTTCTGAAATTCGCATTTAAGCTGCCCTTATTTCGTTTTTATCTTGATATCTATTACATGTACAAAGAAATGTGTTAAACAAAAAATGTTCACTTTAAATTTCTCTACAACTTTACTGTGGTAGGTTTTCATGTATCGCTTACTGTAATGGATATAATCTAGAAAAATTGAAAATGGATACGAGTAAAGTACCCCTTAAGTCATTTTTGCAGAAATACGGATATAGCCATTTTATTATTCATAGATAAGAGTTTCCAATTTTAAATTTTTATTAAAATCGTTAGAGCCATTTTTTCACAAATCAAATTTTTTTAAAAAGTTTTCATGAAAAGTCCCCTTAATATTTCAGTTATAAAACTAAATTTCTGGGCGGTTCGACAAAATTTCGAAAAAGAGCTTAATTCAAAAAATGAAGTAAATACAATGAACCGTTTGCCCGCTGTGCTTGTCCACATACGGACGGACAGACGGACAGACGGACAGACGTCATTCCAAAAATACTTTTTTCGGTTTCTAGGCTTCATGAAACATGCTCTCCCGGTGTTATCTCGACTTCGATTTTTTGTCACGATCACAATACTTTCTCTATACTACGTATATGCGAGAAAGTAAAATTGGTGCGGATTTTTCCCTCCAACATGAATGCATAAGTTACCTTAAAATACCGTATTATTCTTAGTAGGCCTATTATTGATGTTAATGGTAAAATTAGCTGCAACCTATAGAGCTGCCATGTTTCCCAATTTTGTATAACCTTCAAAGTGAGTAGGCTATTTGGTTTCTGTGCATTGGAATCATCCTTGGGAAGACCTTATAGAGGATGTGAGTAGTACAACTGTGCAGACAAAGGAGGTAGTATATAACATTAACACAAATGTAAAATACAGGTACTAGAAAATAGCCCGTGACTTTGCCGCGGTTAAAATGATGCTTAAATACGAAACTTATAGGTCTAGAATCCTGAAGGCACTAGCAAGTCCTTTACAAAAGTCAGCGTTGCTCAATTAGAATATAATTCGTTCCTACCAGTACGTAGATTTCAGACATTAATTATATCGTAAGTTTTATGCAGTTCCAAAGCTACCTGTGAACACTGATAATAGTATCGTTTCTCAACTGTTTAATGACAGATGAATATGATGTGAATTTGGTTTGATAAATTCAGTGTAATTTTCAGAAAATATATAATTTTTCAAGGGAAGGAGTGGTTTGTTTGGATTTTTACTGTCCGCGATACCTCCAATACTATCAATATATAATAGCTGGTGCCCGCGGCTTCGCCCGCCATTATTAATTGACTCCAGGATTTTTAAGAAAATTATACTGCCAGTTTATTAAAAAGTTTGTGGTTCAGTGCTATATAAATTGTAAGTAAAAATAAAATTAGAATATTTGTTCATTGTATTCATTTCACTTAGGCCTTATATAATAAATAAACGGTTTTCCTAATTTTGTACTCTTCGTGAAAGTTTAAACTGCGAGAGACGAACATCGCCGAGTATGCCCGATGTCTCAAGAAGTGAGGGAGCGAGTGAGCACGCTATTGAGGGCCGTTAAATTGTATAAGATAGATATTTTGCATTTTCTGCCGGGTCTATAATTTATGAGATAATTAGAGTAATAGTTTTAGCAGAATAGCAGTAGCGTACAGCTAGATCGCTTTTTCGGTGGTAATTCTGCTTACTATTATGAAAACAAACCCACTTCATGACGAACATCTGTCCAGGCATTAATCTTTGTATTTTATTTGCACGAAAACTGGCAATTCGCTTTCCTACGTTATATCTATCCTTACATTTTAATTGAGAAGTAAATTAATTGTTCACTTTTTTAATTTTTTCAAGCGACAGTCGTCATTTCCCTTCTTTCTCTACCGCACTATAGGATCTTGATGTAAAGGAAGGATTGTGTTCTGCCCTTGTCGAGTTAACAGCATTAATAGACTTTTATATATCCCCTTAATTAAAAAAATATGTTCGGCAGCTTGTTACCTTGTGAGTCTATCTGTGACCAGAATAGCTAGAAAACTAAAGTTTTATCAAAACTAAGTTTTATATTTGGGTTAGGTATTTTTCCGGATGTAACTCAATACACACGAAGGATGTCCGATGTCTTTCTCGTAACTCTTACTGTCATTTTACACGAACTATTTTTCGTTATTTTCTCGAATGTGGTTCCAACCAGTTTGTTTAAATTTGGTATAATAATGATACACAGAAGCATAATATTTTTATTTAGAACATTTTTAAAAATAAATTTTCTGAACGTTTTAAGTTCTATTAAGACTACACTAAGAATTTGAAACTTTACTTGGTAACAAAATTAATTAATAAAGGAACAACTTTCACTTTCATCTCATTATTTTCAATTATCATATTTAATAATTTCTTAGTTTAATAGCCGAGATAGTAATGACTCCGGCCGCGGAAGCCTACGTATCTATAAAATCTTTCAGGCTTTGCCCGTGGCTGATACAACTTATTACGCTTATTCTGTGCTTGGGGTACATACATCATGTGTCACATATTACTATAATTCTAGCTTTCACGCATTCGTCTGGAATTCTAGGTGATAGAAGTGATTCGCACATAAGTTTAAATAAAGATAACCATTATCTCAGTTAATAGACAGTGATATCCTTCACGTTAAATTACGGAGTATACGAAGTTAGCTTCTGATAATGGAGGACGTAATGACACTTCTCGGAGGCTAATTAATATCTTCATAACACTGAGCGGCCAGTGCTCAGGCGTTCAATGTACTCTTTACGACAACACTTGCCAAGGTTAATCAGGGACCTGCGAGTCCTTGCCGGATCGCCAGCATTCTTAGAGGAACATGTCATAGAACATCCGGCACAAATCGCGTTTCCTATTAAATTTGGATTTTCGGTACGTGTAGTGGATTTTTACTTATTTTTGTCTTTATTATTTTTAGTGGAATGTTTTATAACTGTTATCTTGGGAGTCTGTTGAAGGGATTTATTTATTTTATTCAATTAAACTATTATTCCAAGTTACTAATAAAATGATTGATATAATATTAAATTTTAATAATTTTTCATTATAGCAAAATTTAAAACACTTGAATACAAATAAATACAATGTGGACTACAATATTTACATAAAGTCAATATTTAAAATCCAAGAATAATGGCACTAAAGCGACTGATGCTTTGTTTTATTCTCACCGTTTTCATGAGTTAACATTGATTCGCAAGTTAAAGTACCGGTATTCAAAATGTAATGTGAATTTGGTCTTTAGAAGTGGAAGCCCTTTTAAAAACAAACAAGTTTCACACTTGAAATCACTTCTTAACGGATCACTACGTAGGCCTAATGTAGGCTAACTGGTGAGCTGGAGTCCCCGTGACCTCTAACCAAAATTTGTCTCGAATAAATGACACATGATCATGCAAATAATTCTCATTATCACGTCATAAAGTCGCGTGCTCTCTTAAATTTTGATTTAGATGTTTTGGTTTAAAAATATATAAGTTTTTTATTTTAATGTTAAAAAAATCCAGCATACTCTGCAGTGTGACTGTAAAATTTTATCCCATTTGAGCGCATGAGAAGGTGTTGCTGAAGTCATTTTAAAGTATCGCATGCTTTACACTGCCAGTGTACACAAACTTAAAACGATTGTTTTTTCAGCTCCAATTTTAATGTCTTTTACTAAATTCAGAATCTAATTTCTCCCACAAAAATATAGATTTATTCAAAATGTACTTCACAATATGCGCAACGAAATTACTAATCAGACTTTTTTTGCATAGACCTTAGTTTTTTTTTAAATATTTAGTGTCATCATGTGCGCCATTTTTTTTAACTTTTCAATTTCCTAGGTAAAATATTTTTAAAACTAAAAAAGTAATTTTATTATTATTATATTTTTATTTAATTTTCATTTAATTTATTATATTGATGTATTGTTACATGCATACATTACTAAATTTCATTATTTACATTATTTCGTAAAAACAAAAACCAACAGAAAATACTATTTCTATTTTAGCATTTAAAATGTAAGGTATGTCCCTAGATGAGCAAAGCTCGTGTTTAGGGGTATAATAGATTAATGTAAATAGGCCTATTGAAATGTACAAATCCGCCAGTAATTTTGTAAAGCAAGTATCAAAGAAAGTTGCATAAAAAATTAGTTCATATTTTAATATTAATAGAAAGAGATGAATTTCAGTGTCTATTTTATAAAATCTATTAATTCAATTATTATCTCAGAATCAAATTGAGATATTAAACGGAAATTTGAAAATGTAATTTCTATCTAGGTTTTAGTTATATGTCAAAAATGTCAAGTTTATAGTACAAATAATATATAAAAACACACTTAACACTTCGATCATCCCTTACAGATATAGGGAATATCCACACCATTTCTAGATGCTAATAAAATATTGGAATATGAAATGTAGGCCTATTGGGGATCAGAGAGACTTCCACGTCATTGCTTTTGGACCTGTATTATAAAGAAGGTATAAGTGATGGGTTAGCTTAGGTTTAAACTTGAGTTTTTCATGTTGCTTATCTTCTCTTTGCATGTAGTAGGCCTATCTTATTTCAGCTTTTATGAAATAAGGCTAGGACTCTCTCCTTCGTCAGTCTGGGAATCTTTTTAAAACCTCATGTACATCCCAAATCTGAAGATATTTAGATATGTGTCGCAAAATTCTGAATCTCCGATGTCCTTCAGTGAAGTGAATAACTTCCTCCTCATCGCTCAGCATTTTTTGGAATACCTCCGCAATATAGCTGGGGTCACCATCTTGGAACATTGCCTTAACTTTCAGTTAAACGAAAGTTTAATTGAATATTAAGGTTTATAATAGCCTACGGAATAACTCGAAAACTCATGTTTAAACCTCAGTTATCCCTTCTTTATAGGTTAATATTGCCTTAATTATAGCTGCGAGATCACGGCCTACTATGTATCAACCACCCATGAACCGATTTGAGTTACCATGTTGTGAGTAGGGCTACCGATGGTGCATATATGACATAGTTAACTTCATTCAGGTAAGCTAACAGCAGAACAGAATAAAAGCTTGCACCTAATCAAATTTGTGCTTTTTATCAATGTACATTTATATTATTTCAATTTCTAAACAAGTTATGTTGTATAAAATAATCTGTTTTCGTGCTGCTTAATTTTAGAATGAGGCGTATTAACCACAGCTCATTGATCTTAGGTGTCCGGTAACGAGCAGACCATTTTATCAGGTAAAATCCCTTCCTCTTGTTAATAGCAAGCCTTTTATTATTGGCCTATATCCGAGGAATTGCTAAACGTTTTTGGCAATATGAAACTCGCTGCATATGAGTGGAATTGTCCTACAAAATTCATTTTTTTGTTTTGTTAAATTACTACCGTTTCTTCGTCCAAAGTGTAAACGTCCAATAACTTAATAAAATTCGCGGAACGTGGTATTATAATAGAGTAAACAAGCTCGAGTTGTAACTCTGTGTACTTTTCCCCTTATCTGACATTAAATCCATCAACTCCCCCATGAAAATATTTTGAATTGCTACAAAGGGAATCGATCGATAACAACAATAATTAATGTTGTAACCACATCAAAACGACCCCTGAAAATGGCCTGTACAATGGTGCCAATCACATTGAAAACCAGTTCCCATTGCAGTATTTAAAAATGGTCGTTTATCAAAAACACCATCGCTGTCAAGACACAAAGGAATTTTTATATATTATTATGCATTTCCATTGCGTTTGTAATGATCGTGGTAGATATCAACTACCAAAAAATAAACCGGAATTGATGTTATTAGCAAAAATACGTCCATCATCTGCGGTTGTGATTTATGAGATCATAATACTGGATGTTGAAAAGTTAAGAGAAAATAAACATATTGTGTCACAGTTCCCCAAGTTAGTCTTAAATACCCATCTTAGTTAAACTGTGAATAAAGATGTACTGTACATTACTAAATACGTATGATATTATAGTAGTCCTTTTTCTCATTGTTGCCCTTACTTGTAAAGTTTTTTTATTTTTTATTTATTTATTATTATTTTTTTGGACAGACAAAGGTAAAGAGAAGCACTTTTAACTGTAGACGATATTATTTAAATGCCACTGAGTGTTATAAAATTATGGCACTCCAGGGCGACCTACTTGGATTGCTTCGCATGGAAAATACTCTTTTAGTTGATAATTGCATATAATTTTTAATAGACTCAGTCTGATATAAATTTAAAATGTTAAATTCATTACGCCTTTTGAAAGCTAATTTGTTCATGGTGGTCGCAGACATCTCACACTTCTTAGCTGAAAAGCGTTGCTCATCCCATCTCTTACATTGGCAGCCATGTACGAGAAATCAGTACCCTCAGTCTGCGCAAATGCATACTAGGTGGCAGGATGGTTCACGATCAGCTGTAGAGCTCACAAAATGGCTGCAGTGTACGTATTAAAAATTATTTCACAAATATTAACACCTGTCATGAAAATAGTGTTTGATTCAAGTGGTAAAATGATTTCTATTTTGCTCGTAAAATAAAATCTTTCTTTTAGCCCTTGTATCTAAATAACTATTTTAGACAGCTTGAACTAAAAGTAAAACTTCTAGCGCAAGACGAACGAAGTAAAAGTTGCACATTATTGCACTAATGCTATAAAATCTTGACGCCACTCTGTTTGTACAAACTTTGGTATCCGTCACATGGAAAACAAAATATTTGCATATGACTAGGTTTGATAAAAATTGGCAATTTTAAAATTCACTACGCCTTTGTAAATGAGAAATTTCTCAAGTCGTTATATTTGGTGGGTGAAACGCGTTTTCATGTTGGCAGCAGTGTAAGAGAAAATCAATAACAGGTGTCAGTTGTCTGCGCGCAGCTGCAACATGGTTTACTCTACGGTGCGTAATTCATTGCATTAATATTTATTATTACTTCACAAATGTTAACGACTGTCTAAAATATAGTATATGGCGCGCGTGTTAAAGCAATTTTATTAGGCTCGCTACGCCCGTCTCGTAAGCATTCCTACTCTCAGAATAAAATCTCGTTTTTAACCCTTATACCATAAATAACTATTTTCTTCGACCATACTATAATACGCTTATTACGTGAACATAACGGCATCATAATGACACTCATTTCGACATAGGTGTGCTATCGATTATTATCGAACATGGAACGATCTTGAGACTTTGAAATCTGCTGAAATCTGCCTAATAAATTGCCTGTATTTAAAATAAAATCAATTCTGTTCGTTAATTTTAATATCAAACTAAAATGAATTAATTTCTTGTTGTCAAAATCCGTTAGTTTAATGAAAACAACGAAAAGGAATCTTCGATTTGGCCGACGACTTGAGCTGCCAAATGTCATAGGAGACAAGAACTACAACCATCTGGTGCGAAGCGTGACCGTCTGTTTGAGTGAATCTGAAATATCAAAATTTAAGCATTTAGACTAATTAAGGTCGAACAAAAACAGCCGTGTGCAACTTACAGGTTAAGATGCTCGTATGAAAATTATGAAACTCGTTGCTCGTTTCAGAAACATACTCTATCTTAATAAATACTATTAAGGCTCGTTACATAATATATTATTTACAATACAAGTTTCGAAAGTTTTATTTTTTGAATGCTTGTAGAATTGAGAAGTGAAGCGAAATCGAGCTTCTTAAAAACACGAATTCCAAATAGGTTACTTTAAGGACATATACCATAGGCTACACAGTATTTCTACGACATCACTTAATTCACAATAAAAATAAATTAAGTAACAATAAATGAATATTTCTAAATAGAGGGGCTTCAAGGTCGAGGTTGAAAGGTAATGTCATACTGAAAAATTCAATGCATTAGCCGGGATATGAACCAACCTTCACATGGCCAGTGTGAAAGAATTGTCATTAAGGTGAAGGTTTCTTTGCAATTTACCTACAGTGTATGCGACATGTAATAGAGGATGCGCTAGTTTTCATCACGCAGCGGGCCCGGGTACCGGGTTCGATTCATGGTCGGGACAAGTTTCCTAGGTGGGGGTTTTCCGGGGTTTTTCCTTACCTATGAGATAAATTGCAGGAAACTCTAGATTCTTGTTGTCCCCGAACATCATCTGGCCCTCATTATCGTCTCCATCTCTTCCACGTATTGTTCGGTATGATTGTGTGTGCGACTGGTATTTCTCGTCCTGTATGTTCGTGTGGTCTCGGAGGTAACCCAGCATTGAGTTGATAACCCATCTAGGGAGGCACACCATGTCCTTGTCTAGTCAAAAAAGTATGTTTGTGTTCCAAAGAAATCCTAAGACATATTTAAATTTCTAACTATTTTGAGAGCCGCATAATTTCCAGGCGAATGTTGTATGCGGACTTTTTTTTATATTTTTTTACCGAATGGGTGACCACTTAAGCGTTGCCTATGTCGGACAGTTGACCAGAGTTGAATAACATTAACAAATAGAAGAAACAAAACGAACTTCAGATAATGTTAAAGCTCCAGAAATTTACATGGATTAAATCACTTCGCATTCTCGTCACAAGATGACGATCTCAATAAGATACCTTCTACACGTGCCCTGCCATTTTGTAAAGAATGTACATGCAATTACCAGACGGAGACCAGTAGCCATTATCCAGTATAATTTCTCTATCCACCAACTCATTTTGAAATTATCAATACCATCATCCGGCCCTTCAACTGTTCAAATTATCGATAAAACAGCTTTAAGATCTAGCCTGTAGCTTAATGGTTGATTATTATAGTTACTGACTTTTTAATAAGGGAAAAATGTCTGCATGCTTGGTAGTCTACAAGGCAAATTTCTAATAACGAAAACTTGGAATTATGAGACCTGTACTAAAATGAGGGATCTGTGAGATGTGCCTTTATCTTATGCATAATTTCTGCAAATTACAGCATTAAGTATATTTACGACGTTAATGACGTTATGTAACATATACCTGGGTGTGTTTGTGTCTGTGTGTCTTTTTAGCCCATATAAGCCTATGTTTCACTACCTAATTCACTTTCATAAAAAATTAACCAAAATACGTAAATGCATTTGTGGGGACTCTGTATATTCAAATCAGGAAACTAGTGCATCAGTCATGCACATTCAACCTTCCCTTCCCCAAAATGATTGCCTTTTGTTTGGTTATTAAAATAAATTCTCAGCCAATGTATAGGCCTACTCAAAGTAGAAACGTTTTTACAGTAAAACTATAACAACATTCTACAACATTCTTTCTCTTATTTAAGTTATTTACTTTGTTACTTTTCGTTTGAAAATAGCAAACTACATGGGTTGGCCGTGTACATCATGTATTTATTGTTGGTTTTCAAATCCTTTGTATTTACCGCAGAAATAATTTAAATTCGAAAGATTGTGAATTTAGCTATTTTTGTTGATAGATTCAGTAGTATCATGTAGATTCTACGCTATGTACGTTACCTTTATTAAGCAATTGTGCATTTATTATCGAACTTTGTACGTGGTCTCTGAGCTGGAAGTACCCTGGGGAGGATTCGGCCCAGGATGCCACTGTAATGGAGTTTGTTACTCAGGATTATTCCCTGGTGGAGATTGTTGCCCTGGATAATTCCCTAATGAAGTTGGTTGCGTTGATGTAATTGGAGGTGACTGTGCCTGAGTATATTCCTCTGGGTAATATCCATCCGGCTGTGCTGGACCATTCTCTGGTGGAGATGATGATTGTGTCAGACCAAACCCTGGTGAAGGTATCGGTTGTGCCGGACCAAACCCTGGTGAAGGTATCGGTTGTGCCGGACCAAACCCTGGTGAAGGTATCGGTTGTGCCGGACCAAACCCTGGTGAAGGTATCGGTTGTGCCGGACCAAACCCTGGTGAAGGTATCGGTTGTGCCGGACCAAACCCTGGTGAAGGTATCGGTTGTGCCGGACCAAACCCTGGTGGAGGTGTTGATTGTGCCGAACCAAACCCTGGTGGAGGTGTTGATTGTGCCGAACCAAACCCTGGTGGAGGTGTTGATTGTGCCGAACCAAACCCTGGTGGAGGTGTTGATTGTGCCGAACCAAACCCTGGTGGAGGTGTTGATTGTGCCGAACCAAACCCTGGTGGTGTTGGTTGTGCAGGACTACACCCTGATGGAGGTGTTGGTTGTGCCGGTCTATACCTTAGTGTGGGTGTTGGTTTTGTCAGACTATACTCTGGTGGAGATTTTGGCTGTGTCGGACCATACTCTGGAGGAGGTATTGGTTGTGTCGGACCATACTCTGAAGGAGGTTTTGGTTTTGCCGGACTATGTCCTGTCTGAGGCCTTGGTTGTGCTGTACTATACCCTGATGGAGGTGTTGGTTGTACCGGACCATACCCTAATGAAGGTGATAGTTGCACTGGAATATACCCTTGTGGATGTGTTGGTTGTGCCGGACCATAACCTGGAGGAGATGTTGGCTGTGCCGGAAAATAACCTGGAGGAGTTGGCTGTACCGGAAAATGACCTAGAGGAGGAGTTGGCTGTGCCGGAACATACTCTGGTGAAGGTGTTAGCTGTGCAGGATTATACCCTGGCGGAGGTATTGGTTGTGCTGTACTATACCCTACCGGAGGTGTTGGTTGTGCTGTACTATACCCTGGCGGAGGTGTTGGTTGTACAGGACCATATCCTGATGAAGGTGGTGGTTGCGCTGGACTATACCCTTGTAGAGGTGTTGGTTGTGTCGGTCCATATCCTGATGGAGCTGTTGGCTGAGCCCAACTATACTCTGGAAATGTTGGTTGTGCCGGATCATACCTTGAAGGAGGCGTTCGCTGTGCCGGGCCATACCATGGCGGTGGTGTTGGTTGTGCTGCATAATATCTTGGCAGAGGTGTTGATGTTGCCGGACCATACTCTGGTGGAGGTGTCGGTTGTGCAGGACCATACCCTGGTGTAGGGCGTGTCTGACCATACGTTGATTGTGGTTTAGGCATTTGCGCAGGACTATACCCCGGTGGAGGTTGAGGCATATTCACAGGTCTGTATCCTGGTGGAAGGTGAGGCATCTGTGCCATAGTAAAATCTGGTGGAGCTGGAGATGGTACTGTTTCAGTGTATCCTGATGGAGATGACTCTGTCGATCTTACTGGTGGAGATGACTCTATCGTATTATGCCAGGGGGTATGTGCCGGGTTGTACAATGATGTTGGATTTGGCTCTCTTTGATTATACCCTGTAACAGATGGCTGTGCCTGATTATACCCATCTTTAAGAGATCGCTGTTCTGAATTATTCTCTATTGGTGAAGTCGGATCTTGTGGTGTTAGCGCAGGAGTTGGTGGTGGAGTAGGATCTTGTGGTCTTGGCGTAGAAGGACGTGTCTCCTTATAGCATTCCTTGTCGTTGGAGTCGACAGCCTTCATTCCTTTGGTATTAGACTGCAACGAAAATAAAATTAACTACTGTTGTTCAATCCACATAAGGATGTTCAAAGAAACGATTTTAGTAATTATGATAGGTAGCCAAGTCTTACAAGAAACCTCTGTCGTTGAAAGTGATAGCCCTATAATCATAAAGAACAAAATACATTTTAGGGTCTAACATATACCAAGCCGTTCGTCATAATGCTTCTTGCATTTAAGGCGGCCCATGTTATTGAATAATTAATTTAATTGCCAGTTTACTTATTGTTATGGACGAAGTAAAGAACACTATGATTTACTTGAAAAAGCAGTGAATCCTAATAATTATTAGGTTATAATTCGAAGATTCCCTTTCACAAGGATTACAGACAGAAATGTAGGTTAGTTCGACTACTTATCAAACAAACCTTTGCTTTTACTTACCTCCTTATAGAGCGTGGACTACTGTATACCCCCCATCCTCCCCCCCCCCCCCCCCCGTGGGATTTTCCGACTCACATATTTTTTTGTTGGTATTGCCATCTAGTTTCAGTTTTTAGTTGTTTGCCACTTATCAATTACAGCATTTACCCGGAAACCCCGGAAAACTACGGAAATCCGGAGAAAACTAGTTTGTTTTAATTTTTCTTTGTTCTTTGCTGCTAATATGCCCAGGGAATTTCTGAATCACATATTTTTTGTTGGTATTGCCATCTAGATTAAGTTTTTAGTTGTTTGCCCCTTATCAATTACAGCATATCCCCGGAAAACAATGGAAATCCGGAGAAATGACTTTGTTTTAATTTGTCTTTGTTCATTGCTTGTAATAGGCCCAGGGAATTTTTGACTCACGTATTTTTTGTTGGTATTGCACATCTAATTTAAGGTTTCAGTCTTTTGCCTCTTACCAATTATAACATATCCCGGAAAACCCGGAATACCACGTATATACGGAGAAGATGACAATGATTTATTTTTTAAATCTTTGTTATTTGCTTCTAATATTCAAAGGGAATTTCTGACTCATATGTTTATTGTTGGTATTGGCATCTAGATTAAGGTCTCAGTTGTTTGCCCATTATCAATTACAGCATATCTTAGTTCTTTGCTCCTAGTATTCAAAGGGAATTGGTGACTCATATTTTTTTATATTGGTATTGCCTTCTAGATTAAGGTTTCAGTTGTTTTCCCCTCATCAATTACAGCATATCCCCGGAAAACTCCGAAAACCACGAAAATCCGCAGAAAATGAGTTCGTTTTAGTTTATTAAAAATCTTTGTTCTTTGATCCTAATACAACCAGGGAATTTCTGACTTACATATTTTTTGTTGGCATTGTCATCTAGATTAAGGTTTCAGTTGTTTGCCCGTTATCAATTACAACATATCCCCGTAAAACCCGGAAATCCACGGAAATCCACGGAATTTCTAGAACTCGGAACTTGTGATCTACAGTCACTGAAACCGTTATTGCGAAGTAATTCTGCTTCAGGTGTGTCCTTTGCAGGTTCAAAATGGTGTGTATGTGGTCTACGAGATATCTGCCATAATCGTGATGGTTACATGCAAAGAAAATGGGAATCATATCTTCTAAACATGCCAAGTGTAAGTCAAAGTTGTTTTCTTTAGTTGCTCGCTGAAATCTCAAAATCAAAGATATTACCAATAGTACCAATCAAAAGTTGTGCTGTTTTACCCAATGCCCCTTCTATAACTTCAGTCAAGAAAGTTTGATAGTGACTGTGGAAGGTTTGGCAAGATAAATTATCATTCACAGATGTCAAATTAGAATATGAAGGGTGTGCTGCCAGGTTTTCAATCGCTTTCATCCCTTCAGCAACAGGATTTTTTCCAGTATTATTTGTCATGCTGTAATTGGTAAGGGGAAAACAACTGAAACTTTAAACTATATGGCAATAGGAACAAAAGGTATGTGATTCAGAAATTCCCTGGGATTAGTAGTATCAAAGAACAAAGATTTTTAGAGAATTAAAAAAAAAACTCATTTTCTCCGGATTTTCGTGGTTTTCGGAGATTTCCGGAGATATGCTGTAATTGATAAGGGGAAAACAACTGAAACCTTAATCTAGATGACATTACCAACACAAAAGCATACGAGTCACAAATTCCCTTTGATTATTAGGAGCAAAGAACTAAGATTAAAAAAAATTAAAACAAAGTAATTTTCTCCGGATTTCCGTGGTTTTCAGGGTTTACATGGATTTGCTGCAATTGATAACGGGCAAACAACTGAAACCTTAAATAGATGGCAATACCAACAAAAAAAAAACACATGAGTCATGAGTCATTGGAATATTAGGAGCAAAGAACAAAGATTTTAAAGAAATTTTTAAAAAGTTAATTTCTCCGGAATTCCGTGGTTTTCGGAGTTTTCTGGATATATACTATAATTCATAAGGGGCAAACAACTGAAACCTTAATCTAGATGGTAATGCTAATAAAAAACATATGAGTCAAAAATTATCTTCGAATATTAGGAGCAAAGAACAAAGTTTTGAAAAGAAAACATAGTCACTTTCTCCGTATATACGTGGTTTTCCGGGTTTTCCGGGTATATGCTGTAATTGGTAAGGGGCAAACAACTGAAACCTTAATCTAGATGGCAATACAAACACAAAAACATATGATTCACCAATTCCCTTTGAATACCAGGAGCAAAGAACAAAGATTTAAAAAAATTTAAACGAAATTAATTTTTCCGGATTTCCGGTGTTTTCCGGGGATATGCTGTAATTTACAAGGGGCAAACAACCGAAATTTTAATATAGATGGTAATGCCAACAAAAAAACATACGAGTCAGAAATTCCCTTTGAATATTAGGAGCAAAGAACAAAGATTTAAAAAATAAAACATAGTTATTTTCTCCGTATGTACGTGGTTTTCCGGGGATATGTTGTAATTTGTAAGGGGCAAACAACTGAAACCTTAAACTAGATGGCAATAAGAACAAAAATGTGTGAGTCAGAAATTCCCTGGGAATATTAGGGGCAAAGAACAATAAAAAATTAAAACAAACTCATTTTCTCCGGATTTCCGTAGTTTTCCGGGGTTTCCGGGTAAATGGTGTAATTGATAAGGGGCAAACAAGTAAAATCTTAAACTAGACGACAATACCAACAAGAAAATATGTGTGTCAGAAAATCCCACGGGGGGGGGGAGGGTTTGCTATTGGTAGCCCATGGTCTATTAGATATGAGATTACAGGGAGAACAGGTAACAGGAAATATCATGCTTTTTTGAGTAAACACACGAATTGCAGGTTTCATGGTCTTCCCAACAGCCCGGAAGACCATGTTAATCTACAAGACTCCGGCCGTGAAAGCCACGCAATTATACACTTGAAGAGTACTGGGGAAGAAGGGGGATGCCACTATAAGGCAAAATTGATATTTTCATACCAACATGTTCTCCATGCTAAGTACTTTCGGCATAGTCCCAGTGTAGAGAACCCGTTCACGTGATATGGACGTTTGGACGGACTGTGTGATTTTTTTATGTTTTTGAGCGAAGCAAGATGGCCAACTGTCTTTCTTGTACAATGCTTATTAGTACCATCCCACAGACGGCCATGGAATTTTGTGCAGATAGTCTAAATAGTATATAATACTATCTACATAGTTAGCAAGGGGAACGGAGGCGGAAGCCGTAGCGGAGCGCAAATCGATTGTAGAATAATGTAGGATAACCTGAGTGAACGGTTAGTTTAGTAGAGCATACTAAATTCTGCGACCACCTCCTGTGGGCTGTGACTAAGATGTAGAAATTTGGTGCGTAGCCTCGAACAGCAATATTTAAATGTCAATTTCACCAATGAAGGGGCACTGTTATATTTTACTAACTTTATCCCAAAATAGAGAAATTTTAGTACAACTAGGTTTAAAAAAATGGATTTTAAAATTCGTTGACATCTGTTTGTCAGTTTGTTTAGCTTGTTGTTTGTTTAATACCAGTTCCTTTGCAAGACTACCGGTGTATTGAAATTTAAGAAGCTGTACTTACCACTAAGAAACAATAATATACACATATAATCCATTTTGGTATTCCCATATTGTTTCCTCTGGGTGTGTAGGCTATAACTTCTAGCTTGGAACAGTGGTAGGCAATTCACGAAATTAGGCGCTTGTTTCCTCTTTAATTTTACTACTTATACGAATATTATTATTTATTCCTTCAAGTAATCTAATATAGCCTACCTAGAAAAGAAATACAAATGACAATTAGTAACGGACATTGTTTTGAGTGTAGTGGGTGGTTATGTCTAGTACGTACTATTTATTTAATTGCTTCAAGTGTGTGATCCAAGAACCGAAACCCGGAGCGATTTTGTAATTATATCGGATAGGCCTACCTATTTACACTGAAGGTCTCGGCTGTTATACCTATGTCATCTTTGGTAATCATATTAGGGCCTAATGTATACACAGCGGATTTAGTAATGTGCACCTTTTTTGTACTTTTTGTTGTTGTTTTTGTTTTTTTGTTTTCGAAGTCTTCATAGCTTCACCCATCCACCCTACTCCCGACCGGAATATATAAAAGTTTTGAATGATTACAACAAAAAATCCAGCCTAGTTCAGAAATCTCCTCTCTCTTCCAAATAAAGTAACTGGCACCTAAACAGAAAAAACAGGTGTAATTATTGATTTCTGTAATTGCACCCACTAAATATCAATAATGCCTATCCTTTTCACGAATCTATGTTAACTTGAAGAAATAAATCCTTTCGTATCAGAAGTAATTAATTCCAACCCAATCCAAGTCAAGAAATTGTAGTTCGAAGTTTCACATTGCATTGTATTTTTATGTGAACATTAAGCAAATTAATCAAATTAACTAACCAGTATTCCATAATACTATAGTATATCCTAATATATTAATAAATTCCTATTGTAATCGTAGGAATGTTTGGCTTAGTAAAGTTCACATTCAAGGACACACTCACCTGACTAATTTTCCATGGTATTCTTATACTGGTTTATCAATTAGGTTATCCCAAGTTAAAATGATATAGGCCTACTATCCTATGCCATGTATGTGCTATATCTATAAACTAAAATTTTCAAGCTAAACATTTAATTTTGTTCGTGAAATGTAGCCAAATGTTCATGAAATCTTAATCATGGCCGCCGTAAGTAATAAATACAAAAGTAATCCCATGGCAACGAAACACCAACGAATCTATTTATACAGACGGCCATGGAGTGGTCATTAAAAACACCTCCGTCTCGAGAATTACACACGAGTAATACAGTCCAGAAGGCAGTGATTAAAAATCATTCATGCCTGGGTGTGCATAAAGCGGAAAAAAAGAAGTAAATTTACTCATATGACTTTCTTTATCGTGAATATGAATACTTTGGTTAACTTCTTTACATATTTCTGACATTAGTAGCATTCTCCTTATGTAAAACTTAAATTGAATCATTCATAGGGATAGGAGGGAGGGTTAGGTTTTCCCCTATAAGAAGGCGAAACAGCTTAACCAGAACTGAAATTTGCTAGGGCTATGGCGCAGGTGCAATAATAATACGAGTAATAATAATCATAATAATACAATGCATTTTATTCCATTAGCCCCTATTCTCGCCCGGCACGATCACTGAGCGACACTGAGGATTTAGGAGCCGGTGTAGTCGTAATGGAAAGGAAAGGATTCTTTTAATCTCGCAAATACCAATATAAATTATGAAAATCTTTTATTATTGTGCTAACTTCGATTACGAAAGGTACTAGAAGTGTTTCCCTCCATTGCCATACATTCTTGACACCTTCTTAGAAAATTAGTGGCAGGACATTAAGGTTTAAAAATTCTGTCAGCAGCATCTGTTCCATGAGTCCAAACAGTATAAAATTCTGCATAGGTATAGGCCTATCTTAGGGTATCCTTTATTATTTACACTAACATAAAAATAGCGGTTTTTTTTACCAAAACGGCTAAATCAACACTTTTGTCATCCCTTACGTCTACTACGAAATATCTGAGCAGAAACTTTGCCCACCTTGTAGCCTATCAATATATTGTCAGCTTGTGGTTCAGTCGAGTTATATTCCTTTACTACGTTTTCTTGTAGTTTTAATACATAAATACGCCCCTTGGAAAATATGAGGTGATGGCTTAGGTAACTTAATATAAATGACTAATTACGGATGACTATTCAATTGGTTATCAATCTCATATTGTAGGCCTATTATAGTAATTTATAGAACTTTTTATTTAAGATTACATTTACGTCATAACCTAGGAAACCATGTTTATTCCAAATTTAATTTCTTCTTCACATGCTGCCATATACTGTTTTTAAAGACTTTTATTTTATAATCCTTCTGGAATTTATTTTTAGTCTATTTTTGGAGGGACGTTCTTGGCCGAGTGAGGTGGATTTACACTTGATGATGATGCCGCTGGTTCTGGTGCAGTATATGAAGTATTTTGATTCGAATATTCTCTAATCTCCACAAAATGCTGTACATACAATGGCAGAGGTTCAGGAAATTCTGTAATGAAGGTAAATTGAGTGTATAAACAATAATTGCAACCAAAATTGTTTCATATCAACTTGTTCAGTTGACCAAGTTAACCGTCAAATTTTTGAACGCTCCCCATGGGTGGGTACGCTTTCACACCTACCAGGGAACCCCTGGGGGATTAATGTAAAAGCCTGTTTATAAACGACTCTGCAGGGTTAGGTTTTTGCAGCGATGTGGGAACTGTGTACAAGTTGGACGTCGCTTCATTGTACTGATCAGTTCCTTAGGGAATAAACATACTTAATTACTTACTCAATGGTAATAGACAATTTCTAAGCAAGCTAAAGGAATATTATCTTCTTTATGGAACCCGAAAGTCCATTGCCCGCTGACTTGAGCCCGCCATTCAACCCTATTCTGTGCTAACTCCATCCAACCATCACTCTCAAATCCTACTTCTCCTAAATCTGTCCTAATATTGTCCTCTCACCTACGTCTAGGTCTTCCAAGTGGTCTTTTCCCTTCGGGTCTCCCTGTCAATATTTTTGAGATTTGTCTTTCCTCCCCTATGCGCGCAACATGTCCAGCCCATTTCATCCTTCGTGATTTAATTACCCTTACTATATCCGGTGACGAGTACAGGTTATGAAGCTCGTTGTTATGCAGTTTTCTTCGTCTCCAGGCCTGTCTTTTGGCCAAATATTTTCCTAAGCACCCTGTTTTCGAATACTCTCAGATTATGTTCTTCCCGAAGAGGCGACCATGTCTCACATCCACATAATACAGCCGGCAGGATAATTGTCTTATAAATTTTTATTTTTAGATTTCTGGACAGAAGACTAAAAGATAAGAGTTTGTGAACTGCTTAAAAGCAGTCATTTCCTGATTTGAGGGGATAAACTTAACCTATTTTATTTTCACACGCTATGCTGTTTTCTTAACAATTGTGTAGAGATTTAAGAATTTCGTTTATGAAGTGGTATATTAGTATATGTGACTCTTCTTTTCTAATAATAAGCATATGAAAATACATTATTCAGCGCAAAAGTTGAAAATATCGACGCGTTATGAGGTAGGACGAAATAGTTTCTGCATAAAATCCAACGTGTTTGGACAGCAAGTAGGAGCCGGTTGACGGTTTTGACTTAGGCGTATAATTGAGGGAACTGTAAGCATTCTTAAAATCATTTACCAAGGAGCTGAAAGAACACGCAACCCTTAGGGAGCGGCTATAAATTTGACGGAAAATTATCTACGATATGCTACCGTACATTTCAACGATGTCTATCTGTTTTCACGGGTACAGCTAGATAACCAGATAAACCTATGTCTACCTAGATAATGTACACTTGACCAATTTAGTTTGGGTAAAACAATAATTATAAACAAAATTTCCTTCACTTCGGCCTTTATCCGGGTAAAGCGCGACTTATCCTCATGCCTCTGGGTAAACCTGATATTTTGTTAAGGGTCTGGACTGTCCAATAATATTAGGTTAGGTTAATTCCAAGTGCCATTCAATCGCATCCTGCTCAAACAAGTGACCTTACTAAATAGCATTTGAAGGATTACAATTCCAATAATAATAATAATAATAATAATAATAATAATAATAATAATAATAATAATAATAATAAAGCATATTGGAATTGTTGTTTGTTTGACATTCATCTTGACCCAGTAGAGGTTGGGAAACCCTAAGATTACTCGGTAAAGCTAGAAACATATTTTATTCCAACTTGACCCAGTGCTTTTGGATAATGTGCGCTTTATCCGGGTAAAGCTAGGTTTACCAATTCCCAGCTCTACCCGTAATGCATTCATACGATTTCTAAGCAGCAACTACGTAGGCCTACAATGTTTACCACATTGATATTTGCTTACCTGTTACAATAATCTGTCTTGTTATCGGATATCGGTAAGGATAAGGATCGTAACATATGCAGTGAGACAACACCAATATGACAATTACGAGCATGAATACAGCAATGCCTGCAATAATTCTGAAAGAAAAGAACCAAAGTCATAAGATAGGCTATTACAGATACTCAAGTTGAGGCTATTAGCAGAAGGATTCGAAGAGCTTAATGATTAATTATTTCACTGAAAATGAAATTATTATTTTTATTTCGTTGCATAATGGAATTGGAAAGTGGTCAAATTCCAGACAGCACAAAGAGACAAATTATATCCTTATAAAAAGAAAAAAAAATACAATATTTAGTAGATCCACCTTCTCCAGTATCTAATTAAATTGATGTTCCTGAATTGAACAACTTATTAATATAAGCTGATCATCGTCCAATGAACTTACAAGGGAGAACAAAATGCAAAACCGCAATTAATTTTTTACACGATTTTACTGCAGGAAGAATGCTTATACATTATTTTTCCACATAGTCCCCTCCCAGTTCAATGCACTTGCGCCATCGGAAGTGCTTTGATACCGCGTGAGAACAATTAATTTGGTTGACGCTATAGCCACTCTTGCACCGCCTATTGGACGTCTTCGTTTGACTTGTCTGGCGAGTATGGCGGATGTGGGAGGCACTTGAAGCGAATGTCATCGATGGTTTTCATGGTTGCACGAGCAGAATGAGGACGAGCGTTATTGTGTTGAAGCAAAATACCTGCACTCAGCAATCCCCTTCGCTTTGGCACCATCAGACTTCCACATCTTTGGTCCATTAAAGGAGCACCTTTGTGGCATAAGCTCAAGTCTGATGAAGACCGTCCAATCGGCAGTGCACTAGTGGCTACAGTATCAACCAAAATAATTTTTCTCACGCGGTATCGAAGCACTTCCTATCATATGGCGTAAGCGTATTGAACTGGGAGGGGACTGTGCGGAAAAATATGTACAAGCAAGCATTCTTTCTGCAGTAAAATAGTGGAAAAAATTATTTGCGATTCTCCCTCGTAATATGTGAAGGTCAGACAGAGTTCATAAAGCTAGGGTTCCATCATTTCCCTGAATGCTGAAACAAGTGGTAAATACGTATCCTTGTAGACCTATAAAATCCGAAGCAAGAAACATTCTTTAAAACTATTTTTTTCTTCAGAACAACTAAATTAAACATAGATATATTATTATCACGTGTCATATTTAAATAAACAAGCTAAGTTTTTAACTTCAAGAATAAATTGTGATATTTAATTCCTCAACTAGATTACACTAATTTCAAATGAGTTCTACAGTTTTCAAATCTTCTGTAATTTCTCAATATCTGTTGCCACCATGCATTCGCAATCCTTGATAAAGTAAGTCCAACGTAACATTGCCACCTACAAATAGGCAATAACTTCTCTTATTTATGAACAACTATTTGTATGTTATGTTGAATCGTAAACGTTACTTAACGGAACTCTCTCCGCTTATGTGAACTTCCATTTTACAGGCTGAGCTGTAAAGAAATAGGTGCTAGCCCATCATAGTTTTTGTGAATATTATCAGAGTAAGTTTTGTTTTCTTCCCTTTCCCATTTCCTTCATTTTAATCACCACAGATACTACTATTGTGTACCTATTAATTATTTAATATTCAAAATAACTTAGCCTAAATAACTATTTTAGCATTGAAAAATTGGTCTATAAACAAGATGGTTTACAGACATAGCCGACACAACAATTAAACAAAACATTAGGCCTACATACAAAATGTTCTCTCCATTCATTAAACGCCATTCAAGGATTTTTCAAGGATTTGCCTCTTCAAAACCTTCAAAACGGATATAAATTTCTTTATAAATAGCTCAAGATTCATTCTTTTGCACAAATGTTTTTGGTAATTTCAATTGTTTTATACAGGGTTTTGTTTTCAACATATTGTTGCCAACCAGAAGAGCCTGAATTCCACTACAGTATGAAATTGCCAAAAAGTTTTCCAGTTAATATTTTAAGCGCGAGTAAAACGAAATTATTTTCGTTTTAAAATTTATGATTCAAAATAACATAAAGCGTCGTACGACGTTCGACCGTCATAAAGAACTCATCTTCCTCACACGATTAACAGATCGAGCGTTAGTGTCCTCGCATGTTAAGTTCTATATAATGGTCTTATTTCGTACATAACTATTTTTCTGCCTGAAATATAAGTACGTTTACTTTAGAAATGATGTAAAAATAAATGGTGCATCATGTGCTGCACATACTTTCCCAGAGGTGCGTGTTAAAAGAGTTCTTATACAGATGAATGTGTAGGGTGCCTTACGACATGGGTTTAGTTACGTTTTATAGCAATTTCTTTTTACTATTAGGCCTAACATAAAAGAATAACTTTCTTAACATTTTCATGTATTCTGATAGCCCATTGAAAGTCATAGCCCGCTTCTTTAATATTTATTTCGATAACTGTTAATTTTATATGGAAATGTTCAGGTCAAAAAATATTAATTTGAACAGTCTCTTCAACTTTCTTTGTTCATTACAACGCTGATTTATTCTTTTCATATGGCCTTTTTATATTAGCTACTGTTTTCCTCACATTGATTTGACCTCGGCGACTGTGATAAGTAATGTATTCCCCAACTTGAAATAATTTGTATGTTCCCATTAGATTAGATTAGATTAAAGAGGGGCACAGTAAGCTCTTCGGCTTCTCAACACTGCGACCTTTATAGATCTATTGTGAATACCCTATAGGCCTATACCCTATTCTAGCAGTCACCACTTTAATTTAAGGCTTTTTAATATGGCCTATAATTTTCCTGGGTGATGTCCAGTCCTGAACTCGGGGATTTTCCGTTACTGAAAAACCCACTACCCGGCCGGGAATCGAACCCGGACAGCCAGGGTGGAAGGCAAGTGTGCTACCTATACACGGCGGCGGACGTATGTTCCACTTAAGATTACTTCCAGTCATGCAAGTAGCATCTTTGGATTTATTTGAATTAAGAGTGTGCTTTGCCATACCGTGGATTTTGAGTTACTGTAACTCAAATTATTACCAAGGATACGTCCTTTAATAATAACTTACCTAGCTGTGGTTCAAAACCATGGTTTCAAAATTTATTGTGACTTTAGACATCTAGATGCATCATACTTCTTTCAATTTAGACATTTTGGAGCTGGACTTTCTATTTTAAGCCAAACTTACAGGCCTATTATTTGGAAACTATTCACAGTAAGTTTTCCTCTATAGATATTTTACATTGTTAGACAATTAATCTGTAAACCAAATGACCTGGAACCTCTGGTATAACACTAGTTTCTTGAGTAACGAACTTGCTTTAAAACCAATAGGATTTCGTTCGCAACCAATCAGGATGCATTCCTCAATTTTTGACGCTTATGCCGGTTTTTGACCAAGAGCTAAGCTAAGTTAATTTAGCTTAGCTCACATACAGTGCGGGATTTCATATGTAGTTGTGTCGACAAAACTACATATTAAATCCGGCACAACTATATATGAAATCCCTCACTGTATGTGAGCTAAGCTAAGTTATGTTAGCTCTTGGTCGACAACCGGCTTTAAGTTTCGACTCCACGTGGAGTGTGACTTAGGGCTTTAATAATCCTGTTTCCCCAGGAGTGCTGCTGTCCCTTCCACTATTCAAGGGCCAAACAATGGCTTAACCTCGAAGGATGCCGGTAGTTAACCTTTTCATTGCTACTGACGTATAAATTTGTTTCATCAAGATCTTTTATAAAAGCAAAGTTCGAACGTAAAGCCCACTGATGATTTCACTTGATTTAATATGTGTGTGTAAATTCAGCTCTGAGAGGATTAACGGAAAATTAGGCTGCACTATAGCATAATTTGCAGCATGTCTTACAATCATGTCATATCTTATTTTAATTAACTTCATGGTCGGTACAACGAATAAACTATAATTCTAGTCTTCATGTGGGTTAGCGACTACTAAAGTTCCTATTACTGACCGAGACCTACAGCTTTACTTGGAATTCGAACCAAGTATGCTTCACTTAACAGAAAATATTGTAGCCCATGTATGGGCAGCTGCCACAAATCCAAGTTCCATTCCGAGGTAATGTTGCTTATCTCGCTGAACAACTTGTAAACCAAAGAGATCTAATTTGAGTTCGATGCAGTATTCACTCCTTTTGCTCCTTTTCTCAACGTTTCCCTCCATATTTACTCTACATATTGTAAACTACAATGAAAGTTCTGGGATAGCCATTGAACGCTCGACCTCAGTACTTACACTGTATCTTAATTACGGGGCGCAGGTGCCTCTTCGATGTTATCTATATAAGTTGACGCATTCATTGGGAATACTTTTACCTCATTTTCATAAGCTGGACCAATCTCTAAGCACAAACAGAAACACGTGAATTTATAATAATACACTACATTTACGTACGACAAAGTAAGTTCTACTAAAAATATGAATAAAAGACTTAACACTATTCTTGTCAGATAATATTACAATATTTTTTTTAGACCCCGATTGTGAATGTACGTATAGAATTTTACAATTAACTGTTTTATCAAAAGACTTGGCTACAGGAATCAAATCCATATAATTACAAGCATTATATTTTGAATAGATTCGTCAAGATGTTGCTTGCCATACAACTTATATAAAATCTAATTGCTCATCTGTGACTCTTCCTTTCGCAAAAACTACTAACCTTATAAAGCTGAAATTCTGTACGAACGTAGTTTTTATATCCGGAAAAGTTATAGCACTATAGTAAGTTGACTCATTACAATCATTTAAATTCAATATCATGTAACATGAACACTAGCCATGATATAAGTTAATAACAGTATAAACAGATGAACTTCAATATCTCATGATGTACTGGTAAAACCAATAGAAGTAGATAAAGGCTAGTTTACACGATGACACTAGGTTGCGTAACCACTTTCATGAAAGTGATTTCGTGTTACTAATTACACACATTTTCTTTCCAATGCAACCGCACATTTCATGTTATTTCTGAAGTTCAAGTTGTTAAAATCCCATACTAACGTTTGAAACACGTATTAATACAGGCATTTCACAATTTCCTCACTTCCCCATTTCATTTTACGAAATGCGAACAAGCTAAATAAGCGTATAATCTCAAAATACTATTATAGTTTCGTGAAAAGTTGGAATCAGCCGAAACTGCGTAGTGTCGTAACTCATTGTCGCCAATACATCTAGCGCTTGCGCATTCAATTAAAAAACAGTTGCGAAACTCAGTTACGAAACCTAATTTCGTCGTGTAAACTAGCCTTAAGTCTAGTCTAGTTTGTCACAGCATTTTACACGACTTTTGTATCGAAATAATTATCATTATGAGCAATGTGGTATTTTGATACATAATTTTCAGCACAAATATTGAAGTAATGCTGCACAAATAAACTGGTTCGCATAGTTAGATGCAGAGAGACTTCATTCTTAAACACCGGAAGAACGTCGATCTCACTAAAGAAACTAAGTTCGGTTACATCCACCTGATGTTTCTCGAATAAGGCTAAAAATAGTGCAAAATACTTTTTCACCCCTACGAAGGACAAGGTTTTTCATGTAGTCTAAAGAGAGCAGACAGGCGAAATGGAATTTTGTTTTGCAGGTAGTGTAAAAAGTTCAGACAGGCAAAATTCAACTTTTATAATTATCATTAAAAATCTAATGGCTCATCTCAGTTCCGATTTGTCGCAAAAACTACTAACCTGATAGAGCTAATATTTTGCATAAAACAGTTTTATAACCAGACTAATTAACCACTAGAGAGAGACACTGAGATTAACGAGCAAATAGATCGAAAGTTAACTCAGAATGCAGAACAGATAGAGAGAACAGAAACTTGAGACAGATGAACAAATAGAGAACAAATGTCGAAAGACGAAATCAGATGTCGAGAAAGACAAAATCAGATGAATCTATCACTTGGCATAAACCAAATGCAATTCAGAAGGAATATGTGAAACAGATTAAAAGCAAAAGCAGAATTAACACAGAGTGTGGCCTAAGGTCGGGGGCTCTGGAAAATTGACATGGTTGGCCCAGCGATAGCCTATATATATAGGACTACGATCAGCACGAACGCGGTATAATACTGAATCAAACTCCAGAAAAACGTCAGGCACACTAAAAAGTCTAAAGCACGGTTACTTCCTCGTGATGTTTCTCTGGTAAGGCTAAAGACAATGCAAAATGATTTTTCACCAGAAAAATAATAAGAAAGATAATTTGATATTAAAGGGTATGTTTGTTCCTTAGTAAATAATTTTACGAAGGACGGACGTATAATAAATATACATTATATATAGGCTATATATAAATTATAGTTGATGTCACCGAATGAGTCTAGAAATATCACTTGTTCTAGTTATAAATATTAGACAAAAATCTGATGTGAAAGTCACATAACTTCCTCTGCCCAAATAAAAGTTTGCAGCATTTACGCTAATTATGATATAAATAATTATATTATAGCCCCTTCTTTGAATGTTGCGAATGTTGCAAAAAGCACGTATTCACAGTGGGTTGCTTATAACTACCCTTCAGAGAATTTGTTCGAAAAAATGTTTCAAATAAAAGTTTTAGCTCTTGGTACAAGCAATCCATGCGCAAAATTTAAAGAAAATCGTTAGAGCCGTTTTCGAGAAAATCGCGAAAAACGAAAATTTCTTCATGTAAAGTCCCCTTAAAAATAAGGGAAATTTGTCGCCAATCTTCGAATCGCATCTTCAGAAGGTACCTGACCCAAATACGAAATTTTGTTTTCATACGATTCTCTGTTTCGGAGGTAGCCTGTTCACAAACTTCCACACAGACAGAGAGACACACACACAGACATGTTTCCAAAAATAGTATTTTTGGATTCAGGGGGCCTTGAAACGTGTATATATGTTAAAAACTCAACTTCGAATTTTAGGGTCGAAAACAATACTTCCTCTACCTATAGTACCTATGGTACAGGCAGAGGAAGTAAATAACATACAGTATAATTACCGTAATATTTTCTGTGATATTTCTTAACTCGTGTGTTTCTCTTGTTTCAGGTAATTAGAGAACTTATAATAGCAGCAGTGTTTGAGTAGAAGGTGTCTGCACACAGATAGTGAGTATTTGATCTGTGTTTTTAAGTATGAATTGGAGTATATTCATAGAACTTAAAAGGACAGGTAGCTTACATTGCACTTACTGCATTTTATTCGCTAGTATTTTACTGCATAAATCAGAATTCAAGAGCTACTGTGGCAGCTTAAGCGGGGGGAGGTACACCTTTGAAGGTAAAAAATCAACTTTTAAACTTTTGCAATGTAAATTTTCCTCTTTATATTGGTGAAAGGAAAATTAACCTACCTGTTTTACTTTCTGAGTTGTGGTCATAAATATTCGAAGACGTCCCCCGCTTATTGGGTTAGTGTAGGCTTTTTGTCGCCGGTTTGCCATAACTAGCGATTTTACAAAACTGTTCGAGAAACCATAATGATACTTTGCAAAATTATGTAGCTTAGCCACTTCAACAAAATTTACTAAAATTTTTGTTGTAACTCGTGTGGTTTATTTTAACAAAAATTATTTGTCAAGGGGAAATATTCAAATTTACTATATAATAGTTAATATAGCCTATATTTTATAAGTTATTAAACGAACTATTAATTTCACAGCACGCCAATGCCACTGCATAATGTCCATAGTTGTCTCGTGGAGTGAAGTAAGAGCTGTATTCATTCCCACAATACCTTTTCATGCGTTCCTGCGTTGTTTGGTACTAGTGTGACTTCTTGATAGAAATGAATTGGCGATAACGTCTACAGCTGGAAGTCGGCCGCGGTGGTCTAGAGGTAGCGTGCCCGCCTCTCGCAGGATCAAACCCGGCCGCGGTCGATGGATTTTTCAGGACGTACCTCCGGGCGGTACTTTATGCTGGGGGGCCCGTGTCGTAGATTTACGCCCAAGTAATACCTTATTTCCGAAGGGGGGTTGAGAGGCGTTGGGCTTACCAACTGTCCCTCTTTCGGAAAATAAGCGTAACAAAATTAGTATGGGTTACAGGAACAAGTAAGTAAGTCAGTCTACAGTTGGAGCCATGGTAGATTACTATCTTAGCCTTTTTATATGACACTCCTGGCACGTAAACATTAACAAACGTCTGATTTACAGTAACCTAATTCGTTTCTTATTTACTTTTAAGCTGATGATGACTGAATAGTCGAAATGCATCCTTCATAAAGAAAACTAGGAGATACGCTTGCAAATTCCACAGAAGAACGTGAGTGTAAGATCACAATACACACAACACACAAACATAGTGAGTAAACGTCAGAGCTAAGGATTTCTCCAAAATAAGAAGATTAAGAGTGAGTAATAAAAACATTCAGTGTTGTACATACTTGTACGATAAAGAACATAGACAGAAGCATCCAGCTAAAAAGGATTCTCTTTGACTAAAAATTGTTCAAAAGAGAGACTAACACACGATCAAATAATTTTTATGTATAATAGCTGTTTTTAGCAAATGTATCATAATATAATTAATGTTTTTTAATCTTAGACTTGAGATAATGTTGTCTCATATTTAAAAAACATAATAGCTGTTTTTAGCAATTGTATCACAATATAATTAATGTTTTTATCATAGACTTGAGATATTGTTGTCTCATTTTAAAAACTGTCAAATTGTCCAAATCATAAATTATAATTATATTTTAGTCTCATTGTTTTTATAATATGATGTAAAAATATGTTTGTACTATATGCTGTCAACAGAATATATCAAAATATTTCTGTAATATTAATTATAGCGTACTTTTAATGGTCATAGCATTCGTATCTCCAGTAATCTGTAAGTGTATAAGGGTTTAAGGTGGAATATTTATCACGTGCAAAATAGTCACCCTTATAGGAAAATGAAGTTTTTAAACAAAGGATCTTGAATTAAATATCAACTGTGCCTACTGTATTTCGCCTACTTCAGTTTAGCCTGCTAATGATATCACGTGCTGGAAACTCATTGTACTGCAGGCTAGTATTCTTATTTTAATTTGAAGTAATGGTTTCTTAATATAGTTTTTGCACTCCTTAACTAATTAGTGGTACTTACGAACGTTGTTGCCGTGGATCGTAAGTTGACATTCCCACACAATCTTGTTGTAAGGGCGTTGCGATGCGGTTAAATTACTTACGGTCCTTGCGCCACGTCATAATTCATTACGATACACTTCATAATACAAGTCTTTATGGACAAAGCCCCCAGGACAAATATTCGGTTCCCATAACAACAAACACATGCGAATCACTTTCTGAAATAAACATCTGTCTTCAAGAATGTATATACATAATATTTTCAGGTAATATCACAATTAATATAATTAAATTGATATAAATAATCATCGTGCAAAAAATAGCATGCAATACACGTGCCGTAAGCGCATTACCACTGCCTTCTTTATTTCTTACAAGCCATGCTGTTAAATCTGACAACATCGCATCGGTAGTCCTATCGGCTATGAACATGTTGTAAATAAAGCAATGAACTCCATCAGAATCATCGAAAAATTAAGCATATTTCAGCTTGAAGTAATCCCAGTCATCGCCTATTGTTTAGAGAACATCTGGATACACCTGAAGAGCAACTGGAGAGCATAGGGGAGGTAATAACCGTGTACGTAATGAGAGACTTATATACACCGTCACCTCTAATTGAGTACACCAGAAAAATGACTCTATTTCTCTTCAATTCTTCTTTAATACCAGTCATTTCTTCATTAAGGACACTAATATCATACCGTACCTCACTCTGGTATTCGTTTGTAGCTGATGAACACTAAAATCTTCTGTGAAAAACTGTTCTCTGGTTCTATTTCCTCGATCCGTAATCATGCCTTACGGCACTTGTATCGCAATATACTATTGTTGCATATAAATTTACATGATACGTTATTGTGATAACTAATTTCGACTTTTTAACATGAAAACATCTTTACAATCGATGTCGGGTGTGAGGAGGCTGTCGAGCTCAAATGAGCGACAGTTTCACTCGACATAATTTCGAACTTAATAACTCGACTTACAGTAGACATAACGCCGCCCTCTTGATCTCATTTAAAGAAAAATTATGAAAGTTTGTTCCAGTACACCTCCGGCATTCTTGGAGGTCGGACCTCGGACCTCGTGAACTGCCGAGACTGGACGGTGTAAGTTGAAACTGTTAAGGTCAAATAAAATAATAATAATAATAATAATAATAATAAAACACACATTTTCCATCTTGTTTAGACCTGTCCAATGAAATAGAATATGTGACTATTTTTTTAGGTATATTTCGAAGAAAAATCTACCTATTGCAATCGATACTTTCGAAAAATTCTTTCATATCTTTACGTTTCATGCCTCCCTAAGTACGAAACCACCGCCTATTCAAAAAAAAATATTATATATATATATATATATATATACGGTATATATATATCAGCCGTAATTTTGAAGATAATTGAACCAAGTTTTATTATGTTATTTCCAGGCCCAATAGTTCGGACAAGTTCGTTAATGAGCAAAATTGGCCCAAGGGGGTGGTCGGGGGAAGGGGTTGAAATTTTTAAAAAAATTATTCCTCGCCCCCTATGAAGTATAGAGGGAAACTTTGTTTGAATAAATTAGAGTACTCCCTATGGAGTTCACAGTGACACCAACGATTCGTGGGTTTTGGGGGTACGAGTGTGGGCGGGGGTGGGGGGATGGAAGTTCGAAATTTTTGAAACCACGTCTTGTCGGGTATCGTTGAAAAGCTATGATGAGTACTCTACAAATGAATAACTAGTTTCTCGATAGTTCTCATATAAGGCGAGATTTGAATGTTTGTAAAAGTGCCCTTTCCTCTTTTTTGCAGTTATTATTGCGGCTTTGTCATGCCAAGGCTAAAGAAGAAGAGTGCTGCACAGCGACAATAAATGAAACTAAAAGCACTTCGAAATCTACCTCAGCCTGTAGGCCTGCCTAAAGGGATTTTTAATTCTGAGGGGATATTGAAATGATTAGCCTATACAAGAATTTTCTTCAAGAGTTATTTTTGAAAACGTAAGGGATAAACTGTCTTCTTAACGATCCCTTTAAAAAGTGAACATCGAGGATTCCCTATAAACGTGTCAACTTGAAGTCCTGTATGTGATTTTCTAGCTGATCGATTTCTTCAAAACAACAGAAAACGAAATAACCCTTCAGACTTCTTTCAGATAAGTTTCCTCAGCTGTGAGATTTTGAACTTCAGATATTTGAAAACCCATAGGCCTACCTTTGTGAAAGCCATTTTGAACGTAAAATTTATCAAAAGTAATAACAAGACTTGCTTCAGCAACTGTTCTCTGTTATACGAGTATTTACTGTGATTAGGAACTATTAATCCCGCAGGTCAGCTGACTTTTCTCTCAATTTTGTTATTATTATTTTCATTGAAATCGATAATTGTGTGACCAAAAACTATTTTTCATGAAAACAAACATTTCTCTTTGCCATACTATTTTAAAATTACTTTTGTTCGACCATACTGCAATACGCTTATTACATGTGACGTAACGGTATCAAAATTATATTCATTTCGAAACTTATTTCCATTATGATATCGATGTGGTATCGATTATTATCGAACAAGGAACAATCTTGAGATAAGTAGCTGAAAACTGCGCAATAAATAACTTATATTGAAAATAAAATCAATTCTGTTCATGATAATTTTAATATCATACTAAAATGGATTCATTTCGTGTTGTCAGAATCCGTTGGTTTCAAGAAAACGACCGAAAGGAAGTTTTTTTTTCAGTTCTATGTGTTTTACAAATATCTTAAGCTTGTAATCTTAATTTGACCGACGTCATGAGTTGCCATCTGTCGTAGAAGACAAGAACTAGGGTAACCAGCTGTAGCGAAAGCCATCGTGGCGTTTGTTTAAATGAATAGAAAATCTCAAAACTTACACATTTAGACTAATTATGGTCTAATTACGAAGGTAGAACAAAAACAGGCATATGGTAATTAAGATACTTGTATGTAAATTATGAAACTCGCTTTGCTCGTTTCATGAGGATACTCGTATCTTAATAAATGCCAATATAGTCTTGTTTCATAGTGTATGTACTTTTATAATTTCCACAGTGATAAGTGCAATGATTTTATTAATCTTCATGTGTGCTGTTTCCAAACTATTAGACAACTAGTTAAATTATAATGCGAATAAAAATTAAGTAATTTTAGTGCGGCCCTCAAGATGACTTGTCCAAAGAAATTCGGCCTGTAGTTCTTCTAAAGTTGAACAGACCTGATATAGGCCCTGTAAGTTAAATAATCCCAATATTGTATGTGCATTGGTTTGTCCTGGTGTGAAATAAGTTACTAAAATATTACGAAATTAATAATATTGTTCTGCGTATGCACTACATAATACCATGTATAAAGGTGGCGTGTATGTTAAAGCCCGGCCCCTAGTCCCTAATGCTTCCTCCAAGATAAACAGAACTATTGTTGGTTCCATGTGACATACTTGCTATTTTTCCATCTCGGGTAGGATTTTCTGCACTGATCATGAAATTATAGATAAGTATGAAGCATGTAGTATATGGCATCCGTAATAAATACATTATTTCGTCAGTTCGAAAATGTAATCTGAAATGAAAAAAGATATTTATCAATAACATTTTCTTTGATTACATAAAATGCGACAGGATAAAGTTGAATAAAATATACAGAAATAGGAGAAAAAATGTTTCAAATGATACAATTAAGTAATTCTCGTTTTAAATGCTTAGAACTTAAGGTAAATCTTCCACTATTAATTTGTGTCTATTCTCAGTTTCCGAAGGTAGGACCCGATAATCCAACTTGATTCAAGACTCAATTGAAATATTATGTAACCGTTATGTATACAATACCTAAACGTGGTATGTGTCCTCTCATATTGGGTTTATAAACCTATTTTGTACCTTTATGTCCAATGTGCTATTTCATATTTCAGATTAATGGCTTTCCGGATTTAGTGGTCGCCTTGTGGAGTCAAGCGATTGTAGCCAATTTAAAATACTCGTATATACATATATGAAACTTTATTCTTACTAAAATTTAAAACACTGTATTTCAGTTCACAAACCCTTTACAAGTATAAGTGATTCAAATAGTCTTACTTTACCTTACATGCTTACTATTGACTTATACTATGTATTGTATAATGTAAATGTAGCATGTAAGGTACATGCTTACTATTGACTTATACTATGTATTGTATAATGTAAATGTAGCATGTAAGGTAATGCAAGACTTTTTGAATATCTTATTTATATAACATAATAGTTGTAGAGGGTCGCCACTCGATCCTAAAACTATCAGAAACCATCGAATAAACCATCAGAAAAGATAATAAAAATCGTAACAAATCAACTTGTGTTTTGATTGTTTCCTTGGTTCTTGATTTCTGGCATCTGGGGCCAACCATTTTCAAATCATAACACATATTACGTAGGATCTGAGGTTTTCCTGGCGCAGAAGCTGAGTGAAGTTTTCTCGGGCAGTCAGCCAGGTGTTTGCGTCAATTAAACCCGACGTTTCGGAGGCCAACGCTGCCTCCATCTTCAAAGCCGTTGAAGATGGAGGCAGCGTTGGCCTCCGAAACGTCGGGTTTAATTGACGCAAACACCTGGCTGACTGCCCGAGAAAACTTCACTCATAACACATATTGTTTATCAATAATCAATCTGTATCTTCAGAAAAGCATATATAAGCTTATATATATTTGCAATATTTGATGGTAAATTATATATACACAAGAAAGGGATAAGATACAAATACAGTTTTTTACTCCACCATGGACCGATGGACCGTGGAGGTATTCCGAAAAAGAAAGGTGGGTCGCCAGCTGAAAAAGGTTGGGAACCACTGCTCTACAATATGGATATTAAATCCATAATGACTTTTTCTTACGTTTCTGTTCTGAACGTAAAAAGCTTTCTGCATAATTTATAATATATTTTCACTAAAATACCCTAGTATTTTAATAAGTTAACAATGAACTTTTACCAATTTAGTGGCATCCCTTACAGCCTACAGCTGCCATGACTGCATTATGTACTGTGCCATTGTAATCTGCGACCCTACCCACAGACACTGGAACCAGATAGGAATGAATCAAGTGCTAAATATTAAAACAATTATATATATATATATATAAATTATACATATTTATTATATATTGTGGTTATATGTTTCATTATATATTTTTACTAGGCCTTTCGGTAAAATAGATTGTAGTTTTTATTTGTTATGGAAATCCAGTACTTACAATTTATACTGGAACAGTTGGAATTAATCATAATCTATATTTCTTCTTGACCAGTTATAACCTGGGCAACCTTTACATAGAAAGCAGCTTATAACGACCCCGATTACTGTGAAGGTGATTGTAGACGCTCCTATAAGGAACATGTTTGATATAATCTGCAAATAAAAGTAGCTCAGACTTTATAAAATTATTTAGCTTACAATATTCCTCATATAATGGAACATTACAATTGTGCTTGGGTGATAAATAAAAGAAACGTAACAGTCACAAGAAGTTCGATTTAGATTAAAGTCATACTTTACACCTATTCACAGTAAGTATTTATTTTATAATTTTCTTACTTACCAGAAATGAGATGGGCTACAATGGTATGAAATTTATTTAGGTGATTTTTCACTTACTCTTCGTTAAAACCAAAATTCATGCCAAAACGTTCAGTCCAGATCACCATTGCCTCGGTAACCAGTCAATAATAAATGACGATTGCCTAGCGAAATCTGGCAACTATTCAAGTGACAGATAATGTATGTGTCCTATCTCTAATATTCCAAAGGTCATCAGGTAACTGAAAGGTAACTGAAAAATAGAAGCTATAGGTGACACTGTGGTACACTAGGATCTTCATATGTCCCAGAAGAAATGAAGAGCCTAGTGCACGTGACTCCTGTCGAAACTAATAGGCTATGGACCTGGTTGCTAGGATTTTAACAGCCTCTGACGATGTGCGCCAATCTCCTGCGATGCTAGAGCGTGTGCGACAGTCCATGAGGCGTCGCTATGAAGTATGTCGTGATCTTGAGAGTCGGCATTCTGAACGACTACTTTTAATAGCGTATAATTTGAGTTTTAAAAAGACAGTTTAGTTAGAAATGAAATCAATGAAATTACTCGCTACTGACCCAGCGGAGACCATGGGTTTCTTACATGAAAAACACTCAGAAAACATCCCTGAACGACTTGTGAAAGTTTGTTGGTAGAGTTCTGATTCACTCTGTATATGGGCTCTAGTAACGAGCCTTGGCTCATAAAGTCCTTTTAATGTTAATAAAAAAATCAGTGAGCAGGAGAAAAGTTCTCCCAATGTACAGGCAGTGCAGACTTGAGCCTGGGCATAGGAGGTCCTCGGATATTGACATTCGGAATGTGAAAATAGCTAAAAGTACAAGACCATTGCTGAATATTTAAACAAAGAAACCATCACTTGCTTTATCTACTTTTGATTAACATAAACTTCCTACAATTATAAGGTGCCCAAAGTACACCGCAATACAAACATAATGATTAAGGAAAGGCATTTGATGATTTTACATTTTTCATTTGAAGATTAAAAAATATATATCGAATAAATACGAATGTGTATAATGGATTAATTGATTATTGATTAAGGGAAATTTGTTATAGTATTATTTTTCCTTTTTCATTTTCAAGACTTACGCAGTTTTTTCTTTTTTTCATTTTAGGCCATTTTTGGCATCTTTATACTTTTCTGTAAAGTGTTACATTAATGGCTGAAGTAAATCCAGGAGATATTGCTTGTTTTTAATATGTACCAGTTGTTTCAGTAAAGGTAGAGAGGAACTTTTCCATATACGGTACTGTACAGAAAATCATTTTCATTTGAGAATCTCCGTCAAGCCTTCATCGTTCATTTCAATTCAAACTTATTATTAATTTTTAATTGCACATATCCGCGTATCCAAATAGCATTTAATTATTTATTAGTAATATAGTGAGTGCATTACATTTAATTTACGCAAAATATTACTTCTAAAAGCTAATTACATAAGTAAAAAGGGATAATTTATTGGTCATTTTTTAAATATTTACGTCATGAGTGCATTTTTGAAGTGAACCTTCTTTTGGCGCGCTGGTTTTACTTTCCGGGAGTTTTATTTTTCATTAAATGCCTTGCCCTAATTATGATATAAACTTATATTATTAATATTATAATACCCAGCATTTCTTATAGAGGAGTTTTCTATTTCATATTATAGAACATCAAAGCATTGAAGTTTTGTACCGGTAGATGTTTTTTAAAACAAGATAGAATCTTGGAGAAGGATGACAGGCAGTATGGAAATATCATCCCGAGGCTACTTCTTTACTTGGAAACGGTAGATGTAGCCTATGTAATTTAGAGCAGTATAACAAGAGAACACGAACTGAGCTGGCAGTAGGAAGGTCGGCAAATACTGAAAAGTTCCCTTGTCTCTATAGTGGACTCCATCTTGGAAATAAAATGAAATGAAACCAACTCCCAGCTTAAATATTTCGTAAGCCAGTTGAGCTTTCATGATTAGAGGTTTTACATCCCGAAATATTACTAACACCCGAGGGCTTGAATCAATTTAAAACTCTTTTAATATTCCCTTTCATACAGTGTGTTTAAAAACGCTCTTGCTACTAAAACAAGGGAATACACTCACTTGTTATGAGTGTATCTCGCTAGGATTTTAGGATCTTTAGGCTAATACTCTCGTATTTTGGATTCTGGAAAGTCAGTAGGTAGTCTAGTCAGACTGTTCTAGTTTCAGTATACCCTAGTTTGATGGAATATTTTAACGTAACGTTTCTTTGATTTTTATGTGATATAAACTATCACTAGCGTTTCAGCATAAAACTATTTTGGCATTCATTTAAAGTTCATTACAAAACGTAAAACTTCTTGTGTCTGCCTTATTGCATTTTTTAACAAATGGATTTTACTTTTAATTATTCTCACTTAGTGAACTTATTTATGGAAGCAAAAATGATTACTCTCTCGTTATATTTGTATTATCTTACTTTAAAAAGAAAAATTTAGGCGATCTGAAAGACTGTTACATCTATGCTTCTGTTAGAAACTATAACTAAATAAATTGCGTGAAGAACAAGTTCATGTCTGGCATGGAAATTTTGAAGATGGTTTAATTATTGTGTATAATAACGAAGGAAGTAAATAACGGGAATTGATTACTAAAGTCAGAATAATTAAAAGCCACTCAACTGTGACCACCCTAAATTGGATCTGTTGATTAACACATTAAAACTTTCACTCCTTGAAGACCAAATAAACATTCCTTATATAACTTGTTTAGCCTAACACTTTTGTTATAAATTCTACAACACAGAATATTAAAGTTATGGAAGTTAAGTTGCAAACAGAACCTATGATATACATTCCTAGAACTGTAGGTCTAAATAGTGAAATATTTGATCGATAACTAATTCAATTACACGAATAGGTAAAACAATTGTGTAAGCGTGCTATTTGATGCACCACTTTGTTCCAGTTAATTAAATGATATAAAATGCAATATTCGGATGGTTCTGTTAATTGTATTAACCCAAATTGAGCCTAATGGCTATGATCTTAAGAAGAGTAATGGTACATTATTAAAATCAAAACGTGTTTCGGAAGATACAGGGTCTAAGGATATAACTGATGTACAGCAGTAAAACAAATCATTAAAGCTTAAGAAATCATGTATAATGATGATGGTGATGATGATAATAATAATAAAAATAACAAAGGTGATGATGACAGTAAAGATGATTTATGTTTGATCCTTCAGTAACCAGAAGGATATTTTACAATTAAATATATATGTTCTACCTGGTATAATTTCATTTATTTATGTCCCTTCAATGTAGAATATTGTTGGAATTGACTTATTGTAGATTGTTAAGAGAATTAAAAACATAAGCTAATAACATATTAAGGTCAATCAGCTTAATGGAATTATTAAAATATGTAGTATTTTTTATTACACTCATACTCAGATATTAATTTTAAAACCTGCACTGTTAGTAAAACTTATCTCTATTTTTAATTCCATGTAATTCCCTCGTTAAAAGCTAAAAATAAAATTATTTATCATTTCATGAATATGAATATTACTTTTAGAAAATAAAATAACTAGTAATTTCCTGATTAAGGGACAAAATTGAGTGGGTGCCACATGATTTAGATGAAAATCCTTGGATCTATTTTTGAAACCCGAATGTTTTTTTTTTCTTTTAGTTTGTTTTCCCCTTCCCACATGGTTGGGGCCTGGTTAATGACAGTTTTCTAACCTATTTTAAGTCTTAACATTCATTAATATACCTTACAGCCAGTTCAGGACTGTTTAGGTAATCATTAAGTTTTTGATAGGAAGTTGGAAAACCAGCTAAGTCTCATAAGAATAGACCTGGTATCTCGATGCCCAAACCCCGATATGTTCAATGACACAGCGTTTTAGACTGCATGTCTTCTTAATAAAAGTATATTGTTCATTGGAAAATCGATCAGATTTAAGGAATATAATGATTTTACCTAATAAAAGTGTATAAAATTGTTCTGCTAGATTACTACCAAAATTACTATGGCCGTTATATTTTTTCTGCTTTATAGAATATACTTTACGGAACTTCTAAGGTCCTGCTGGTGGTATTTGGTGCCTTACGGCCGAAATGCTCAGGGGGGAAATATACCCTTTCACTTTAAAAAAACACACTTTTTTATAATTTTATAATCTTATTTTAAAATGAACTTTTATTTTTAATTCTGTGAAAGAATTTCTTAATTGTCTACAAAACTGGATTTTATGGATTAAAACGTTCTGGCATATAAACTGTGTTGGCTGCCTTTTAAGTCAACTCGCCAGAAGTTTACCGAAAACTGTTTTTTCCGTCCTTTAATCCATAATAACTTTAACAACTTTTAAGATATCTCTATCAAATTTTGTATGCTTGTTTCTTTAGTTGTTAAAAAAGAGATGACCTTAAATCATAGCATCATTGGTAGAATAAATAAAAAATCATAAGCAATGAAAATTTTGTTTTATTGTAATGTAAAAGATAAAAATAATTAAACCATTTGTAACGAGGTTTCGCTAAAGCTGATAGGACATCTTCATATTTATGTTAACTACAAGTGTAAATAATATTTACTATTTTTTTTAATGTCAATAAATATTCCTGTCGTAAAAGGAATACCCATAACACATGCAAAATTTCAAAACGAAATCACTAGATGAGACTGAGATATAAAAATTTAAATTCTTGCAAGGTTTCAATGCTGTAAAGGCATGTAGGCTATATCCCCCTTAAGTCAATAATATTACAATTCCCATTTTACATCTAGTTTTTAGACATTTTCAGGAGTGTACGAAACATCTCACAGGTCTTTTACTATAAGTATAGTCTATTACAGTGGTTCCCAAACAATGGGTCGCGACCCAGGCCGCGGTCGATGGATTTTTCAGGACGTAAAAATCCTGGGCACGGAGTCCTCCGGGAGGGACTTTAAGCTGGGGGTCCCGTGTCGTAGATTTACGGCACGTAAAAGAACTCCAAGCATAAATTAGAGCCTCTGGACAAAATTTCTCGGCCCTTTCACGTCCAAGAAATACTTAGTTTCCAGAGGGGGGTTGCGAGGCGATGGGCTTACCACCTGTCCCTCTACCCTCTCTCGGAAAATAAGCATATCAAAATTAGTACAGGTACTGAAACCTCCTCTTCGAGGCCCCTTCGCCCCACCTGGGAATCATAGGGTTCCAGATACAGATACAGATATTGGTTATCGTTATGTAGTGGTGGGTCAGGAAAAAAATTTCTAGGTGAAGGTGGGTCCCAGGACAAAAAAGTTTGGGAACCGCTGGTCTATTATAACGCTGATGGTGTCTGCGCATGTTTAGCTTTGTTAGAAATGAGGTGCTCTGTGCACTAGTTACATTGAAGTGAAAATCTTGTATTAGTATTGCCAAATCCATTTCTGCTTCGAGTAAAAAAAAATGTTACTCGAGTATTCAACAATAGATTGATATCGTGTTATGATCTGCGTAACATACTATTTAGGAATCCTGTACGGGATCTGTTTCTTTCATGCGATGTGAGGAATTTCTTGCAGGCTTTATTCTAATCTACATACATGACATTAGAACGGAAATTAATAACGATTCATTCTTTAGCGGACGTATGATGCTCAAGACATGCGCTTATCCGCATGAGGCCCTTAATGATGGTGTGCTCCCTGGTGCCTTGTGGATGGTTTCTCAACCACAACGATCCTCAAAAGAAATAGCTGCAAGCTTCTTGGGCAAGACCTGTTAATTCGTCCCCAGGATGTTAATTCGATTCGCTAATGTACATTATTTTATTTCTGTTCTGTACTCATGAATGATTACCGTGAAACAAGGATAAACATTTGCTATTGTTCTTCCACTTGAGGAGCTATGTTATTAACTAACAATTCGAAGACTTCCTAATGTGTTAAATGTGATAGTTTAGGAACAAAGTGAGCCTATGCTGTTCTTATATATACACTAACTTCTATTTAACCTAAGCACGATTACACAGTGTCAATCACATTGAAGCCAAGTATGTTGATGTTCAACCTCTCGATACCAGCTTGAGGCCCCCTGGATAGCAAGGTTACGTTTTCGATGCTTTGACGAGATTGGGAATCAATAAAACATAAGCATGGTGATTACTAGAACTTATTGGGTATGCAGTCCATCACCGATCGTGCGATCTGTGATTACTGGGCTTCACCAAGCAAGCCATTCAGGGCAGCGAGATACGGATCAGGCCAGACTCATCGAGACAGTCCTTTGACTAAACAACTATCATAGCCTTCTGTATGGTGACGGGACAGATCGGCCCCAAGCTATTTTGCTACATGTCGCGTAGCGATGAACGATGAAGTTGTATATCTTGTTAAATGAGATTAAAGTTTGTCTTACCTTTAAAAAATAAATATGAGAGCAAATTTAATGATCATAACGAGTATAATTTTCATCTCTGCTTAGTTATAATTATTGACATTTCACTGGCAATTCGCTGTAAAAACCGTCAGTCTGTTTTCGAAGATTGGAATAGATAGCGACATATGGCTTGCATGTGTTATACAGTATTATAATATTTTAGTAGCGTTCTATCTCACTGTGTATATAGGGATGTAGTTCATGGTTATTTAAAAGATGTATACTGTAGATACGGTGCTTCGACCTTTGCGTTGATTATGCGCAGATGATACAGTGCTTTATTTATAAAGAAAACATCAATCGTACTGTCAATATTATATTATAACAAGTTATAACATTTGAGCCACAAGACTATAGTAAATTTAGTGACGTTAATTTTGAGTAAATACGCCTTTTTATGTTGCAAGATAAAATATGTATTCACCCATCTTAATTATACAATTTTCATAAGTATTTCTTTACGTAAATATATTTATACGATACATTTTTATTTGTTTAAGAACTTCTTATAAATATTGCGTATACATTTATATTGACTATCCCACTCATACGCCGCGTGTTTGATATTGACCAATAACGTTTAGCAATTCCTCGGTATATCGCGGCCGTTTATCTTACAATATTCTTGTAGGAATCGCGATGATGGCGTTTTATCGGGATAAAACGTGCTGCTCGTGACTGGACACGCAAGAATCAGTGTGCAGTGTTTAATAGTCAGATGCTGCCACTAAGCGGTACGAAATCAGATCATTTTATACAACCTAACTTGTTTGGAAATTGAAATGATAGAAATGTACATTGATTAAGAACACAATTTCGATTCGGTGCAAGCCAGTTCGTGTGCTTTTATTCTGTTCTGCTGTTAGCTTACATGAATTAAGTTAACTATGTCTTATATGCACTATTGGTAGCCCTGGATACAACATGGTAACTCGAATCGATTCATGGATGGTTGATTCATAGTAGACCGTGACTCGCAGCTGTTAGTTTTGTTTTTATACAACAAAGCACGAAAGTAATTACTATTTGTATATTTGTATACATTTTTATTCATGGAATAATCTTAATAAATCCAACTCGAGTTGACGAGTTTCATCAGATAAATTCGCTCCTGCTACGTAGTCGCGAATCTATCGATAACTCGTCAACTCTCGTGGAATTATTACCTATGATAAATGATTGCAAGATAAGCCTGTTTTATTATGCACTGAACTTAATAATTTAATTGCAAGTGGTTTAAAATGAAAACATTATCAATGAATTTTGATACTTATTTATTCTTAGGCGGCAATATGCACGTACTGAATTTTTAAAAGGACTCTAGTTTTTCTGTAGTCAATTACAATGAAAGGAAGTCGATATTTTGTAGTTTTTAAAAATAGAACACATCTGTCCAAAATCACTTAAGACTGTACCTATGTATATTGCAGTCACATACATATTTTAGATGTCGTGCCTCAATACCAATTTTTCACTAACAACTGGCCAGACACAGTGCATAGAGCCCTAATTATTCGACGGATGAGTCATGAATTCAGCATGAGTTTGGTACATAAGGATTACAGAAAAATAACATTTTAAACTACCCTATTATAGAGGTTTCCTCCTATAAAATTCCTGCGCAATGTAATTTATTGATAGCTTGTTGCAGTGAATGTCCTTTTTAAAACGATACACATACTTATATATTGTCTTGCCGTTGGTGCATTATTGTCTACCATTGATAACTGATTTTTATAAGTACATATATCTTATACAGTGCTTTAGTTGGAAAATATTTTATGGGGGTACTCACCTTACTTCAAAATTTTCCATATCGCCTCATACAAAAGAGTTTTAAAAAACCGAGCATCTTATCAGGATAGCCAACATGTAATCTAAGGAGAAAGTAATTATTGTAGAAATGCGCACGAAGGTGAAGATTAGAACGCATATCTATTGCGAATTTAATAGTGTTTGTCATTATTAACAAATACACTCTTGTGAATTGGACATTTAATAAGTATTTTAGGACAATATCGTTCCTGTACTGCCAGTACGACGTACCGGAGCACATATTTTTCCCGGTATGATAGAAGGAAAATAATTTTGTACCGGTACGCAGTACCGGTGCGTACCGGCCCAACTAAAGCACTGATCTTATACAGAGTGTGTAGATTTTAACAGCTTATTCCTTTAGTTAAAACAAACAAAAATTCAAATACCGGTATTTTTTTGTCTCTGAGTAGACCTACTTATCTCAGAAAAAAGTCCTTAAAATTTAACCGTGCTTTACTTATTGCTTTATCCGCATTGTTCCTTTTCACTTCAGCAGAGGCCAGAGGAAATAGTAGGAAATAAATTTTCCCTTTATTGTTTTTCTGTAAAGGTGGTAGTTTTCGTGCAAATTAAATACAAAAATTATTACGGGGACCATGTAGGCCTACTTCACAAAGTTTGGCAATGTCAATCGTTTTCCTTCATGTAGGCTAGTGTGTGTTTTGTATGAATGAAAGACGAGCTCAGTGCCTCCGTATCGACGATCTGACAGTGCGCTGTTGCATTTCTGCGGAAATTAATAATATAATTACTGTATATGTTTAACAGTGGACTAAATCACAAAACTCCAAATGGGGTTCATATTTATTTTAAAATTATCTACTGCCCCCTTTAATCTGCACAGCTATACTACTTCCATTCTGTATATAGTATTCCGGCATTGCTAAAATTCAGAAATCGCATCCCTTATTACAATTTCACACTTATAAGCACTTTCTTATATCTAGGAGCGAAATTTTACAAAATAGCTTTCCTTCACTGTATTTAGTTTTATAGGTGTTTATCAAATTACGAAATATTGCAAAATCAGTAGGATTTAACGAAATCTCTATATATAAAAGCCAAAACCCACTGACTGACTGATCACACTTTCTCAAAAACCATACAGCCTAGGAACGTGAAACTTGGTACACATATTGCTACTAGGCTCTAGATGCGCACTAAGAAAGGATTTCAAAATCTTTGGCCTCTAAGGGCCTATAAGGGCCAAAATAGGGTTGTAAAGTTATGATATTCACCAAAAAGAATTCATACTGCATGTACACAATCCCCATGGCAACATTATTTTTTTAAACTACACAGGTGGCTTTGCATGACACTATGATTTCATGTAGACCTAGTCCTAATAGATATAAAATTATGAGAAAGGCTATCAATAGAATTCCTATTGATTATTATTAACTATTTTTTGACACGAAGTAAATTTAAAAGGTCCTGGGTTCTACTCTTAAGAGTTGAACTCTTTTCTTATAGCTAGCCTAGGACTGTATTGCAAAAGATAGTAAGTAATGTGTTCCCTATTACAGGCCATGGGGGCCCAGAGGGTTCCAAGAAGTGTAGGCTCCCGGATTTTTAGACACTCGGAACGTGAAGGTGGTAAGGTTGTCAGCGTTACGCACCGACCGCCTTTACCCCCAGGTAGTTCATACAGTATCAATAGATATAATTTCATGATTAATTTCTATTTTCCAAATTATCTATCTATCTGTACCTTAGTTTTTACCCCTCCCTTTTGGGGTCATTTAAGCGACCCACGTTGCCCGGCCCTTACAGGACCGCGACCTGTCGGGAGAGGGATTATCTATGGCTCACATACATACTTTTTGACCAGACAAGGACATGGAGGGCCTCCCGGATGAGTGATCAGCCAAATGCCGGGGCCACCTTCAAGACAACACAAAGATATAGGACGAGATACAACATTCACACACTCGCTCTGAACAAGGCAAGGATGGATGAGGATGATAATGGCTGCCAGATGATATCCGGAGACAACCAGGGCCTAAAGTTACCAGACATTTGTCTCACAGGTGAGGAAAAATCCCGGGAAAAGCTCTACCTAGGTAACCTGTCCCGACCAGCATTCGAATCGGACCCGCTGCGTGAGACGAGCGAATGCATCCCCTACGCCCAGCTATTTACTGTATGTTTGCCAAAATTGAAAGAGAAAGATTAAATTTTTAAGACATAATCAGAGTAAACTACGGGTGAAGGAGTAAGTTATGTGGAATATAAATACGTCCACCGTGTTGGCTGGACGGCTGATGATTTATAGAAGTACATCGAATCGACTTTAAATTGTGTTCACTTAACCTATATATATACATAAATCTAACAATGCGAAGCATTGATGGGTCAGCTAGTTAGTGAATAAATGCGAAATATGCCATCGATTACAGCAATGATTGGCATTGAACATATTCCATATTCATGGAACGTGATTGTCACTTCTGTATGCAAATGCCTGCTTTTTATTAATAAAAACTTCCCTCATAGTGGCTGCCACACGATAGAAGTTATACAAACAGTAGAACTTAGTTAAAAAGAAAATTGAAATATCACAGATAGAATAATAAAAAATCAAAATCCCTGCATATGGCATATTCTAATTGTGTTTTATATCTTAACACAGACTAACAAAAAATATTTCCATTGCAAAATAATGTTTTATAATAATTTTCTATTTGAATATTAATGTAAACTTAAAGAAAAGAGTAAACTTTCTCTCTGTCCAAAATAGTCGTCTGTAGAACAGCTTATTTCGAGAAATAGCAACCCAAATGAGAGAAAGTTAATACCGATGTCAGCCGTTTTATTTCACCAAAAAATCAGGTTCCTAGTTATATCTGTTGGAAATCTTCATAATTTTATACTAACACGTATACAACTCGAATTATTTTTAAGACAAGATTCCACTACAGAGCTGGATTCGCTGACCATAGTTTTTTTTAATGTTTGTTTTAATATATTTTACTGTTACCGTATCTCAAGATTTGTTACCCAGATTAAATTTCGGAAGACCAGTAGATCCGGTTATACGCACCAAGATATTAAATATAAATGTTACAAAGATTTAAATGAGTAATTAAACCTGTTTATAGCCCATGCCGAGACACATTGGCTTTCTTAGCATTCCTTTTAACAAAACACAGACATTTATTATGTAGCTATGCCTTTAGCTTTAAGTGTCACATTAGTCCTGGTTGACAACGTCATTCAAGATGGTCGGTGCAGACAACCTTAAATAATGCAGAGTTATTATGTGCTTCGGAATCACTGACAACATGTTAACCTAATTGTACATAGGCTTGCTCTATCTTATCCCATCTACCAACGTGTAAGTTAGAGCAAGTGTCTGGTGAATTACTTGCATTTCAGAGGCACGACTTTGATCCCTGATGTTGACCAATATATTATGGAGACTAGAGACCGAATGTTAAACGCTAAAAGGGATTAAAACTATTAAAAATAGGCACTTAAACAGGCAAATCTAAACATTGTCATCATTATATATAATTCATTATCTCGAGCCTTTCAAAACAAATATTATACTGTAATGTAGGCCAGCGTATATTATACGTAAGCCTATTGCCGAAGTTTCAATAAACTACTCTCTTGTACGTAGCAGCGTGGTAATGTCGCACGGTAGTCAAAAGTACATTATGCAACGAGCCTATAAAGGTATTTATTAAGATAGTAGCAAAGCTAGTTGCATAATTGTCATAGAAGTAGGCCTATTTTAATTACCTTTATAGGCCAGTTGCATACGACTGTTTTTGTTCGACCGTAATTAAATGTTTAAGTTTTGATTCATTAAAAAAATCGGCTGATAGCTGCAATCAGCTGGTAGACAAGTTGTTGTGGTTCTTGTCTTGTGCGATAGATGGCATCTGATGGGGTACCGTACTGTCAAGTCGAAACTTGTTATTGGCCGTTTTCTTGAAAGGAACGGATTTTTACAAGGCGAAATGCACTCATTTGCACAACAAATGCACAATAGAATTTATTTTATTTTAAATGCAGGATGTTTATTACGCAGTTTGATTTGCTGTTCTGAAGGTTTCAAGATCGTTCCGTGTTCGATAATACCTGTGTTAAACGAAAATCTATTTCGAAATGGATATCATTAATGATAGTGTTACTTCACATGTAATGAGCGTATTATAGTATGGTCAAACAACTAAAAGCACTGACTTAATGTTATGAAAAAAGATGAAACCATTTTAATACAAGGAAAAAGATTAAGTTATAATCCCAGCAGCACATAAATGTATTTAAACGTGTTTTTAATAATTTGAAAAGTGAAGCTGTATAAACCTATGTAAGTTAGAAGAATTTCTGTTGTAACTACACGTATATAGGCCTATAGAACAATTGAATTTTATTTTAATTCGTGAGAACATTGTACATTTTGTGCATTAATGTTTGCTACTTGTTAAATAAACATTTTGATTTACTTGTAATGTAACATTAGCCAAAAGTAACCTTTCTTTCTTTCTTCTTTCTTTCTTTCGTTGTCTTAGTTTTACCTCTCCCTTTTTAGGATTTAAGCGACCGAAGCCGCCCGGGCCTAAACGTAACCTAACCATTTTTAAAGTTCCTAATGAAGAAATATGGTATTTCGACATATGTTTAGGAACATTTAACAAAGCTTTGTACTGTGAACTGTCATCAGTTCCTACGCGAGTTCCTAGAATTTTCAAATCCCCACTTTTTTTTTCCACCCAATTAAGAACAGCGTAACATGGTTTATTTCTGCACCGGTCCTTTTCATATCCTTATTCCACCTGAAAACATGTTACAACATCACACAAAAAGAGAACGTCTCACCGAATGTAGATTACAGCCTGGAGATGTCATGCGATCCTATTGCACGAAACGCAAAGGAACATGGCGTTCTCGAATGTTCTTTAATTCTAAAACACAATATTCTATATTATAGGACATTATCCTCAATGATTATTATAAGATTTGTTTTATTACCTTTATTATAGGCTTGTCAATTACATTTTACTATCAATTTTCTTCACGTTAATTTTCTATTTATCCAGTATTCTTTTCCTTGATATTCTACTTCTGGGGCTTCATTCATAAAACTGTATAGGCCTAAAGAAATCAAGTATACCCTGTACACAATTTTATACCGTTTGGACACTATTTTTAAACCTCAGTGCTCTTCCAACTGCCAGTATAACTTATGCAAACTTTAATCTTTTTTTTCCCCCCTTTTTCAATTTGCATGTTATTTTGCCATTCAGAATCTACAAGTATGTTCTCCCAAAAACGATAGAGATGCATCAATGACTTTTTTTACAGTATATGTATACAATTTGTAATCAGATTTTCTGTATGGATCTTAGTTCTTTTTAATGTTTAGTATAATCAGCCTAGTTTTTTTGAACTTTACATTTTCTGGGTAAAGTATTAGGAAACAAAAGGTATTATATAAAGAATATAAAAAATCATCATCAGTAAATCTGTCTGTAAACCATCAAAGAATCTCACATAAAAAATGCATGTTCCTATTTAAATATCTGTTGGAGAAGATAGATTTCAATTTTTGTTTTTAAAATATCAAATTAATTAATATTTCAACATATTGAGGTATCAAAATACAATTTTAAACTTTAATTTCGGTTTACATTTTAAATAATCGTGCAAAATTTCAAGTTTCCAGGACAAGTAGTTTAGAAAACCAATGTGAACACTTCGGGCATCCTTTAAAAAATAATTTAAAAATAGTTTATTAGTTTGCAGTTGCGCGCGACGTTTTGGAGCCAGCTGTTGGAGATGTAGTATAACGTCACGCATGCCTTGACGAGGATGGCAGGATTTGAAATGGTTGTTCGAACCGACAGTACTGTAAAAGAAAAGATGGAAATATGACATATCTCCCTGTAGGTATGATGAGCAGCTTATTGCGCATGTGCTGTAAGGTAGCTGGTCTGCAGTCGGACGAAGGCATTTTAATAATTTACATTACGGTCACACCCTGAGACCGGCTCTATACACTTTTTGCGTTGCTTTAAATAACACGTTTAATAACATGAAACTCTAGTTCCACTTAAAAGGAGCTGCTTGTTTTTTTTTAAATGCGTAGTCTTCGGGATTCTCCGCTATGACGCCCTCAGATTCCACTGTGTGTTTAAAAATTTTTTGTTATTTTGATTCCCATTTTGCAACAGAACACTCCCCCTCTATGTAAAATTAATTTTTCGGGTCGAGTCCGTTATGGTAAAAATTTAGATGCTAGCCCGTTATAGAGATTATAGAGGATATCACCAGATATCACTATCGTTCTCTTCCCTTTCGTGGAAATGAATAATTATCCATTTCATTCATTTTAACCACTGCAAATACTACTGTTCCTGCTACTACTATTTATCGTGTACCTATTAATAATATAATTTACAATTCAGAATAACATAAGTAACTATTTTGACAATATAAATTTGGGGTAAAGTTCAATTGTAGAGGACCCGTATTTTGAAACCGAGATTCTCGTCATGAAATACCTAACACGACACGTATTTTGTTCTAGATGTTATGGACAGGAGACGTCTTGGCTAATTGTTGGGTCAAACCCTCCCGCCCTAAACGATACGCTTTCTTTTATAACACGATCTAGCGAAAAGTAGTGAGATTTCCTCCATATTTCCTTTCTCGAGTCATGATGAAACTCGTGATTGGACGTGATTGTGACGCCACACCACTAGCGAGCAGCTAGAATTATGGGAAAACAGGTTGACAAACCCCGCGGGAGATATAATATGGCACATTTTTTAAACGGGAAGATTCAATATGCGCTATTAAACTAACTGTTAACTCAGTTTATGCTACACTATTCTACAAATGCGTTTGCGCCCCGCTATAGCTCCCGCCTCCGCTTCGCTTGCTTAACTATGTGGATAGTATTATTATTATTATTATTATTATTATTAAATCTCCAAGTACAAGAGCCCTATTTTACCTATGTATGCTAGGGCTATAGTTTCAGAATAAGTATGTTATAATTATGACATGCAGAAGATTTTAAAATGTGGCAATAAACAATAAACAAAAGTGAACATAAACACAAAACATTACAAAGTTACTTCATAGCAATAGTTGTGAGAATTGATCACAGTGTTTTAAAAACTTTGTTAACAAATGTTTTAAATTCTGTGAGACAGCATTGGTTTTTTAAGAAGTTGTGGATAGTATTATATTTTATTTAGACTATCAGTACAAAATTTCATGGCCGTCTGCTCCGATGTTACCGATAAAGAATGTACAAGAAGGGTAGTTGGTCACCCTGCTTCTCTTTAAAAAAATTACATCGTTCGTGTAAACGCGCATATTTCGCGTGAACGGATCCTCTACTGCGGGGCTACGCAAAATAAACTAGACTATTTTTTTAAACAATGTATAGTTTCGCTGAAAATATCACTTACGACCTACATTTCTCCCCCATTATTCGAAGTCTGCAATTCCGTATCATCGCGAAGAATTTTTCGGGATTAGTTCTTTATTTACCTATTCTATAACTTGAAGAGATATTTATTAATAAAGTTATATACTCGTACGAATAGGTCACGTTTTAATATTTTCTGGAAATGTAGAAGCTATGTTAATTTGTGTTTAATGTGATTTGTTTCCAAACAAATTGTTGCCTGAATTTCGCTTCATACGAAGTTACGAAAATGCTTTCTGATTACTATTCTAAGCACAAACAAACTGAAATTATTTTCCTTTTGAAATTTACGGTTCAAAATAACAAAACGTCGTACAATGTTCGACCGTCATAAGAACATAACAGGCTCACGCGAATAACAAAAATACATAGAGCTCGTTTTGTTAACCTCGAGCTTGCCTGTTAGAATGCAATATATTATTATTATTATTATTATTATTATTATTATTATTATTATTACTATCATAAGCTTCCACTATGGTAGCTATGGACAAGGTCAAAGATTTTGTACATTGTACACGTCAAATACATAGGAAATAATAAACCTGCTACATTAACACATAAAATCAAATTATACTACTATGATCAGAATAATAATATTCTTTAACAGAATAAAAGGGGTTATCTGTTAGCCATTTGTGAAGAGATTTTTTTAATTCATAGAGTTTTTGCAACGTTTGTAAAAGCTCCCGTTGCATTTACTGAACTACCACCCATAAGGATAATTATAGGAGTCAGACAAAACCAAAAAGTTAGTTACTTATAATGGTCTTACATCGTAAGTAACTAGTACCCTTACCCTGGAGTTTAAAATAAAAGCATAAATGCGTTTTAATTTATAAACGTAGGTTGAAATGAAAACAAGGCCTAGTCTACATCAAAGGACTGGAAAACTCGCCTTATGGATATCATTATGGTACCATTACATCGCATGTAATAAGATTATAGTTTGGTCGAATAAAAACCTAATTTTAGTTCTAGCGAAAAAAGCCTTTCAGGGTAGTATCGCCTGAAATCCAAAGGGTTAAACTACACGGATTTAGTAATTTTATGTCTATAACAGTTGTAAACATGATTAAAGCTCACCAGATAGATGTATCTTGTAAACTTTTCATTACCATACAAATATATGACCCACGCTTCATGGACAGATTTGATTACTTTAACGAGCAGCGTTAAACCATGGAAACATCTAACACTGGCTCTAAACAATCTCCACTCTGACACGTAATTAGTTAAGCTTATTCAGCCAAGTGAACATGCAGTAGATGTTTCTCTTTTGTGCATTTTTTTTTTTTGTGCCCACCCTTACCCCCGGAGTGCCAAGCAATTAAGCCTAAACCTCCGGTCAGACCAAATTTTGGTAACCATATGTGATGTGTGTATACCTATTGTGCCCTTATGTACATCCGTAGGGGATGTTGATGGTGTGACGTGTTTGGGCTGAGTACTTGTGTCTTTGTACTTTGGCGCAGGATAGACCTAAGTGCGGATAGGTCTTATGTGCAATATTTCCGAGTGTGTTTCTTTTTAGTGACATGTAGTTATGTATTCTAGAGATTTGTAGTGCGTGTATCTGTTTGAGGGGATTATTGACCAGTCCGGCATTCGCCTAAGAACGAGGGAAACCCCTCAAAAACCTCGTTCGGACTGGAGCAGTGGCCAAATGACCGTCTACTTTGGTGTGTTAATTTACTATAGACTTTTCGAGAAGTGCTGTTTTTGCAAAGGTTTTAAGGGCTGGGAAGGTGTTTTTACGCGTCCAGAACGTGAGGTCCGGTGCCCAGGCTTCCTCTTCTGCCCTAGCGGCTTCGTGGAGGAGTAGTCGAGCTTCTCGATATCGAGGACAAGTATACAGCATATGATACATGGTGTCTGGTTCGCTGTCCTCACAAGCGCATAGATCGTCGTCTGTGAGATTGAAACGGATTAAGTTAGCGGCAAAGTTGCCGTGGCCAGTTAATACCTGTGTGACGAAGTGGTCCAATTTAATCCATGGCATTTTAAGTCTATTTCTGATATTTGGGAAAAAGTCACGAGTGATTCTACCATTTTGGGCAACTACCCATTTTTGCTGCCAAATATCTATTAACTGTGAGTGAATGCGTTCATAAAGATGTGATCGATCTAAGCTCTGAAATTCCCTTGGTCCGATTTGAAGGGTACCTAATTGAAAATTAATTTGCTTCCGCACTTTGTACCTGGCTATCCGTTCCTCAAGCAGAAGATCAACAGGAAGAACACCAGCTATGACTGGTAGAGCATCATTCGAAACAGTGGAGTAGGCTTTAGTTATTCGCAAGAGAGAATGTCGCTGGGCAGATTTGAGTTTACGGATGTGATGTGTGTTAAGTTTAGTGGCCCAAGCGTTTGCAGCATACGAGACAATAGCCTCAAAAATAGCAGAGTAAAGTATACGATAGTTAGTGAATTTGTATCCCCACTGCTGTCCAGAAAGTCTGGCTAGGGCCTGAAATAGGTTGTTAGCTGTAGCACTGATTCTTTGAATATGAGCGGTGAATTTATTACCTTCTTGTAAAGTTATACCCAAATACTTTGTTTCTCGAACATATGGGATCCGGTCTTGTCCTATCCTGATGATTGGAGGGTGATTTCCTATTTTCCCCTTGAGGAGCATTGAGTTTGTTTTAGTTTTAGAAATCTTTAGCTTTGCTTTGTGGGACCAAGTTTCCAGAATTGTTAGTGCTCTATTAGCTTTGCGTTCGAGATCTGTTCTGGACTCACCTTCGATAATAATTACTGCGTCGTCGGCATAGGCTATGACGTCAGCGTCTTGAGTCTGTTCAAGTTGTCTGAGGGCTTCATCAAACACTAGGTTCCAGACCTTGGGTCCCAATACTGAGCCTTGGGGACACCCTTTGGATGCGGCCTTTGTGAATGAATGAAGGTTATCCCTTAGCGTTATTCGTCTGGACCGAAAGTAGTCACTGAGGACGGCATATATGTTCTGTGGACAGTTTATATTACGAAATCTCTCCAGGGCGTGTGGCCACCAGACGTTGTCAAATGCGCCTTCTATATCTACGAAGATGGTAAGCACGTATTTAGAATTAGATGTGGTTACTATTTGCTGGAGCAGTGAAGCTGCATCCTCAGTACATCTTCCAGGGCGGAATCCAAATTGCCTGGGGGAGTATGATTCTTCTAGAGAAGTGTCTATTTTGGAAGCTATGAGATGTTCAAAGATCTTTCCCATGACAGGGAGAAGACAGATTGGTCTGTACGACTTGGCCAGAGATGGATCTTTGGTGTCATTTTTCAGAATAATTTTGAGTAGTCCCATTTTCCAGGCGTTGGGAAATATACCAAGGCTAAGGCACGCATTGTATATCTGGAGAAGTTTCTCTTTAAGGAGCGGACTAACATTAATTCCATATTTCGTTTTAAACTTTAACTTTCTTAACTGAGAACATTTTCTTGTTACAGGTGAGTTCCATACAACTGTCGCCATCTTCCAGTAGAGGTAACAGTATGTTAATGTTTACTTAGGGTTTAGAGGCAACATTTAAGAGCATTCCCTTGATGCCTACCTAGTAGGTTTTCAAATTCATAGTTGAAATTATAATAATTGTGAGCTGCAATATTCTGGTTTTCCACCGATATTGCAAATTACTAGAAAGTAGCCTCTAAGGGAGGAAGTACATGTACACTGCTTCCGTTCCATTGGATATTATATCGCCAGTGCGTAAACAAATGTCCGGCCACCCACTGCTTCAGCTCCGCGCGCTTCAGTATTTCATAACATCCAAGATCAACTGAACTGAACGAAACGGAGGCAGTCTGCTTCCTCCTTTAGTGGATAGCAGGTCCAGAAAATCATAGCCATTAACGTACTTAACCATTGAAACCTGTAGTACCACATAAGCATACTTGGATGGTAAAAAGCGCAGTCAAGTTTGTAGAAAGTAATTATGGCTATTGAATAACGTATGGATTTTTAAGATTTATTTCATATGGATAGTCTACTTATTACTTCCAGTCAATTTTTATATACTGAATTACAATCGGACTATCTCTAGAGTGGTTCTAGTGGCACGTACATTTTGTAGACTGATGTCTAGTCTATATAGTAAATTTATATTACTTATACATTACATAATATATTAACTTATATGTTATAAATCGTAATGCAGCACCACTAGACGGGTTCGAAATTATGTATGTGAAAGACTGAAACTAAACTAAACTCCGTGGCACTACATCCCTGGATGTCTACCATCCGACCGCTGCGTCATCTACCACAGGAAGATGACAGGATTGGACTCATATGCCCAGCATACCGACATTCACAGCCGTTAATGATGGTTTCCCTAACCAGAGTCGCTATTTCTTAATCAAGTAGCTCCTCAGTTGGTGTCACGGGGGTGAGTGCATCCCGTTCCAGGTCTCTCTACATAAAAAAAAATTGATATCTCGGCTGTGGTGGAGAATATGTAAAACTTGGTATTTAGGCCTGAAGTAGAGTTGTAAAAGTGACCGCGTTTAAAGGATCCTCAGGCGGCAACCCTCTAATACAGGATCTCAACCCCACCCCTGACCAAACCCTCCATAAACATCTCCATAAACATCTTGGGGTTGAAAAGCCGAAAAGGAAGGAAGGAAAATACTGCGCGTGCCTAAGCATAAGATGCGCATTGTTGCCACAGTTTAAAGGCCATGCAGCTGATTTCCACAAATCTGGAGAAACAACACAAGTGGCATTGCTACAAGGCTTGATCTGGTGGCAGGACCACCGCATTTGTTTAGGGGTGGGTAGACCCTAATAATCTTTTCCAGATGAGGGAAGTGGTCCGACTTAAAAGCGTTCCGCCCGCTTTGTAGCCGACTGGGGATCGTTTGGGCGCGAAGACTTTACATAGCCTACTTTTAGTTCCGAGGACGTGGAACATTAAATAGGCTACTGATATGACCAGAAAAGTTTTACGTAAGAATTAGTTACACTAAGAAATTACTAGAAATTTATTTCAGTTTTTATACATCAACTCGGTTACTCAAAATTACGAAAAATCTATTTCAATGGAAATTATTCATACATTTACTCGAAGTTTGCAAAGAAATTGCCTAATTGACCTAGTATTTTCATTGATGTCAAGATTCATATAGCGGTAGATCTGCTATAGTTGTTAGTACTTAAATTAAATGACGACTAATGATAACAACAGAACAACCGTGGTGTGTAGTATGTATTTGCATGATCCAAAACATACCTCTATGTAATAAAGGGACAAGCTATGTGGTGAGGTTGCAGCTTGCAGAAAAGCACCCCTGCCTGTTAAGGTAAGCGAACGTTACTTGAGAGCATGTAAACGAGTACGTAATGCCTCCACCAGATGTCACGGCTTGCCTGTACTATGATATCTCAAGCTGTAAATATTGGCAACAGGTTGTGAATACTGCTGCAGACTGATCGTGTCAAGAATATGATGCTCCTTTGTGATGCTGACATTTCCATCCAATTAATGAGACGGCCTCACTTCCTCAGAACACAAAAAATATCAAGCTCCCCTTCGTTTCTGGTTATGAATGCATATTAAATTCTCCCGTAAAAATAAGAAAACCATGTCTAGTGAAGATGTACACATTGTAAAGCCTATTGAAATCATGAAAGCTTACATTCTGGATAATAAATATGCTAACAGAGTTTATGTGTAAGTAGACTCCAAAGCGATACAAAAGTGTTTAGTAAACTCGATTCCTGTGAGTTTGCGAGAAGACGTTCTTACAGCTACAGTATGTTTCACGTTCGAGTTGGCCAATCATGCGGGTTTCTGCGTCGCGACGGCCACAGCTCTAACTCCCGGGCGATCGGGTGAAATATTTAAGCAAATAAAGTCGCTAATCGTGTAATGATTCAGGTTCTCACAATTACAGTTAAAATTACAATGAAAATAACTACGTACCTCATCACAAGAGATGTTGGAAATGTCCTCCTCTTGCATCCACACAACACTGGCACCTTTTTAGGAAATTTTCTTTCACGCGCATAAGTTCAGCTTCCGAGTTAAGAGTTAATTTCTCTTGTGATATTGTCTTTAAGTTCTTCTAACGTAGGGGGGTTTAACCTATACACTTTGTTTTTCAACTTCAAGCTCGGGTGAAATATCAACGTAACTGATTATATGAAAAAAGTTAAAAGTATTATTGCCCAAAAAATTTACATAATAGGCCTATACTTTTCCTCATATTTTCATGATACAGAATGCCATGAAATAATTACTATATTCGTTGAATTATGCATAAATGTGCAGAGCTTGCCAGAAGCCACGACCTTGCTTTGCCACTGTATTGTCATCTAGAACAGTGTTTTTCAACCTGTGGGTCGCGACCCCCTGGGGGGTCGCGGAGCCTCTGTAGGGGGGTCGCGAGAGGTCGAGAAAACTTCAGTTTTTTTTATACAACATATAATTTGTGAGACTTAAATAAAAAGTCGATAAGAGTTAAAATTATTATATTTAACAAAATTTCCATATAGGCCTAATCAATCATACAAGTCAGAAAAATGCTAGTTTAAAACATGTTATTACAAAAAATATATATATTAAAAATGTGTTTAAATAGAAAATGATTACATCTGTGCTTGATTATCTTAAATAGCAGTATGTATTGTTAACGCAAAATGATACTCTTTATGTTATTTACACAAACTCATTAACCAGAAATAAAACCTTCGAGTAATCGTTCATTTTAATGTGAAGGTTGCGCTTGAGTTCGTTCAATTAATTTCTCCCATCGTGGATCCGTTTTTGCCACATTAAGTATTAAATCGTTTTCCAAATTTAAGCGATTTCTTAGTTTACATTTTATTCGCGCCATTGAGGAAAATGCCAACTCGCACAAGTACGAGGTAGAAAATGGAATCAAACACTTCAAAGCCTCGGTTGTTAATTCCGGGTATTCTGTTCTTCTTTTTAACCAAAACGTATCCAAATTTTCAGACTTGAATTCCAAATGTAACATCCCATCGGCAGATAGTTCCAGCAGATTCTCTTTGAGCTTAGTTGCTAAATTTGCCTCGTTTATAGCTGCATTTAAAAACGGATTTAAGATCCATCTTTGCCCAGTGTTATCCGATATCTCTTGCAGTGAGAAGTAATGACACAATTCTTTCTTCAAATTATGTAACACCATTTTCATACCAGATATATATGAGTTGATGTTGATCTCGCTTCCGACTTCTTCAATGAAAGACTGTGTGGACGAAAATGAATCAAAGTTGTTTTGATTTATAGATGATGACCACAATTCAATTTTTTTTTATAAAGCCATGGAGTTTGTCTTTTGCTGTAATGACATTTTCATCACGGCCTTGTAGACTTTTATTCAAGTTATTTAAATGTTCAAATAAGTCAGAAAGAAAAGCCAATTTTAAAAGGAATTCCGGGTCAGAAATGAATTCAGAGCAATGTGACTTGGCTTGCTGTAAATATACCAATAGTTCAGCGCGAAGTTCCATAACTCTGGTCAGTACTTTGCCTTTTGATAACCACCTAACCTCTGTATGGTAAAGCAAATTGCGGTGTATTGTCCCCATATCTTCACAAATGATTCGAAACAATCGAGTCTGCCACGCTTTTCCTTTAATAGAATTTACAATGTTAATAATAATATTAAGAACTTGACTGTATTCTTGCGGTAAGGATTTGGCTGCAAGAGCTTGGCGATGGAGAAAGCAATGCATCCAACAAGCGTTTGGCATCTGTTCTTTCAGTCTAGCAATAAATCCACTCTTCGCACCAGTCATGGCTTTTGCTCCGTCACTACAAATAGCAATGCATTTTTGTGCCCAATCGATATTCATATCTTGCGTAGCTTCAAGGAACATGTCCTGCAAGCATTGACCTGTAGTATTTTTGGGAAGTGCCTTGCAAAATAGTATTTCTTCCATTGGATTCAAAACGCACAAAAGCTACAAATTGCGCACAACCCGCAATATCCGTTGATTCATCAAATTGCAAGGATTCAAAAGAACTTTTCTTTATTTTTTCTATGACTTGATCACGAACATCAGACGCCATATTGCTTATCCTGCGTTGAATGGTATTGTCAGAGAGAGGTATACTTTTGAGCTTTTCGACCTCTTGCTTGCCAAACATAATCTCTGCTATATCTAAAGCCGCTGGTAAAATCAAATTTTCGGCAATACTGTGAGATTTCCCTGCTTTAGCCACACGAAAAGCTACTCGATAACTAGCGAGCAACGCTTTCTCATTTAGGTTGGACATTTGTCCTATAGCAGTTTTTTGATGTTCAAGAGCTTTTAATTTTCGCTCAAAAATTCCACGGGTTAATTTTTTTCATTAGGATGTTTTGTGTTTAGGTGGCGTACCAACTTCGATGGCTTCATGCTTTCTCTTGACAAAATTTCAAAGCAAATTACGCACTGCGGTTTACTGTCAATCACAGTAAACCCAAATTTTAAATAATTGTCGTCATAAAGACGTTTTTTCTTTATTCCACTACTCCCGCTAGACGTTGATGGTTCTGATGATCTTTTCAGGAATTTATCCATTTTCAATTATAACAACTCAAATAAATACGTACCGTAAAACAAGTGGTTCGCGCTCTTCAAACAACTAAACAGCAGACATGACCACGCGTGACTTACGCTCACAAATCAGTCTATAATTACTCCAACTCCAAGGCACCTTACAGTCCACATAACACCGAATTTACACTTCTGAATCGTTTTCACTTATCGGGATTGCTTCTGATTCGACTTCCTTCGCTGTCTTGCATCAAACTGCCATGGCCGCGGTTGACCGCCGTATTTATAGGCCAGCGCATTCTAGCGAGAATTATCTCGAAGCGTAAAGAAACGTCTCGAAACTTGTGGATTTTTCGTGGACTACCAGCGCCATCTGTTGCTAACATCCGGAACCTGCACTAGTTCCTAGTGTTACCAACAGATGGTGCAAATAACGCAAACGCCTAAAATTGTTGTAAGTATTACATATTTTTAACATACATGGAAAAAGGGGTTGGGGGGTCGCGAAATATTTTTTTATACTAGAGGGGGTCGTGTCATGAAAAAGGTTGAAAAACACTGATCTAGAAGAACGAAGCCAGAACCCAAATACCAACGCGAACCTATATAATGTTACTAAATCTTTCTAGATATGGGTCGTCCTTCTGTTCTTTACCTAAATCATTTTTCCTTCATGTTTTATAAGCGACATTACTTCTTCACTATACATTCCACGTGCAGTATCTTTGAGTAATTTAACATTTGCAGACAGCCTAGGTATACATGGCCAGTCATTCGATTTAGCCATTATGAAGTTCACTCCATTGTGACTATTTTCTGATTAAGAAATCATAATAATGTTATCCTTTAAACCAGTTGGAAACACTGAAAGCATAACAAAATTTCTTCACTAAGGTTTCCAGGGAACCAAGTTAAATTTGCATGACCACGAAATTCGCTTGGGGAACTTACAATTTTATCACGCAACCAGAGAGACATTTGGAAAGGAAATCATCGCTCCAGGTTGAGGCCTTTTTTTCTTATTCTTTCTTTTCTTTCTTTTTCTTTTCCTTTTTTCTTTTTGCACAGTCGTGGGATTTCATAGTAAGTTTAAAATGGTATTTTCTCTTGCCTTTAGGAGTGTGTTAATCAATTTGAGATGAATTGCATAATTTCTACTGAAATTTACTAGTAACGTTCTACTGACACACATAATCGATGGCATCAAAAGTGTCCAGCATTCATGAAACTGAATTCAGAATATTAGCCCGTTAGAATTTACGGTTAAGAAGGCTTGGGAATTGATAATATTTACGAACGTAATTATTTCAATATTTCAATTATTTCAAGTCTTCCGCAACCCACTTAATTTATGCAGGCCTACTAAGAGAATTTAATTCCATATTCCAGTTACTTTTCTTAAACGACAAAGGCAAGACTAGTTCAAAACTAATCAACGTTATAATGTTATATTTCTTACTTATTAACTTCCCATAACTACTTCGGTCATATCGCGACCATAAATTTTAGATTTATCTCATAATTCGTGCTGTCCTGGGCGGATGTCTGCTTTTTTACCTAGTACAATCTTTGTCTTGTGTTTCAGAACTCATGTTTAACACATTTCGTAACCACTCTTGCATAATATACACGATTTGTAGTTTATTATACTGGAAGAGGATATGTAGAGTCATGGTAGAAAGATTTTCATACTGTCGTGTCGCAGTACTTGTGCAGGTGAGAATTCGCTAACGTAAGAAACGGAATTCAGTTGACAGCGCTAACGATGGTTATAATGTTCTGCTATACAATAATTTCTGAAGTGTGAAATAAAAGTAACATAATATTTACCTGTTTAAAGATGATTACCATTTTCTTGAGGACACAAATTCACTCGCTTTAATTTATTTTCGAAAACGATAGCTATAGTTCCTTTCACCACAGATTTAATGCTTCGAGTCTGAAAGTAAGAAAGGGAGGAATACCAACCTTCGCACCAGACAATCCGCATTTACTCGTGATATTTTTATGGTAATGAGTAGAAGGGAATTTTAATACCCGAAAGGTTATTAACACAACACAGTATGTGTCTCTACAGTCTTGAAATTAAATAGTTAAAATTTTTAATAGAATCACTTGGGGACCTGTAGGTAAATTTTCTGTATATTGTGTAACATGACTGGTGTGTAAACATGAAAATTTACATAAAAGATAATTTTAAAGTATACAGCTGATCATAGAAATAAAACTACAGGATTTTTTAAACTAGAAAACATCTCCAACATCTGCTGTTTCCTCTGTATCTTTCACGAGCACATGGAATATTTTGCTGTGGGCATGTTTTAATATTAAACCAGCGGGTTACTGAAAATCTAATAACAGAGTAGAGGCAGGTATTTTGAAAACATCGCAGTGCGTTTTTGTACTTAGGAATTGGGGAGACTGGGGAGGTGCAGCCTCGGCTTATAGTGAGAGACGTGGTCGGAAAAAATAATGTAATGTTTACATCGGACGAGGGAGATGTGGGTAGAGCTCCTACTTTATTTCTATCATGCGTGTATGGACCGCTTCAGACTACCTTCACCACACATGCGCCACATTACTAGTACAGTATTTCATAATCTCGTGTGTAGTGAAGTAGTGGCTATTACTTGGTCCAAGATGAGTACGGAGCAAAAGTAAACAACCTAGTTTGAAAGTACAAAGCACAGTTCACAAGAGTTCGTTTTTGAGACGGTTTAGTCGATTACATTACAGTAAAGTTAATGGAACTTTCTTTTTTATATTAAGCGCCAAGAGTCGATTCCCAATAAATTCTGCCAAGTGATTTTTTTTATCTTTGTTTTTGGTTTAATTTTCACCGACGACTTGACACCTCCTATAGATCTGTATTCTTCTAGGACTTTGATAACCGTACTTGGGACTACTCCCACGGATGACGCCACTTTCACTCCTATTTCTTGCACAAATACTTCAGGGATTTCTTTTAATGTTTTGTATATATTTATAATCTGTATCTTCTTGCCGCTGGTCAGACCTTTTCCGCGCACGTTTCTTTATTGGTGACGTCAGGTCCTGGCTCGCAATATTCTTCTATAATACAAATTATTCCTATTACTTTTCTTACAAAATGTTGTGTACCTCATCACATATTATGTAAATGAAAAATACAACGAATTAATTACGTTATAAAATACGTCTTGTCTTTAATAACTTATGCCACTTGTTTTTGTTCAGAATCAACAAATTTGTCAAGGCAACGATAAAAACAAATGAAATGTTGTTTGCTAAATATATGTTGTAAAACATGTAAGCCTATGATATAAATACGAAAGCAAGCAGCTCACTTCACAGAACTTATGTTTTCACAAATACATAAGATATAAATAATTTTACGATGTGTGCGGAATGGAAGTAAACATCTGACTGAGCTTGTCGCACTATCGTGAAGTATGTGCTGGTGCGATTAACCAATGAAACGACAGGACACAGAGTTAGTCATTGCAAATCTGTTGTTTACTTTTGCTCCGTACACATCTTGGATCAAGTATAGAAAAGCATTCTCTCTCCTGTGCCTGGTCACTGCTTACCCAAATTAATTTTCATTTGCCTTGTACAAGCCTATTATAGTACATTATGCAACGAGCTTATAGTGGCATTATTAAGACACGAGTATGCTGCGCTCATTTCAAAATTTTCCTACTAATGTTTTAATTGCCATTGTATTGCATATGACTGTTTTTGTTCGATCAAAGTCTAAGTTTTGAGCCTTTTTTTAATACTTTGTAATTTATCAAACAAACGACTCGGCTGTCAATAAGTTCTCGTCTTTGCGATAGATGGCCGGTGAGCCTGTGCAGGCAGCTCAGGGCTTTCTTCTTGGCGTTTTAACCTCGAAGCAATGTACGAGGGTGGATCGAAAAGTAACCCACAATATATATATATATATATTTTACAAAAAGTTTAATAGGTACAATTACAAATAAATGCACACATGAAGGGACATCTTTTGTATATTTTTCTATATGGTCGCCAAGTTTCTCAACACATTTCTCCCATCGTGATACCAGTTTCAAAATACCCTGTTTATAGAAGTCCGTTCGGTTGTAGTATAGCCATCTGCGGACTGTAGTTTTCACTTCTGCATCTGACGCAAAGCGTTTACCGGCCAGGAATTTCTTCATGGGACCAAACAAATACCAGGTCTGATCTGTATGGAACGTCCGGAACGTGGCGCATCACAAACGTTATCACGACCATCTTCGAAGAATGCACCCCACCTGGAGATATTTCTACGATCCATACAGTCGTTCCCATACACATCACGCATGCCCTGTGAAATTCACTCGGGTTATGCCCTTTAGCCCATAAAAATCGCACTACACTTCGCTGCTCTTCACAAGTGGACGAAAGTAACATAAGCGCCATGTTTGTTGCATAGTTCACGCTTTTCTCGCTAGAGCTACACATGAAAACAAAATAGCGTTTGAAGCTGAAGCTTCAAAACCCATCTTGGTGAAAGTTCAACATCTCAGCCGCAATACCAAGGCAGAAAAAAATGATTGTGCGTTACCTTTCGATCCACACTCGTACATTAGCATAATGTATAATATTATGTATAGTGAAGGAACAGATAATTATTATATGATACAAATACAAATAAATACAATGTAATAAGACGGTATACTAGTTAGGACTATACCAAGGAGGTTAATCCAGAAACGAAAACAGTTGATGAAAAGTCGCACCAAGCGCGAGCCAGTGGCCAAACGATCTGTATATTACATTGTAATAGATAGATTGTTCCGCCGTAGGTTATCTCTCTTACAATGACACAAACAGCGATGTGCTTAATTCATTTTCGTGGTTTTAATTATTATTTATTACATGTTTTATTCTGTGAGTATTCGCTAAATAGTCACAATAAATATAGCCTAATTCGAGTTCCGGATTTTCTCAAGATAATTGTCATTGGAAAGAACTTAGAAGAACCGGAATGCACTTGGTGTGCTTTGCATCGTACGTTAATCATAAATTTCTTTCTCTTTAACTTTCTCAGTGAGCTTTTCATTTGAAGCGAACATTTTTTGCTCTACCTTACCATGAGGAATATTCTTTTATGCCATCATGACCGTTGCATTCATTTCTGTCAACATCACGAAGACGTCATAGAAATTATGAGAATATTGTATAACTTTGGTCAATTCGTCCAAATAAAATTTGTTTGCCAAAATTCTTCTAATTTGGAGTTGTGTTTACTTTTCGCGTTATTAGACTATTTAAATTCGCGTTATTTTGTGATACAGAAGTGCTGGTTTAATGAAATTTTGCAAATATTTGTAGAATTGAGAACAATTATCGCATCTCGCGAATTTCATGGACCTCTAGCTTTAAGAAAAGATATTGAATATCTTATAATGTGGTGTAGAGTGATATGGTGTGCTTTGTCTGAAGAGGTATACAGTGTCCAGCTATATTGCCTTCATCAGAAATCCTACACTCCTCCATGCCGTCGGTCTTCATATAACATATATTTTATTAGCAACGTATCACTAAGTGCCTTTAATAGTTGCCGACCCCTGCTGCTTATGAGTGACGATTTGTGACCAGAATCCCAGATGTAGAGAAGTGATTGTTTGTGCAGGGATGAGGGGAAGAAAGTTTCTGCTTTATATCAGCTGTGGCCAAACTGCTGGACAGCTAAACTTAGCAAGATTTAGGGCCTGTTCTTACACCCTCTTTGCCACCCAGTGACTTATTAAAGAAGAAATAAATAGTGTGACTTGGCTAGTGCCTCTCTCGCTGATATTTCATGTCATACGTCCCAACTGATAACTGGAAGTTTTTATAAGAAAGTTTCCTAACAAAAAGCGTTTCTTTTAATTTACTTTAGGAGTTTCCTTTAACTTTTTATGTGGAACGAAAATTATGTAGACTTAGTGAGCATTCACACCGAAGTAGGACAGCGTGCGAGTCGCTCTACTTGGATGCAGGCCAGTGGCGGACGCAGAGGGGGGGATTGGGGGGATAGATCCCCCCCCGAAATTTGAAAAAAGGCTATATATGCACTCTAAGTGGCCCGTTTTATAAACTAATTATATATGTAAGTTAATTATTTTTTTTTTTAGTATTCCTTCTGTACCTATTCAAATCCCCCCCCCCCGAAAAAAAATTCTGCGTCCGCCACTGATGCAGGCTCCACATCGAGTAGCGTAACTGACAGTTTGGCATTCATACCTAAGTGGCATGTGTGACCCGCGCTATAAAGTTTGTATTTTCACCTTTTTTTTAAAAAAAAAAAAAAAAAACTTTACCTTAAGAATTGAAAACAATGTAATTTACCTGTAGAGGATAAAGTTTCCGCAATTCTAATCCACGCTTTATCCTATTCGTTTCGTTTTCTGTACTCATTCAACGTCACATCGTACACGTAAGGAGACTATTCCACAGTTTGTACATATTATTCTGTATTAAATTGCTCACGTTGCCATCTGTACCATAATCTACAGCTACACCAAGCGAATACGCGCTATATATTCTTATCAGTTAGAAAACACCTGAAAAGCATCAGTACGCCTGCGTCATTTAGAGTAGTGTAGCATAAAATAAGTTCAGATTTATCTGGAGAAATTAATCTCACTCTACAACCTGCACTATTACCACGCTCTTGTTTATATGGTATTTTAAATGCGTAGCATACAGCGTGAATCTAGGTAGCACGTAGCACGCGGTGTGAATGCTATCTTAGGTATCTTTATTATAAAAATAAAATATCTTAGTCTCCTAGTAGGCATATCGACAACTGTTATGCAATTCAAAATATAACCACCGCATAATAGCCTACCTAAGATTTCCACGTTTGTATCCTTTAATACGAAGATGTCAAACGTCTTAGGTGAGTGCGGCCTTAAAAGCAATTGTGTAGTGCAATAATAAACCAGAAACAGTTAACTGGCAATCATTTGTGAGGAGTTCGCTGGCCAATTGCTGAGCGCAACCTTCATAACAATGGCTGGGTAACATCTTAAGGTAGCATTCCATGTAAGGCAACTTACATATTCACATAATTATAAGATATGAAAAACACTGCATATAAATATCCTGTCCGCTGTTAATGTCGCCATAAAGAAGTTGGAAAAGTGGTTTTATTATTTCCAATCCAGTAACGATTTTCAAGCCCCGCTAAAAGTAAGAGCCACATTCGTATTCACAGAGATAAATCCATCGCCGTCAATTGTTACCTTTTTGCATATTTGTGAGTTACGGAAATGTCAGCGTTCATTCTGATACCCATGGAACAAAATTAAATTTCTATACATTATGCGCGTGTAGCTGTTAATTATTGAGTTAAACACATCAACCTTTTGCTGAAGTACCAATCCCGATGTAGGCCTTTGCCATATAAAAGAAAAGTATCTTTTCATTATCCTAAGAACTGTGGCTTTTGTGATAGGTCGTATTTCACTTGACATTTCACTCATATATAAATAACAATACATAGTATTAATAATAATACATTTATTGCTACAAATTACAATATAAAATCTTTACAGATGTGAACCTTGTGCTCGGGGGCGGTTCAGTTCAGTGCAATAAAATACACTAAAATAATTATTTCCAGTAATACGAAAGAAATTGTTTACAAACAAAGAAAAGTATGAGAAAACATGATATATTTACAAGTACAAGTAATATACAATAATAATGTATGCAATAATATATACAATAGGCTATAAATATATCAGTATTTATATCTATATCAATTTATATCAATATTTTTAACTTGAATGCAAAAAATGTAATAATGATAGAAGTAAGGAAATAATTTTAGAAGTAGGCCTAATTATATAAATTTCTACTTTTAGACTTAAATTGTTAATTGTTTAACCAAGTTAACTCAGGATGGTTGCTAATAACTGAATTGAATAGTCTTGGGCCGAAACTTCAACAGTAGCCTACTTAACTCTAGCAGTTAAAAAAAATAATAATAAAAAATAAATAAAAAAATTGTTCAGGAAATGGTGAATGGTCTGGTGATGTTTTCCCTTTTGTGTTCTGGTAAAGAACAGTAGCCTATTGAGTGTAAGGGCTGAACTCAGTACACCATACTTTCTCAGTAAGAATGGATGGAGAAGTAACAAAGCAATATTTGCCTTAAGAAATGCGTGGTCATTATCCGCAAACGTACATTTTAGAAATTTCCAAATTAAATTTTCATAAAGCTTCTCGTGGTTTCAATATTAGGCCTACATGGATATTTGTGATGGTCACATACTCTGGCGGTCGTAAATCCCGTGTGGAATTGGCTGCAGGAATCAACACCCTGATCTGTGTGATCTGTAATCTTCCGGAGGCAGGGACACTTTTGGATTGAGAGTGGCCCATTTGGGGGTCTGGGTGTACTCCCCCTATTTTGTTATAAATAGGCCTTCAAAATTTCATTGTTGGTTGATCTTTACAATGTTTAAATTCTCAACCTTACAGTCCTACAAACATATACCGTATTATTCAATTGTTGTAAGTTTAATTTTCATATCTGGGGGGTCTGCCCCCCCCCCCCCCGGCTACATCCCTGACCCGAGATATTTCATTTCTAACCTATTTTATTTATACAATCTTTCTGTACAACGCAGATTGCCTTATAGACAAAGAATACATGAACAAAATATACACTTATACAAAAATTACATTAACTTTCAGTTAATCATTAAAACGATCAATAACAGGAAAATTAAAACAATCAAGTAAAATAATCAAATTTAAGAAAGAAAACCTGTTCAGCTTAATTTTTGTCATTGTATAGGTGATTTCTCAATATTTGGATGGATCCCTTAAACAATAATGTCACTTCAATACAGAATAAAAAAACAAACAAGTTAGTAAGTACAAATAAACGGATCAAAAATAAAATAAAGCTAAGAAATATACATTTCGAACACAGTTCCATATATTTCTCTTCCAAGCAGACCTTTCGGCTCAGAAATTTGATATCTCCAACTTCTTGAATAGAAACTTTAAATAAGTTTGCGGCGGACTTCGTTGCGGCCTTAATCACAACGAAACCGCTCCCCAGCAATTCGGTTTGTAAGTACAAATTCACCGGTCCACGGGCGCCATTCTGTTAATAAACAGATAGATTTATATAGCGAATCGTCAGAGGTGATGAAGGTGCCTGGCTAGTCAGCTAGTAGATACGATCGTCTTATCTCCGTGGTTAATTCGAATTAAAGGGATGCTCAAAAGTACGAGAAACAATACAAAATAGTTCTTTTAATTTTATATTTAATGTTCTCTTATTCAATATTTAATGTTCTCTTATTATTTGATTTATCTAGGAGGCTTTCAACGTGTGTTGCACAGAGGATCACTACTTTACATAGATTTCGCCGACTGCATTACTTTATTGGTATATGAGAAACTTCCTATATTCGCTGAATATCTCCTTGCTATACTTTTACTTTAATTCAAAGTCACTTCTTACGGCGCACTTCAATAAAATTAACTTCCAACTTTCAACTTATTTCTTATCTCACTCGTATATAATCCCACTTGTCTAGCGCAGATACTTAAATACTTTCTATTAACTCAAATTTCTGTGCTATAAAAGATATTTAATTCACAATCATTTTAAAGTACTTCCCATCACAATTCACGCGCTTCAAATAAACTTTACTTCGGACTTGCAAATGTTCCTTATAATCTCATTTATATTGCGCGGATACTGAATACGTCCTCTCCCTTCGAAGTTCGGCGATGCAAGACCTCCTCGTTCGCTTCCCCAGTTTTCTATCTTCACTATCGTTATGATTTCTCTCCCTTACTTTTCTCTAATTCTATTGGCTAATTATATTTCCTATATGTCCTTTTTGATCACACATGTGCCCTTATTGGTCAACTTAAATTTGTTCCTGACGCTTCTTTTCAGCATTCTACAGTTAAAAGATGCTGTGTTTCCCCTAATACTATCTGTCAAAAGTGATATTTATGTCTAGAGACACTGAGTCGAGAATAGGGTTCCTCCCATTTCCTGTTTAATATCAATCACTTTATAAGTCGTATAATATAAGTCTTGTTGTCATTTAATGGTTGTAAAAATGTTGGTCTTATTTTGGAGTGTTTTGCTATAAGTCTTCCTTATGTCTGACAATTATTACTGTGTATAAATAAATTTTGATATCAAAGGGTACTTTAATTAAATAGTGTAATGTACTGCAATACGTCATCCTTTAGGTCTCAATGTCCTCTGTCTGAAGGTGTAATTTGTTTCATTGTGTAATATGTCGTTTTGGCGTAATAAGTCCTGAATGGTCACTGGTGTAAGGTGTGTTGCTTGCATCTAGGATTCGTAAACTGGTGGGTGGTTTGAATAATATAAGTCGTGGAACTGTCGCAAGTTTCACACACACACACTGTCCTCCCCCTTTTTAAATCCATCCTTTCTATCACCTCTTTTTATCGTCTCTCCTCTTCTTCTCTTTCTTCTCTGGACACTCGTGGAAGCTGCTACCAACTCAGAGGGAACCTGTGTCCTAAAGGAGGGAACAATCACAAAATACGCTAACTACAATAATTAAACCTGCTACCCTATAGTTTGCTGTAACAATATATTTTGCTTCAAACACATATAATATGCCTTACACAAACATACTCTAGACATTCTATAATAATAATAATAAATATGCACTCACCCTAATTTCGTATTCCATCCATCCACAATCAGCATACGGTGATCACCTAAAATTATGAAGGCCTAACACACAATACTCACTCTTGGGAAGCCTTCGTTATTAAATTCCCAAGCCGTGAGGAGAATTCGGTTGATACGCGTATTTTACTATATCGAAATAAAAACCGCTGCTGCTCCAAATTATTACCTAAACTGAAAGTGCTCTCATTGTAACACAATAAAATTACATAACAAGCAGACGGGGAAGCTTATATTATTTTCAACTACAATTCAAATATGCTGAATTTCCAATTTATCAATATGGCGGCTAGAGAATGAGCTAGGCTTGTTCTTAAACATGAATTATCAAAAGAATATCTTACCATCCGCCCAGACAAATTACTTACTCTGCTTCCATACACCCGTGAGAACACACTTTCACAAATATTTTTTAAAATACTTCTTAAATTTAATTAAAGGCCAAAAACGAACGGAGCACCAAAACGAACATCTATTCAAAGCGCCATCCCAACCGGTTCTGAAGAAACCGGAAGGATAAAACTCGCATGCGCAAGACTTCAATTGTCTGCAGAAATGCGAGTCCAATAATACGATGACGTATACAATTTCTTATACTGGCTCAACACATACACACTGAAGACTAATCAGTCTTATCTAATAATTAGATTATTATAGACAATGTCTGGCCAAGTATCGAAATGTAGTGTGTTCAACATTATCAGCATTTCTTCTATAAATATAAAGTGCGAAGAGGAAGTTGGGTAATGAAAAATAAGAAATTATAGCCTATATTCGGAACATAAAATTCGTTAATGAGAAAAAATAAACTTTCCTAGGCGTATAGCAGTAGTGTAAAGAAATCCATTTAGTGCTCGTGTTTTAGACATTCAGGCTCCAGAGTAGCAACAGTGACGCCAACTTTTGAAAAACAGTGGGGTGGGTTCAATTGTTTTTATTTTGGGTTTTAGGTAATTGCTGAAATAAAATTAAATTAAATTAAATTAAATCACACATGGACCCACCTTTAAGTAGTACGGCGTGTTGCGAAAATTTGTTTCTCCTGACGTTCTCCCAATAAATTCGGCACAAGCATAATCGTTTTTTTCTTCTTTCCTGCTTCCTAACACGCTTTTTTTGTGGACGACACAAAATCCTTCTTCCCTCTGTTTTTTGCCCCTTGCTGATTAAGTCTTTCTTAATTCATTCATTCTGCTTGTTCATTCCACTCTTCCTTCTTTCTAACCAGTCACCAATGTCTTGTACTCCACACTCTTGTCTTACCTCACATATTCCCTGCCTTGTCGATTAAATGACTTTCCTGTGATTTTGCTTAACATAAGCGTAATTTCAATTCTAAATTTAACTTTGCTGCACTCTCTTTAGGCCTATGTACATTTAGAACACCAGTATGATAACTTTTTACGCAAAAATATCTTGCGTCTTTTGAAAACATAAAAAGATCTTACAGCGGTGTTTGTATGGACAGAGTGAAATACAAAAATAATGAATTGAACGATTTCAAATGATCATGAGTGAACTGGATCAAGAGGAGATCATACTATGCATGTCAATAATAGCTTGATTTTCGCTTTACAGCAAGTCAACAACGAAACATGATTTTTGTTTTGAATAAATAGTTAAGATAATAATACACCGAAAATTATTGGGTGGGCTTGAACACCATGGGCCCATGTAAGTTGGCGCCACTGGTAAGCAATTCAATAAACCATCCTTCGCTTTAAAACCGATTCGAATAAAAAATGTGTACTGTAGATCTTGTGTCAGTAATTATTTCCATTGATCGCTGAATAAAAATTATGTTCCATCCGTGTAACGATACAAAAGTCCTTCAGAATGAGAGAATCTAGAGTTGGTAAAGTAACAGAAGAAAAATTCCCTTGTCTCCGATACAACGTGGTTTCGGTGAGACACATCTCACAGGAAGCTTCCTTATTCCCAACGAGAAAAATATGGACTTGCGTCCAGCAGAGGTTGGGTATATTCATTCAACCGTATCTAACCAAGAAAAGAAATGTTATCTTTTTATTTCGTGACCAAGCCAGATTGAAGTCCTCACGCATGTACGCACGTCTACGCGTGTCTCGTGGAAATTCGAAACAAATCACAGTTAGAAGTCACCACCCATAAGAAGGGACGGTCTTCTAAATCACTAGAACGATTTGTCTTCCCTATCGATTCGCAGCTCCGTTATGCAGTAAGTGAACTATAACAAGAATTGCGTTTATTCAGACCAAATCAGTTCAGTGTTTACTGAAGTAAATATCTATCTACTCTTATACAATTCAACGGCCCTAAATAGCGTGCTTGCTCGCCCGCTTCGTGAGACATCGGATATACTCGGCGATGTTCGTCTCTCGCAGTGTAAACTTTCATGACGACTACAAAATTAGGAAGGAAAACCGTTTCTTTATTATATAAGGCCTAAGTGAAATGAACACAATGAACAGATATTCTAATTTTATTTTTACTTACAATTTTCATAGCTCTGAACCACAAACATTTTTAATAATCTACCAGTGTAATTTTCGTAAAAATCCTGGAGTCAATGAATAATGGCGGGCAAAGCCGGGGGCAACAGCTGTAAAATATTGATGGTTTTATCTCTTGAAATATCGCTGATAATAATAATCCAAACAAACCATTCCTTCCCTTGAAACATTATATAATTTCTGAAAATTACACTGAATTGATCAAATAAAATTCACATCATATTCATGTCAATAAACAGCTGAGAAACAATACGTATTATGTGTTCACAGGTTCTTTGGAACTGCATAATCGATTCTGATATAGTTTTCCCAGGGGGCGCTTTCATGTCGTGAAATGTACTCTAAAGCAGGAATTTTAGCTGTTTCATTAATTATTAATGGCTTAGTTTATGAATGATTCGCGTGGAAGTGTTAATAAATATAGCCTAATGCTTTAATAATTATTATACTCTTAATTCTTAATTTTTAAAAGAATTATCGTGGCGAAGCCACGGGCACCTCCTAGTACTGTACAAGTCAGTTGATTTGTAAGTTGAAAGAAAAGGGATCTTGTATTATATACAAAAAATCACTGTTGATAAATAAAGGTGGAAACTACAAACTATTGTTGTATCTTTTAAAGTAGTACATTATGCAACGAGCCTATGGTGACATTATTATACGAGTAATACACAAGCAGGCCCACGTTTCATAATTTTCATAGGAGTGTCTTAATTACGGTTGTAAGCAAGATGCATTCAACTGTTTTTGTTTGAATATAATTAAATGTTTAAGTTTTGGGTTTTTAGAATACCTCGTAACTGATGAATCAAACTACTCTCGGACAACAGCTTTTTAGTAGACCTACTTCTCGTCTCTTCCGATAGATGGCAGGCTACAAGAGTTCAGACAGCATGGCGTCTAGATAATAATATATACCATACCTGTGTTATAATGGAAATCTGATCATAGTGGTTATTGTTATGATACCGTTACGTCACATGTATTGAATATATTATAGTGTGGTCAAACAGAAAATGGTTTTCACATTTTGGCCACTACCATAAGCTTATAGGGTATTTTAAAATAATGATTTGATCATTGAAAAAAAGGTTATAAATATATACGCCTTTTGTTGGTAACAGAAAATAGCCATAGAAACGTTCATGATCCTAGCATTAATTAGTTTTTTTTTCTCTTTCGGAGTTTTATCTCTCCCTTATAGGGACCTTTTTGCGGCCCGCGCCACCCGGGCCTTACCAGGCCGCGACCTGTCGGGAGAGGAATGGACTGTGGATCACAACACAGGCAGACATATTTTCTTTACCAGACAAGGACATGGAGGGCCTCCCAGGATGAGTGATCAGCCCGATGCCGGGGCCACCTCCGAGATAACACGAACACAGAGGAAGAGACACACCATTCACACACTCACTCGGCAAGGCGAGGATGGGATGGCCAGATGATATCCGGGGACCGCAAGGGCCTAAAGTTACCTGACATTTGTCTCACAGGTGAGGGAAAACCCCGGAAAAAACCCCACCTAGATAACTTGTCCCGACCAGGAATTGAACCCGGGCCCGCTGCATGAGAGGAGCGAACGCATCCCCTGAGCCACAGTGGTGGACTAGTATTTTTAAATTAAAAATATTCAAAGAATTGGAATATTTAGGGCTGTGAACCATAGAGTATTTTGCGTTTTAAATCTTACAGATTCCATGCCATTTTTCAAACCTCAACTCACCTCTGTGGAGCGTAATTCAAACATAGGCCTACTGGTATAATTTCTTAACGTTCTGTACTTTATATCTATGAACTTTACGTGTTTTTGTTTTGTTTTTGTTTTTAATATTTTTTTATCAGTTAAGCTTTGTGTCCGGCAAACTGAATTGTAAATAAAGATTTACTATGGTGATTATTAGAGCCCGGATTTCCATGCAAATGCATGTTTTTATATACTTTGGTTACACTTCTCAGTCTTTGTAGTTACACATTACATGACTTATGGATTCCAAATAAACATATTTTTTCCGTGCATGTTTGCATATTTCGGCCTTTTTACGGCAAAATTCATGCATAATGCATGTTTTGGATTTTTGGGCTTAATGTAGCATATTCAGACGTTTTTAATGCATATAAACCCCCATTTTCTGGTTTTAGTGCATAATATCAAGTTACCATGCATAACTGTGCATATTTTGAATATGCCTCCCTAAAATCTTGGCTTTTCAAAGAAATGTAAAAATGTTGTATTGCATTACCATTGATATAATATTTTGATTGACTTGGCAACAGAGTCTGCCACCTGCATGAATTTGAGAGTGCAAGCTACTGTTTATCCTAAATAAACAGTAATATAATATATACACAAGGCTACAAAAGAAAATGCCGACTCGCCGACCCCCACCACCTTCCTTTGAAAGAAAACTGCTGAACAGAATGTTCACTGCTTGAATTTGTCAGTCACTAGCCATTGTTGAAGACTTTGAATATATTTTTAGAATCGTGTTGTGGAGAAAAACTTAAGAAGGTACTTAGTTCAAACCCTGATCTTAAACTTCTGAAAACGTGAAAGACGTATTATGTGGAGAAAATGTAAATGACATGGAATTCGATCTCACCCTCAGTCAAATTTCTTCCCTTAAGTAGGCCTATGCACCTGTTACTTCTTGTGAAATAGATAGATCCTTTTCTGCGTTCAAGAATGTCCTAACTGATAAACACACGAGTTTAAGTGAGGATGTGACGTCACACGTCACATTTTTCCCGTTCCGGATCTCGTTTGTTTGTGTATAGAGCTCTGGTTATATTCCCTCGCGTCTGCGCAGTGGAAGCGTGCTGGGCCCATAACCCAGAGGTCCGTAGATCGAAACTACGCTCTGCTACCACTGCAACAACGGTCTCTCTCACTGGTACTCTTAACTAGTTGCTAGATAATTTAATCTTAGTTTCACTAAATAAATATAATAACTTTGGACGCGTGCTACTGATCTTTAAAGAACTCTTGAAATCCAGATATGACCCAATTCCCAAAGTCCGACTGATCGGAAACCAATCCCCAGGAAGGAAGGTAGTAGAAGACACAACACAATCTGCTATAGATGTATATTTGATTATAAAACCACAATCAGATATAACATATGAACAAGAACTATCTCAATAAGGACTATCAGAGTAAGTCATAAATATATTAATATCACAGAACATCACAGGCACTGAATAATAGAAACCCTAAAAATTAGAGAGTGGCCTTACACAAAACAGCCACAGATTACAACTAACACTGAGCGAATAATCACCAAAACATTAAAGGTTAGATAGAGTTGGACTAAATTCACGTAATAACCTTACTGCCACCTTCACAAATAACAACCCACAACAGATCTAAGGCCAGAACTAACTATCTAGCCTCCAGGCTTATTAAATGCAAAAGGTATATTCTGACCTAAGTCGAATAACCAATGGCCTAATCAAGAAACTGTCTATAAGGAAAATCTATAACTCACAACTGGTTTTCCTGATTCCGAATAAATCTACAAACAATGGCTCCCCAATAGAATTTGTTTAAATTAGCTAAGTCTAGCCTAAGTTGGCCATAAAGTAAATTGATAATATACCACTAAAGGTAGTTTTGACTCTCAGTAATTTATCAGGTAAATAAATGAATATGCAACGAATAGATTCTCTACTAAACTAATTAACACATCTAAGCGCATACTACATTGGCCGTTAACCCAAGGTGGCCACAATATAGAAAAAATACAGGCTTCAGTAACAAACTCTAACAATGTTATGAATTCACCCACAGAAATATCTTATTCAATTTAAGAAAATCTATATAAAGGTGGCCATTAAATGAAGTGGCGAATTACTATAATAGAACTCCAATGTATAATCCTTTGTAGAGACAGTTAAAACAATTTGGCATGTAGGCCTATAACTTCTCTTCAAATTTGTTAACCTTTGAATATGTACTGGAATGCCAATTAGCCAAAATGACCACAATATGAAATAGGCAGTCAACAGTCACAAACGCTAATAGTGATTGGTATTTTAACTTACAGAAAATATTTACTGAATCAATTGTTTAATTACCCCAAAGCTGGATTGATTTGGCCATTAACTAAATTACTATAATTGGGTATAATACAAATGTAATTACAAGAAAGATTGCCTAATAATTTAATTTGTCAAGTATATAGGCTCAATTGTTTAATTCAAATAAATGTATATGAAAGGTGGCCATTAAATAAGTGACTGATTTACCACAATAGAACTTCAATGTATTATCCTTCGTAGAAACTGTTAAATCAATTTGGCATGTAGGCCTATAACTTCTCTTCAAATTTGTTAACTTTTGAATATGTACTGGAATGCCAATTAACCAAAGTGACCACAATATCAAATAGGCAGTCAACAGTCACAAACGCTAATAGTGATTGGTCTTTTAACTTACAGAAAATATTTATTGAATCAATTGTTTAATTACCCCAAAACTGGATTGATTTGGCCATAACTAAATTACTATAATTGGGTATAATACAAATGTAATTACAAGAAAGATTGCCTAATAATTTAATTAGTCAAGTATATAGGCTCAATTGTTTAATTCAAATAAATGTATATGAAAGGTGGCCATTAAATAAGTGACTGATTTACCACAATAGAACATCAATGTATTATCCTTCGTAGAAACTGTTAAATCAATTTGGCATGTAGGCCTATAACTTCTCTTCAAATTTGTTAACTTTTGAGTATGTACTGGAATGCCAATTAGCCAAAATGACCACAATATGAAATAGGCAGTCAACAGTCACAAACGCTAATAGTGATTGGTATTTTAACTTACAGAAAATATTTACTGAATCAATTGTTTAATTACCCCAAAGCTGGATTGATTTGGCCATTAACTAAATTACTATAATTGGGTATAATACAAAATGTAATTACAAGAAAGATTGCCTAATAATTTAATTTGTCAAGTATATAGGCTCAATTGTTTAATTCAAATAAATGTATATGAAAGGTGGCCATTAAATAAGTGACTGATTTACCACAATAGAACTTCAATGTATTATCCTTCGTAGAAACTGTTAAATCAATTTGGCATGTAGGCCTATAACTTCTCTTCAAATTTGTTAACTTTTGAATATGTACTGGAATGCCAATTAACCAAAGTGACCACAATATCAAATAGGCAGTCAACAGTCACAAACGCTAATAGTGATTGGTCTTTTAACTTACAGAAAATATTTATTGAATCAATTGTTTAATTACCCCAAAACTGGATTGATTTGGCCATAACTAAATTACTATAATTGGGTATAATACAAATGTAATTACAAGAAAGATTGCCTAATAATTTAATTAGTCAAGTATATAGGCTCAATTGTTTAATTCAAATAAATGTATATGAAAGGTGGCCATTAAATAAGTGACTGATTTACCACAATAGAACTTCAATGTATTATCCTTCGTAGAAACTGTTAAATCAATTTGGCATGTAGGCCTATAACTTCTCTTCAAATTTGTTAACTTTTGAGTATGTACTGGAATGCCAATTAGCCAAAATGACCACAATATGAAATAGGCAGTCAACAGTCACAAACGCTAATAGTGATTGGTATTTTAACTTACAGAAAATATTTACTGAATCAATTGTTTAATTACCCCAAAGCTGGATTGATTTGGCCATTAACTAAATTACTATAATTGGGTATAATACAAAATGTAATTACAAGAAAGATTGCCTAATAATTTAATTTGTCAAGTATATAGGCTCAATTGTTTAATTCAAATAAATGTATATGAAAGGTGGCCATTAAATAAGTGACTGATTTACCACAATAGAACTTCAATGTATTATCCTTCGTAGAAACTGTTAAATCAATTTGGCATGTAGGCCTATAACTTCTCTTCAAATTTGTTAACTTTTGAATATGTACTGGAATGCCAATTAACCAAAGTGACCACAATATCAAATAGGCAGTCAACAGTCACAAACGCTAATAGTGATTGGTCTTTTAACTTACAGAAAATATTTATTGAATCAATTGTTTAATTACCCCAAAACTGGATTGATTTGGCCATAACTAAATTACTATAATTGGGTATAATACAAATGTAATTACAAGAAAGATTGCCTAATAATTTAATTAGTCAAGTATATAGGCTCAATTGTTTAATTCAAATAAATGTATATGAAAGGTGGCCATTAAATAAGTGACTGATTTACCACAATAGAACTTCAATGTATTATCCTTCGTAGAAACTGTTAAATCAATTTGGCATGATAACGAGGTACAAGAATACAGCCAATACTAACAGCATACACCAATATCTGTATGAATGAAGATATATAGCCAGTAATAGAAATACTAAGTGAAAAACTCCAAATGTAGACGTAGATGACGCAGTGGTAGCACTTTGGCCCCGGGGCGGGAAGGTAGGCGTCATCTACGCCTACATTTGGAGTTTTTCACTTAGTATTTCTATTACTGGCTATATATCTTCATTCATACAGATATTGGTGTATGCTGTTAGTATTGGCTGTATTCTTGTACCTCGTTATCATGCCAAATTGATTTAACAGTTTCTACGAAGGATAATACATTGAAGTTCTATTGTGGTAAATCAGTCACTTATTTAATGGCCACCTTTCATATACATTTATTTGAATTAAACAATTGAGCCTATATACTTGACTAATTAAATTATTAGGCAATCTTTCTTGTAATTACATTTGTATTATACCCAATTATAGTAATTTAGTTATGGCCAAATCAATCCAGTTTTGGGGTAATTAAACAATTGATTCAATAAATATTTTCTGTAAGTTAAAAGACCAATCACTATTAGCGTTTGTGACTGTTGACTGCCTATTTGATATTGTGGTCACTTTGGTTAATTGGCATTCCAGTACATATTCAAAAGTTAACAAATTTGAAGAGAAGTTATAGGCCTACATGCCAAATTGATTTAACAGTTTCTACGAAGGATAATACATTGAAGTTCTATTGTGGTAAATCAGTCACTTATTTAATGGCCACCTTTCATATACATTTATTTGAATTAAACAATTGAGCCTATATACTTGACAAATTAAATTATTAGGCAATCTTTCTTGTAATTACATTTTGTATTATACCCAATTATAGTAATTTAGTTAATGGCCAAATCAATCCAGCTTTGGGGTAATTAAACAATTGATTCAGTAAATATTTTCTGTAAGTTAAAATACCAATCACTATTAGCGTTTGTGACTGTTGACTGCCTATTTCATATTGTGGTCATTTTGGCTAATTGGCATTCCAGTACATACTCAAAAGTTAACAAATTTGAAGAGAAGTTATAGGCCTACATGCCAAATTGATTTAACAGTTTCTACGAAGGATAATACATTGAAGTTCTATTGTGGTAAATCAGTCACTTATTTAATGGCCACCTTTCATATACATTTATTTGAATTAAACAATTGAGCCTATATACTTGACTAATTAAATTATTAGGCAATCTTTCTTGTAATTACATTTGTATTATACCCAATTATAGTAATTTAGTTATGGCCAAATCAATCCAGTTTTGGGGTAATTAAACAATTGATTCAATAAATATTTTCTGTAAGTTAAAAGACCAATCACTATTAGCGTTTGTGACTGTTGACTGCCTATTTGATATTGTGGTCACTTTGGTTAATTGGCATTCCAGTACATATTCAAAAGTTAACAAATTTGAAGAGAAGTTATAGGCCTACATGCCAAATTGATTTAACAGTTTCTACGAAGGATAATACATTGAAGTTCTATTGTGGTAAATCAGTCACTTATTTAATGGCCACCTTTCATATACATTTATTTGAATTAAACAATTGAGCCTATATACTTGACAAATTAAATTATTAGGCAATCTTTCTTGTAATTACATTTTGTATTATACCCAATTATAGTAATTTAGTTAATGGCCAAATCAATCCAGCTTTGGGGTAATTAAACAATTGATTCAGTAAATATTTTCTGTAAGTTAAAATACCAATCACTATTAGCGTTTGTGACTGTTGACTGCCTATTTCATATTGTGGTCATTTTGGCTAATTGGCATTCCAGTACATACTCAAAAGTTAACAAATTTGAAGAGAAGTTATAGGCCTACATGCCAAATTGATTTAACAGTTTCTACGAAGGATAATACATTGATGTTCTATTGTGGTAAATCAGTCACTTATTTAATGGCCACCTTTCATATACATTTATTTGAATTAAACAATTGAGCCTATATACTTGACTAATTAAATTATTAGGCAATCTTTCTTGTAATTACATTTGTATTATACCCAATTATAGTAATTTAGTTATGGCCAAATCAATCCAGTTTTGGGGTAATTAAACAATTGATTCAATAAATATTTTCTGTAAGTTAAAAGACCAATCACTATTAGCGTTTGTGACTGTTGACTGCCTATTTGATATTGTGGTCACTTTGGTTAATTGGCATTCCAGTACATATTCAAAAGTTAACAAATTTGAAGAGAAGTTATAGGCCTACATGCCAAATTGATTTAACAGTTTCTACGAAGGATAATACATTGAAGTTCTATTGTGGTAAATCAGTCACTTATTTAATGGCCACCTTTCATATACATTTATTTGAATTAAACAATTGAGCCTATATACTTGACAAATTAAATTATTAGGCAATCTTTCTTGTAATTACATTTGTATTATACCCAATTATAGTAATTTAGTTAATGGCCAAATCAATCCAGCTTTGGGGTAATTAAACAATTGATTCAGTAAATATTTTCTGTAAGTTAAAATACCAATCACTATTAGCGTTTGTGACTGTTGACTGCCTATTTCATATTGTGGTCATTTTGGCTAATTGGCATTCCAGTACATATTCAAAGGTTAACAAATTTGAAGAGAAGTTATAGGCCTACATGCCAAATTGTTTTAACTGTCTCTACAAAGGATTATACATTGGAGTTCTATTATAGTAATTCGCCACTTCATTTAATGGCCACCTTTATATAGATTTTCTTAAATTGAATAAGATATTTCTGTGGGTGAATTCATAACATTGTTAGAGTTTGTTACTGAAGCCTGTATTTTTTCTATATTGTGGCCACCTTGGGTTAACGGCCAATGTAGTATGCGCTTAGATGTGTTAATTAGTTTAGTAGAGAATCTATTCGTTGCATATTCATTTATTTACCTGATAAATTACTGAGAGTCAAAACTACCTTTAGTGGTATATTATCAATTTACTTTATGGCCAACTTAGGCTAGACTTAGCTAATTTAAACAAATTCTATTGGGGAGCCATTGTTTGTAGATTTATTCGGAATCAGGAAAACCAGTTGTGAGTTATAGATTTTCCTTATAGACAGTTTCTTGATTAGGCCATTGGTTATTCGACTTAGGTCAGAATATACCTTTTGCATTTAATAAGCCTGGAGGCTAGATAGTTAGTTCTGGCCTTAGATCTGTTGTGGGTTGTTATTTGTGAAGGTGGCAGTAAGGTTATTACGTGAATTTAGTCCAACTCTATCTAACCTTTAATGTTTTGGTGATTATTCGCTCAGTGTTAGTTGTAATCTGTGGCTGTTTTGTGTAAGGCCACTCTCTAATTTTTAGGGTTTCTATTATTCAGTGCCTGTGATGTTCTGTGATATTAATATATTTATGACTTACTCTGATAGTCCTTATTGAGATAGTTCTTGTTCATATGTTATATCTGATTGTGGTTTTATAATCAAATATACATCTATAGCAGATTGTGTTGTGTCTTCTACTACCTTCCTTCCTGGGGATTGGTTTCCGATCAGTCGGACTTTGGGAATTGGGTCATATCTGGATTTCAAGAGTTCTTTAAAGATCAGTAGCACGCGTCCAAAGTTATTATATTTATTTAGTGAAACTAAGATTAAATTATCTAGCAACTAGTTAAGAGTACCAGTGAGAGAGACCGTTGTTGCAAGGAGAATTTGGAAAAACTCGTTGTTGTATATTGTTTTAAGATAAATTGAAATATATTGCAGTACAGTGCGGATTTTTGGTAGTGCATTATTCGCCCTTCATTGTGCATATTTGGAGATACGATAGTGCATGAATGCATGCATATTTTTAAGTTTGATAGTGCATGAAAATCCGGGTTTTAGTGATTACGCATAAGGAAGTATCCAATCATCAACATTAAGACATTTTGATAAGTAATTTATATTTTAATTATGGATACTGTAGGCTGCTGTATGAACATTACGAAGACTAATTTGCATAAGAATGTTGAAAAGGTGTCACTCTGTCAAAACTGATCACTATGATCGCCTTTACAGAGCTGAAATCAGACGCAGAGGTAATGAAATGTTTTAAGTTAGAGATATTTCGTTGTCAGCTTCATGATGTCTGCAAGCGCTATACACTCCGCCATCAAGCCGTCATGGGATGTCTGCAGTGGAACATCTCTTGAACCGGATATCTGCAATTCATGCTCTCCCGTGGGAATGTGGTGTAGATTCGACCTTAATGTTTGAAGATCAGGTGTAATATTAATACCAACATGGAGGTAGTCGTTATACCCCATTACTAAGTCATTATCAGCATCTGCAATAGCATCTTTATATTCAACCGTCTACAAGGTTTGGTATTAATCTTCTTTGATATGGAAATTCGAATATAAACTTTCCAATAGCTTCAATACAAATATCGCAAAAGATCTAGTTCCCCGTGGAAGTTTAGCACAATAGTTTGCAAATCTAAAAGGCTCTTCAATGCCAAAACAAGACTTTTAAAACTAACACAGTAATAAATTCGCATAACAGTTATCATCTAGTGACACTTTTATCTGTTTCGCTTTCCCTGTGCTGGAACTTTAATCGATTTTAGGCATTATTAAGTGAAAAGCAAATAAATATTAACTTATTTCAAACATTTTAAAGTACCGGTACCAATTTTAAATGATTTTTTATAAAAGCATCTTGTGTTTATATAATTGTTTGTTGTTCCTGCACATGTTTGTTGTTGGCGTGACCTACGTGCCATCAGTAGGGTTAGATCATTCGAAACGTCTGAATGGCCTAATCGAGATCGAACTTGGAACCACCTGTTTTGTAGGGCAATGCCTCAGCCAATTACACAACTGGTACTGCAGAATTCCCATGCTGAGTAGCCTAATAAGACTAGCGATTAATTCCTTGGAACTCAAGGCTTTGTAAGATGTTGGTGCCAAGTGAATTGTTCACATAAAGTTTTATATATTCAGTGTTCCATTGCTAAATCGTTTACATGCAAATCAGAGATTCTGAGCTCAGAAGAAGTGTTCTATTGCATTAGATTTTGGCTTGATAAAACTGAAAACAATATATTCTGTCAATTTTCTTTACAGTCGTTATGATCTTACTCCCTTGAAAGTAAAAATATTCTTTCAAGACTTTCAAAATGACTTACTTCTCAGTTGGCCTGGGTGATGCAGTCAGCATGGCACCAATTTTCTATGCCCTTGCTCGCAGATTCTGTCATGGCCCAGGTCGATGGCATTTACAGAAATGCAAAAGAACTCCTGCAGGACATATTTCCAGCATACCGGCGATGGTCATAGGCCTGTTAAATAACTATCTTGTTTACTGCTCTGTGCACTTTCCTCTTTCTGAGTATTATATTACGGTATCTTTGCTCTACTAAATATTAGTTTATTTTTATTTATAGATCTCATTGTATATCTACAGGTCACAATTCAAAGTGTTCGATAAAAATCTAAACGTTGTATGATGTTCTGAAATGATAATAGCATGTCGCCCTGATTCGTAGAAGGGAATCGCTTTAACACTGCTGTATTCGATTTGTTCCATTCTAAAAAATAAAAGTCTATTGGTAGTGAAAGAATTCGAGCATATGTCACGTGCAATCTGTTATTAGGGATTTACAACGCTTGAGGGGAAAACGGGGGCTACGTGTGGGCCCCCGAGGGATTGAAAATTGCCCAGTCTGTCCGTAGACTTCCCTATACGTGACGAAAAAGAATTCTAAGAAAACTAAAAGACTAAAACAAAAGAGAGAAGGTGGAAGTATTGGCTAGCAGTACGACAGAAAATAATTGCACTCCTGCTTTATGTCTGCGTGCTTGTGTATCTAAAAAAGATGGTGTCAGCGAATTCTTCATGCTCCTTTTTTTTGGAACCGTAACAAATAGAAATGATGTTAAAGAAGACATCTAGATGGAAGTAGGGATTATATTCTTGTATCAGAGGTATCTGTAATCATATTATTCCCTTCACGTATGAACGTTGATGATTACATACATTTACCAACACATTTATTTTATTATTAAAAAAAATTAATACTTTTATAAAGGTGGATGATCAAACCAGGTACACTGTGATCCGCCATCGTCATTTCGACCTTCTCTTATATGGTACTGGATAGGCACAACTTCACGTATGACATTAATAGGCGTGCTACTACGTAAGGCACCATGGTTTCATAATTGACTAAGAAGACATATAATTTCATTTCCTATTTTACAAGAGTTAGAATTTCCTTCGAAATGACGGTAGGGATTGGTCAGTGCACTTATTGTTTACAGGCTTCAAATAATTCAAAATAGAAGTTCTCTGGTATTTGTCACAGAATTGACTTGCTGACCACTGCTTGAATCGTTACCGATTCCCTTCGAACCAGTAGTTAGATGTAAGAGGAACATTTTGTGGTAGCTGTGTTAAAAGGAAATAGTGAACCTTCAGTGGAACGACTCTTCATCAGTTTTGGTTTCTTTCTTCCCTTTACAATTTACGTCTGTCAAAATGAGGGGAGGGAACATGGAGTCTGGAGAAATATGGTTATCGAGCGTGTAATTCCAAAGCAGACATTAATGTCTTCAATGAGTAGAAACCGAATTCCAATGTAGATAAGATTTATGAGAAACACAACAAATCTAAGTGCCGTGGCGCATTTTAATGGTGTACGTGACCTATTGATTTACTATTAATATTTTATTTAAAATTATAATTTTTTAGTATAGAAGAAAATACAAGAAGAAATATTTTCAAGAATTTTGTAAAAATAATTGTAGGCCTACTGTAGACATTCCAAAAATTGTAAATAATTTTATTCATATGATATTTAAAAATGGATAGAAAAAATAATCACTCAGAAATATTGATATTTGTGGAAGTTATCACGGAAACTGCGCGGCATTTGAGTGCTCGAAATGTGGCTGCCATTTTGTAACGATACTTACCCGTAACTGTAACAGTTTAATTAATTCAGAAGATAGTATGTAATTGTAACTTAGAAGTAGTTAATAAGAGCATGTCAGATTACAGAGCAATTAAATGCTGAGAAAAAATAATGGATTTCGCCTATTTCTCAGTACACAAACCTGTATGTCCCGCTTAATACCATTAGCCTGCATTATGATATGAAACTTAGTTATGGTGATCGATTCGTAAAATGTCGCTGCTGTGTTGTTAGCTCGCTGTTTGGTGAGAATTTTCCACGATGTTAGTAAAGCTAATCCTGTGAAGTGTGTAAGTTATGGCTACTTAACGACGGTTGCGTACTGCTGCGTAGGGCTGTAACGATCGTCGTTATGCGGAATTTGTTCAGCAGGAGTACTTTTAAATGCCTGTAAATCTAAAGTCACGTAACTATCACATTTATGCCATCGACATGGACCGGCATCGAACCCGCGAACTTGGGACGGATATCCGGTATCTAACTAATTGATCTACTCACATGCACTGTGAAGTAAATTAGTATAAAATTTTTACCTTTTGCAAAAACTTCATTTTAAATCCTTTTTACTCTCTATAATTGCATATTTTTATTACTCCGCATGTTTTGCACATTTTCTTCGCCAGTATCCAAATAATTCAATATCCGCAATGGTGTATTAAGGGGAGGGGGCATAAAATTTTCTTTTCAAATTATTTAACTGAGGAAATATTTCAATGGATGACTATGTGCAAATAGCTTACAAATTGGGATTAAAACTTTGATTTCAGGTTCAGGACCACCGGTTCGTTGCCCACATTAAGAAAACAATAGAAATGTTGATGCGGATGCATCTACCTCCTTTCACATATAAATTTTTATTTGAGCGTAAATTAAAACTTATTAACTCCCTGACGAATCTACTAGATGAAAATTTCATATTCTTATTTGGTTATTTTTAAAATAATTGTGAGTTTTTAGCTTTCAAAATTTGATTAAAAATTCATACAATATACTGCACGTCCTTAAAAAATAATATTTTGTCGAGTAACGAAAACAAAAAAAAATCCATTTCAATGGAACTTTATTAGAACACCCTGAAAAGTCTAAGTTATTACACATTGAAAGCTGAAAAATGTAAAAATCAACAGTAAGTTATTCGGTAAACGCAATAAGGGGTTTAAATTTGTTGTGACTTATTAGTACCTTCAATAAAGATGTTTTATGCTAGTTCATTGAAAATGGACACGAGTAAACTACCCACTAAGTAATTTTTACAGAAAAACGAATGTTGCTATTTTATTAGTCATAGATGGGAGTTTCGAAACTTACATTTTTATTACAATCGTTAGAGCTAATATTTTCTGTACACTACGTAAATGCAACAAAGTAAAATGGCTGCCGATCAGCTGTCAGACGTCATAGCGCGTTGCGGTTTAAAAAAAAAATATAATATCTACAGTGATCAATTGATTTTTGAGATGGAAAATATATTTGTTGTATCCATTTTTTTCACAATATTATTATAGGTCCCTCCCTTAAAATCCACGCTCGATCTGTCTTCATCACTGATATCATAGTAGAAGATGCTGGAGCACGTACCTGGCAATGGCTGGATGGACATAGAACATGATAAAGTGGCCGTACGTATCAACACGTGCGAGAACCAGTTTCAATTCTGTGCAGTGCAAAATAAAAAGCAATTTCCATACTACACAACCCGAAAACATGTCTGCTGTTCCGATGTTTGTAAGATGTGGGTTGTTTGTGTCTCACCTTACCAAAGTGAATTAGTTTATAGGTCTGCATGTATTGGAGAACATTGAAAGTATCCTATTGTTTAATGAATGAAATCACGTAAAAAAATAAGGAAATAACGAATAAATGGATGACTGACAGAAAATAAGATATGAGTTCTAAGGAAAAAAATGCCCGTTTTTATATTTTTATTAGGCCTGCATAGACTACCGTATATATTTATTCATGTTATTTTAAATCAAGAAATTATTTAACATAACTAACTCCGCCTATGTAAAGTTTCATTTTACGCGGCTGCCCATTTCCTTTATTTTATCGTGTATACGTACAATCGTTTTAAAATCAAAATAACATAAATAACGATTTCGGCAATAAAAATGGGCCCATAAGCTACACACAGACAGTTTGACAAAACACATTCATAAGCCAACACAATATTTAGTTTCGCTCAAAACAATATTTGTGACCTTCATTTCTCCCCATTCATCCAAAGCGAAAGATTTGTCAATATTAGTTCCTAATTGCCTTTTCTATAACTTCAAGAGAGTTATACATATCTTTACAAATAGTTCAATCTTTTAATCAGTTGTTTGTGCGATATTCAACTGTTTCAAACAGTGATTTTTTTTATTGTTGCCAACCAAAAGAGCTTGAATTCCGCTACGAACGAAATTCCAAAAACATTTTGATTATTATTCTAATCCTAAGCGAACTGAAATTACTTAACTTTTAAATTTACAATTCAAAATAACATAAAACGTCGTACGATGTTCGATCTTAACAGGCTCTTACGAATAACAAAACTCGTTAGTGCTCGTTTTGTTAACTTGTTGCTTCCTGTAAGTTCTATGTAACGGTCTTACATCGTAAATAACCATTAAATTACATTTGCTGTCTTTATTTAGTAGTCGGATAATAAAGATATATCTACTTTTCAAAATGTTCTCTTACGTTGTTTACTAGAAGAAAATTATCACGCAAGTTCAGCAACTTCACGTAAATAAGATAAAGCGGTTATATATGATTTATATATAATCGTCTATTGGTCATTCCCTTGGGCTATTGGTTAACATAGCTGACTACAGTTCTGGAATCCCGCCACTGTTTTAGGTTTTAAAGATATAGCTCTATCTGGAATAAGGTTCAATCAGTCTCGTGAGGCCATTTGAGGCACATATTAGAAAAGTATCGGTAGAACATCCGAGGAAAACAAAGCGATAGGGGACTCAACTATTGCCCCATGTTTTCTGTTTCATGAAAACTTGAACCAAGGTGGCTCGCAAAACGGTCGTGCAGTTTTTGTCTAATCTTTTTATTAAGTGCCAGTATGAAACTTTGGAAGATTGTGTGGGGGACGGGAAATGTCTGTCCGTCCGTCCGTCTGTCTGTCCGTGTGTCTGTACCCGCGATAACTCAAATACGCTTTATCGGATTTTCAATGAAACTTTGTATACACATTTATAACGTCCATGGGAAGAAGCCTATTGATATTGGACCAAATCGGTTGATCGGTACCGAAGCAATGTTCAATTTAGTGCCTATTTTTATGTTAATATATTGGAAAGGCGCGATAACTCAAATACGTTTTATCGAATTTTCATGAAATTTGGTATATTACGCATTTATGACGTCCATGGGAAGAAGCTTATTGGATCTGGACCAAATCGGTTGACGGGTACCGAAATAACGAGTAATTAACAGTCACATCTATATAATATAATCTTCGTTCTCCAACAATCCAAAGCATTTTGATTGGCTCGAGGACAGCCAACCAGCGGCCGAGCTCCCGTAACTAATGTTGTTAATGAGTTTCTGTAAGTAGAATAATAGGCGAAATTACTTATTAAAGAGAATCCTTTCATTTCCAATTTAATGTAAATATTAATTTTGTAATGGATATAGCCTAAGACGCTACAATATTATTCCATGGCCCACATTGTAGGCCTATTAAACGTAACGTAATAGGTAATTGCCAATCGTTTATTGATATTGTTAACCCGCCTTGATTGATTTATTTCTTTATAACGATGTCAGTGTAAATAATGTAAATAAAATATTTAAAACACAACTAGCCGTTGAATATCGATATAATATTGTTCATTCTATCGATATGTATGACTACCGATAGGCTATCTATATTATATTTTAATGTATTTTTCTTATTCGCTCCTGTGCAGCAATATACCTAATGTAATTCCTGACAGATAGATTTCAGACTGACTTTTTATTCATTCATAAGCTATAATACTGAAACAAACATGACAGCTAATCGTAGGCCTATTACATTATTAACAGGGCCCGGATTCTAATGACATGTCATATTTTTATTGATGCTGCATAGACATTCCCAACTTGTAAATAAATCCTATTCATGGCCTCTAGATTATAGAAATGCAATTTTATTAGGTCATTTTTTGTCGTTTTATGCAATTTTATATTTTTAGGGCATTTATTTCAATTTTAGGTCATTATTTTGTCATTTTCGTGTCATTTGCTTCCTTCTTTAGTCATTTTCATGTATTTACATTGAGTGTATTAAGTTTTTTTCGTCGCTAGCAGTGCTGTCTTTGAAGTGTTGTTTGTTTAATGCAAGAAGGAAAAGTTCGGCGTTAAGTGTTGTCATGTCTCAGTCGGAAATGAGAATAATCCGGCAGACCACAAAAGGAAATGCCGAATTTTGACTCTCCAGTGCCTCAGTGCCAGTATAAATTTCCGTGAGAAAAGAACATTCACAACATTGCACTTATTTACAATTTTTACAGTTATGTACAGTACAAACTATTCTATAACTTTGTGGGTACAATAATAATTTTTTATAAATAAAATATCAGTTTTTAGGTCTTTTTTATAATTATTAAGTCATTTTCTTTAAAATTTAGGGTCATTTTATAGGTCATTTTTCAGACAATTTTATGACATCAGAATCCGGGCCCTGATTATTAATATTATTTCCAGGGCATTTCGTAAAATGTATAAACTTTAGAGCTTTGTTCTTCCGTAAGCCCTGCTTAATGAATCGATCTGGAGTTTAAGTCGGAGATCTATTACAAAAATAATTTATTTTCTGAATGGGGCTATCATAATTGCAATTATCACTGATTAAACAAAAGCATTCTGGCACTTTTGTACATCAGTTTACCTGATTTTATTTATTTATTTTTTATTCTTTTCGTCCTATTGTAGACCACGGCTTTTCTGTGAGCCTCCGTCTTTCATCAGTCTATTTCTGGCCTGTATTCAACTGGAGCTTTCCTTGGAATCGCTATTATGCTCGAAGTTTCTTCTGGAGTGAAAATTGTCAACATGCCTTCTTAAAGTAGTGTGTTAACAGTACTTTATTTATTTGAAAGCTTGGTCAGTGTTTATCCCTATGTGTATGTGTGTTGGTTTTGTACATAAGAAATAAAATCAGGCGAACTGATATAACAAAGTGCCAGATGGAGTTAATGGGCTATATTTCAGAAACTACTGAGTTTAAAACCACTGTTTCTTGAAAAAAGTTTGATAAGCATATGTAAAGGAATAATTAGGATAACTAGAATATTAGCAGAACGAATTTACAACAAATTCCTCACGTCAAAAATAGGCATATTCCTTTATTTTTGTCGAAACATCTGAAGCCATACAAACATGTAATCAACAAATTTCAAAAGTTTATTTTGAAAGTAAAAATTTAAAAAGTGGATTTTTGGAATTTTTCCATTGGCTATAAGCTAAAAGTTTGCCATATTTAAAGTTTCTGGCTCATCTGGAAGTGTGTAAACATCAATGTTAATGGATGATCTGGACATCAATGTTAATGTTAATGGATGATCTGGACTGTCGTAGACGTGAATGACGTCACGGCTATCCAGCCAGTTTTTCCATGGGCAGCTAGAAACACCAAATTTTGCACACTTACGACTGTTGTATGTGCCAATAATCCTGTCAAATTTTACGATTATACGCGTATCTGTGCTATAAATGTGTCAAAAATTATATATTGTGAGGAAAAATATACAAAATTTACTTCAAATCAAAATATCTAACTCAGTCTAAGGTATAACCGATGGAGATACGTAAAAAGTCAAAGGAAAAACTTGTAGATCTTTCAAAATCCGTTAACTTATTCCTGTACAATCGGTTGATACGACTTACCGTTTACACTATAAGCATCCAAAGAAGGTCTACAGAGACCCTAAAGTTTCGTTCGCAATTTTGAATGTTTTTCGGAAGTTAAAAATCGGATCGTTTGGGAATATTTATTATTGCAAAATATAAGTGTTCCAAACTATTAGTGGAAACTATACAAACTATCTGTTGCAAACTATAAATGGGCCCGAATTTCAAATTTCTGGCTCGTCTGAAAGTGGACAAACAATTAAGTCAATGACAGAGAGAGTTAGCCACCCGGTTTTATAGTATAGTGATTATTTGCTATTTAAAAAGCATTTGACCGTTAATTGGTCGTTACTCCGGTACTGATCGACTGATTTGGTTCAAAGTCAATAGCGTTCGTCCTATGAACGTTATAGGTATGTTTACTAAAATTTTATGAAAACCTGATAACAACATATTCGAGTTACTTGTATAAGCACACGGACAAACGGACAGACATTTTTCCGTCCACCTTGCAATCTCAGAAAGTAACATATTGACACTTAATAACCAGTCAAGCTCCATGCATTTTTAAGGTGACTGATAAATTACAAACACTAAATTGAAATCAAGACCATTATAACATTTTATTTTCAGTGTTGCTTCTAGTCATAGGCTTATAACTGAACATTTTTAAAATTTGATAGAATTTAATTCTGAATAATATACAAAACAAACGAGAAACAAATAAACAAGAAATACAAAAACTTGTACCATTTTATAAACTATTATAGCAGTACAATTCTGCGAACCAGTAGCAGTTGATTCATGTCCGAGGCCGAGTACACAGAATAATATTTGTTTCGGAAGCAGGTAGTGTTGATATTTGAATTTTATGATTTCTACTATGCATGCAAATACACGCACTATTTTGCAGAACTAGTCCCACGTCTATGGGCTGCAATTTGTTTTACATTTGCATATTTTATGCGCCACATAGGAACATGTTTGCTTTTCCCTCTCCACCAAACCGTTTCCCAAACGGCATCGTTCACATATTCGCAGTTAATAGCGTCGGAATTTATGAACTGACCATTGCATGATCAAGTCTGGCCATTCTCTTCATGCAAAACATTTCTGTAATAATGGTGCAATTTGAATACAAATGGAGCAGTGAGTGTCCAAATATATAAAACAAGTAGCGAAGGTCGTGCAGATATTACTGGTTGTTCCCTCAGATAAGAGCTCTTTTTGCACATTAAGGTTTATTTTCTAATAGTTAAAATTCATAAAATGAGTGTGTTCTAAATTCAGTAGCACTTCGAGCAATTTTTTTTCTTTTCTTTTCTTTTCGCTAAACGTCCGTCAACTATACAAGTTAATTTTTGCATGGACTTGCTCACGCTCTGAATTCCTATTCAAACCAGCAGGGACCAGCATACGAGATTTCCTTGTCGGAAAAAAAAAACTTTAAAATAAAGCATTATATGATGCCGGGAGACACAATGAACTATGATGTTCAGCGGTGTTTTCCGCTGTGCGTGTTTCCCGCCGCTGCCGTAATCATGGTGACGTTACTGACGCTGGCTTTGCTCTGCTCTGCAGTATTGCGTTGACCGTGATGCAGTAGCCTATATTTCAGTGTGAGTCGGTGTAGTGCAGTTATTAAGACTTATTTATTATTGTGTTCTGTATTTAGTCGCAATAATGAATCAGTATATGTTTCCAATTGCGCAGCGTGTAGGCCAACCTTATTTATGTAGGTATATTGTATACTATTTAACGTCTTAATCAGTGCTTTAGTTGGAAAATATTTCTTGGGGGTACCCACCTTACTTCAAAATTTTCCATATCGCCTCATACTGAATGTAATCCTTCGGTTGACATTTTCTGCATGCAGTTTCTTCTGCTGACCTATTGCCCCTTGTAGCCATGATCTGACGTATGGAGCAGGATCAAAAACGTCTAGTGGTGGTTCCACACATTTTATGAAAACAAGGTGGCTAGCCAACATGTAATCTAAGGAGAAAGTAACTGTAGAAATGCGCACGAAGGTGAAGATTAGAACGCATATCTGTGGCGAATTTAATAGTGCTTGTCATTTTTAACGAATACCCCCCTCTGGGACTCAACTTTGGAATATGTCCCTTCAAAAAAAGTTGCCGTTTCCTGCGTTTTTCTTGTTGTTCAGAATCTTTAAGGCCTACGCGTCATTGACATTTTTTCTGCATTTTTTTTTTAATTACACAAACGTTTAAATAATTTATTTATACAAACAGATTAATTGCACATTCGACGAAGTCTTTATTTACCAGGCACGCGCCATTTTGGATTGGAGACGTCATGTACTGCTGCCAACATTGCTGGAATTGTTTACCCTAGGTCACGCTGCCAATTTCCAACGTGAAGACACTGACTCTAATGCGCAATTTCGCAATAATAATAATAACAGTAATTTATTTACAAGTAAAGGCGCTAAACCTACTTAACTTTAAACTCTAATCTACAGGATAAACAGTCCTGATATCTTCCATTTCTTGAAATGGATCTGCTAGTCGGTGCTTACAGTCCAGATGCCACAAGTATTCTACCAAATGGGTAGAAAACGCGTCTGATACCGCCCCTGGCTAGGCGTGCACGGAGGGATCGCCAACGTGACTCGATATTGTTCGTATGAACACCAGTCACCGGATTTTTACGATTTTTACATTTTGGGACTTGCAGAACACATGTCTGGGGTTTTGGTGCATATATTGGCAGCAGTGACTTCAGATGGCACTTCGGGAATCTTCGCAGTTCATAGCATATCAACGTGAACTTTCAGACTTAGAAAACTTTCGAGGGACATATATCAAAGTTTATCCTGCTTTGGTATTGAATTAGACATTTAATAAGTATTTTAGTACAATATTGTTCCTGTACTACCAGTACGACGTACCGGAGCACATATTTTTCCCGGTATGGTAGAAGGAAAATAATTTTATACCGGTACGCAGTACCGGTGCGTACCGGCCCAACTAAAGCACTGGTCTTAATTGAAACTTTCTAATACCATGTTCATGGAAAGTCTAATTTAAAAAATAGCGACGACCCTTTTAGGCTTACGCCTTTTTAAGCATAAACCTATGTTCGGTATCTTGATGAGATTGTTATTGTGCTTGTGTCTGTATTTTATTGGGCGCGCTAGGCTGAATTTACTGAAACAAGCTATTTTAAAGCTTTGCCGAAGATTTGTAAGTAATTTACAAAAGCTTGTAGTATTATGTAATAAGAATTATGCAATAAATTACAGTATTTCTAATATGAGATCATCTTGAAGTCTAGTATCTGCACTAGCATTGAGTACGAGTTCACGTTTGAAACATGACATTGTAGCGCTGTAGTTGCAAGCTGCGTAGTTTTCGTAGTAAAACTGCAATGAATTTCTAAGTGCTATTGAGTTTAACAAAAGGAAAGATCCCAGAAGTGAAGATTAGACTACTATTAGTCTATGCCCTATCGTTTCATTAAGAAAACTCAATAGTATTTATTGTATTATAGTGTTTCTCTTGGTGTTATAATTATGGTGGTAACATCGTCACCATTATCATTGCTACTGTCAAATTGCCCTAATGCTAGAATAAAAGACAACGAATTGGAAACCTAATAATTCTTGCGCTTACTACATAAGAAGAAACACGCCTGCGCAATTCTTTTCCACTGCGAGCCAGAGTTGGCAAGGCTGCCATAGGTTGCGAACTGTTCGCGACAAAGGCATTAATGGCCGCCCGCTGTGAAGCAGGGTTGTTGAAGGAACATTGTGCTGCAGAAAATACGCTTCACATCTATCAGGCTCACTCCCAACACCTGCTGGTTAGCTTGGCACTCATCTCTTGCTCACATCCATGTTGCCAATTTAGCTATTATGTTGAGAGATCTGATTTTGTTTTTGATTTGGCTGTAAACAATTACAATTTTCCTATAATACTTAAATAAACGGTGCTATATTTGTTGCACGAACTTTTCTCACGTAGGCCTATACGTGTTAATATTTGTATTAGTACTAATTGACACAAATAGGAACTCTGTACATAATCTGTATTAATACTCTCCCTAAAAAGTTATCACAGTAAAGACCAAATAAATGTATAAGCACCCTAAAATTTCGTGACTCCCGAAATTCCGAAAATTAAAATAAAGTTTTTGTTTAGCAAATTTGTAAACTTCTTGAAAAAATTATATTTTTCCGATGCAGAGTGGTAGTAAGAGTTAAAGCAGATTCTTGACGTGCTCCCCCGGAAGATACATAACCCGAAAATAAACTTTGCTATGATTTTTCACTTGTTCACAGACACATATCCAAACAGACGTGTTTCTTTTCTATCCCAAATAATGTATCGGTGGTAAAAACTGGACTTCTAATTTTAGGCCGGTTACACACATGGCGTTTTTTTTCCGTCGCGGAGAATTTGCCGTCGCCGCCCAAAGAAATGAAACGTTTACACACGGGGCGGAAAAATTTCCGTCGCCGTCGTATGATCATGCTGGTTTATGCAGTATAGTTTCAGCTTCAGATCAATTCACATAAGTTTAACTGTGTTATTCAAATTGTTGATTGCAGTGTAGTTTGAAATGAACAGGGAGCAGCTTCTAGCGTTATTGATATTCCGTCGTGAAATGATATCCGTTAATTTAATTCTGAGAAACATATATACTTCAGTCAAACCTCGATATAGGGTAAGGTGGTACATTTTCGAACACTTAACAAATATTCTTATTTTATGAACACAATAAACATAAGAAAAATTCAAATTTATTGTAATCACAAAGTTGGCAACGTAGTCGACCCTTCACAAAAATATGAAAGTCAAACAGCTGTAAAATTTGTCAGGGCAATCAATCTTTCCAGAATAACGTTCGAAAATGTAGATACAATTCTAAACACCAGTGGGTACTATTTCGAACAGTGACATTTTCAACGAACGATCTGCTTTCTTCCAAATATTATTTTATTTATTATTATTTACCAATAATATGAGCGTAACAATGAAGTGTCACATTTTGAATAGCCAGATCGCAGGATTGGGGGCATGTAATCAGCATGCCGACTCCTACGACAGTTATTGATGGCTTACTGAACAGGAGTCGCTACTTCTTTATGAATTAGTCCCTCGGTTGGTGTCAAGAGGCTGAATGCACCCCGTTCCAGATCGCCCTACCTCAGAAGAATCCGAGGAGGTACCGGGGATCGAACCCAGCCTTGTGGGTCCGTAGTCAGGAACCACTAGACCATACAGGCGGTCTGACATAACATCAAGAGCAATAATAAAAATACTTAACAGCTGCATGCTATATTGCTGAGATGTATTAACATTGCAGTGGAAGTGTCGAGTCCCTTTATCTTATTTTGAGTAGCACAGGTTACAATAATAAACATGCAGAATGCAGTGTCGGCAAAACAGCTACTTCCTGCAAGACATAAGCGGGTTAAACTGCTGTTGGAAACAGTACCTAAAAAATCTTGCATGTTAACTGTACAATAACAGTGGGAGCCCGGTCACAAAATCACTAATTAGTGTGCCTCACAGTACATACTGCATATGACATAACTTGTCTGTCTGTGAGGAAGACCATTAGGGTAATCAGTCATAGGAGAGAGGTTCCATCTGGCGCTGCGAATTGAACTTCGGCTTAGCTCAGTTGGTAGAGCATTGGCGCGAATAGCCAAAGGTCCTGGGTTCGAGTCCCAGTGTCGGAGGAATTTTTCTCCTATAATATTCTCATGTAGTGTCCGACAGAGACAATAATCTGTGATTCATGAAAGCTTATATATCTATCTAAAAAATGTGTTCGTATTTGTAACTTGAGCTAGTTTTTGTAAATTGTAACTCGTACTACTCATAATCAGGGCCCGGATTCTGATGACTTAAAATTATTTGAAAAATGACCTATAAAATGACCCTAAATTTTAAAGAAAATTACTTAATAACTATAAAAAATGACCTAACAACTGATATTTTATTTATAAAAAAGTATTATTGTACACACAAAGTTGACTAGTTTGTACATAATTGTAAAAACTGTAAATAAGTGTAATGTTGTGAATGTTCATTTCTCACGGAAACTGAGGCACTGGTGAGTCAAAATTCGGCATTTCCTTTTGTGGTCTGCCGGATTATTGAGGGTAAACAGCAGTTAGCAATCTCAAATTCAAGCAGGTGCCAAGTCAGTCTAATAACAATAGTAATATAATACACAATTTTGGCGTTTCTTTGATTCTCATTTCCGACTGAGGCATGACAACATTTTTCCTTCTTGCATTAAGGTGCGTATACATTTGCGCTCTGTACGCGTACAGAGCGCAGATTGGGACGGCATTTGAGGTGTTCGTGTGACGACACGCGTACAGAGCGCAGACAGTACGCCGCGATCCGTCTCCTGTCGGTTTTTTCGACGAACACAAAGGATTTCTGATTTCATATTGGGACGTGTTTTTGGTAGTTGCGCTCCGTCCGCGTGTCATTTTCCTCCTTGCTCTCTCTCTCTGCTCAAGCATGTTGTTTTGATTTTGAACACCAGCAACAATAACATCCGGCAGCTGTGCACACAATGTTTATACAAAGTTCAATATTAATATCATTAGTGCACGGATTTTTATGTGCTTAAAAACTTACAAATATTTATTTTTTATGTGCTAAAAATGTTACAAATATATGGTAAAATTTTAAAAATATGTGCTAAAACTATATATTTTTTTTCTGAAAAAGGAATAAAAACACCAGAATGTTCGTAACTTACTGGAACAAATTATACTGAAAATCACCAATTGCAGCTAAATATCATATGTAAAATGCTGACTGGAGTTGCAGTGCACAACAAATGTCATCTCCAGATTATGGATCACAAATCCTTGCCTATTATACAAGAATAATGCCTTTGAGAAAAGGAACGTTCTACATCACACGATGTTAACCTTGTATATTTCAAGAGGTGTACTGTATATCACTAACACACACACACGATCAAGTTCACTTATGATTTGACCTTCCAAAACTTGAGCGACTTTGCAGAGGGTTTGGTAGCCACCATTTTTCTCAAACATACCTTTAAATTTTGTTCTTAGAACTTTTATTTTCAAACCTGAGATAGTGTTAAGTTGCCTTTCAACATATTGTATTTCTTTAACTGAATTACGCAATGTTGAGATTGAGTTCTGTTCTTCCCCGACAAGCAAGTGCAAGTGAATCACTTTCACCTCATTGCAATTTCTGTTGAATTCTTTCGAGATAGATATTTGTGTTGTAAAATGTTAAAAGAGATTGAGGAAAAGTACTAAAATATTTATTTGTGGAGAATATAGCGAAAATATTTATTCACATAACTTTTTTTTGTAAATCGTGTGTTTTTATGTAAAATAAAATAGGAATTTGCGGTTGTCGGACCTTGACAAGAGCATCAGAAAAAAAAAAATTACATAAAAATCCGAAAAAGTAGGCTACTAAAATATATATTTATGGAGAAAATATCGAAAATATTTATTCACATAACTTTTTTTGTAAAATATGTGTTTTTATGCGAAATAAAATTTGTAATTTGCGTTTGTCGGACCTCGATTTGGATATTGAACTTTGTTTTAGGAATGTACGCATCTGGAAAAAAAAAACCTTTTATTACATACAAATCCGAGCCCTAATCATTATTATTATTGTTATTAATTTCATTATTATTATTAAGTTAAATCCCTATAATATAAAGCCACATGGCTGGCTGACTCACTCACTCACTCACTCACTCACTGACATTAATGTTTGCCCACTTCCAGATGAGCTAGAAACTTGAAATTTGGTATACATATAGCTTTTAGGCTGTAAACTGCAGAAAAATTCCAAAAAGTTTATTTTTTTTATTTTTAGCCCTAAAAACCCCCGAAAAAGGGCTCACTCACCGACATTAATGTTTTCCCACTTCCAGATGAGCTAGAAACTTGAAATTTGGTACACATATAGCTTTTAGGCTGTAAACCACAGGAAAATTCCAAAAAAGTATTTTTTTTTATTTTTAGCCCTAAAACTCCCGAAAAAGGGCTTGGTTTCCATGGGAACGGTTTTATCAAACTGTGTTCACGTAGGGCTCTGACAGATTAAATACACGCACTCTATCTCCCATAGATCTTTTAAAAAACCTCTCCCGAGAACCTCAGTGGAGGTTTGGGGGCTCCGCCCCCCAGCGAAGCTAGTTTTAATATAAAGATGTTGTGGGCCCTATATTAGGGTTATTGGGCTGTGATATGATTTTTATCACAATAATAATAATAATAATAATTATTATTATTATTATTATTATTATTATTATTATTATTACAAAATGTTCTAGTTATTACAAATCACAAAAATACAAATTATTACAAATACAAATATAAATAACACAATAATAATAATGATGTTGGTGGTTCGCAATATGTTCGTCGCTTTCCTATGGATAATTTCAACGTACTGTTCGCGTACTGTACGCGTACTGTACGCGTACTGTACGCGGACAGAGCGGAACGCGAGAGGAGCGCAAATGTATACGCAGCTTTAAACAAACAACATTTCAAAGACAGCACCGCTAGCGAAGAAAAGAAGTTAATACACTCAATGTAAATACAAGAAAATGACTAAATGAGGAAGCAAATGACACGAAAATGACAAAATAATGACCTAAAATCGAAATAAACGCCCTAAAAATATAAAAGGGCATAAAATGCCAAAAAAGACCTAATAAAAATGCATTTCTACAATCTAGAGGACATGATTATGATTTATCCCCAAGTTGGCAATGTCTATGCAGCATCAATAAAATGATATGTCATTAGAATCCGGGCCCTGCTCATAATACCCATGTTAATTGATGAACGAATATACGATAAACCTGCCAACACAACACAAATCACACTGAGCATATAACTTCGACGGCAGAAAAAACGCTGTGTGTGTAAATGTGCATAAGCTCACGTGGACCACTACTTCAAAGCGACGGCAAAATTTCCGTCGGGCTCCAGTGGCACCAGGCGGCTGCAAAACTGCCGCCGACGGAAATTTTAACGATCGTTTTTTTTTTCCGCCTCGTGTGCAAGCTCTAATTCACTTCAATGTATTACTGTCTTTGGGCGGCGACGGCAAATTCTCCGCGACGGAAAAAAAACGCCATGTGTGTAACCAGGCTTAGGGTCGAACACAATACTTCATCGGTCTATAGGACCGTCAGAAAAAAGGAATATTATTATTTCGAAAGGTTTAAATAGAGACAAATAACTATAAAGAATTCGTCTGTTCAGCGTGTAGTTTCAGATAATACAGTGCGGGGAATTCCACATTATCTGAATTATATTTGGCCAGAGAAGCATGTGGTGGTACCAAGTGTTTGTAGGTTCTGTATTGAGAGAAAACTGTTAGTTGTACACTTCAACCCAAAAATGAAATAGTTACTGGAGTTAAGCAGATTGCAGCCATGAAGTTCTTCAAATCACTTATATTATAAACTCAGTATACGACTATATAATTATGTTTTTCCTCATAATAAAATCAGTCTAATTGACAACTTTTGATTCACTACTATTTATCATTTTTAATTCTATTTAAATTCTCATAAAACATTTTTCCTCCATAAAAGTTCATGAAACATAGATCGTGGGCACTGTCAGATGTCTTAATGCCATGTAAAACGTGCAAGAAATTTCCATTGAATTTAAGTTTTTTTTCTCTCTCTCTCTTTCGGTCCCTCTGTGAAACATCTGTTTTTATGCCACTTTATCTTACGCTACATGAGCTTTGTAAATCTAATTCTTTACCTGCTAATGGAGTTGTCTTTTCTGCTTACACATTTTTGTGACTTCAGATTCATTTGTCTTTTAAGCCATGTCATTTTTCCATCGCATTATTGTCTGGAACAACTTAAAATTATGTTTAATAAGTGCCAGTGTGGTACTTTATGAGGTTGTGTGTGGGGACGGGAAAATGTCTGTCCGTCCGTCCGTGTGTCTGTACGCGGGATAATTCAAATACGCTTAATCGGATTTTAATGAAACTTGGTTTACGCATTTATAATGTTCATGGAAAGAACCCTATTGATATTAGACCAAATCGGTTGACCGGTACCGGAGTAATTCTCAATTTAGTGCCTATTTTAATAGTATTTTAGAAGGCGCCATAATTCAAATACGTTTTATCGGATTTTCATGAAATTTGGTATACGCATTTATGACGTCCATGAGAAGTAACCTATTGAATTTGGACCTAATCGGTTGACCGGTACCAGAGTAAAACCCAATTTAGTGGCTATTTTAAAGACGCAGTAACTCAAATACGCTTTATCGGATTTTCATGAAACTTGGTATACGCATTTATAATTTCCATGGAAAGACGTCTATTGTTATTGGATAAAATCGGTTGACCGGTATCAGAGTAGTGCCTATTTTATGGTAATATATTATAAAGGATTTAACAAATGCAAATCTGTTATTCTGACAACATATCGTTTTACGGCTTTGGATTTTGCAATAGTTAGCCATGACACATTGATTATCAAACTAGTCAGATGTTTACTTCGTTCATCAAGTTGAATACTGTTATATACAGAAGATATATTACTGCGAAATAGTTAGGCCTACATACATTAAGTAGAGTTCTTTGTCAGTGTATTTTGTGAAATTTTCACATATTTTAAGATGTCTTATATCAGTGTATACGAGTTTGAATTTAGGTTAAGTATGAAACTTTTGACCTTTGAAATTGATATTGATATTGATAGTAGCCTTGATTGATTCGTTTCTTCATAACGATGTCAGTGTAGTCTAAATAATAATGTAAATAATGTAAATAAAAGATTTAAAACAACTAGCCGTTGAATATTGATATTATATTGTGCATTCTATGGATATGTAGACTACCGATATTTACACTAGGCTATATTTTAATATGAGTATTTTTCATATTCGTTCCTGTGCAGCTATAATGTAATTCCTGACAGATTTCATATTGACTTTTTATATTCATTCATGACCTTTAAGGCTGCTTTAAACTTGAAACAGACATATCAGCGAATCGTAGGCCTATTGCATCATTATTATTATTGCCAGCGCATTTTGTTTTTGGAGTTTAACTCGGAGATCTATTACAAAAATAACTTTTCTGCATGGGCCTATCATAATTGCGTTTATCATTGATTTTAAAAAAAGCATACTGTCACTTTGTTATATCAGTTTACCTGATTTTATTTTTATTTCTTTACTCCTTCATTCACTCAAATTTTCATTTAAACTGCCTTATTTATAGGAATTTTAAAAATGTAATGGGATTTAACGTTGAATAATTTTATTTTACGATGGTTATACAAGAATTTTGAAATGCAAACAAGAAAACTCACAGAGTAGCTTCGTGGACTCACATTCGACAGGACGTTGATTAGATTCCTTTAGCCAGATCATCTGAGTTTGCTCTTTCCGGGGTTTTCTCCATTTGCAAATGCTTAATGCCTTATTTAACCACATAGCTAGAATGTTCCCTAACCGATTTCTAAAAAATCTGCCTGGGAAGAAATTTTAGCTTCGAATAAGAGAACTTGTCTGGAGAAGAAACTGGGTAGGCTATGCGACAACCCTGAACTAATATAATGGTGTGTTGTCGAAATACCTGTTTTAGTAATTTTCCAGAACATTGACATCTAATGCTAATAAACAGTTCGCTTTTATCTGCTGTCTCAAGCAGACTGCTCGGAGTGTTGCAAAAAATATTTACTTGAAATTCAAAGCAGCTATTTAGGACTCTTATAGTTTCAGTGTCTCATTTAGGCATTTTTAGTTAAATAAAATCACATTATTTTGCTTCAGGAAGCGTGAAACATACAGATTATCTAAAATTGATAGCTTAATCAATCAACTATTCTAACATGCTTACTTTGTGCCCAGAGCATCAGGTCCTCCCCGGGGAGGGTTCTTTTACGGAAGACGAATTTACTTACGCTAATTTTCCTGTAGTGACGGATGGTTGGCCCATCAACTGTACAGCGTTCTAGAAAGAAACTAAGTTAGTAATATTACATGAAAGATTCGGAGAATTTTGTTCAGAGGCTCTAATTTAGGCTTGGTGTTCTTGAGGTCTTGATAAATCAGTTAGCTAAATAGCAATGGAAAAAACGAACCCCATTAATCAAAATCCTATGTAACGTTAACAGGAACTACAGCTCGACTGTCCTTTCTCTTCAAACTTGGATCTCGATATCATTGGCATTTGTTATAACTGTAAATTTATATTCTTACTTGTATGTTGACGTGTCCCATAACGTCTAATATGTTCCGATGGACGGAATAAAATAAAATAAAATAAAATAATATAAGTTATTTTTATTTTTTTCCTCCTTTCTGTATTACCTCGTCCTTTTATCCACTTGTCTTTCTCACTAGTTTTTAAAGAGGTTAAATTTGTTCTTTTCTTTGAAAATCTTCACGCTAGTTTTGGCAAGAACTGGAAATCTCGCATTCGACTATAAACAGCAGAGAGTTTCTGAGAAATTTAATTCTGGGAGTGTAATGTAAAATGAAGTCGCATGACAATAGAAAGAGTTAATTAAGAGGTTTTCTGCACAGTGCCTCTCCTTGCTTCAAACTTAATTATTACGTCTCTAATCCGTTTAAATGATAAAAACAGCTGATATAGAGCTTCTCCTGTTTTCTTTGTGTTCCTCTTCGACTTGCAGAGCGGGTGTCTGGTTTGTTCCGTCGTGTTAAGGTTCTGACTTGCTTTTTATAAAGTTCTATGGAAATTGAAGTTCACTTTCTGCAAGAGCTTCCTAGTTACTTGGAGTAATATAACAGAATGAAGTTAATAAATTGAAGATTTTCTTTCCTCTATTTCTCTCTTCTTTCAATAACAATAGGATGGTAATGATGATGATGATAATAATAACAATAATAATAATGATAATGATGATGATAATAACAATAATAATAAAATTAATAATAATAAATTAATAGCTACATCCAGAAATATATCATTTATTCCAACACGGTGCCAAGTAAACGAACACAATCTAAATAGGTTTTTCTTTATATCCAAGGGAAACACTAGTAATTTAGGAATTCGCTTTTAAATAAATGGGTACTTTAATTAAATGTTGACATAATAATATTTTTCGAATTTGAGTGGATATAACTCTATTTATAAGACTCATTTCATAGAATAAGTAAACCTTGTTTTCTTCTTGGTAAAAGTGTATTTTCTTGGCAATTTAATTCTGTGTGTTTGAATTGTAATTTTTCAGGCTTAATTGATAGCCTCTTTCCTAGGAAAACTCCGTCCGCTTGTGTCTCTTGAATAAAATGTGCAGTCATATTTTTCTTCCGTTCTTTATTTTCCTTCCTTTATTTGCCTTCTTTGTTTTATATTTAACTTTTTTTTTTCTTTTTTCCTTTATTTTTTCGTCCTTTCTTTCTTCTTTTGTTCCTATCTTCACTTCTGAATTTCTCTTTATACATTTTACTTTAATGGTTATTGCAAGTCTTAAAGCATTCTGTACTTTATTGTCTCTGCTATGATACTCATTCTCTTAGAAGTGTAAACTTAAAATGCTCGCGCCAGTTCCATCCCCTGTATTCCTCGAGGGTACTTTCTGAACACTTTACACGTTGGTCATTAATATAATGCAGCATTTCTACCCTCTTACCACAGACTTCAAATTATCGTTCTTTTTCTACCTGGACTAAATTATTTGGCCCCAGGGATGCATTTTTTGGTAACTAACCTCATTTATGCTCTGACAGAAGGTGAAAACGTAGTAAGTTATTTATTATGGATGTACAAAATTCTTTCCTGCTTGAGAATTGGTAATTTTTTTTTACCTGGTTTTACTTTTTTTCTTTTATAATGTACGGATGAATAAGACGCGATATGACAAAGTTATGTTTTTAATACATGTTAATTATAAATGGTTAAGATGTAATTTTTTATGAATAAGGCTCTATTAAGCCTTTCTTTTTTACTAAGGCCTCCATATTTTATTATTTTACACATTTTAATTGTTACATTTTAAATTAAAAATTTTAGTTAAGGCAGATATGTAAAATATTCATATTTCCCCTATTATAATATGTTTTCAATTATCCCTATGGTATGGTGTCTGTAGTATCTATAGTATGTTTCTATATCATCATGAGCAGAATGTCCATGGATCAAAAAAGCCATGAAATAATGTCCTTGGACCAAATGTTCCTGATAAATGTTCATATACGAAATGTCCATATACATACCTAGGTACAAAAACCCTAATCGTAATAATGTCCATCGGCATAATGACAGATATTCATTGTCCATGGTAGTTATAGTAACCTACATACAAATTCCAAGTGCAATGGAAAGAGGAGTTGAAATCTTAAATTCACAGATGGATGAACTTCTCCTTAGGTATCGTGAATAATTTGAACCACAAAAATTTACTATCAATGTAGTGAAAAGACAATTAATGCATCAGTGTTGCCTTGTGACATTTGATTAGTTTCCAGTCTCTAGTTTTGCCACGAAAATGCAGTTCTCAATGCGGCAGCAGTTGTTTTTCTTGTGAAAACATATTGGCAGACAAATTTATTTATGGAAACATGAGGGGCATTTCGAAGACAATTCGATCTGCGCAGTGTTCCAACAAGGGCAACAATTTTATCCATGGCAAGAAAGCTGAACATAACTGGCTCTCTTCTCGCTTTCTCAGCGAGACTGGGGAATAAAGACCTGCAATGAGTCAAAATCGTGTTGATGATGTGAACTCCCCAAAGAAATCATTGCGCCGGTTGACCCAGGAGACAAGCCACTCATATGACACATGTCAGAGAGCTGCAAAGAAAGTAGGCTTACGAGCATGCAAAGTGCATGTAGTGCATGAATTAAAAGAACTGAGGAATTGCCCAAAGGTCCTCTGTGATTCAGCCCAATTGCACATGTCTGCTATTATTAGTTTAGAAGTTATAAGTGTTCAGTTGTACATGGATCACACTATATTTTATTAACATACTGTTCTAGTTATTACAATAGACGTTTAATACCCCAGCGCAATTTGCACGCCTCTCTAGTGATACCATATAATACTTTACAGTGATTTCATACTAGCACTTCATCCCCTTCTTTATTCGCCTCGACACTTCGCCTGAGTGTGTTTAAATTCCAACTCGGTTTATGTTATGGAATGATAACGCTATATAAGCACATTCACTGAAGAGGCCATTCGGTAGCCAGTAAAAGGAGCGTAAAGGTATAAATTTCACCCTCGCACCTTGAATATGGGCATGCAACAAGTGGTTGTAACCTCACCTGACCTTCCCGTGATGTGACGCTACGTGAAGGTCGTAACATCACGCACCGCTCGTATAACTGCACTGTTAATGAGCACCTCGACCGGCTACTGTGTGCTCTCGTTTGTTTTAACTGCTATGCTAACTGAATTCAAAATGTCCATAATCAGTTGCAACATTTGAATACACATATTTTCTTAATGGGAGTGGTTTTTAAATCGTGTAAGTAACACTGTGACGTCTACAAAAGGTTGAAATAAAATAATTTTTAAAAGTTTCAAGTCATGTTGGCAGGTCTAGTATCAATTTAATAAACATTTTATAATTTTTCAAAATAAGTTTTTTATTCGTAATGTTTACTTGAAGATTACGAGAGTTTTATTATTTTTTTTTTAATTTATTTTAACCCACTTCGATAGCGTCTAACAAATAATTTTATTGTTTTCTGTGTTTGAAAATAGAACAGTATTTGTGTAAATGAAATTGCAGCTTTTCTCGTCTTAAGTTAGCATCAAATTTTTATCTATTATTCACTTAACAGTTGCTAATATTGAATAAGTAAGTGAACGTAGGCCTACTGTAGTGACAGCTAACGAATTAAATGCACTTTGAATGGTCTAATTTCACTATTTTTCAACCATGACAAGGACCATAAATCACCTTACTCTAACAATGCTTTAATTTTCCCCTTATCAAACCATGGACTTAAAGCACAATGAATACAGTACGCCTATATGGTTGCGTTACGCTTCGGTCTGGGGATCAAATTCAATTATTAAAAATTAGAAACTGAGGTTTCCGATAACTGTTATTTTGCAATATTAGTATTGAGTGACTTGTATTTATTTCATAATGCGCACGAGCACCAAGGGCAAGCAGTTATATTTGTTAATACTTTGCAAATACATGAAATTTTAAAATTTATTGAAGATATGCTGGTGTCCCCAGTCGCCCCCACTGGTCAGAGATGACACCTGTAGCAGTTCTAGCAGTCCAATTGAAAGTTTGCATTTTTTTAAAATTCTAATTTACTTGAAAACGTTGAATTACAGCTTCGAATATGACAATATGAAATTTATTTATTTATAATTTTCATTATATGTGATTGTGTGTGTGTGTGTGTGTGTGTGTGTGTGAGGCTTTACTTTCGTTGTCACTAAAACTATTCTTATTTTTCTTTCTTGACCTGTACAAAGAACGGTATGTCTCAACCTCTATCTTATGTTTCCTGTTGATATTTGGGAGTGTTGTGTATATTTATAATAGCAATAACAGAGAGTTTAATTTTGCTGAACATGCAGGAATTACCAAACGTGAGAAGAATACTTAGCACGAATGTTTTGCAGCATTAACGGTACCTCGATCAACAGAACCTTGGATTCCACAAACAGAGCCATTCCCCTGTTCTTTCCTTGACCAGCACGTATCCTACCTGGAGTCTTGGCCGTGTAATTATGATGATGTTGCTGTGCCCAACCCTCATTAAATTAAATTGCCACGAGCCGGTAATAACTACTGGCTTGTAAAAATTCCAGCAGTGGAGACAAAAAAGGTTGGATTTTGCAATCAGCTAATTTTGCATTTTCCTTGTTCTTCTTGTACATACGAGCCTGTGCTACATTACATATTAATTTTATATTATCCACACACATGCAATAGCGAATTTTAATACTACAGTTAAAAGTAGGCCTACTCGAATAAAGCTTTATGGGATATTTTATGTTCATGTTAGAAGCCCACAGTAAAAAGTTTAATTGTTGCATAATAATTGTACAATTACAATTATTGTAAAAACTTTTAACGGTATTATTGGTTACTCTCGCACATGTGCATAATAGGCCTTTATTACCACAATTATTAGGCTCTTAGTTTATTTCCTGGTCCATTTCTGTAAATTTTAGATGCATTTTAAATTTTTTACAATTATTTTCCGATCGTTTGTTACAAATTTAAGACAAACTATTTTATCCTGTAGGAAACGTTATGCATTTAAGGGTTAAGTTCTTTTACTGAAATGAGTTAAAATGTGTTCAATTTTGACTGGTGTTTCACAGGTTATGACCAGGGTTAGGAGTTTCGGGTATTTAAAGGACCATTTTTTAAAGAAAATAGTCTTTTTAACCATAAATACACTACCCTTTATTAATTTATAAATTTTGCAACTCTATACAGTCAGAACAACTCGGTTAAGTGCCTCAACAAATTTGAAATCACATTCAAAACTGAAAATCACACTAGAAACAGAACAATTCAGACAATTTAGACATCACCATTTCAAAAATCAGAAAACAGACACAACTTCAAAATAAGACCCACAACCATAACAATTTTAACACACAACCGCTCAATACAACACAAATAAGTAACATTTCTCTCGATTAGACCCATGAACAAACTAGACTATAAAGAAGAACTCAGCACAGATAATTGGTTACAACCCTGAAGTAATCAAATTTTAAACAAAAAAATAATGTAGGAAACGTGGCACCGTCCATTTTTCTTTTTTGAACCACTTTCCTTTAACTGATTTGGTTACAATGTATTACAAACCACATTTTTAAATTTTCTGGTGCAAATCTTTTTCTAGTGCGTGTTTTAAGTCATTTTTATGCCTCAAAATGTATTTAAATACATTTTTTCACCCTAATTAATCTCTATTAGTTTGTAAACTTCATATTGCCTGTTTTAGGCCTGTATGTGTTATTTAGCCTTTTCTGGGTGTTATAAGTAGGGACCCTATTTTTTGGTAACAGTGATAAGTGCGAAGTAGTCTATATATAATAATATATATATACATATACCGTTATATATGCTTAAAATATCAACATTAAGCAAATTATATCCACGAAATATTGCGAAATTTGTTGGATTTCACGAAAAGTGTATATTAGCGCCAAGTTCCCTCCAGGACGAATATTCATAAATGTGTATGGGTATGTGGTCTAAAAGCGTAGTTGCTGGTTTCTGCAGTTTCTATTTCATTCTCTTAGCAGCATGTTCTCTATATCTTTTTTTTTTCCATTTGCTGTCTCTATGACTGCCTAGAAGTTATAGATACTTATGATCGATTACAGTAATGATTGTTAGTCTATATTACGGTATTAACGGATTCTATACTTCATAGAATGTGGTTGATATTCACATTTGCAAATGGCTATTCATTATTGACAAAAACTTCCCTAAAACTTCTCACATGGACATGGCTGTAACATGTACAAACAATACAGCTAAGGTAAAATGTTGAAATATCGTAAATATGATGATCCAAAAATAAAATAAAAATCCCTGCAAAAGGCATTCTGTAATTAATTATTTTCTTATCCTTTATCCTTATCCTACATTTCATTGTCATTATCAGATAATGTTTATAACAATTTTGGTTGAATTTCTCACCGCTATTATATGGGTATTAATATAAATAAAGGAGTGAACATTTTTAATGTCCTTTGTAATGTTCTGTAAGTGGTCTATATTTATTTTGCGAAATATCCACCGAAATATAAGGAAGTTAACGAAATAGCCGCTTTATTTCACCCGAAATCAGGCTCCTGCCCATAAGATGAGTGTATTTTACGGCATGATGCATGAAACGTACAGTAGTCTTAGAATATTCGATTTACTTTACAAGGAACAAAAAAGTCTAAACCTTAAGAATCTTAACTCTGATTATGATCCCCTACACATATGGAAACAAGTAGCGTCACATTTAGCACGAAGTGCTCGCGTAGGCACATCGTGAGATGTCTTAAAGAGTTCAGAAACGAAACAAAACACCATAAACATTTCAGTTTCGTTTTTCTATGTAATTATTTCTTACATGTTTAGATTTATGATCAAGTCGTCATATTTTGTTGCAGTGTCAATGTAAACTCGTACACACCCACCTTACCTGTTGTTTATGACTAGGAACGCATTGTTATGATGCATGCGAAGTTCAATTTAAATTGTATTGTCACAATTGGAATGTTGTCATAGTGAAGTAGATATTGTACCTATCTCAGTCCCTACATCATTGTATGAGTTGCAATAGACTGGTGTTGTGACCAACTACTAAACTGTTTAACTCTCAGAACAAAGGTAAGGTAAACAAAGGCTAGTACATCTGTCTCATTCTGTAGACAAGCTCATTACTTGTGACCTATACCTATACCCAGGGGCGTAACGAGGGGGGTTTTGGGGGTTTGAACCCCCCCCCCATTGATTAAAAAAAGGAAAATTGTACAATTTTTTAAAGTCTGCTTATAAATTACTTAATATGAGTATAAAGCGTGGGAAGCGAAAAACTCGTTATTGTGCATCTTGATTTTTTAAATTTTCCGGGGAGGACTCCCGAACCCCCCTCTCCCTGGGGGGTATTCCATAACCCCAGATGTTATAACCCCCCCCCATATGGTCGACCTGGTTACACCTATGCCTATACCGGTATTTGTTTACTTTAGCTTTGTTTTCAGAGTGAAAACAGTGTAGACTATTTTATGTTACGTAACTTTGTTGTAAACTGTTCGGAACGATTTAAGAGTTGCCTGTTGTAGTCTGATTTTTCTTCGCTAAAAGTAAAAGTAAATGTAAACAAAAACACGTGGTAAAAGTCATGTTCTCCACTGCGGAAGTCTTAACTCTGAAACATTATTATCTTGCAAATAAGAATATGTAATATGCAACTTTATTCCCTCAATCATATAAATATTAAAATAAATCTAACCTAAGCTTACATAGCCTATATATCTGCACTGAAATACGGGTCCTTCTTGCTATATAATACTGTCTTCTTCTCTTCTTCTTATTCTTGTGATGTAGGATGGCATCCTGTTTATTTCCCCATTATTCCTCAGATGAGTCATGTGTACTGTCTTTCCATCTCGTAGCAGGTCTTCCTCTTAATCTTTTTCCGTCTGGTCTGCTTTCTTGAGCCTTTTTTTGCTAGGCGGTTGTTTTCCATTCCATCAACGTGTTCTTTCCAAAATTGTCTTCTGTCATTGGTAAATTTAGTTATATTTGGCATTTGTCCCTAATTTCTGTATTGTGTATCTTATCTAATAAAGTTTTACCCTGAATTGTTCTTAGCACCTTCATTTCACATGTGCTTAATATCTGTTTAGTTTTGTTAGTGTCTGCTCTCGTTTCTGCTGCATATGTTAAGATTGGTCTTAATATTGTTTTATAATACTGTCAAAAGTTAAAAATCAGTATATGTACTAAAAATACATTACGTTTGGAAATTGTAAATGAATTAATCTACCGACGTAAATGAAATGTCAATATGTAAATTAAATTATGTAAAAATAAAAAAATAAGAACGGATTAATCTCGAAAAAAAATAATTCGTGCACCATGAATACGGCTTCAACCTCACTGAGATCTAGACTCAGTTCTCTGGTCAAAGTAGTCCGAAAGGTAGTATAGTAGTAGTAGTAGTAATAGTAGTAGTAAATAATTTATTTTGCCTGGCAGAGTTAAGGCCATAAGGCCTTCTCTTCCACTCACCAGGTATAAAACGTATACAATGTAGATTTACATTAAAACACAAAGTAATGGATAAGTGACTAATACTAAGGTTAAGGCTAATCATAATAATTAATTAATTAAGTAAAGAGTATAAGTATCATAAAAAGCACAGGTTTCATCAAAACTAAAAGTTAAAAAATATATATTACAAGCAAAGCAAGGAAAATGTGGCACGGATGTTTGATTACTGCTAGTCTAGTAGCTAACTAGCTAGTCACTGTTAGACTAGAGTAAGAATGATAACTTAATATATTATGTTACTTATTGTGCATTTATTTCATTTGTCTACAGGTACACGTGTACTTCTCTGCGCTACCGGAAGACAAGGTTCCGTATGTGAACTCTGTGGGTGAGAGGTACCGGGTTCGACAACTTCTACACCAGCTGCCTCCACACGACAACGAAGTGCGGTACTGTCACAGCCTATCTGATGAGGAAAGAAAGGAACTGAGGCTATTTTCCGCGCAAAGGAAGAGGGAGGCTCTGGGAAGAGGTTCAGTCAGACAACTTCCCGCTCCTATGACTTGCGATGCTGTAAGTAACATATTATAAATATGAAGATACTTCCTTAGACTTCAAAATGTTATATTATAATTGCTATACTAGAAAGCCACATGGCTCAATCATTCACTCACTGGTATAACTGTTCTTCCACTTCCAGATGAGCTAGAGACTTAAAATATGCCACACTTATAGCTTCTAACCTCAATTCCAAAGAATTCAAAATTTAACCCCCAAAGCACAATAGCTGAACGGTAAGTCTTATCATAAAACCATTGTACCAGCAGCAACGGATTTTGAGAGATCTATGACTTTTAGTCGTACCTCCATTGGTTATACCTTAGGGCTTAGATAGAGCTAGATTTTTAGAAGTAAATTTTGCATATTTTTCAAGCATTGTGTCATTTTTGACCCACTTAAGGTAGTTCGAAACACAGAACCTGACAGGAATATTGACACATCCAACTGCCATAAGTATGCCAAATTTGGTGATTCTATCTGTCCTATAAGTATGGAACAACTGACTGGATAGCCGTGATGTTAATAACATCTACTACATTCTAAATTGCCCATTTACTGAAATTATTGACTTATAACTCCTAGCCTGTAACCGATGAGAAAATTCCCCCTACAAAACAACTTTTTTCTTCCCCGAAAAAATTGTAAGGTATTCATTGAATCACTCACTGACGCTATGTTTAATTACTTTCAGATGAGCTAGATGCCTCAAATTTGGCGAACTTGTAGCTTTTAGCCTGTAGCCGATGGGAGGATTCCAAAAAGTTTTTTTCCCGCCGAAAAATATTAAAAGATTTTCAATCACCCTCTGACATCAATGTTTACCTACATCTAGAGGAGTTAGAAACTTTAAATTTGGGAAACGTATAGCTTTTGGCCTGTAAACTATTACCGAAAGTTCATTTGTTTTATTTTTTACTCCCGGAAGAACAACTTTACAATGCGTTTAATCGCTCACTGACATTAATGTTTACCTACAAGGTGTGACGTTGGCGGCCGAGAATATTTTGTGGCGAATTCTAGCAGGTAGAGCACATATTGATTTACTCCTAGTAGTAGCTGCGAATATATTTATGTATGTATGTGTATAACATCGTCATAAGAACAATATCAGGTATTTACATTATACAATTCTTCAACACTGTACAGAGGGTTTAAAGTCAATGTTGACTTGACCCGTCTCTTAAATTCTTGGAGTGTTAAATAGTAAAATAGTATAATCAGATCAGACAGTTTCATATTCCCGATATCTCCTCATAACTCCGAGTGAAAAAATTTTGATACTGAAGCAGTGAATATGGTGCAGAAGGCATTAAATAGAACTAATTTTTTAGTTTCCCACTAATTATGGTAGTGTGAATTTGAGATAGAAGTGATTGTACTTAATTTACATGATTGTATAGTAACAGTCACATACATTTGCCATAAATGTTTTTTGACCTCCCAATTCTTGTACGGGACAACTCAGAACCCAGACAATTCATTAATTGAGAACATTTTCCACATGTTTTCGAACAGATTTGTAAAAAATAATAATAATTCCTTTCATTTTACAAATCTGGGAAGATCATTTATTTGCGCATGCCTATTTATAATATTATATAGATTAATATTATTTAAATGTCACTTAGCTACTATCTTTGGTAGTTCTCTAGTTCTCCAGAAACCTCATAGATTAGAAATCACATTAAAGTAATTTTGTTTCTAGTTGCTTTCGGATTTTATGCTAAAATGGAAAATAAATTTCATGTAAGACCACAAAATTTTGCACATCTAGAGCAATGCCGTAGCCATATAAACGAATAAGTTCAACAATCATGAAATATTTCCTGTATCTCAGCAACCTGCAACTGCGTAGTAAGACTTTGTCGAGTTCAAAAAGCCTATTGTAGCATATTCTAGGTATTTTTCATTTTCCCGTGGAATTTATTTGACAAATGAATGTCACACTTTCTAAGTTTATTCCTTATGCAAAACTCCCTGTCAAATATAGACTGAACTGCGCCACACATAATGCTGAAAATTCGTCACATACTGTGACTTTTATAGACCTACTATTATTACTGTTACATCACTAGGTTAAGCAGAGCTAGCTCTGGTGAGAACGTGGATGGGCGACCCCTTCCTTCACCTGTGACAAATCATAGCATAGCCGTGTTCACCCTTTGAGATAAGTGAGAGTAAATTCACTGGGGAAGAAGTCACACTTGTTCCTTCATGGATTTTATAATAAACCCTTCCTAAAGTCAGTGCGTCAGTTTGCCCAGATCACTCCGTTATGCCGTCTGTACGTTTCAAAATATAAGTTATTCTTTTCATGTTCAATGGGATATTCTGCGAAGGAAAGAAAATCAGAGTAAGCCAGTCGTGTTGGTACAGTACTTTCTTTCCATTGTTCGTGGATCTCCAAAATGTGTAATTCATTTAGAAAACACAGAATAATAGCATGTTTTCTAATGTGCTAGTACAGTACTTTAAAGTACTGGTAGTAATTTTTTTTGTCTCTTACTAGTGTTCGTTCGCCTGAGGATGTTTTCTTACCTTTCCGTTTAAAGGAAGCGTCCTTGTCAAGCTCTTGTTCTCTAACATTTAAGCCGTAATTATAGCAGGTTACAAAATTTCAGCGGATGTGATTATTGCCATATAATGAGGACATTAACCGAACATTACTCTAAGGTCGAGAAATGCGTGCTTACATCTTGAAAATTGACAACGTGGTAAGAAGTGTGCATATTTATGAGTGCCTACATTCCAAGAATTCTTTACATTAAAAACTACTAGATCTAATACTGGGTATAGGCTTTTCAATAAGCAGTTGGGCTATATATTTTTGTAAAACCTGAAATTGTTTTCTAAGATATATTTTCGGTTAAAATTAGCATTATAGAGTTAGCTTCTGTCCGCTGCTGTGTAGAATGTAAGGGAGGGAAATAAAACAGTTGGGCCGGCCGAAGGGCGTATAGAGTTCGTGAAAATTAATAGAAAATTGTATTTCGTTTAGTTGTTAACTATATTTTAATTAGTAGGTCAGATACCGAGAACTGAAACTGCCGAGCCCTTTGATCAAGTAGATAATTCAAGTTAATCCATCTGTAAAAAGAACCCAGATGCTAATATTTTCATTTTTCTTATGGTGGTATCAAACTCTCTTTATGAGTAATTTACTAAAGTGAATTATACCAAAGGTAACGTACTTTAGTAGGTAGTGAGATTCTCTATCGATATACTTTTTTCATCAGTACGAGCATTAATCAATCTGGAGAAAACTGGTTTTTTTAAATGACATGAGAGAACATATTTTTTAGGTAAGTTAGTAGCATGATCTTTCAAAATTTACATGCTGGCTCTCACTAATTTACAAAAGATAAAATTATAGGCTAGTTATGCTTTATATTAATAGTAATAATAGTAATAAATTGTACTTAAATATACTGATGTATACTGATATAATGTCCATTTTAAGGACATCTACTTCAGTTTTTATCTGTTTACTTCTATTCTTTAAACTTGGCATGTTTTGGTACAGGAATTGCTATCATCAACATATGTAACATCCAACTTTTTCACAAATTCTTTGAAATCGGAAAAAATCTAGGCCCTTATATTGTGTTTGCACCACTTCATTGGTGTTCAAATGTTAGGCCTATGCTCATTTCAACCTAAGTAGGCTATCTTCAGGCGTTTACCAGTAGGTATATCTATATACTATGTGCATCTGGACATAAAATATACCTACTGGTAACGGACTAAAGCTGGCCTACTTAGTTTGAAATTTGCATACCGTTTTAACATAACATTTTTAACATTTTAATTGTATGACAAGGTTTTATTCTGAAGATTTTTAGTATATCTTTAATGTTTTAAATTTTATGATTTGTATTTTGTACAGTTTTTAGGCATTATATCACAAAAATTTCAATTTCAATTTTAGGTTATGACTTGTTGTGTAACATATCGATCTCGACTACTATAAGGGTAGGAGGATATATATATATATATATATATATATATTAGGGTATAAGGCGGAGAACATTGCGGTAAAAATAAACTATAATAAAATATTTCATATTTATATTACACTTCTCGAAGTTCACTTTTTTCAACACTGTGAACACGCATTAGATGTTGATTCAGAAAAGGGCAGAATCTAACGAGATCACTGAACCTGTACGATTTTTGCGTCTTCTGTAACTATCGTGTTGTCGTCCGTGAATCATACATTGTCGATGTTTTCGGTGTATGCTTTATCAATGTCAGTCTATTTGGAACCTCCTATACATGGTAACAGTTAATTGTATGCATGCTGGGGAGTTTTATATATTGAAATCCCGGAGGCAGATCGGTATAGTTACTTTCTTCTCTGCATGGGATGGAATTGGAACAAGTTCAAAACTCCTATTTGAATCAGAACAATCTAGTAATCTATCAACATAATTTATTTATTTAATCATTGCGGAAGATATTACATGCATAAAATTCGAAACAGAATGTCAGAGGTTTCTTTAAATTAAAGTGAATTTTTGAGCCTAGCGAGCCTAGTTGTAAGCCATTAACCACTGAAGTATGTTGCATAATACGAGGGTGAGTTCGAAAATAAGCTTCCCCTGGCGACTGTGTACAGCTGTGTGGATGAAAGACAAAAAATATGAGACATTAAAGATAAGACGTACCTTTATTTTTTCACATAATTACCATGTACATGAGACATTTGTCATACCGCTTTGGAAGCTTCAAAAGGCCCTGCAGGAAAAAAATCAGGGCTCTGCATACGGAAGAAGCGTCGAACGGCTTGTGTGACGTCAGCAGTGCTCTCGCATTGTCACCCAACAACAGAATGCCACATTGGAGAAGGCTAGGTCGCTTTTTCCGAATAGCCTCCTTCAATTTCGACAAGGTGTGACAGGACCGCGTAGCAGTGATAGTTCCATCCTCCAAAAAGTCCAGCAACAAAACCCCTTGGGCGTCCCAGAACAATGTGAGGAGCATTTTACTTGCAGAGGGCGTTGTTTTGAACTTCTTTCGGAGAGGTGGTGACGGATGTTTCCACTCCATAGATGCGGCCTTCGATTCGGACGTGAAATGGTGGACCCACGTTTCATCCCCCGTCACAATCCGAAACATAAAGTCATTGCCATCACGATGGTAACGCACGATGGTGTATGAGTGTCTTTCGCGTTAAACCGATGTCTTGTTTCCCCCATTGCTGTTCGATTTCCTGGGGGAAAAAAGAGGGGAAACTTATTTTCGGACTCCCCCTCGTATAAGAACCTTTTGTCACAACCTGCGAAATGGTTGCCCAGTCGCAGGTGTGCATATAGGAGGAAATATTTAATCTTTACCTGGTTTCGCCTTTCAGATCCGAGACGAGTTGGGCTTTGGGATTAATGCGCCGAGAATTAGGTGGTACGAGCTGAACTATGTAAATAACGCACCAAATAACGAGATTTTCGTTGGGACGAGTCTGTCGATTATGGGTAGAGACAGGCTATGCCCCTATAGAGTTGGGCTATATGGCGTGGGTGGAAATCGAACAAGTGTTTTGGCTCGGTATTCTGGCGGTGAAATTTCCCAGAACCAAGAATTTGTCAGTAGGTTTACTGTACGCTTTGTAAATAGCTCTACTATAGTCTTAAACTTTCGGTTACAGACATAGTAGAAGTAAATAACCGTTGTTAAATAGCATTAAGACTTTAAATCAAATCCCTTGATCACATTTAGAAGCTATACTATTGCTGATTCTTATTAGCTTATCAGATATTTTTTCCAGCAAAATGCAGCACTTGCTTCTTCTTCCCACCCTTAAGTTTCTTACATGGATGAACTGTTACTCTCAGTTCCACGCTAAACCTAACAGTTCAGAAAATGTTTCTTTTTAAATTTGCATTACCACAAAGTATGAATATTATTTTCGTGTCATTGAATTAATTAGTTGCTACAACTGTTCACGTTCTTAGGTCTACGCCTGTACCCGCGCCCCTGAAATAAAAAAATAAAATCCTTAGTTGTTAGGGAAGGGTAGAAAATGTTGAATATCTAAAGATCCTTTAAGGCTTGCTTTCAATGAGGGAGGGAGTATTCTGTGTTTTGTAGGAAGTTGTATGAAGCAGCGGCGGCAAAGACAGAAAACGTGGACAAGGGATGCCGAAGAGGGATGAAGGGAGGTTTTCGGGAGCTTAAAGCATATTCACTCAAGTCTATGTGTAATAAAGCCTGGCGGATGTTCTTTTAAGCGGGTTCAGATTAATTCAAGTGGAATCTTCTTAGTTGAAGGGGGTAGTGCTTTTCCCTTCATCCTACATCACCTACCCCAACGTACTTATCGGGTAACTGATTATGAAGTACGACGTACTAAAAGCTTAATGCATGTTAGTACTGTTTTAAACTTTAAACGTGTGTTTTATACTGACGTTAAAATTGAAAAGTAAATACATCGCGGCACTTCATCAAATAGTAGGCCCACTGTTCTATTTCTGTTGTGTAAATTTTCATTTTGCCATCCTTGTCAAATCATTGCAGACTAAATGGATCAGTACAGTATATTTCTATCTACTGAATACTATAATTGAACAACCACGTTGCTTTATGTAGCAGTAAATCATGCTAATACTTTCTCTGAAGCATGCCTTTTTTAGGTTTTTTACTAACTAATTACTTGTTCAGTTCTTTTTCAATTCTGCATCATTTTGGAAGTACGAGTATTTTATACGAAACGAAGGCATTAAAAGAATGCTACAAAAATTATGTTATTTTGTAAAATTATGAATTATAGGTTGCCTGTTACTTACTTTTGTATGACATTTCGTATGGACACTTAAGAATATCAATTTTACAGCGTCCTATACAACAGCCGGAAGATACGATTGTACAGGTGTCCATGAAATGAGTGCAGAGTTTTCGTGTGGTGGTAGGGATCATCCATACGAGTATTTTAATTCAATGGACCTTGGTCTGGAAATGCGTTGTTATGAGTCTAAACATAAAAAATGTTGCAACATTGTTGAACACCTTTGTCCTATACTCAAATATAATAATCATTAGCTAGCGAGGTGTTTAGGTTGCCACATTCTGACATAGGCTATTATATGCTACGTCGTCCAATAAGTAGCCTACTACAAAAGGGTTGCAAAAAAGTCATATAAGTTAGTAGTTCACTTAAGTATTCGCTAAGTTATGATCAGATTTTCTCCTCTAAAAATTTATTGATTCACTAAATTTAAATATTTATTAACTCATGTTTATTATAGTACAGTAGAGTCCCGCTAATCTGGATCCCGCTCGTCCGGACGGATATTTTGTACTGAACAATCAATGCATTTTTAATTTTCATCACAGATATGTTCTGTGTTGTTAATCCTACATCAGTTCATAGGCCTATGTTAAAAACTTAGATTTTGTTAATCCTACATTAAAACTAAAATTAAGTTGTAGCAAAAATTATATTCATGAAAAAAAATCAATTTTTTGTAGTTTTACCCATCTACAACTTGTCTTACAATACGAGACAAATTCCATTTAATCCGGACTTTCGGTTATCCGTACAGGGTCCGGTCCCTTTTAGTCTGGATTAGCGGAACTCTGCTGTATTGTTTTCTTGCAACCCACCGTCTGATTCATAGCTATTTCGACTCCAGCTGTGCGTGAGTGATTTTGTAACAGAGACTGGGGGCAGACAAAATAAACTCCAAGAATTTTAACAATGCTTTTAACAATCCTTAAAGGATAGCTGCCATAAATGAAGGATGGCAATTGGACACCAAATATAATCAATGCTAAGAACTATTTTTTTTTAAGTTGAGACGAGTCTGTATGACACTCTATAATATATGTTTATGTATAGTAGCCACTACCAAAGCACCTTATATGCAAAGTCAAATCGTAACAGTCGATTTCAAGAAAAGCACGAAAAATTAATGTTTCTTAGTGTAAAGTAATGTATACAATAAGAGAAAGTCGTCGCCAATCTTCGTGTCACATTCCCAATTACCCAATTATACTACGTGCTTAGGGTAGTTCCCAACCCTTTCTCCCCCATACATACATACATACAAACATACAAGTTGTATGGAGATATAGATTTAACAAGAAATGCAGAATAAGCACAATTGCTAAAATGTACTGAAGTCTCGAGGAAACCGCATATGGTTAGGTGTGGGTAGATCCTAATAATCACTACAGATGAGGGTCAGACTTAAAAGAGGGCCGTTCCCTTTGTAGCCGCCTGGGTATCGTTTGAGCGCGACCACTACAACTATGTCAATGACTATGACTTGAGAAAGAATAAGGAATGATTATGAATTGCTCATTATAGATAAACATGGCATAATCTCGATGTTGTGTTACATAAATAAAATTATGTACACCAGTCTAGGGTAAGCCAAAGCATCGGCATTTTTTCTGCTGTAGGGATCTAGTATTTTATTTCAATAAATCTTAAAACGTATTACTTTATCTTTGATAGCTCTAGGGTGTACTTGCAAACATTATAAAAAGTTGCCTACTTCTTTATTCTTTTATGTAAAAAGTTCATAACATCCTACTGTAAAAGAACCGTCTATGAATATTTTATATGAGCCATTAGTGTCTTGGATTTCTTCATGGCGCTTAATGTCTGACAATTACGTCCCTAGAGGGAGAAATTAGTATTTGTCATTTTAAAATTTCTTCTATGCTTCCAGGCTTAGACATAGTATCAGGGATTTTATTTTTATTTTTCTGATATAAAGAGCAAGGCTTGAATAATTTCCTGAAGGAATCTGATAAAATAAAGGGGGAGGAGGAAACAAAATACACTATAGAGAGTTGGAGATTCCTATGTTTTTCCTTGCCCCATTAACATCTGACAATCGAAGCATGCTAATGTTGGTAACCATGGAGTTTTGAACCTGAAAATTCCCTCCCTCATGTTTCGGGATTCCCTAAAGACGAGCCATACGCTGAGACGGATGAAGGAAACAGGATGTTAAAGGAAGAAGGGGAAAGGTTTTTTGTCTTAATTTTCCCACTTTTACAAAGTTTTCTTTATCTCTTCCGGTAGGATTCATTTGTGCAACTAGAACCAGAGCTTAATTACTTTAAAAGGCGTTTCATTTAAAAGCTATAAAGAAAGGTGGCTTCATCCTCAGGGTTTTCGAGAGACATTACACTTCAGAATAGAATGGCGTTGCTTCTGTGACTAATGTTACGTGAGCTTTATGTAGAATAGGGCTTCTTAAGTCTAGGCTATAGGTGCGCTCGTGCGTTCACTGTTAGTTTTAAAAGTTCTTAGTTAATTATTTTTACTGATGAAAATTACGATATTGCTCTTAACTCTCAGATTTTGCATACCATTTTCTAACGTTAATACCTGCAATACTACATTAAGAAGTTACAGAGATTGCATGGAATCCCTATAATTCGTGAAACATTTCATTGATCATTACACCCTTCCCTTTTAAGCTTCAAGTGGAGTGAGCATAGAGTAACTTAAAAGAAGTCTTCTGTTTACAGTAGACATGCAAGGTGCTTGGATTGTTTGTACTCGCTGGGCAAGGATACTCACACACATATACAGCACCCAGATGTAAAAACTGGTCGCAGTGCATTCTGTCCATCCCTTATCGTTATCTCTACGTGGGGTAGTAACTTCGTATTAGCGCCGGTATTAGAATAACTGTAACCGTATTTCTCAGTCATTACAAGTTAATAGGCCTACATGGCAACAGGAATGATTGATTCTAACACTCTTTTAAAGGCTACTTTATGTACTTTGTTTCTCTAGAATAGCTGAAGCCAAAAATGTCTTATGCAAACCCTTTTGTAAAATGGAAGAGTTTGCTGATCATTCAGTTGCCCTAGATGTTACTAAAACTATGAAATATAATAGATTCTACTGAATGGAAATGTTACCTTCTTTTGAAAAAGACTACCTGACTGTTATGAAGAAAGTTACAAAGATATTATTACGCTTATATCTTAAATGAAAGTGTGTAGAGACAGTAGATAGACACACTAAGAAAATTAGTTCATTGTAGTATGATTGTAGGAGTGAAAAGTTGGAGCGCTATTACCAAACTATTTTCAGATTACTTCCTAAAGTAATTACAACGGAATCTCTTTGAAAGTGCAAATTCTTCCGTAATAATCTTTATGTCAAGGGATTTTCTTGTAATAATATCTCAGAATTCTACAAGATTTAAATCGTCTCTACTTTCTAATAGAATTTAAATGCAATTTATTGGAATATTTTGGTACTATTTTATTTATTTATTTATTTTATTTATTTATTTATTTATTTATTTAACCTGGCGGAGTTAAGGCCATAAGGCCTTCTCTACCACTCAGCCAGGGCAAAAACATGAAATACATAATGATAATAATAATAATTATTAATAATAAATTAAAAGAACTGATATACGTGAATACAAGAAACGAACATTAAATACAAAGAAAAAATTAGAACATAAGTACTTGAATAATATGAATATGTAATACAAATTACTAAAAATAAAGAAATTAAAAAAAATAATAATGAAAGTCTAAACAAATACATTCTTAGTTATTACAAAATATAATGAAAATTAAAATATATTACTAATTAGTATCAATTCCTAAATGTTATTGTATACTAAATTTATTAAATGGCGCTTGAACTGTGAAGTCGTTTGGCAGCTCCTGAGATGGCTAGGCAGTGAATTCCAGTGACGAATAGCTGTTGTTGTAAACGAATTCGAATAATGTGTAGTTCTATAAAGAGGCATGGATAGTAAGGGGTCAAGCTGAGAGCGCGTGCCCAAGTTATGGTATGAAGAAAGGTAATGAAAGCGACTGGAAAGATAGCTAGGTGTTGAGGTATGAAGAATTCTATAGAGCAGTATGAGACAGTGAAAATATCTTCGCTCACGCAGGCGTACCCATCGAAGGGATTCCAGTGACGGTGTTATGTGGTCATATTTACGAATGTTACATATATATCTGACGCACGCATTATGAACACGTTGCAGTCTTTGAGTCAAATTGCTGTTTAAGTCAGTAAGTAGGACGTCACAATAATCAAAATGAGGCAAAATGAGTGCCTGAACAAGTGTTTTTCTTAATTGAAACGGGAGACAGTCTTTTATACTATACAGAGTATGCAGCGTTGCAAATGTTGTTTTGCAGATATTAGCGACTTGCATATCCCACGTTAAATTATGGTCAATGTGTATGCCAAGGTATTTAACGGTATTACTATAAGGAATTATAGAATCATTTAATTTCACTTGGTTTAGAAAATTGGCATCTATTTTAGACAATTGCCGCTTGAGCCCTATTATGATAGCTTGTGACTTCCTAGGATTTAGCTTTAAGTCGTGTCTTTCTGCCCATTTAGAAATCGAGTCTAAGTCACAGTTGATTTCTTCGATAGCGTCATTTACACGGTCGAGTCGTGAGTGTGTATAGAGTACAATGTCGTCAGCATAAATCATGTATTTACTGTGAGTCAAATTATTAGATATGTCGTTTATATATATTGCAAAAAGTAGAGGTCCCAGTACAGATCCCTGGGGAACTCCTGCCTTAACAGCCCGCCAAGAAGAGCTCATATTGTTTAAAATAACACATTGTTGACGGCCGTTAAGGTAAGAGCAGAACCAGTTCACGACATTATTTTATGCTCAAGCTCAAAGAAAGTTCTCTTAAATGTTTCACTTCCTTCGAATAAAATATGAAAATATAATCTTTTCCGCTAGTTAAGTACATTCCTTAGATTGGCAGTTATGCCCTAGATTACAGAACGCAGTTACATCTTTTACATCTTTCAGTGCATTGATTTGTAGGAAAGTGCGTATTTTATTGACACCATTTTAAAGTGACTGCGTATTTGATAATGACCAGTAACGGTTAGTAATGCCTCGGATATCGACCAATCACGGTCGCTTATTTTATAATATGCTTTCTAGGAACACATGGATGCTATTTCATCTGATAATACGTCAGCTTGATACAGAACGGAATAAAAACACATTTTTATGTACAAGATTTTTATATACTTGTTTGACAATTGAAATAATATAAATGTAGAGTCATTAAAACACAGTTTCGAATCGGTTCAAGCCAGTTTATGTGCATTTATTCTGTTCCGATGTTAGCTTAGGCTATCTGAACTGGTTTAACTGTTTTTCATACGCACTGGTAGCATTGGTTAGAATTTGATAAGTCGAATCGACTCATCGACTATTCATTCATTTAGTATACACTGATCTCACAGGTGACAGAATATTGACTTCACTGTAAACATACAGTAAGAAAATTATTATTATTTTTATACTCCGTTACATTTTATTCATGGAATAATCTCAATAAATCTCACTTGAGATTAAGAGTTTCATCAGAACGATAAACTTGTAATCCCTCATGGGATTGCCTATGATAAAAGTTCACTATTTGCCAGTTTCCCATTGTGAGTCATTTTGTGTGCACATTTTTACACATATGATAGTTAAACAAGTTCATTGTTCAAGAATATCTTAATTTATGATTGCCATTGTAATTAAATTGCAAAATAGTTTCATAAGAGAATAATAGCTCTACATTATGTAACATTATGTAAAATAGAGTCATTTAAAGAGAATATGACACCACTGCATTGAATCAGCTACAAAAATCCCGTTAATCCAAAATAATTTCCGATATCCATTGGCCTAGCCTACTATTATTTAAATTGGAGTATAATTCTCTAAAGTGACCGATAGAACAGAAAAAAATTGCATTGTAAACTAACGATATTACATTTTATAATATGTATAATCCCTCACACAATATATTGTAGATACTTTTATAAAATTAATACTATAATAGTTTAATTTTTTAGGGTGTGTATACCTGTAGTATCACTTACTAATTTATTTATTTATTTATTTTGTTGAGAATACAACAGGCTCATTGCCCAATTACAACATTCTCTTATACTAATTACTACAGTGAGTCCCACGCAAGAGTTGGCCAATGACGCGGGTTTCTGCGTCGCGGCTGGCATAGCTCCAACTCCCGAGCGATCGGGTGAAATATCTACGCAAATAATGCCGCGGTCGTTGTAATGATTCAGGTTCTCACATGTACAGTTAAAATTACAATGAAAATAACCACGTACCTCATCACAAGAGATGTTGGAAATGTTCTCCTCTGGCGTCCACACAATACTGGCACCTTTTTAGTAAATTTTCTTTCACGCGCATAAGTTCAGCTTCTGAGACAGAGTTACTGTCTTATGTGATAGGCCTATGTGATATTGTCTTTAAGTTCGTCTAACAGTAGGCTATGTAAATATTATTTATGGGGAAACTTGAAAAATAAAGTGTATAGGTCAATTTCCCATACATAAGAAGAACTTAAAGACAATATCACAAGAGAAATTAACCCTCGCAGGCGGCAAACTTCTACGACTCACATATCGAAAGTTGGTTCCACAGTATGACAAAGCTGAACTTATGTGCATGTAAGAAAATTTCCTAAAAAGATGCTAGTGTTGTGTGGATGCAAGAGGAGAACATTTCCAATATCTCTTGTGATGAGGTACGTGGTTATTTTCATTGTAATTTTAACTGTAAATGTGAGAACTTGAATCATTACACCGACCGCGGGATTATTTGCGTAGATATTTCACCCGATTGCTCGGGAGTTGGAGCTGTGCCAGCCGCGAAGCAGAAACCCGCGTCATTGGCCAACTCTTGCGTGGAACTCTCTGTATATGTTTAATATAATACTAAAAATATTTAAACTAATACTACAAGTAAAAAAAAAAATACAGAAAAAAGAAACAAGAAACACATACAATATGAAAATTACATAATGAAGGGAACAGATCAAAACATAAGCAATATAACAATTTTGGAGGAAACGAAATACTGGAATAAATGAGTAATAAAGTGTAGAGTCCATTATCCTGTATTAAGCCATACGTCAAAATTAATTCGTAATTGTCGGAAAGTAATGGCTTATTTTTGCAAAAAAGAATCAGGTTGTATAGGTATGACTTCATGAGCAATACGGGTATTGACACCTGGAAACAAGATTTCAACTTACTTTACATAGGCCTATTTATTTATTTATTTATACAATCTTTCTGTAAGTTATTATAAGCCAATAATTATTTCAATGTCTGCAAATGACGTAACTTCTTCATATGGTATAATCTTGTTCTAGAGAAGAGTAGAAACACAGCGACTTCAGCGATAAAAAACACACCTGGTAATTGAGTTAGAGAGGAGAATCAGGTGTAAAACAAGCGACAGTAACCGGACCTGATTGTGTTTCACGTTTCTCTGTGTTATTCCGACAACAGCCTTACTCAAAAGTTAGTAAGATTTAAACTCCCGCAAGTTTTCATTTCACCATTTGTCTTTACTTGATTAATATTCTTGTTTTATCCTAGACCATGTTAATTTGTTTTCCTCTTTCTTTTCTCACTGTCATTTTAATTGTTTCTCTTTATTCTACCTTTTTCTACCAAATTCCTTTCCCTTTTGATTTGCCTTATCGTTTTCTATCTGATTTTCAGCATTCTTTCTATTTTTACCTTGTTTCTTTTCTTTTTACATGTTTCTTGTGGTTTTCTCTAATACCGTACTTTTTTATTTTAATTTTTCCTGTATAAGATTTTATTATTTTTAAATGCGATAAATTTCATATAATCTCTGCTTTTTTTTGTTATTAATTTTTTGCACGACGTAACTAATTAGTGGTATTTAAAAATATTGTTGCCGTGGATCGTAACTTGATATTCCCTCACGCAATCTGGTTGCTATGAAAACAAAAGAAATCTCCGTGCCGTAAAAATTACAAAAAGCACAAGTGCCGTAAGTTAAATCATCATAATACAAGCCTTTATGGAAGACCGGAACCAAGGCCCCCTAGTTTGTGGCGATTTTAACAGGACAAATATTCAGTCCCTATAACAACCAACACATGAGAATCACGTTCTGAAATAAACATCTGTCTTCAATAATGTATATACATAATATTTTCAGCTAATATCTCGATTAATATACAAAAATTGATATAAATAATCATCGTACAAAAAATAGCATGCAATACTCGTGCCGTAAGCGCATAACGGATCTCGGAAATTGAAAAACCTCTTTCCTCGATCCGTATGCACCGCTTACGGCTTTTGTATCGCAATGTACTATTGTTCAACTTATTTCTTATACGTTATCTTCTAGTTGGATTTTTTCTTGAAAATTTTTGTTTTTGTATTTGTTGGGAAATAAAGGCGAATTAAATAAAATTGAAGTAATGCCATAATATACCACTGGTCTACAAAATAAGACTAATTTTAATCGCCACAGATAAAATTATACTTTTCTAGACAAACTTTTCACGTAGATTATAAGTATACCTTTCGTATTTCTTACCACGTACCGATTTTAATTTACACATAATACATTAACTTGATATAAATAAATTTACATTTCTAAGTTTCAGGCGTTCTCGATTCAGCATGCCATGCATGATTTCACCTAATGCTTTATCCTTACAGATATGTTATGCGGGTTTTCTAGTCATAAGTGGCAGGCGTTTGCCCATGCCATGCATGATTTACAAATATGCTATGCTGGTTTTCAACTCAGTTGCTTGGAAGTACCCGCAGTGTACAGACGTGTGCGCTACCAGCTCCTCTGTGCATACCACTATAGTTCTGTATTACGTAATAGTGCTTGTGTGTGCCTTCAAGTATTCTTAAGTCTTTCCTGATAGATACATAACGAAGTAAGACATAATATGGCAGTAGAGAGAAAAAACACGATAGTGATCAGTTTTGTGGACAGGGAATCTCCTCGACCGACTGCATTCGAAATTCACGAATGGATACATGATACATTACGACTTAAGGAAGATGACGTGGATCTTATACAACTCAACGGTATTACCAGACAGGTATTTATAAAGTGCAATACAGAAAAATTAGTTCAAAAGATAATAGACGAAACTCAAGGCGAGTCACTGTTTCTTCATAGTAATGGTCAGAGAAGTAAAGTGGTTATTGTTAACGCAGGCCTAGGCACTCGCCTAGTAAAGGTGTACAATCTGCCAATTGAAGTCACGAATAATCATGTTTCTAATGCCTTGACAAAATACGGCAAAATCATGTCCATTACCACGGACACTTGGGGTGACAAATTTCGATATAAAGTTAGTAACGGGGTTCGAACAGTGAAGATTATATTGAAATCTCATATCCCGTCCTTCTTGGATATGGCCGGGCATAGGTCTTTTATTTCTTATGATGGTCAACCGATCACATGTTCCCTGTGCCATAAAACAGGACACATAAGAAACGAATGCCCGGACCGGAGAATCCCGATACAAACCCCACGAGAGGAGGAAGGGGTGAATTGGTCTCGGTTAGTTCAAGGTGTACTTCCCAAAAGACGAGTGCCACTCGTAACAGCTAATAAGGAAAAAGAGGTTCCTGCATTACATGATGATGAGCCAATAAAGAAAGCGACCCCAGTGGACCAGGATGGAATTTTGGACCAAGCAGTGGATGAGGATCAAGAAGTAGATATGGATTCAGATGTAGATAAGGCCCAAGAAGTAGATATGGCTCAAGGAATAGAGAAAGACCATGACGTAGATAAGGGAAAACCGCATACAGCGGTCAATCCTGGCCCTCCTATTGCCACGTGTTGTAATACCGCTAGCATAGAAACATTGGACACTAATACGTCCTCCTTTGACGTTAGTGTAGAAGAAGAAGCATTCAAACCACATGAACAACATCCTGAACACATGATGCCTACAAGTTCCGATGAAAACACAAACCAATGTCACCCACCGCTTGCGGATGAAACAACAGAAGGGAGTCACGCTGAAAACCCGGACGGGATACAGATCCGCCCATACAAGAAAACAAAACCTAGTCCACGAGATCCACGGTTGGAGAAACGGAAAAATGTAGCTTCTGACCAGAGACCCAGCAAAGTATATGTAGTTAATGATGCCGATAAACTACCTACTGATGATGTCCAGACTATTTAACAAAACATGCGGTTATAGTGCCGGGTTATTAATAGCCCTTCTTCTTTGTTGGATGACCTATGTCAAGGTTTACGCAACCGTCAACGTAAATTGTTTGCGTAATGTCAGTAAACAACAACTGCTTAGGAATTATATATATGGCTATGACATAGATGTATTGTTTTTGCAAGAAGTTAATGTGGAAGAGTTGGACTTTTTTGGACCCGTCTATTCATACATAACCAATGTCGGAGAAGAAGGAAGAGGAACAGCTATAGTGTACAAAAATGGCATAACCATACAACATACTGAAAAACATCCGAGTGGAAGAATAATTACAGCATTAACCGCAGATGGCACGTTATTCACCAATGTTTACCTTCACTCCGGTACCAATAAGAAGGTCTTACGTGAAGAATTCATATCGACAGAACTACCGTATTACTTACGACATAATTATGATGTTTTAATCCTAGGTGGTGATTTTAATAATACTTTGCATAGCAAAGACGCTACTACAGGTCATATTCCTTCCCCCAGTTTACAGAGACTTTCTGACGACTTGCGCCTTAACGACGCATGGGAAATTAAGCACGGTAGTAATGTTCAGTTTACATACCATAGGCCTAACTATGCCTCCCGACTAGATAGAATTTATATCAATAACCGACACCGCAAACTCATACAACAGGCACAAGTTATTCCAGTGGCATTTAGTGACCATCATAGTTTACTGATAAAACTTTCGGCAGCTAACAAAGTACCTACCTACGGCTGGGGATATTGGAAGCTCAACGACTCACTCCTGGATGATTTACATATTCAGGACAAGTTTAAGAGTAAGTTTGAATACCTTCAGAACAGAGAACAATCTTCGACTCTTACCGACCTTCAACGATGGCTGTTAACTTATAAACCGGGCATACAATCCTTCTACAAAATGAAAGGCAGAATTAAAGCACAAGAAATAAAAAATATGACACACCATTATTATCAAGTTTTGCATGACTTATATGCTCAGCAAAAAGAAGGAAAGGAAGTCACCAAACATATCAATGCAATTAAACTCAGAATCCGAAAGACACAAGAACATATCATGGAAGGTGTGAAAACCAGATCGCGGTTACATAATATTCAAGAAGATGAAAAGACTGCACTCTACCACGTTGCTTCGGAAAAAAGGAAAGGACATAACAAATACATCACTGCATTGACTACAACCAGCGGAAATACAGTGCAACAGCTCGATGGTATTCTACACGAAACTGAAAAATACTACACGCATTTATACCAGAGAAAACAAACATTGAATTCCTCTCAAGAAATCCTTCTGAAATCCATTGATACTGCATTAATGCCGGATGAATGCGAAGTCCTGAATTCACCTATTTCAGTACATGAACTTAAGACTGCAGTTTTTACGGCAAGTAGTAAATCTGCCCCTGGACCAGATGGAATTGGATATACTTTTTACAAGAAAAACTGGGACATAGTCAAAGTCCCATTACTCCGGATAATGAACTCTGCCTTTAATACTCCTGCGGGAAAAAGCCTATTCGGGTTCAATGAAGGAATCGTCACACTGATACCGAAAAAGAAAAACCCGACAACCTTACATGACTATAGACCCATCACTCTATTGAATGCAGATTTCAAAATTTTCATGAAAATTATTGCCAATAGGATGCGGCCATTTCTCCCGAATCTGATTGGTATTGAACAGACTTGTGGGATTCCTGAGCGGAAAATTACACATAATCTGACAGCAATTCGAGATACAATAATTCATTTTTCCACTAATAGTACCGAACAGGCAGCAATTTTATCACTCGACTTTGAGAAAGCCTTCGATAATATTGATCATACATACATGTTCAGTGTACTAGACAAATTGAGGTTTCCTGCACTGATTACGACAGCAATAAAGTTGGCATACTCAGCTGCATATTCTCGTGTTCTTATTAATGGATATTTTACTAAACCAATCTTAATAGAAAGTGCAATCCGCCAAGGCTGTCCATTATCAATGCTCCTTTATTCGATATGCAGTGAACCTCTAATGAACTTATTACGGAAAAGGTTATTTCATGAACCTAACCTAGATAGACTTTTCTCCATCCGTGCCTATGCGGATGATGTCGTAGTTTTACTACGCACTCGGGAACAGACTGAAGAACTGCCGAAATTATTACAGATATACGAACAAGCCACATCAGCGAAAATTAATTACTCCAAATCTGCATTGCTCCCACTCGGAAAATGGCCACTTGATCTGACACCTGTCAACGTCCCAAGTAAAACCACAATAAAAATCCTTGGAATGACACTACAAGCTGAACCTATGGCAATGATAGAAACAAACTGGATAACTCTCTTAAACACTACCCGCAGTGCCATAAACAAAAACTTAAGTCGCAATTTGAATATCCTACAGAAAATATGGCACATTAATACCATATTACTATCGAAATTATGGTATTTAGGACAAATCATTCCGCTTCCAGAACACATTGGTCAACGCCTGGAATTAGCCATAAATTATTATTTATGGAGTGGTCACCTCTATAAAATTGCTAAAAATCAGTTACGACAACCTATTGAAGCTGGAGGACTAGGATTAATAGCAATTAAGGAGAAATGTCAGGCACTACTTATAAAAACATTTTTAGAAATACAAGATGAAGAGCAATGGCAACACACTATCAGACATCCCGTTTTTGCTCGAATAGCCCATTGTCTTCCTACTCTACCACACGCAATACTAGAAGATCGCATAACAAAAATAATATATACGCATCTTCTTGCAGATCAACATAAAACTCCTACTATAATGATCAAACATCCTAACATGCATTGGAACAATATTTGGCGTGCCTTTAAATATCCGAATATACCTACAGACTGGAAAACAATGACTTACAAGGTTATTAATGACATAATACCTACCGAAGAAAAGAAATTTCGGCACAATATAACGACGTCGCCCCTTTGCAAAATATGTGGGCAAATAGATACCTTATCTCACCGACTGACTAAATGCTATCCAGACATATGGAAGTGGATGGAAGATAAGATAAATCGAGTCACCCATTCTCACAACCCCAACGACAGTCGTCGGATAATTTTGAATCTCGACATAAAGATAAGACGTCACCTATTTGCCCAAACATGGATCGTCATGGGATACCATCATTACATGCTGACGCACAAGACTCCTACATTACGGAATTTTCAGGCAGTGCTTCGAGATGAACGAAAGCGATTACAATCGAAGAAGAAAGATAAACTACTACTGTTACGGAGAGATATAGATGTCATTGACTTCTAAGGCTTTCAGAAAATGTCAACAAGTTATGGAATGTGCAGGTAACGTGGCTCAGCCGGCTCCCTCATGTACTGTACACTCTTATGATACCCTGCATTTGATGGTAGCTTGTTACCATTACAGATAGTTGAGTGGCTGTTCCATATTTTCTGGACTGTTGGATATTGGAACATTATTCCTGTGTGCACCTACGGTCTCATCCTCCGACATTTAGTGGTCCTGTGCAGAAACAGTGTTTCTTGAAGTAGAAGTGGAAGTGAATATGCAACAGAAACATAAGTGATTATTCATAGCGAGAGGACAGAGTTTTCTGCTAGTGATTTCAGTTTGTATAGGAGATTGTAATTTTATTTTCAATGTTTGTATTTACTTAAAATATATATATATATTTAAAAAAAAAAAAAAAAAAAAAAAAAAAAAAAGTCGTAAGTTGCAGGCGTTCTCGATTCCCCATGCCATGCAGGCGTTCTCGATTCCCCCGCCGTAGTTTATGATTTCACCTAATGGTTTACCCTTACAAATATGCTATGCTTTTCTAGTCGTAAGTTGCAAGCATTCTGGATTCCATATGCCATGCATTATTTCACCTACTTGATTTCCTTACAGACATGTTATGCGGGTTTTCTAGTCATAAGTGGCAGGCTTTGCCCATGCCATGCATGATTTCACCTATTGTTTGACCCTTACAAATAGTCTATGCTATGCGGGTTTTCTAGTCGCATGCCATGCATGATTTCACTTATTGAAATATCCTTACAAATATGCTGGTGCGAGTTTCCTAGTCGTAAGTTTCAGGCGTAATCAGAGCTGGAAGACGCAATGCTAAGGTTGGAAAAAGTACTCTGCGCACTGTATAGTTAGGTTAAAACAACACATATTAAAAGTGAGGGATGTGCAAAAAATACATAAATTATTCAAATAACTGCTTTTTCAGTTGTTCAAATAGCTCCGAATTGCCTTAAATTCTTGATCTCCATGTGGTTCTGTGAAAATTCCACTGACGGCAGCAAAAGTCAACAGCATGATGTAGGAAGGCCCAAAAAACACATCAAATGTACTTCATTGTTTTTGTTAAAGATAACATTTTTTGCACGTTTCAATTAATAGATTTGAAAGCAAAGTTGGCACAAAACATTTACAGGAACTGACTTACCGGTACTTAATTAAACAAGATACGTAAATTTATTTTCTTGTAACTCCTCGTGAACAAAAGAAACGTCGTAGTTTATTTTTCATTTTCCTCTATTTTTAAACTGTTCAGAGGTTGTTGAGTAAAAATGCGCTAATCCATCTGAAGAACATAAGTTAATATAGGCTACAGTTTTACGACCCATTTACTTGAGTTGTCACCTGTTTCTTAAAATGTTGTATATGATAGACAAGCTTTTTGTGTTGCGAAAATCCTTTGTATCACAAGATAGGTAGATATCCTTTATCGACTATATTATTTCAAGGCATAGAAACAGGGACTTGCATGACTGAATGTAAACGCAATTTCAGTCGAGATCTAAGAATCCTGTCCTTCATTTGCATTGAAATTGCCTGTTTTTCTCGGTGGTTGGTTGTACAAGTGAAAACCGATGTATTTGGTTCTCTCTGACTTACCACAGCAGCACAAGGGAGAGAAATATTTGCTTCTTGACGGCGAATATTGCAGGAATGGAGGGTGGCAGGAGAAGTGGGGCGAATATTGACAGATTGTTGTTGTTGGGGTTAATTATTAAAACAGAGTCAGAAACACGTTCATCATTGTGTCGGTTCTGTACCATGTATAGGGCTGATCAATTACTTCTTTGCTTTCGAGTACTGTCTTGCAAATCAGTCACACATGTTATTCAGAAGCAGTGTTTCTATTGCTTGTATTCTACACCGAGATACCGCTCGTTTTTATGCTTGCCTGATTCTACATAATGGTCTTGCATCGTAAATAACTAAACGTTTTGTTAATGTATTGCACAGTCAGGTTAATATTATTGTAAATTCGATATTAAAAAAGTGGCATTTTCATAATGCAGGGTGTTGCTATTACGTCTGTCCTTTGCTTTAATTTCATATATTCGTATCTATTACCACGTCGTTATACGTCTACCGTATACTATTAGCATGTTTGCCACTTTAAAGAAACTCTATCCTCAAAAATATTGAAAATTTGCAAAAGTTTTAAGGCTACTTTTTCAATATTTTGTTATTTTTAAATCTTACAGAATAACGCCCTGGTTCCATTTGTACATTTTCTGCCTTACACCTTCGGAATATGTATTTTGTTAAGTTTCTAAAAGCAGCGGTGAAAGCAAATCCGTAAATCCAAATGCAGCTTAATAATCCGATGCTGCAAGCTTCATCTTTTATGTTCATATTGCTCCAAAGTCAAGATGTATAGCAGAATGTAATTCTAGAATCTATCTTGAACTGACGCGGGGAGTTCTAGTTACATGTAGGCCTACACTACACAGATGTCGTTATTGAGAGTTTTAATTGCATTATGCTTTCGCTCGGAAGATTGCATCACTAATTCACAAACAAGTCCTGTAAATTGAATGTTACGTAATTTATACAATTTGTCTCTGCGTAACGTGATTTTGAACTAATACACAAAGGGCCTCACCTGTCCGCACCCTCCAAGAGAAATACCAGTGCATTTCTATTTGAGTTATGAAAGAGAGGGGAGGAATCCGATATCGCTAAAACTTAAATTCCATTTCGCAAATTAATCTCGTAACAATACAGTTATCAGAACAAATTGGAGATGGAATAATAATTGTATCTCTCTGCTTTGGGAATAAGTCCTCTAATCTGTAACAGAAAATGACAGATTCATCATTCCCTCCGGAGTGCTATGTTCGAATCCTTGAAGTAGGAATAATGGTGGCTGATGTCTTCCACAATATATTTTTAGAATAATGCCAAAGCTCACATTCAAATCCCAAAGCCGTTCTCCATTATGGACACAATTAGTGTCGAATGGTAATCGACATATTCTCACTAATAAAATATTTAAAACAATTAATTCCATTACTTTTAATGTATTTTTCATCAAGATTCATAATACTTGCTTCTGATTCCCCACCACGCTACAGAGCTTAAACATAATAGATTTTAGGTTTATGTCCTATTTTTACTAGCCATATTCTTTCATTAAATTTATCTTTAGCATAAAATTAATAAATTCATCTTAGACCACAAGGAATTCATATTCTTTATCTTTTATGATTTGTCTTTAAAGTATAAGAAAACAAAACAAAAATATTTTACTAGAAATAAGAAGTTAATCGATTTGATAACGAATATTTAAAGTTTAGCTTTCCTGGATATTTCTTAAAATGATACGTCTTAAATTCCAGATTACTACGAAATAGTATCAGCGATACTTTACTACAGGTACTGGTAATTGATTTATAAGATTGGCTTAACCACAAAGGGAACCATTTTTGGAAAAAATTATCTTGAATAATAAAATCCTGTAGTTTCAAGTGTATTCACTGAATGTATAACAATTGCTAGTGTCATATGGAGGGTTAATCATCACTGAAGTAGATAACTCTGTTTATATATAAGTATTGTTTTTATTGTAGATGTGTATTCATGAATCCACAGAACATTATTTCTTTTGACCATGACAACATATGAAAATTTAAAAAAAGTATTTTTTTCATTGTTTTAGGTAATGTTGACAAGGAAAAGAAAATAGTCGATCATTATCTGGATAAATGTAATATAGCGCATAATAATACTTCTATGTTAATACTAAGCATGTATTTTCTTGGTTTTATTTGTAAGATTTGTGTAATTTCATTTTCTGGTAAAAAAGAAAGAGAAGCTCTTATGGTCCACATTCTTAAAAGAATAAATTAATAATTTTTTTATTGTTTTGATGTAATTCTTATAATAGAATTAATATAATATTTCGTCATAATGAATTAACGTAATCAAGCGCTAAATGTTAGTACAATAAAATTAGACCAATCAGTAAGTAGTGGTTCAAAAAATAAATTCCCTAAGCCAAACCTAATTGCATTTCATGCACTAACTGCTTTTCATTTCGATGGAATACCGTATATAAATTCGTCTTTAAAAGTTTTAAGTATTTTACTTCCACAACAGACTGAAATCTGAAAGAAAAAGAAGTCAACTTAGGATTATATTTTAACTTAATTCTTTCGTCTTTCTTTTCCTCGGCGAAGAAGATCGGGAACGCATTACCGAAGTTGCAAATGAGGCGAAGTAGAAAAAGTGGTAAACAGTATTAAAGTTTAAAAACTTCTTCGGCCGACGCGTAGAAGGTGGTTTTAAAAATACAAGTCCCTTGCCAACTGAAACACTTTTTAAAATGCCGTAAACTGGAAAGTGCACTGTGACCCATTTCTAGTTAATGGTTACTCTGGACCCTGACCAAGGACTACAGGGTGATACTGACAATAAATACCAGGCGTTAAACGTTTTTTATTTTTTAAAGAGGAAAATGTAGTGAAGGGATGAAAACTGGATGATCATAATATTAATAATAATAATACTCGTAATAATAAACCATCCAGATTAAAAACGTCCTTACATTTGTTCTTCTTGGGATACGGCTATTTTTATAGGCCTAGTGATAAAGTTTAAGCGTCCTTCGCAATTTTTAAAGCTTGATGCAAATGTATTTGGTTCAGCATTTTTATTTTAACGAATGACTATTTCCAAAACTTCTAAAACTTTTTTTCATATCAAATTACTCCATGCACTTTTTCTACTTTTTGTCTTTAAATTTTGCACCTCCTATTCGTGATATATAGTCTGAAAATATTCTCAGAGCGTTTTCTTAAAGAATAGATGGTAATGAAAGTAGCTTTATGTAGGCCTACTTATATTGTAGATTTTTTAACATAACTGCATTACATACAAAATGCCTGTTTGTGTATAGGCCTATGTATTTTTTTTAATCTGTGAAGCTATTAATAATATTTTTACAATGTTGTGTTCCCTATACAGGCCATGGAGGCCCTAAGGATTCCAGGAGGTTGAGGCTCCCAGATTTTAGACATTCGACACGTGACGGTGGTGAGATGTACAGCCTTACGCACTGGCCGTCTTTATCCCCAGGATTGCTTTTGGTACTAATAAAACGAATCTTATGATACCATATGGGCATGCAGATTCGAAATGAAACGATTAAAATGTACCAAAATCCATGAACCTTACCCAAATCATGCATAATCGATTACGACTGATAATTGAAAAGCTAAAAACATGTCTTCGAGATGTGTTTCACGATTAAAGTGCGTCCCCCGGGGAAAAAAGACCTCAGATTCTAGTGCCCAGGCAAAAAAAAAAAAAAAAAAAAAACCACATAGTGAGTTTCATCCACATCATTCAATGTTTTTCCATTTAGGCATGCTTTCATGAACCCCTTCTGTCTACTTATGTAAACTAAACCAGATCTCTGCGAGTCGTAAGCAAATTAATCAAGTAGAGCGGGTTAAGAAAATCGAAGCGACCGACAAATATTGATATGCTATACTGTAAAAAATCTATTTCAGCGATGCTCTTCCACCCCCCCCCCCCCAACCCCCGGTTGTTATGGTAACAGAGCAAAGCCACCTTCAAGTAATTTCACAATTGAATACGGTCTTGTTATTAGGTGGTGTTGGATCTACACGGAAATATATTATATGCATAGCACCGTTTACGCAGGCAACCAAATTTACTTGTGTGAGATGCACATAGTCTACACTCTACACTATAGCGTGACATGGAACGGCACCTCAAACTACAGGCTCATATAGATCTGTGGTATTGTTACTTATGTCATATTTCCTAAAGGATATAGACTTTTTACTACCATGCATAAAGTTTGATTTTACGTGCAGGATTAAAGGCACTCTACGTGCAAACGTGTTTCTTGTGTTTGCTGCAGAAAAAGATTAACCAAAAAGCACAGGCTTACTCATTTGTTTTCATGGTGAGTAGGCATGTCCATCGTAAAATGCCTACACCGTGTGTTGTCCAACATTGTATAGCCGATCACATGTCCACTCTGTAACAAATTCCAGCATGATAATATGTGGAACAATAGGCCTGCCCATAATAACAGGATTATGAGCAAGTTATAAATCCAGTTAGCTTCCGAATCAAGGTACTTAAATTACTTCTGATTATACTGTAAGGTTTTTGGGACCAATATTAGACAAAAATTTGTGCTGGAACTCACATCTTGACTACGTTTGTTAACTAACTTAACAAATTTGTTATGGTTTAAGGCAGTGATCTTCAGTTTTTTTTTTTAACTAAAGGGCCACTTTCTTTTTGGTCAAAGACTAGTTGCCCGCATTGATTTATTAATTATGCACAACATTATATATATATTATTATATTACAGTATCTGTAATATTATAATATGAGTGTTTTATATTTTGTCTTCCACTTCGCAATGTTAATGAATAACAGAAAGTACAGTAACATTCTTGAATTTAATGTGAGACTGACACAGTTTCTTTGTCATTAAATTGTCAATATTGGCATTGCCCGTATGCGGCCCCCGGGCGCGGGTTGAAGACCACTGCTTGAAGTATTTAAAACATGTTGTTAAATATATTTTTTGCTTAATTTATGTCATACAACTGTCATACTTACCGGGAAATGCCACCAATATTCAGAGGGTTTGGATGATTCAGAAATGGAGTTTCCGGCTATTTTAAATTAAAATCTAAGGGGTTCTCTTTGCAATAATTTCAGAAGTCATATTTCAAACTTTATTTCTTTAAAAATGCGTGTTCTTTTATAAGAATAATGACGATATTTTAAAATTAAATAACAGTATTCACATGTATTTAACATGAAATAAGAATTACTTTGTAATCGAAAATTACAGGATACCATAGTCTACTAATAAAAGGCGCCTTTTGTTTCGTCCGGCCACAATGTAAAAAGCTTACCATCTCATATAATACAAATCTCTTTTTTTTTTTTAATTTAATTTCAATCGTTCAGCATTACATTGCTATGTCAGATTGGTGATAACTATTGGAGATTTGTAACAGTAGGCCTATTAGTATTCTCGCTATAGAGGTGAGTCAATGTTTGACCCCTCACTCAAAATTACGCTTTAAAGTTATCTGACATAGACTAATTATGGTCACAGGCTTGAACTTAATCAAAGAACTATATCTTGAGGCAAACGAGGTTTAAGTCGCCGTGCATTGTGGGACTTTTGTCCGAGGCCATAATACTGTGCCCCTGAAACATGTTCTAGATTATTAAGAAAATGTTTAGTCAAATTAGAGATGTGTTCATGAATATACTGTACACCGAGTTCACTGTGTAATTGGTTGTTTCGAATAAACCAAGGAGAGTTCACTGAACAAATCTCTGATATAGGTAATTTTAAGATGGTGTTAAAGGAATATTTCTTTTCTCAATGTTTCTATTCACTTCAAGAATTTTATGTAAATTAATTTAATTTTAGCTAAATTAATGTGATTTTTATTATTGACGTGTCTATCTGAACATTGTACATTGGCTGAAAAAAGTGAATGAAATAATAGCAAAACGTTACTACGGTAACTGGAATCACGACACAACTAAATTTTCAGTGATGGCTGCAATAGATCATTACGAAAGAATGGAGGAAATTCTCGTGAAAGGATATTATTTTTATCCGTTTAACTCAGAGCGTAACTTGAAAGTAGACGAACATACCTAATGCTTGCTGCATGTCTAAGGGCCACATTGAAAGCAATTATCATAAAGGATGTCAGAGAAAATCACATTCTGTAAGAAGCAAATGTACCTGAAGTGTAGGTAAGAAGAATTCGGAGTATTATTAAAAGTGCATCTCCTATGAGAGCACACGATGCGCCGTTTAGAATAATTCTGCCAAATCATATAACAGATTCTGTGACTCCTCACTTAGGAACCATGTTCATTAGTGAATTCCTTAAAATAGTTTTATTTTATAATAATTTAATATTAATATTACATTTATCCAACAGTTTGACATTGTTGATTTATATTTTAGCCTAGAGCACCCCAAGCTTGGAGAAAATTCATCGTGAGGTTTCGCTCCTGCTCAGAACGCCAAATGATATCATCGGATGCCTAGAAATAATTTCAACAAAATTCCTATTAATAGCAGTGCATATTTAGGTTATCTCGAATTCCTTTGATCGTTGTAAAACTGAAGTAATTAAGTCGATTTGCATTATCTCTTTGAAGTTTAAAAACACACAGCGCAACGCAGTAATTGGACGGGTCAATCATCGACCTACTTGTTAGGAATGGAATTACTAGCTTCATGCTCTGGTACTAATGTCCAATTTGCTATCGTGATTCTGCTTTGTGACGACTTACCTGACGGTTCCATTATTTATTTCTCTTCGCTTATTTCTAGTATGTCATTTTAATTCCACTGTACAGAACAAGCACACCAATTGCTTTACTTCCTCGAATTGTACTATCTCAGCTTAATTTTATTGTATTTTTGTACTACTGTACTAAAATAATGTGAACTAACGTGCTGAAATAGGGGATTATGTTGTTTTAAAATAAGTCTCGTAATATCAACTTCTCATTAGCCTATAGTACATCTCAATTCCAGTAATTTAAGTGTAGGGCTGGACTGGCCCTATATACAAAAATACAAAATGGAAATGAAAGAATCATGCAGATTTTTCTGTAACTTTTTCGAGTGGAATAAAACAAAATCTCTACAACCAAATTTGTCCCACTATAGGCCTACTTCTAGGAGAAAAATATATTTTGTCGACACGTTAGGTTGCTCCTTTTCCGAAAACTTTCACGTGGTTGAGCTTAATTTATTTTCACTGTAGAGAATGAAACAACGAACAGAACAAATTACTCGAAAATGATTAATGTTATTGAAAAATTAATTTATATAAAACTATTTATTTTGCTGGCTTGTGGAAGTGTAGTAGAAGAATCATTCCTGTACCTGTACCCTATAGCCTAGGCAATGGCGTAGGTATTGCTTTCGTTTTCTGACGTATTGCTTACGTTTTGGGCTGTGTGTGCCCAGAATTATTCCAAATGTTCCTCTAGTCTAGACCCCTAGTGACCTGGCTACAGATGTTCGCACAGCTACAGTGCAGAGAGGATGCATCTAACTCTGATGCTTAGATTGAAGATTCTACCTGATACCACTAAGTAAGATATTGTTAAACAGTGTAATCTAAAGTATACGAGGTATAAGACAGAACCTTAAAATACTACCTTGGTATATAACTCCAATCTTGAGAGTAAATGAAGTTCATAAATTATATTACTATTAGTAGTAACAAAAATTCAATAAAATTAAAGTAAAGTGGGCTACTTACTCTGAACAGTGGAATTAAAATGACACACTCGAAATAAATGTAGAAGATCGTTTCTATTACTGAAATATTAAGGATTACTTTACACGAAAGCTTTTTTTTTATTTCGATTTAAATATGTCTTTATTATTTCTGCAACATGGTATGTCATTTTTTATCTTTTTATTTACGCGATTTCGAAAGAATGGATTGGTAAAATACACCATAGCATCTAGCTGCTACTAGGCCTAGATAATTTAAGGTGAAACTGCAAATAAACTTAAAGTTTTTAAAAAATCACAAAGAATTGAGCATACACCTGCCACCCTCACAGTTGCGATATTGTCCCCTTGAGGAAGAATGCACACCGGCGTGATTAAGCGGAAAGGGTTTGCCCTCAATGCACCCCTGATGGTGAGCTATAAAGTTATTGTAATGTATCACGTTTATTGTCTCTCCCTGGGGCACTATCTCAGGAAGAATTTAATTGAAGCTTGTGTTTATTGCCGACAATACGCGCTCGGAAATGTTAAACTTGCGCAGGCGCTACAGGTTTAGAGGCGCTTGACCGCAGAGACTTTACTTCATAAGTCGTGCAACAACCTGAAGAATTTTTCTTTTCTTAGAGCAGCTGCTTACACCATTTTACCCACTTCTGTTAATCCTGCCAATCAGTGATCAGCAGCTTAATTAGTTGTAAGCAGACAGATTCTAACTTTCTCAGTTCCAGGAAACCTTTGTAATATTCCAGCTACAACACAAAGAAGCTGGTTGTCGTGTAGGGCCAATGCAGAATACTTCCAGCTGTGTAGTGATCAGTTTTCCACAGTAAATACTTAAATTCATAAATAGCAAAAAAATAAAAAAATGCCGCAACTATTAAGAGACCACAAAGAGGCTACCGGAAAACCTGCACATAATCGGTATAAATTTCACGATTTAGGGAGCAGCGTTATTGTGTTCTTTTTTGAAAAACTATATTATGGGAAGAAGTCGTCTTATCGTGGAACCCACTATACGTTACAGGTACCAGCTGATAATTGCTGTTGATTCGGTGTACAGAAATTGCTCAACTTTCAGTGGTAACAAAGATAACGTAAAAGCCTCATACCTAAATCTACATTGACTAAAGATCTAGAACTACGCCACTTGAAAGATTAGCTTTCTTTTTCCATCGCAAGGCCCTGAAATTGAAACCAGAATCGTGAAATGGTAGCTATGGCGCGCAGCTAGACAACCCTGATAATGGAATGACTGGGGATATGCCTTACTAACGAAAGATTTGACTTACAACAGATAGAACTTGACCAATTCAATCACTATCTCCTACTGGCCTTATCACATCCTATTTCGACGTGAAAACAACTTTAAAAATCTGTCTTATGGGGGGGGGGGGTGTCTCTTGCTAAAACCGAATGTAACGGAAATACGTCAAGTCTGTACAAAATGAGTGTAGAAACCACGGCCTCAGTATACTTTCTTCATTCTTTATATTCAATAGTGAGAGCGTGACTACAATAGTCAGATGTTTGTAAATTTATTACGCCAAGCCTTGCTTTAGATGCACAAATTTAACAGGGAATGGATGTTAAATTTTAGCTAAACCTATATAAATGTTAAAATATTAACTAAATAATGCCTATAAGATAGGCCTACAAGAAGCGAGTATACATTACTGACTTCCAATTTCTTTAAAATATTTCAAATATTCTTCACATATGGAGCACGGTAGATTTAGGCAACATGCACAAGGCGTTTCACGTACCCTGCGGCTGTTTTCCCGATACAGCCTACCCGAGTTAGCCTATGCATAATGTCGAGTTCTATGTTTGGACTTTTTTGTTGTAGGTAGACAACTGTTTGATTGTGACATTGTTACAGCTCATTGGTCACCAACATTTTTAGTTAGAGTTGGGCTGAATATTATATTAGCATAAGCTTTATTCAGGAAGATTGTCTTTGAGCTTTCCTTATAAGGGCTGCAGTTTGTCATTCCAAATTGTGTAAAGACTGCGAATTTGAAGAAAATTTTATTCAAAGCTACAGAATCTGTAAAAACACAACGCATTGTTGCATTCTCTAGTATGTAGTCCTATCGTAACAAACAAATAACCTGATACTAGACGGAAGTTTTGATATTGAGACATTAATGAAATGACGACTCATTTCTGTGACGAATTGTAATTGTTTGACGAATCATAACTGTGGCGCATTGCAACAACCTCTGTGATCCAAACCAGAGACAAATAGATTTTGATTAATCAAAAACAGCTGCAAATTTCAGAGTATTTTACTAAGTGGATATTTATTTTCTATTTTTACACCTCACAGAATTAAGTGTTTACAGGATTTATAAGAGAGAGAGAGAAATAGGTACTTTATATTTACGAAGGGTTACTGAACATTCTGAAGAAAGCTCTTTAATTAAAAGAGCTATGGCCGTCTCATTCAGCGACGTCGTAAATTTACAATCTCAATCGAAAGGAACACGGTCGTAGAATAGCTACAAAGCGGATTTCTGTCCCGTGGTCATATATCCCTGCCGTAATGTCAGGAACAGTTAGCAAAACAAGGAAACACGTTTTTACGGGAGTCAGAATAAAACATCGTTGAATCGACGAAACCTGTACCGACGACGTTTCCTCCCTTCAAGGGACAGGCAGGACAGAGAGTGAAAGAGCCACTTAAACTCAGCAGGCACACACTCCCTTCCTCACTACATTGTCGCTGCCATAAATCTCGCGGTGAGCGCATTCACTTGTTTTTATGTTCACATGGTAACGTACGCAAGAAAAGCTAATGGACATTTATTTCAACCTGCGACTTTCCTCCTTGTAGAGATGAAAAAATATGACAACATGTGTATAAGCATCATATCAGAAAAGTTATTGCTTTCATCGCTACGTGTTTTATAGGATTTGTATTTAATCTTGAAGTTCTTAAAGAGAATAGGAAGGCTGTATCCCAGACAAAATTATTAAACTTCTGATAAACTCATCTCTAAAAATATTTGAGATACTGCATGCAAAATTTTGGTAGTTATCTCATGGCTAAAATTGTCTGTATTGTGACTGAAAAATAATACAACCACGTAATTTTCTTAATTTGAAAAATGTAGTTTTTACTTTTTATGAATCTCACAAATGTCAATGATGATGTGTTTAATCGTGTAAAGCAACGCCAACTTTTAATTTTAACAAATTTCCTCCAACTGAAACAATTTATGATTTTATCATACGAATGTTGAAAACTGTAAAAACTTGATACTCAAGACAAAACTCCAGGCAGCTATGGAAAAAGCATAATTATTATGAAAATGTTAATTAAATAAATGAATAGTTTAAAAAAATATATAGGCCTTGTTTCAGTTAAAATTAACCGAAGTTCGCATTGTGTGATTTTAAGCTTTCGTATTTTTTCCCTCTGGAATTCCTGGTCTTCTCCTTAGATTTAGCCATAATGTCGTCGCTTTATGTCAGCAGATTATAGTTTGTTAGTAGTAGTAAACGTTTATTGTTTAGCAGCAGTGTGAATTGAATTATTTACACATTATAAACTGATAATAGCTTACATTCCTACTGTATGATATACATACATACTTGCATATATGTAAATTCACAGATACAAGATTATCCTAAGCTACAGAGATTATAGAGACACAACACATTATTGCATTCTCTAATGTCTAGACCTATTAAAACAGATGAATATTTTGGATGTTAATGCAACATAATGTGTGTGAAGCATTTTTTATGTATAAAATAAAATAAACATGTTCATTCATTTGATGAATCAATTGAATGTAAATGCCAGAAGAATAGCTGAATGATGAAACCTCTGAAAATTTTACTGAAACACAGTGTTGTCTTAGGTGCTAATTTTAAAAAGTGTCCAAACTGTGTGGATTTCCTGCACACCTACAATTTTTAAAAAGCACACTTTCAACACTCAACTATTTTGTAAGAACAATAATTTATTCAGTTTTGTCACATTTCAGTATTCTACCTGCTCTTTTCTAAAGCCCATATTTGCAGGTTTTTCTTCGACGAGTTTATTTAACCAGAATAATATTATCGAAACTTAAGAAAACCATTGTTGAGAAGGAAAGATGTAGAGATTTAAAAAATATATCTACAGATCTATATAGCAGGTATGGGCAACCTTTGGAAAGATGCGGGCTAAACTTTACGATATTTATGAAGTCGCGGGCCGTAGATAATAGGTAGTTGTGAAAAAATAATCATGATACGTTTTTTGTATTTATAAAGTATAATGCTAAAGTTTCATGAATGAGAACAATATCGAACTCATTAGGTATTTATTTACAATCAGCAGAAATCAATGAGAAGCTTGAGCTTGAACTTGAGAAACAAGATAATCAATGTTAGCATCAATCCCACTAATACACAAGCACAGAGTGTTTTCAAAATTTGCATCTGTAAGTCTGGTTCGATACTTTGATTTAGGCCTATTGCAGTATTTTTCTAGTGCTGACCGGAAGGAAAACCCTCGTAGTTCAGGCTTTCGTTTCTCCCCTCTCACTCTCTTGTTGGCGGGAACTGAAAATATTTACTTTTTCGAGCGCGATTTTAAAATGTTCCGCGGGCCGGATCAAAAATCGGTGCGGGCCACATACGGCCCGCGGGCCGGGCGTTGCCCATATATGATATAGATGGACTTATATGGATCTATAAATGTGGACTTAAGTCACTAAAATGACCAATCTACTCTCACACACGTGTTTGCTTAATCCGCATGCAACTATGTTAATATCTTAGTAAAGTCAGCAAATAAGCAAACGAAAATGCTTTATAGACTGTACAAAGATTCCAATTAGGCCCTATCTATCACTGATCACAGTGGCTCACGAAACACTGAACTGAGCCAAATTAAGTTAAACATGCTTTGTAGAAATAAGTAACATCTACTCTAAGGCTTCCAGAACTCCATAAGTGCGTTATTGTAATCACTGCTTTTAACGTGAAGCTAAACTTTTATTGCTCGTAAAGACAAAAGAGACCACAGAACGTTTACAAGTAAGAAGTCGAAATAAAGTGTAGCTTGCCTGTGCAGTGACGGATTCAGAGCTATCACAACGATATTAGTATGTTTTCTTTTTAAATCACAGTTATTTGTGTTATAAGTGACTTAATTGTTTATTATTATTCGTGAGATGTTTAGATGCGAGTGCATAAGTGCGAGGGGTCTAATTTCTCGAGCAAATTTAACCTCTTAACTTAAGCCATTGTGACATAGAAATTTATCTTATCTAGTTATTACTGAAATTATTTTTAATGTTATTGTAGGTCTACTGAATAGCATTTATTAGGAATTTAAGGTTTATCATGACGAAGTGATTACTTCGCTGATACATTGTTCTGTTGTCGCGTGTAAATAAAAAATACACTGCCAATGTAGCCTATGCCAGAATGTTTATATTCTGTCCCGTGGTGGCCTTCTCCGAAATGCAAGGCACCATCATATAGTATCGAAAATAACCAATGCTTTCATAGGCAAAGGTTATGAAGTCCATGACCCATCTTGCCAAAGAGGGAAGTATTAGAAGATTGGACATCATAGCAATTGATAGAAAACACCAAAAGGTTCTAATCCTCCTTCCGACCTGATGATTTGAAGTAGACGAACACAACCTCAGGAAGTCCACAGTAAAAAACGCGGAATTTATATTCCAACTGACGACTACTTCAAGTCACTGTATGGGGTTTCCTCATTCCAAGTGACGAGGGGCAAGAGGCACCATTCGAAAATGTTTTGCTAACTTCTGCCGTGCATATAATTTCACCTCCGAATTCTTAGCCTAATTAAGAGAAATAGCCATATCGGCGTTGAAGGGCTCCTTATTAATTCTACGCCATCATTATACGACCCAAAAATGACTACTTGTTTATTTGATATTATTAAACATCGAAAGGTTTTGTCTGCATCAAATGTTGTACACATATGCATTTGTATTCTGTGTCTTGGAGGCGAAAGAATCTGTCCCTCAGAAATTGTAAATAAATAGTATGCAAAACTTCCGCATTTTCTGAAGAAGAAACGTGTGGGATATGTAAGTAAGAGAGCTGAGGATAATGTAGGCCTATACAATAATGACCAGGAAAATGTGAATGTGAATTAGTATTGTCATTGTACTGTTTTTGCAGCCCCGGATAAATGTTAATAAAATGTTTGTTCCTTGTGAATATATTTCATAGAATGAAGTAATTTTTGTTAGGAAACCTTTATTTTCTTGTGAAATAATTGTTGATTTCTATTGATTCAAAGTATGTCTATAAGATAAGAGAAATATAGTTTACTTTTGGAAGCTAAATTATGATTCACCTTTAGCTTAGGTAAAAATAATACAGCGCAGATTTCCCCTTTAACCCTTCAGGTTATCTCTGTTACACTGAGTATCATTGGGGTCATTAAGACCCCAAGTAATTTACACGGATTTATCGGTAATGTTGGAATTGTTTTAATGAATTAGCATAAGAAAATACATTTTTACCTTGAAAACAGGACAACTATGGATATAAGCATTTTTACATAATGTTATATTTAAAAAAAAAAAAATAGCCAAATTTGAATGTGGACAATGGTACTTAATGCCAAAACAATAAATAAATTTTAATGCATTGAAAATATGAAACTAGTAAAACATTATTGGATACAGTTGACTCAAGAGATATAAAGTCATAATTTTTTTTTTATAATTATACTTTTAAAATAGCCTATAAAAATGTGCTTGTGGGGTCATATTTAGGTTAAAAGAGTCAAGACGTTGACTTTTCGGTTAGCAAGTTTGTGGGTTCGATTTCAGCTCAGGTCGAAGGCTAATCCCAAAATAATGTCCTCATTAACATCTCTACAAGGAGGAAGGTCGCAGGTTGAAATAAATGTCCGCTTCTTATCTATTATAATAAAATAAAATGATGATTGTTCAATATTTTTCAGAATATTTGACTCTTTTATTCTTGATGGGATGGCTCTTGGGAACACTCATTTCACCTTGCAACCAAAACCAACTTTGCTTCTGTAGTAAATGTACTCGCAATAATTTTATTTCTCTTCTAGCCAAAGTTATTGCATCCTTAATGTTTTCGAATTTTTACTTGAGATTTTTATCGAATTTTGTTACCCTGGAAATAAATTATAATAGATTACAATAAATGACATGATCCTGAAATTGATTGTTTATAATATTGTGCTTTCGGTGACATTAATCATGAAACGTTAATTCGAAAACAATGCATTCTGATAATCAGCTCATTCACAAAATATGCATTCGTAATAATTATGAAAAGTTATTTAGGAAAAGTCTGGTATAGCCCGAACCAACCAATTAACCATCAAGTTTCAGACAGCAGAAAATTGAATATTTTATTCTTAGTGTCGAATAAATATGTAATTTTGTTTAAGCTGTATTAGAATTACTTGGAAAACAGATGGTGACATAGACTTATGTAAATAGCGAAATATGGGGTGCTGCAATGAAGCGAAAATCTTAACTTTAACGGAAGAAACTATAACTTTGCAGAAAAGTCATAGAAATTCCGAAGATCCACTTTAAACTTAAATGGGATTTAAAATACGATGGCATAATACTTTTTAGCGGCAGCCATCCTGGGAGCCAGGGTAGCAACATTTAAAGGGTCACTGCCATGTTGTGTTTGACCGTAGTATGTCAAGGATCCACCTGTAAAGTATGTAACACAACAGAACATCGAAAATGTCCAATTTTTACTTCAGTTTCGCCATTTGTTTTGTATACACGCGTTAACTGCAGAGGTCATATAGCGTGTTCCAGTAGTCAGTGTAACTATTGATGTGTATCTGTTGGTATGTCTTTGTATAATAGCTCGTTCATTTTCCCTGATATTTAATTATATGGTATTGGGTGAAATAGCGAGAATAAATAGGGTCAACAGACGTCCGGATTTCTCCGGACATGCCCTGCGTTTATGTCTGTATCCAGCTTCCGGCCAGGCATTATAGAAAATCAAACATTGTCCTAGTTTTTAATGCTACTAGGCGTGTTAACGTGACACTTGACTGTTTATTCTAAATAGATTTCTAATCCACATAATTTAATTTTTTTAATAGTATGTATATGTCGCAGGTTGAAATAAACGTCCGCTTCTTGTCTATTATAATAAAATAAAATGATGACTGTTCAATACCTTTCAGAATAATATTGACTTTCCGCTTCTTGATGGGATGTCTCTTGGGAACACTCATTTCACCTTGCAACCAAAACCAACTTTGCTTCTGTAGTAAATGTACTCGCAATAATTTTATTTCTCTTCTAGCCAAAGTTATTGCATCCTTAATGTTTTCGAATTTTTACTTGAGATTTTTATCGAATTTTGTTACCCTGGAAATAAATTATAATAATAGATTACAATAAATGACATGATCCTGAAATTGATTGTTTATAATATTGTGCTTTCGGTGATATGAATTAGGAAAAGTTAATTCGAAAACAATGCATTCTGATATAATCAGCCCATTCACAAAATTTGCAATCGTAATAATTATGAAAAGTTATTAGGAAAAGTCTGGTATAGCCCGTAACAACCAGTTAACCATCAACTTTCAGACAGCAAAAAATTGAATATTTTTCCCTATTCTTAGTGTCGAATAAATATGTAATTTTGTTTAAGCTGTATTAGAATTACTTGGAAAACAGAAGGTGACATAGACTTATGTAAATAGCGAAATATGGGGCGCAGCAATGAAGAAAATACTACAATTTAACCACTAAACTTTCACGGAAGAAACTATAACTTTGCAGAAAAATCATAGAAATGGCGAAGATCCACTTTAAACTTAAATGGGATTTAAAATACGATGGCATAATACTTTATAGCGGCAGCCATCTTGGGAACCAGGGTAGCAACATTTCAAGGGTCACTGCCATGTTGTGTTTGAACGTAATATGTCAAGGATCCATTTGTAAAGTATGTAACACAACATAAAATAGAGGGAAAAACCAAATATAAGGTGCATCGTCGCTTGAGACATATCCCGCCCTAACCCACCCCCAGCGAAGCACTTTCTTTTATACCACGATCTAGCAAATTCTTCGAGGATAAGCAGGCTGACAAATCGTTGGGTACAAGGCAAACCTGTGGGTACTCTCGAATTTTTAATATCTGGTACAAGGGGCACTCTCGAATTTTTAATATTAGGTACAAGGGCCACTCTCGCAATGTTAATATTTGGTACAAGGGGCACTCTCGCATTTTTAATATTTGGTATGGTCGGGAGAAACAAAATGTGAATATCGAGTGAGCGGAGCTTAAACTGCACCTTATATTTTTTTGCCAAAATAGAAAATGTCCCATTTTTACTTCAGTTTCGCCATTTGTTTTGTATGCACGCGTTAACTGGAGAGGTCATATAGCGTGTTCCAGTAGGCAGTGTAACTATTGATGTTTATCTGTTGGTATGTCTTTGTGTAATAGCTCGTTCATTTTCCCTGATGTTTAATGTATATAGTATTGGGTGAAATAGCGTAGATAAATAGGGTCAACAGACGTCCGGATTTCTCCGGACATGCCTTGCGTTTATGTCTGTGTCCAGCGTCCGGCCAGGCATTATAGAAAATCAAACATTGTCCTGGTTTTTAATTCTACTAGGCGTGTTAACGTGACACTTGACTGTTCATTCTTAATAGCTTTCTAATCCACATAATTTAATTTTTTAATTGTATGTATTTATTTAACCTGGTCCCAAAATAATGTCCTCATTAACATCTCTGCAAAGAGGAAGGTCGCAGGTTGAAATAAATGTCCGCTTCTTGTCTATTATAATAAAATAAAATGATGATTGTTCAATACCTTTCAGAATAATATTGACTCTCCGCTTCTTGATGGATGTCTCTTGGGAACACTCATTTCACCTTGCAACCAAAACCAACTTTGCTTCTGTAGTAAATGTACTCGCAATAATTTTATTTCTCTTCTAGCAAAAGTTATTGCATCCTTAATGTTTTCGAATTTTTACTTGAGATTTTTATCGAATGTTGTTACCCTGGAAATAAACCTTAATAATAGATTCCAACAACTACAATTAGAATGCATTAATTATTACAATAAAAAATAAAATAGCACTGACTAAAGTTATGATACGAAATTACAATAATAGTAATTAAAATAATAATAATAATAATAATAATAATAATAATTTTGTAATGGGTTTTGGCCGCGTTTGACCAAAGAATATTATTCGATAACGTTGATTATATTGGCACACGTGATCTAGTGGTTCTAGCACGAGGTATGGAAGCAGTTTTCAATAATCGATTTAGCATTATTCCGAAACTTTGCTTCATGTAAGCATATGAGTTGCAGATTCATGTGGTTAACTTCTTTATTGTATTTGTTATGTATAGTGTATAACAATAAAATTTCCACTAATTTATGCGTAATTTAAAATTTAATTTCATGTCTGGCTTTTTCGTGGAAAATTAAAATTTTTAGGGAAAATGTCCTTTCCGATTTTTTATATTTGGTAACCCTATAGATGAATCATGGTAAGGAGCTATACAATTCTATATATGCCTTCGTGACTGGGGAAACCATGAATATCCATGTCAAATGGTCGGCCACGGTGTATGAACCCGAGACCTCCCGAATGCGCCATATTGTTCACGTGGGTTTCCAATGATTGCACATCGAAGTGACTTGTACTACAATAATCTGTATATCTCTTTAAGCCCTGCAAGCATTAATTTTAGCCATTCTATAAATCCGTCACTTCCAACACCGTAGGCCTACGCCTCAATTAAGGGGAAAATCGTAACATTAGGACGAATAATAAAACTGAAAGCGTAATCTGACCTCCCAGTCCTATTGATAGCTTCGAGTTAGTGGTCACAATGCACACACCCTTTTCACTTTTATAAAACAATCGCCCTTATTAACGATCGCCATAATTCACGGACATTTTCCTGCTGGTGGGTGGCAAGATCAGTAAACTATACAGGTTGCGTATTCCGGGATAGACCAATCGCAGCACTTGAGTGTGTGACGTCACAAGATTCCAGATCTCGCAATTTTCAGATTTTACTCAGTCTAGAAAATCTTACACCGCGTGATTAAACTCGTAACCTTTAATTAACCCGTGGTCGGATTCCTGTGAAATTTATACAGAAATAATCTACACACATCAGCCCTACTGGTGGTTAAAACAGAGCCTTAAAAAAGCGGATACAAATGTTTTTATTTCATTTTATAAACATCACCCGTTACACAAAATTCATGGAGGGAGAAGCAAATTTCACTATGCGACAATTTTTTGTATTTTTGTGTCCCGAAAAAACTTCAAGCGAGAAAGTTTTAGTGAAATAATTGAATTTTAATACAAATGAAGTTCCAGCCCCATATCTCGAATGGTTTACGAGTAATTAAGTGGTAATTATTCCATGCGCTTCAGTGTCGGAGTGATTTGTGACGACCGTGAAATGTTCAGGAAGACATTTGACTATGCGACAATTTTTTTATTTCTGTGACCAGAAAATGATTCAAGCATGTGAGCTTATTTTATTTCTGTGACCAGAAAATGATTCAAGCATGTGAGCTTTAGGGAAATATTTGAATTTTATTATACATCAAGTACCACGTTTATATTTTGAATGGTTTACGAGTAATAGAGTGGTAATTACTCAAGGCGATATAGCTATCGGAACGGTACAGAGGTCTTTTTTATTCTATAAAATAGGCCTACTAGCAATTACGTAAAAATCCTTAAATATTTTAATCGTGGACTCAATAATAAAGGATATTAACTGGCTACTTGTACCCATACTGAAAGATTGACCCGCTGGGGAAAAAGAATGAATTAAACTTTTTCCTAATCTTGTAAATCTGCACTACTGTTATTTAGATATTTGTTGAATTATTTATTTTATTTTTTGATCCTTTGTGCTAGTAACTTTTATTTCTAATTACCTTATCAAATGCCTTATTAGTTTAATATCTTGTTACGCCCTTTTCATATTTTAATATAATTTATCAACATGAAAACGTATTACAGTTAAAATTGAATTGCCGAGGCTTTAAGAGCATGCTATCGGGTTATAGTTAGGGCAAGACGATGATACTTTTTAATGAAAAATTCATGGAAAAATCCTTTGAAATATTGTGTTATTGAAAAATTCATGGAAAAATCCTTTGAAATATTGTGTGATTTATGTAGAATGCATTGCGAAGCAATTTGTGTCCTTTTTGTTATGTTGAGACGTCGATTTTAAAGATCCTGCGCCTCTTTTCGTTGTGCTGCTCATGAAAGTTTCTCTGCCCTGCAATTCACAAACCATCCCTTAGTTTATTAGGTCTATATTATCTCTGTCGTCACATAATTTGTATACAGATGTACACTTTTGGCCGTGTTTCACCAATCATTACCTACATAACTTACCCCATAGGCTATAACCCGGAGAAAATTATTATTAATATAAATGTATTGCTTTGATTACAATATTAACACAAATTAATACTCTACAATAGTCTACGCAATGATAATAACATTAGTACTGTACATGTTAATATTGATACATAAAAATTCCCGTAGTTGTTTTCTACCCTTATTATAAGGTACAATTTCTATACAAATATAGGATACATTCTTTAACAAATTTTCATCAAATTATACTAACATAACCTCTAGAATGAGGAATATTTTCTAGGCAACAAAATATTAGAACAAATCACCCTTTAGCTGTTATATAGGCCTACCTGTATTATATAATTTCTATTCAAATCTAGATCCTTTGGGAGATTTTTACAAGATTTTAAAGACAAATGCTGTAGAATCAGAAGAACATTTTAAGTAACTTGAATAACAGAACAGTTCACATCTTAGCTGTTTTCTACAATCTACAAAATTACTGTTACACACTGCCACAGCACATATCTGGCCCGGCATAATGATTCAGTTAATTGCACTTTCTAAAGCACCTTCCATTTGTATTATTAAAAACAGTATGTACTGGTAATATCTATCCTAAAAGACTGCGAGATCAGTAGTAGTAGAAGCTTTGTCAGCGGCACCCTGCTCTCTACTGTCGTGCTTGAAGCGCCAAATCATTCTGACATCTTGAAGCGCCCGAAATAATTACCACTCAATTACTCGTAAACCATTCGAGATATGGGGCTGGAACTTCATTTGTATTAAAATTCAATTATTTCACTAAAACTTTCTCGCTTGAAGTTTTTTCGGGACACAAAAATACAAAAAATTGTCGCATAGTGAAATTTGCTTCTCCCTCCATGAATTTTGTGTAACGGGTGATGTTTATAAAATGAAATAAAAACATTTGTGTCCGCTTTTTTAAGGCTCTGTTTTAACCATCAGTAGGGCTGATGTGTGTAGATTATTTCTGTATAAATTTCACAGGAATCCGACCACGGGTTAATAAAAGGTTACGAGTTTAATCACGCGGTGTAAGATTTTCTAGACCGAGTAAAAACTGAAAATTGCGAGATCTGGAATCTTGTGACGTCACACACTCGCCTGCTCGCCGCAACCCCCTGTCCTATAAACTCGCCGGAATACGCTACCTCTGTAGTTTACAAGCCTTGGGTGGGTGGGGGAGGCATCGATCGCTGCGCCATCTTTCAGCGCCACTTGTCCCCGACAGATTTATTGAGAGGAAGGGATTCTCCCCCTCGCTCAGGCTGACACATGACTTCCAATGCTCGTCTTGCCCAGCGGGGAAACCCCTTGTGCTGCCATCTCTCGAGAATGAAACGAGCAGCATCTGTTTTGCGAAGAGTGAGTAGTCTTAATATTATAACCGATTCTATCTTCCCTTGCATCCTCCTCTTGTTTCCAGCGCATTTAAGGGCTGACTTACGCCCTCGAAACTACCAGGTCTACGCCTCCGTACACTTTTCCTAAAAGCCAGGGGCGGACTCTCTGCAAGAATTCAGGAAATAGTGGGTTGAAAATGATGATACCTGTCCCAACATAAATCTCTTGAACGTCTCAACCAAGGATGAAAGAAAGTTCATATAGGGAATGCGAATGTAAATCATCTTGAACGAAACTCAATAGCCTGCCGTGGTATTATTCTGTAAAAATACAATGGCCCATTTTACACTCATAACTCACGAACGAAAGCTAAAATAAAAAAATCCGGCTTCGAGGTTCATTCGGCCACCCTTCAGTCCATATATGTTTAAAATTTCATATCTCTGCGTTCAGCAGATTTTGCTGGGCATCGCGCACAGACAGACGACAGATAAACACTTCCTCTTAATATTATACCCGATCCTATGGGGTCGTTGAATTGCCCGAGAGTTGGGTGACCAATTTATGTCCGTTGGTTATAGAGTCGTTGTATTGGGCAGCAATTTATAACTGATTGCTAGGGGTTTGTTGATTTATATGAGCGCCTTTCTTCTTAATTCTTACATTATTAATAAATATATTGTCCAGCTAGTGCTTACTCAGTTGGTAGAGCGAGATCTCTTTATAGGGCCGTGCTAGACGAAGCTAATACAGGATATAAGCTTAGGGAATGATGGGTCGTAAAATGATGTCAATTGGTTATGTACTTGAATAATATTAGTAAGTTTATTTTGTTCTTAATTTTGTCACTTAGTCTGTAATTATTGGAATATGTCGGGAGGAAGAATACAGTTACTTTATATAATGTCTTTATCTATTTACTTCGTCGTCGCCAAAATCACTTTAGGTTATTTATTATCCTTATAACATCTGCACGTTTTATCGCAGGAATTTACGTTATTTATCTTATGGCGGTATATATTCTTTTCACTTCACAATACAAAAATAATATTTATAATCTTTTCTTGTTTCTTTATATAAATTTATATCCTCGACAGTATTACTTGAAAAGTCGGTATAAAATCAATATTAGTGTTCATTACTATTTCACTGTATAAAAGTCAATATTCCTACCTCCTATTTCGTCTACAAAAATAACGTCCGTGTCCTTTCAATCCGTGTCTTCCAGTCGCGTAGTGGTTACATCGAAGTATAAGTCGCAAGTCCGCGTTCCTTGCTCATGTTCCTGTTAATATGTTTCTGTGTTAAAATATTCTTGCATTTCCATTGGTTCTGTCAGTTAGCTTTGTCTCTTGTGATTGGGAATTAGCTAGGTCTTCTGCTAGGGTTTAAAATATTTGTCGTTGAAATGGAGTGAGGTTTGAGGAGAAACGTATCTATCAACGTCAAGTTAATAGGTAGCGTCAGTGGTCTTTTCCAGACAGAAAAGCCCCTCCTCTAATACATTGTATACCTCTATTTAGTTAATAATTCATAAAGTATTTGTCACTATTGTCTGTAATAAGTGTAGTTGTATAGCTTTCTTGATTACGCGTTGAATGATGTAATTTTCTATGTTGTCGTGTTAATAATTAATCGTATGATTAATTATTTGTAATTGCAGTTAATGTCTTTTGATTCAGATGGTCGTGTTGCATATCAAATTGTCCGTGTAAATGTCCTCTGTCTTGTCATGTAATTTGTTTTATGGTCAGTGTAATAGTCTAGGCGTAATGGTAGTTTTTAGTAGTCGATAATGTTGCGGGAAGTTCAAATATTGTCCGTGAAATGTATTTTCTTGTATTTAATTCCTTATTTTATATAAGCCTATATGAACTGATCGGCTACAATATATAGATGGCATTAACTTAATAAAACTTGTTAAAATAGTCTAAATTATTTTACTAACTCCAATTCTAAGCCCGAGATAATAAGCTGTTAGTGTGGTTTTATACGAAGACTGCCCTCCGGCTAACAAATGTTTAGGAAGTCGAAAAAGGTTAACTAGTTCCTAGTGGTGAGGTACTATCGAGATACAAGCGAATGTTGCTCCAGTACGAGCTCTCCATCGACGAAGTCAGAACGGCAACCACTGCAGACACTGTAATGAATCGAAACGTTGGCACATGTTCTAGGCTTTTGTCAACACGGGGAGCTTCTAAGGAACGCTCGCAATCATAAAATAAGGAGCAAGATAGCTGCTGCTTTGAAACTGCAGAATTACGATGTCTCCGAGGAGATGTATTGCATTGCCATGGAGGGAGAAACACGAAGACTGAAGAGTAGATATTGCAATGGACGAAAACCGAACATCTTATTTTATAATAGACCCTGCAGTCCGCTTTGAGAATGAAGAAGATCAACCTGCAGCAGTTAATGAAAAAATAAAGATATATGAACCAACCACTGAGTATTTCAAGAACAAATACGGTTTGAAAAACGTTGAAGTCATGGGTTTAATGGTTGGTAGTAGCGGAATAAAAACAAAGTTATTTTTAAATTTGTGTAAACGTTTCACATTGACAAGAGATCTGTATATTGAAGTGGCGTTATTACCGCTTAAGGGATCCATCCAAGTATTGAGAAACCACCTACTGTACCTATAACAAAAACCAAAATTAAGCTTGATTTTGATTGTTTTACTTGACTGTTTTGATTTACCTGTTTTTATTGATCGTTTTGAAAACTTTTATTTTTAACTGAAAGTTAATGTAATTTTTGTATAATTTGTATGTTACATAAGACTTAAGGCTTGAAACCATTATTAATACTCGTAATTTGTGTATTGTTCATGTATTCTTTGTCTTAAAAGGCAATCTGCGCTGAGCAGAAAGAATGATTAAATTTTAAAAAATACATACGTAACAATGTTTCACTAAAACGGAATGATCATGTTATGAGTTCCAGGCCTCGCCATGCATTGAAAAATTTATAATAAATTGATATTGCAATTTTTGCTCATTTTTATAGTGCCTGAGAGTTATATCCTACTAGCTTAAAAGGCCCTGCTTCGCCCGGGTTTTCTATTTATAATTGTACCATTTTGTCTTTAGCTTTATTCTGCTGCGGTTCATGTCGCGTGCATTTGTTTGCATGCACTTCCTTCTGAAAGTGAATGGATAATAGTCAAGTAAATGACAATGTTCACTGTAATTCTCACATTTGGAGCAATTTTTACCCATCGTCTTAACATAATATGCAAGAAAAATAACTGGAAAAGAGAAGAGGCAGAGTAATTGCTGTTTTTTTTTGTTACATAAATTTAAAGTGTGGAAACAATTTATGAAAAGTGGCAATAAGTGCTGGCATTGAATCAGGGAGTTCAGCTCCTACGCGGTGTAATTGTGGGATATATAAATGCTAGAGCAGTGACCGATGTCCCCAGCAATCAAGCGCTGGTAATACGCATGTTTAATTCATTACTTTACGCCTTTCTAATTGATAACGCGGATTATTGCAGGAGCCAGTAATCTCCGATTTATTGCTTCTTGGATCATTCACGAGGCTATGAATAGCTATTAGCTGTCGTAATGGTCTGCACTTATGAATTATGTTGGATAACAGTGGAATCAAGTCCACCCACATGAAGTGGCACATTTATGATAAAATATATCTAGTTCTAAGTGTTGTTGGTTGAATTTATGAAGCTGTTATTTAAACATTGAGCATTATTCTACTTTCCGATTATCTTTATCGTTGAGCCTTAGAGGATACGATTTTTTTAAAGAATTGTCCTTATGGTCAACACATACTTCTTGCTTGGTCGCTTTAGTTGCCGATATTACTCGTACTATCGCCACGTTTGGTTGTTTAGGTAATTCGTGTATTTTTCCTGCTGATCGGATGGACTATCTCCCTACCAACAGTCTTGTAGTATCCACTGCCAATAGTTTGCTGGCAGATGCCATATTTACGTACACACCCCCTAGCCCTACCAACTTTCTGTTTATTGCCCTCAAATGAGATCTTCGGGACCGTGGTATCGAAATTTCAAATCCGACGTTTACTTTAGCGAACAAAGGACGCCACGAAGAAAAAATCAGATTTGTCTGCCTCGTATGTTAAAATAAATTAACGGACGAATTCATCGATTTGTGCAACCATATTATGATTTTTAAACCTGTTTAATCTAATAAATCGTTTTAAAACAGTTCTCGTGAATAGTATGAACTCATATGCTACAACATAAACTAAAAACAATCTTATGTGAAACACACATAACTTCTCTGCCCAAATAAAAGTTAGTATCTTAGCATAATATATTACGGTGGTTTTAAAAATGTAGAGAATGTCATTACCACACCACATCGCATCTCCGAAGGGTACGTAATCCATATAAAATGTCATTAATACACTCTCGTTACATTCTTTACTTTTAAAGCATGGCCACTACATCTGTCTGACTTCATACTCTGATATAGAACAAGAGGCCACATTGCAAAGAGCGCGTATTCAGAGTGGGTAGCTCATAACTACCCTTCAGATAATTTTTTCGATTTTTTTTTTCAAATAGAAGTTTTAGCACTTGGTATAAGCACCCTGTTTACAACATTTAAGGAAAATCGTTGGAACGTTTTCGAAAAATCGCGAAAAACGGAATTTTCTTAATGTAAAGTCCTCTTAAAAATAAGAAAAAGTTGTCGCCAATCTTCGTGTCGTATCCTCAGAAGGCACCTAACCCAAATGCAAAATTTTGTTTTCATACAATTTTCCGTTCTGGAGCTGGGGTGTTCACAGGCACACACACAGACATACACACACACAAACAAATATGTTTCCGAAAATAATATTTTTGTAATCAGGATACCTCAAAATGAGCATTGATGTAAAAAACTCAACTTCGAATTTGGGGGTCGAACACAACACTTCCTCTACCTACAGTACAGGCAAAGAAAGTAAAAATGTATGTTTCTTAATTATCTGGATCTATGAACTGACAAATTAACAGTACTCTGAGGAATGGTAAAAGTTTTCCCATTCGATGAAAAGTCATTGCTTTGTGAGATAATCGTAGGATTGACAATAACAAAAAAAAAGTATAGATCGCCCTCATTCGAAATGTGTTGCGTTGACATGCAAGCAGATAGCCTACATTAAAACGCGGATAGAATGTCACGCATGAGATGATTATCTCACAAGTGATGCTGACACCATTTTTATGATTCCCGGACTGAAACGAACCTATGTTTGCGAAGTTACTTTAGTCCGTGCGTAATTTCTTTTTATATACATTAAACTATTAGCTGTCTCACTCTAGCACATTACTCGTATTTAAGCGTTTCACTCTTAAGAATAAAGCTAAAGGAAACAAAACCTAGTACATCTCTCACTCTCAGGTCATACGATGAGATAGACGTGCTGGTTTTTGTTTACTTTAGCTTAGTTCTTAGAGTGAAAACAGTTTACTTAAGAGTGAAACAGACATACTTGCTTATTTTGTGGCCAGTTCTAGACCGGACAATACCACTGCCTAAAATATTTCCGCACCGACTATACATAGTTGTATATAGTGCCTCCGCATTAGGAATTAGAAGCTTGCATCGATCATGGTATGTAGTTGAAAATCGCATTGACTAGATCGGTAAATATGAAGATATAAATACTTATTGCAGTGAGTCATAAGGACAAAGACTGCACTGTTCAACTTTGGCAATTTCTATTCTTTGTTTACTTCAGAGTTCAACACACTCTAGGTAGAGCAAAACAGCATTTACTCCAGTAATATATAATTTAAAAGATAAGCGCATTAAGTTCACAAGTGATCATGAGAAATAACATTTTAAACAGGAAAAGATTTTCCAGATCGGTTGGATAGTTTCTGAGATTAGATCATTTAAATATGCATATCGTTAAATTGAATTTTGTTAATAAGTTAATACAAATAACAAAAGCAATATAAAAATGCAGTGCAAAATAAAACAGGGTAAACTGATAAAACAAAGTGTCAGATGGAGTTAATAGACCTACCTTAAAGAGTTGTATTTTACAGCTCTCACATCATTAGTGTCATTTATACCATTAACTGAAAGTTCATATTTGAACAGATTGTAAATCTGCAGTGATACCTACAGACCATACAATTTAAAAAAGCATGTAACTGTTAAATCATTGGTCGTTACTTCGGTAACGGTCAACCGGTGTTGGTCCAACAGTAGGGTTCGTTATGTCAATACTAAGAGTCATGAAAATCTGGTACGGCGTTTCGAGTTAGACTCACGGACGGACGGATAAACGGACGAATATTTTCCCGTTCACCAAGTAATCTTATAAAGTGTCATTCTGGCATTTAATAAAAATTGAAAAGTAAAATACTGCAAAACAAGTATAATATGCAAAATGGAACATTTAAACCTTTACTATTATTAGGAATGAAGGTGCATAAGTGAAGATTGGTTAGGGACATAACTGTTCATTTTTTTCTATCTCATATTATTATACCGGTATTCACTAATGGTATCGTATTACTTTTGTAAAGATTGAATTGAAATTATTGTAAATAATCTATTATACTATGTAATGTAAATTTCTATATCTGGTTGAGAAGAGAGAAGGCCTGAAAGTATTAACTATGCCAGATTAAATAAAACCATTATTATTATTATTATTATTATTATTATTATTATTATATATTATATATATCGGATGGTGTGTGAACGTCTTACGAATTCCCTTCACCAAACTCCTTGAATAAACTTGCGGCGTTACATGTATTAGATAAATATCTTGCATTGTATTTAGGAAGCTTTTATAATAAATTCTACACGGGTGTTACACCTCTCTGCAGAAGTGTTTATCAGTGTTTGAAGTCTGTATTGTAAACACTCAGCAGCAACTTGGACGCAGGAGCCATGGAATAGCCATGGAATGTGTGTGCTGGAGGGCAGAGTGGCCCGCGCGCGAGTTTAGCATAACCAGAACCACATAAATAACGATACGACTCTCGATATGCGCGAGTCGACTTCTTGATTCGATACCAAAAGAACGTCTCAATCTGAAGGTATACAATTTACAGGCCTGTTCTGGATCTGCTCCTAAATCTGTTTAGAGCCCTAACTTACAATTACTGCCAACTCACCATCCCTAATGTGAAACCATGTGAAATAATAATCTCTAATGGAATGCGCTACTTTTAATATTTATAAGCCTCCTCAGTAATTTCTAAATACCTCATCTTTCGGTCTGAATTTTCACTCTCGGGCTTTATTTATTTGCGTCGGATCGAGTACTGGTATTCTTATTTTCGTTATTATTATTGCTATCAATAATATCATCACCACATTGTTATTGCTATTATTATTATTATTATTATTATTATTATTGTATCGTTCACATGTAATTTTGTTAGCTTTTCGCATACCACTATTGGTGTAACTAAAAGAAGTATAAGAGTTACAAGTTAGTAGCTTATATTAATTTCATAAGAACCAAGGTTTTTAAAATAATTTTAATGTGAAATACCCTAATTAGGCATAAGTTAAGTGTCAATTATTTCCCCTTTCTCTAAAATGCATGCACCCCACAGAAATTTTGATAAAAAATGGTCTTCTGGACTCTGAATCTTCCTCTCAAGAATATAGGAGTTAGGGTACTGTTTTGTTTGAGAATCTGTTTTTTTTTCGCTTTTAGCCTTGGCTACTATTTTTCCTACTTGTAATTAATGATGCCAGTTGTCTTACGCTTAATCATGTATATACCAACACATTCATCATAACTAGGGTACCCGACAAACCCCGTATTTTGACTTCTTTAAATCACAATCCCTGGTCCTGTATTTCATCCCTATTCAGTGTGCTGGATCTACGGAATACGAACAGTATGGATTTACAGGTAATGGAATTTGAGTTTCGAATGTATATTACTCTTATAAAATGTTTTTACGTTTGTAAAAATAGACGAAGCCATACATTAGCAGTCACGATGTATGTTAAGTACCAGTTAGCATTTTTATTAAAAATCAAATAATTTGTACATCACAGAATTTCCCCCTCTGATGTTCAACTCTCATTTGTTTTATAGGTCTAAATATTTTGCTCTGTATTAATAAATATGCCTTAGTTTTTAATCCAAAATATTATATAGTTTATTTATGTTGTTCAGATATATCGCGTAATATTATAGTGTACGACTTTCTTTGGTATGCCTACACTATATTTTACTCCTTATTTTGACCATTTATTCTTTTTCGCATTTGCTGTATTATTTCGACCCTTTAATAATTTATAAAACTTGGTGACCCTAAATTCTGAGAGTGAACAACGTTCACACTTACAGACACCAAGCAGTTTTACTGCTCATTAAATCCATGTGTTCAATAAGTAAATAAATGTTTATTTTATATTTTAACTCGTCTTTATTTTTCATGTTAAGACTATTAAAATTACAAATTACCTCAATTTTTAAGTTTGATGTTTCATTTACACTGAGCAATATTAAGTAATATCATCCTGTATTTGTATTCAATGACCTTTCTTCTTTTTTGTGTAATTTTGAAAAAATCGTGGAAAATAATTAGCGTTGGTGTTGTTTATAGTTACTAAATATAGAGTGCCATAATGAGGTTTTATTTAAAGTGACTATATTGTTATTACATATTATATTAACTAGCTTCAGAATAAACCAAGAATTTAAATATTTTCTCAGTTCTTGACCCTTCCCTGCTGAGCCGCCATTAGCCGCCAGTCAAATACTTCAACCAAACATACATTTACATATGTTTAACAAAAAACGCTGTAAGACATATATAATTTCGTAAACAAAAATCTACTTCGGTAGCTATAAAGGTGTAAGGAAACCACACAGACAGCTATGCGTCCGAGAAACAGGTTGACTACAAAATACGATCACAAAAAATCTAATTAGCTCTTACAATAAGGCATTAAGGACTAAACCATAAAATTGTTAAAGTCTGTAATTATGGAAATACGACCTGACATGCTTTATTCAAATGAAGTCCATGAACTTGATTTATATATTATTCTCCAAAATTATTATCCTAGCTAGTTGCTTGTCCGATTACTGTAGTCTTAGCTCCAGAGTAGATTGATAAAAATGTCGTATATAAAAGCTTAAAAATATAGAGCATGTTTCAGAAATTACCCGAAGAAATTTAGGGATTTTTCAGTTAGACACAGTCGCCTATTTCCTGTGCACTCAGAAGAGGTAGAAAAAATAGCCCTTTCAGAGCCGAATTTCTATATTAATATAAGCAATCATGAAGTGAAATCATCAATTTCAATTTCAATTTATTCACCAGATATTGTATTGTTCATGGGATACTATTTACAATACAGTTTGTTAAAGCAACAATTGAAAAGTTTGAATGATCCAGTAATAGTTCCAGTGAGCTTTAAGCCCAAGTTTAATCTATTAAAATTATGCTTCTAAGTGTTTACAGTGGAAAGATGTTATAATTATTCTTATTCTGGACGTGCCGGGTTCAAACCCCATGGCCAATCATTTTGACTAGGGTTTTTTTTGTGGTTTTCCGAGTCGTTAAGGTAAATACCAGATTAGATATTTACTTACTATGACTTACCTCTGCTATTTGATCCCGTATCATATTCACTAAAATTAATAGTTGAAATTAACAGACGCTTTAAACACATCATTAATACTAAATAGTTGCACATCAATAATTACAAGGATTTCTTTGGTATACCTACAGCACCAGAACTCCTGCTCGGTTTGATAACTAGCAACCGGCAATAATATGAGTTAGCTACCTACTGTTTTAAAACGTTTCTTTAATTTGAAATATAAAATTTACTAAACATTTGTTTTATAAATTCAGGGTGTTGGGAACAAAATTATTGTATATTTTAAAACCATAATTTAAGCTATTTCATTGCAGAAGCCGTCAAGCATTTTTGTCTCGACCTTGAAACAAAACTATTTGTTACTCTCAGGAAAAACTACACACTTCCTTACGCCTATACTATGTTCATATATTTTTAAATCAAAGATACACCTGTAGGAAACTTTACATTTAAAAAATGTTTATTTTTTGCCTTAGAAGAGTCAGAGATTTTGCCATCTGTGCAGAGCCGGCTTTAGGTATTTTGGCGCCCTAGGCGAGAAATAATTTCGGCGCATCCCCCAAATTGCCACCTTAATCATTCCATCTTTTACCATTTGATTAAACATGGAATTTCACGTTATCTAGCCTGGTATGGGTAAATGGTTAATTAAAATTGATTTGAACTGGACCAGATTGAGAATGAGGATTAAATAAAAATACTTTTAGCCTACAGTAAATGAAAAGATTGTAACTTTTTATATTTACATTAAACAAACAAGAAACTACATCATAGATTTTTTCTAGATGTTGCCGCTCCTAAATCTTTCTAAAAATTTGCCGCCCTAGGCGGCTACCTAGTTCGGCGTATATGGACGAGCCGGCCCTGCATCTGTGAAGGCATTCTTGTTAACTCCGAGTTATTAACTACCGATACCATGGGCATTAGCCTAAGTAAAATTTCTGTATATTGAGACAAACTAAATGAAAGCAAGTGAAATTAATTTGTGTATTAAATCTCCTGTTTCTTGACATCGGACTTATTTCAATAGGCCTACATTCATTACAGGTTGTGTTAGTAGAACTCGGCAGCCTACTCACAGCAGCTCCATTTTATTTTATTTTAAGAAAAAAAGTTTCTTCCCTTGCGTGAGATAAAACTAAAGAAGTATTATTCCCTGCTTTGATTGAATTAACTTAATGTGTTATTAAAGCGGTTCACTCATAAAGGTATATTGTTACAATGTGTGAATAATTCAGGTTTTCTGAAAAGATTGTTTATATTTGATGGAGAGAAAGGTTGTTGTATAGAAAAAAGCGAATTAAAGAAAGCTAACAATGAGCATAAATAAAGCAGAAGCGAAATGTCTAGGTTCATTAACATATTTCATACATTTATGTACCTTTAATGGTTACTTCCTTCATTAAGAAGTCTCATATACCATTCTCTGCGCGTTGTGAATAGTTGTCTTTTTAAGCGTATTATCGAATTAGGAAAACTATGTATAATGCGGAATACATTCCAGTAAAACATTAATATCCTCAGTAAATCAGTGCTATCCGCTGCATGAGCTCACATAAACGTGAATGTCTCCCTTTCAAATAAATAACCTATTATTATTCATGGGGTAATGCTGTCGATATTTATAATAGAAATGTGTGGGCCTAAACATAAAAGACAATGGAAAAGTATCATTGAAAATTGGATTTAGTTATAACCTACATAAAAATGGGTGTGAAAATAATTCGAGCCATAAATGTGAACCTTTAATGCATTTCTTATTTTATTTGTTGTCAAAGTTTGAGCATCATTCTAGATTGCCTAAAATTGTTCATTATGAAAATAACAATATATATATATATATATATATATATATATATACTTAGTTCCAAAAGTAAAGAACCAACAGTACATGTAATAATTCCATATAATTATCTTCATAATGCAAAAATAAATTTTAAATACAAGTTAATCGTACAATGAAACACGTAATATTAACATGATACAACTATTAGGACGGGATATAATTGATATTTTCACCTTTATTTATCAATATTTTTGTAAATGAAGTTGTTAGTCCTAAAATTGTTTTAAAGGATGAGTATTCTACAAGATGAAGCCGTTCGCTCGGGCGTCACTTATGAAGCCGTTCGCTTGGGCGTCAATCAGTTAATAGTGTACCTGTAAGGTGTGAGCTGCCGGCGTAGTCAGTCGGATCGAGCAAGGGCTTCGTGGTGGCGACGTCTGTGTTCAAGCACCAACAATCACAACAGCTAGGATATTGCACAGGGGTTATACATGTACATAAAAGGCACACGATGTAAAATATACTTATATATTTTAAAACTTTTATGACAAAAATATATCGTCATTCGTACACTTTTGGTTTAGGTACCCTCACATATGAATGGCGGCCTATTTATACTTCATCCACGTCACATACACTTTGCTAATATAATTCTTCGCCTCGCCTAGGGTAATATCGCTAGTTGCACTTACAATTCGCAGTCTTAATTATTTTGGGTCCGTACGGAAATATCCTTTACGGGGAAGAAACAGCAACTTTATAGGCCTATTATAATAAACACGCGGCTTTTATAAATAACTTATCCTACGTGTGTATAATACACAGGCGAGTGGCGTGGAGTAGTTGTTCGGAAACTTGTATGGAGTGCCCCGATTTGATGGCGGAGGTCCTTTTTATACATTTTGGGGATGTGACGTAATTTGGTCATAATACGGGCCCTATTGGGTGACAACTTCGCGCCACGGGTGTTTATTGGTTGAAAAGTTTTTAAAGAGGACGTTAAGAATCCGGGAATCCTGAAGGAACAAAAGTCAGACTGTCAGGAACAGCCATTAATTACGAAGATGTCTCGAAAACTAGCGGGGGAGAGACAGTTCTATAGAAATTGGAACTTTCCTTGATAATTCCGAATTGGAATTATCGAGGAAAAATTGAATATCATATTCCGGTAGCTTGTTTCTCGCTGAGTCCGGTGGTGTAAAATTCTCTATGAAGAGATGTAAATTTTATATGTTAATCAATAAAAACCGAATAAATAATTAGTCCTGTAATTATATTAATTGAGTGACATATGAAATGAAAGGGAGTAAATAAATCTATCGAACGGTAATATTAATATAGGTGTCGTAATTTTGGTATTGTCTTAATTGAAGAAGAAAAGTTAGGATATTTGAATTTTAACGGTCAGTGGGAAGAAAGTCTCCATAGGGTGCCGTACAAACTTCGTAGGGGGTCTCATACCAGCTTCATTTGACCCAAGTCAAAAATTTTATAAAGGAAATGACGATATTCGTAGAATATGGTTATTGAATTAAAAAAATTTTGATTTGCCTCGACTTCAAAAATATCATTATATGAGCAAAGGTATTTTGTACGTGTTAATGTTGCAATTCTTACTTGTAATAACATATAGGAATAACATAGTACCCTTAGTTCTAATAATTACTTACTTGATGTATTCATAGTATCTGAAAAATAAAAATATCAACTTATTTCCTATGTAGTTGAAAAGTAATTATATCAATTCAATTTTCATGTATCTAAAATTGAAAAACACGAAATATTAACTTATTCCTTTGTAATTTGACATCGTACTTAAAAATTGAAGTATCAACTTATTTCATTATGTAATTATCCTTAAATCAAATATGGAATTATCTCATATGAGTATTTTCCTTTCACACATTAATTAGACAGTAGCTATACCCTTCACATTAAAATATGAAATATTTTCTTTACGTACTAAGTTGTACAAATTTTATTGTACAATAAATTGTACGAAATTTCCATCCATCACAAATGTTATCCCTCTGCCTTTCCGTTAGGTAACTCTATATGTATTTCATTCACTGGAACTTATGTTAAAATAATTCTGAGTTACTGCATATACCTCTTATAAATATGTTTAATGTGACCTTTAATTTCAGAGTCTCGAATTCTTAATTAATAATGAATTCGTATATCCTTCGTTACTCATTACTCATGGTAATATATCTATATACTCATGGTATTGTACATAATTAACAATTCTCTCTCTAATTATCTTTACATCAATACTACGTCACATTATTAATTATCTTATATTCGTTGTTTCACTGCCGGAAATTCTTAGGTATACATTTAGTTCATACAAATATTACATCGGACACTTACCTTACGGTAATTTCTTAGGCAGGGTGTAACTTATCGGGTGGGATTTATGAGTTTCAAAGGGTTAAATCATATACATATCTCTAATTGTGTAGCTAAATATTTTCCATGTGAAGTGTATATTAAAAATAAAAATTTAAAAATTTGAAATGATAATATAGTATTAAATTCACAAATTCGTAATCTCGGCTGTCGGATCGATATCACATCACTTCAGCTTTGCCTTGACAGTAAGAGCATGAACCATAATCATATATACACTATTTACAAAGTATTTACATATAGGAAACCTTAATCGGGGTTCCTTTACCTTCGCCGAAACTGTATGGGTTGGTGTCCTGCACCAAATGCCATATCTACATCCTGTCCATTGTCTATTCGGAGTAGGATACATTTTCTCTAATACTGAGGGTGCATTCGCAACAGGGAAAATACCTCACCCGCTGCGTTTAATGTGTATATAGATCCGAGGTCCGCGATCACGAATATATGCATATAATTTAGTTTCAAGAACGTGTTTTGTCCATTCTAAGGTCCTTGCTTCGTACATAACTTACAATACTATTCTTATTCTTCCCATTTAGGGGTTTTCTTATGAAGATTCGGTACGGTATTTCCTTAGTAATTGCTTATGGTACCGACCTAATATTTTATTGGCGTCTTTTGGGTCTGACACCTCAAAAGTGTCCGTACCAAATTGCCGTTGAATACAATAGGGACCTCGGTAGGGTAAACAAAATTTTTTCTGCCTCTGATTGATAGCACTTGAAAGGGGGAAGTTCTTCACCAATACCAATTCATTCTGACGTGGTTGCCATTTAGGTTTATGGGACGGTCTTTTTTTCTTTGCGCTTTTTCCATCGCTTGTGTAACCGAGCCATTATTTCCTTACAAACATCTGTGTCCCGCGGAGCACACGTAGGTAAAATTGGTGGAGTGTTGGAAAACAAAGGCCCTACTACCGTACCTTTAATCACTTCAATAGGGATTTCTTTAGTAACATCGTTTGGCGTTTCATTCAATATCGCCTGTATCGTCTTCAGGTGACGAAACCAATCTTGGTGTTTCCGGTGAGACAATAATCGGAGGTAACCAATCACACTTTTGATATAGCGTTCAGAGGGGTTACCTCTGGGATAAAAAGAGGAGCAGTGGCGGATTTTCACGCCTAGCTTATTAAGTTCCGTTGTCCAATGCCTACTTGAAAAAATACTCGCGTTGTCTGTCAAAATGAAATCAAAAGCGCCGAACTCGCAAATAAAATCTCTTACTTTAGCAACACATATTTTAGTGGATATCCTACGGAGAGGATATAACTTCACAAATTTGCTGAACACGTCAACCATAACTAAGATAAATTGATTTCCGAAGTTAGATTTTACCAGGGGTCCTAAAATGTCTGCGCAAATTAATTGCTTCGGCTTAGTAGCCTCAATAGCACCTGGTGTGACGTCATATGCAACATTACGCATTTTGCCTATTTGACATAAATGACAAGTGGAAACATACTTTCTGACTTTACGTCCTAGGTGCTTCACATAAAAATGCTGACTTATGGCATTTACTAACCTATCAGTTCCACTGTGAGCTAAATTCTCATGGTAACTGGCTATTAAGTCTCGTTCCATTGCCTCAGGAATATACGTTTTCCACGTTGCGTTATTAGTACCACATAGCTTGTATAAGATTCCCTCTTTCATACCAATCGAAAAGGGTTTTATCGCACCATTTTCTGAGTTTTCTGCTTCTCCAGTGTTCTCTGTATCCTCATTCATTACATGGATTGTCCCGATGTCCCGTGCGTTACCCATAAGCTTTTGAAGATTTTGATCTCCCGCTTGGAGCTGCCCTATTTTCTTAAGTTTATCATTCAGATAATAATTATCCCGCAGATTCAATTTCATAATCCTTATTCCTTTCTCTTGACTTATAGGTTCACAATCATTATTCCCTTATTATTACGATTATTATTTATTATTCTTCTTATCATCAGGGATATTAGCAAGAGCATCTTTATTTCTTAATTCCTCTTCGCATATTAACTTAGCGACATTCATATTATTAACATTTATATATTCCACAAACATTTGATCCTTACCGATATCATTTTCATCGTCATCATAAGAAACTACAATATCATGTCTTACGAAAGATACAATCTGCTCTATTTCGCTTTCGTCATTAAGATGCAAAATTCCTATCGTTATTAACTCATCTGTGTCAGTTTTCTGAATGAGGTCACTAGTATTCTCTTTTACGGTGTTATTTATCACTTTATAGCTCGGGCATTGTGTCAATTGACTCTAGGGGTCTTCCATTATTATGAGCAACGCAAGGTTCTTGGGCTGGAAGAAATCCTTCGACCCTTAATTGTTTAAATATTCTTCACGGTTCTGAGGGGTGTGTGGTCGGCTTTGTTGTCGGGATGTTTCAACTTCCTGGTTCTGTCTACAATCGTTTTCCCCTGGGCTGACTGTCTCGTAATTATCCCTATTATATGGTACATATTTATTATCAATTACTCTTCCTTAGTTTCTATATGAACTGCGACTATTCCGGACTCCATTGTAACCCGATCGGTACGCTGGGCGTCGATATCCCTGGCTATTGAAATCCCTGGTTCGATTCCAGTTCCCTCTCTGAAAGGTACTGCGTCCACCATATGGCTGCGGCCTATAATTATTATTCCAACCCCGGGAATACCTATTCTGGAAACTTTTACGTTGGTTGAAACCTCCCTGTTGCCGATAGTAACCTCGTCCATTTTGAGGTGGCCTCGCACTCTGATACTCATTACCACTTTCGGAATATGCGATATCCCGCGGATAAGAAGGCTGGTCGTTTTTCGGACTGTCGTGTGACCCGTCCTCGACTTCAAAAAGTCCATCAGTTCTTATCATATTAATCTGCCTATTGCCATTATTTACTTGATTATTAGTAGGCCTACGGGAATTACGATCTGGAGGATTATTTCTGAAATCACTTCGGCCTTGGCTGGGCTCTTGTAAAGATTGCAGCAATTTCATAAGTTCTGGTATAGATTTTGGACAGGCAACAATCAAGGAATTCCGGATGTAAGATGGGAAATGCGACGGAATTGCATATAATAATTCGTCCTCGCGAATTACTGGTACTAATAATTGTCTCAACTCACATAGCGACAACAAATACTCCGTATATGACATACCTGTGTTCCTGTCGTATCTGCCATGAAAGATTTTATCCCTGATTTTACCCTGTTGCAACGGACCCCAAAACTGGTTCAAAAATTCGCTCTTAAATTCCTCGAAACTCATAGGATGCGCTTCGGTAATTACATGAAACCACCTTAACGTGTTCTTTTTCAAGGTTCTTTCTACTATCGCCATTTGGTAGGAGGAAGGTATATTTCTTAGTGAAAAATAAGACTCTAACTGCTTCAGAAATCTCACAGGATTCTGGTCATTTTCATTTGCGAACGAAGGCAAAGGCAAATCTGTAGAATTCAATACACTATGCAAATTCATATGGTCATCGATTTTACAGTTAGCAGTAGTTTCATGTAACTCCGATGGCGTACGGGAGGTACTGGGCACAGCATCTGGAACTTGTTTTCCCTGTGCTGGGGTACTCTGTGGTTTAGGTACACTTTGGGGTTCTGAATCCTTAGCCTGACTATCATTAGCCACTGGGGGAGGGGGAGGGGGATTTTCCAGTAGGACCTCGCACTCTTGTAACCTGGAATTGACTCGTTTTAATTCTGACTGGAGCCTAAGTACTTGGTTACTCGTGGACTGAATGAGGTTCATAGCCTTCCCCGTGGTTTGCGTGTTTTGTTCCACAGTATGTTGTAAAGTGCCAATATGTTTAGTATTGTTTTCAGTATTATTTAGGTTCTGCTGTAGGTTCTGTTGTACAGTTTCAAATTGTTGTTGTGTATTTCGCTCCAATGTCTCGACCTGGTGTGATATCCTCACATCAACGTCGACCATTTGAGCAATTAGTGCTTCTTGTTGACGTGACATAGTTTCAATTAGTTCGTTATTTTGTGTAGTGACTTTGTCCAGTTGTTCTGAAATGGTAGAAAACTTATTTTCTTGTTGTGTAATCTGTGCAGTCAGTTTGTTTTCTTGTTGTGTAATCTGTTCGGTAATTCTGTTCTCTTGTTGTGTTATTTGTTCTGTAAGCTTATTTTCTTGCTGTGTAATTTGTGCAGTAAGTTTATTTTCCATGCTGGAAATTAAATTAGTTAGCTGTGCCAACATGTCACACTGACTGGGAGCAGGCTGTGAGGGGGGATTCGAGCTATCGCCTGAAGAAATTACACCGGCAGGTTCGCTTGTACTTGCAGCACTAGTATGAATTTCATGCACACTTTCACTTTCATGCACAGGTTCATTAAGAGTATCCATCGGTGAGGCAGATCGAATTGACATAGTGATCTTATTGTTCCGTAATTTCATATAATTGTATATATAGATAATAAAATATTTATAATCTCGTGTAATAACGAAGAAAAATATGAAGCTTTAGAAAAATGAAATTTTACTCTTATTTACAGAACAATAAGATGAATAGAAATTTGTACTCACAAGCAAACTTTATGGCCGTACAGCTGGTCTCAATGGTGTCTCGAGAAGGTCAGTAGTCCAATGACGAATTCGTTCCGCCGAATAGTTTGAGGAGGGCTTAGAATTACTTTGTGGACAAAAATCACTTGGGAGGGCTGATGGAGAACAACTTTCACTCGTTCCCAGTTGATGTGATGAGTAATGAATAGTGTTGTTGATTAATTGATTGTTGAAACTAATTAATAAAACACAGAACATCATTCATGCCTTATACGTTGGGTCGTCATTTATGAAGCCGTTCGCTCGGGCGTCACTTATGAAGCCGTTCGCTTGGGCGTCAATCAGTTAATAGTGTACCTGTAAGGTGTGAGCTGCCGGCGTAGTCAGTCGGATCGAGCAAGGGCTTCGTGGTGGCGACGTCTGTGTTCAAGCACCAACAATCACAACAGCTAGGATATTGCACAGGGGTTATACATGTACATAAAAGGCACACGATGTAAAATATACTTATATATTTTAAAACTTTTATGACAAAAATATATCGTCATTCGTACACTTTTGGTTTAGGTACCCTCACATATGAATGGCGGCCTATTTATACTTCATCCACGTCACATACACTTTGCTAATATAATTCTTCGCCTCGCCTAGGGTAATATCGCTAGTTGCACTTACAATTCGCAGTCTTAATTATTTTGGGTCCGTACGGAAATATCCTTTACGGGGAAGAAACAGCAACTTTATAGGCCTATTATAATAAACACGCGGCTTTTATAAATAACTTATCCTACGTGTGTATAATACACAGGCGAGTGGCGTGGAGTAGTTGTTCGGAAACTTGTATGGAGTGCCCCGATTTGATGGCGGAGGTCCTTTTTATACATTTTGGGGATGTGACGTAATTTGGTCATAATACGGGCCCTATTGGGTGACAACTTCGCGCCACGGGTGTTTATTGGTTGAAAAGTTTTTAAAGAGGACGTTAAGAATCCGGGAATCCTGAAGGAACAAAAGTCAGACTGTCAGGAACAGCCATTAATTACGAAGATGTCTCGAAAACTAGCGGGGGAGAGACAGTTCTATAGAAATTGGAACTTTCCTTGATAATTCCGAATTGGAATTATCGAGGAAAAATTGAATATCATATTCCGGTAGCTTGTTTCTCGCTGAGTCCGGTGGTGTAAAATTCTCTATGAAGAGATGTAAATTTTATATGTTAATCAATAAAAACCGAATAAATAATTAGTCCTGTAATTATATTAATTGAGTGACATATGAAATGAAAGGGAGTAAATAAATCTATCGAACGGTAATATTAATATAGGTGTCGTAATTTTGGTATTGTCTTAATTGAAGAAGAAAAGTTAGGATATTTGAATTTTAACGGTCAGTGGGAAGAAAGTCTCCATAGGGTGCCGTACAAACTTCGTAGGGGGTCTCATACCAGCTTCAAAGATGAACCAATTTTATGTCTTTTTGGGGGGGGGGGGGAGGAAGAAAAATTACTGCTAAACTTTCAGTACTTGAACAATTACAAAAATCTCCGATACTTGTCTGCAATAATAATTTTACTCTTGAAAGTTTTATGTATCGTTTTAGTCTTTTTGTCCTTGTCACAAACATGTTTCCTTCTTTTTGTTCAGCAAATCAAATTAAATAAAACTTCAAGTTTTTTTTTATTTTTTTATTTTTTTTATTTTATAAATATTCACAGTTTCTGCTAAATATATTCAACTTCTTATACCCCTAGGGGACTGTTTATTTACCAATATGACTTAAATGAGCTTTTTCAAGAATAATCTTGAAAGTGTTGACTAGCTGGTCCCATATAGGGGAGCGGAGATCCCTTACTGTGGCTTAAGATCACATGACTAATATTACAGTAGCTGGGCTCTGAACCACATGGAATCTGAATCATGATAATATCTGTTCGCACCTGAATTTTACTTGTGTTTTCTTAGCTCTTGCTTTGCAGCTCTTGGTAGATTCGATTTTTTGAAGGGATGATGATTTTTCATTCATTTTTATCATGCCATGTGTAAATTAGTAAAATAGAAAGATACAAACTGAATCATAATATAGGCTATGTTCGCACCTGAATTTTACGTGTTTTCTTAGCTCTTGCTTTGCAGCTCTTGGTAGATTCGATTTTATTGAAAGGATAATGGCTTTTCCTTCTTTTTATCACGCCATGTGTAAATTAGTAAACTATAAAAACTACAGCAATAGGCTTTTAACCATTTTTTTTAGAGTTACACTGTTAAGCATTATTGTCAGTCAATGTTACATGACGCATGGCCGAAATGAACCTAGTGTTTGTCTTGTAGATAGGCTATTGCCTTCTTCCTCCAAATTGAAGATATCTTATACAATAAATGTAAATGAATGTAGGTAGTCTGCATGTTTTCTGAATAGCTAAGTCCTATAAATTGAATCACTCGGAATTACATTTTTGTCAGCCGCAAATCCCCCATATCGGCTTCATAAGACACATTACAAAAATGAGCTGAACGATGCGTTCTGTCAGTGTGTATGTACGATTTGTCGATTTCAGCTCAAGGCAGGGAGTAAAAAACTTGACATACCAACACAATTACCAATAACGCTCCCTTATTGTCTTCCACCCCACAGAAACATCTTGAAGAATTTGAAGGAAAAAAGGAGAGGATGGGACGAAAAAAAGAGACGCATTCCCTACTTGACTCCCCAAACTTCATTATCCAGAGTTCGTTTTCTTGTTCAGTGAACAGGCGATCCTGGCTTGACAACTCCTTAAATCATTCATCTCAATCTTGCCATCTTCTTGAAACCACTCAACATCAGCGCTGCGATCTGCCACCCTCTCTCCTTCCTTTCTTATGTCTCGACATTAGGGTCGAAACAAAAGAGTTCCAACACTCCTCTGCTTCTCGATGAGACAGGTTGCCCAAAAATAACTGATTTTCTTGTTCATGACCTGCTCGTGAAGGTATAACTTGAGGTATTACCTGTTCTAGCTTCTATCAGAAAAGAGATTGAGAACAATGGTACGAAACTTGCATTATGTTATGGACAGAATGGAAAGTATTTAATACTTCAATACCTCAGGGGTGCCCACCCCCCAAACGTCATGACTCACCCCCCCAGAATTCATGACTCACCCCCCAAACTTCATTGCTCACCCCCAACCCAATTGGCTGTCGGCAAGGGCGCCCATATAATATTTTCTACGGGGGGCAATTTTTTAAGGAATTTATTTTTGGTCGCTTTAACTTCTTGGACCACTTTGTAACATCATATTAATAATTATAATAAGTGCAACAATGACGTTTGGAATACCCCCCAAAAAAGGGGTCGGGGGTCCATCCCCAGAAAATTTTTAAATATTGAACTAATGAAAATCACATTTTACGCTATTTTAGCACAGAAAAACAAGGTAGGAAATTTGTTTACCATACTCGAAGACATGCCAATGTAAATAAGAAATCATTACCTAAGTGGGGGGTCCACCTCCGGAAAATTTTTAAGTACTGAACTAATGAAAATCACATTTTACGCTATTTTAGCACTCAAAAACAAGTTAGGAAATTTGTTTACCATACTCTAAGACATGCCAATGTAAACAAGAAAATGTTACCTAAGTCGGATGTCCACTCCCGGGAAATTTTAAAATATTGAACTAATGAAAATCACATTTTACGCTATTTTAGCACTGAAAAACTAGTTATGAAATTTGTTTACCATACTCTAAGACATGCCAATGTACATAAGAAATCATTACCTAAGTGGGGGTCCAGCCCCGGAAAATTTTTAAGTACTGAACTAATGAAAATCACATTTTAGGCCTACGCTATTTTAGCACTCAAAAACTAGTTAGGAAATTTGTTTACCATACTCTAAGACATGCCAATGTAAACAAGAAAATGTTACCTAAGTCGGATGTCCACCCCCGGGAAATTTTAAAATATTGAACTAATGAAAATCACATTTTACGCTATTTTAGCACTGAAAAACTAGTTATGAAATTTGTTTACCATACTCTAAGACATGCCAATGTACATAAGAAATCATTACCTAAGTGGGGGTCCACCCCCGGAAAATTTTTAAATATTGAATTAATGAAAATCACATTTTACGCCATTTTAGCATTAACAAAATAGTTAGGAAATTTGTTTACCATACTCTAAGACATGCCAATGTAAACAAGAAAATGTTACCTAAGTCGGGTGTCCACCCCCGGGAAATTTTTAAATGTTGAACTAATGAAAATCACATTTTATGCTGTTTTAGCACTGAAAAACTAGTTAGCAAATTTGTTTACTATACTCTAAGACATGGCAACTTAAACAAGAAATTGTTACCTAAGTTATAATACTTATTACTATTTATAAGAAAAGTTGAATTAAGACATGGAACAGTGGACATAATAGGCCTACTCATTATGTTATGAAAAGAAAGTAACTGCTATATCATATTTGACACACCAACAAATCTTGTTTAATTAAATAAATATTTTTTTTAATACAAATATAGAATTTTAGGTTTTGACTTTTGGGGGTCCAAATCCCCTGAACCCCCCTTTCCTAATCCACTGTGGATTCTGCTTCCATGTTGTCGATTTGGTAAAACTTCTGCAATTCAAATAATTGTCTTAAAAGGAAAAACACCTGACTATAATAATTATTAATATACATTTTTTCCTTGCGCCCCCCTCCCCCGTGTATGGGCGTCCATGGCTGTCGAAATTCTTCATCTTTATCTTTATAAAGAATTAGAAGAGACATTTTGAAGTTATAGAGCTTGACTGTTCTTATTTTTAACATATAAAACTCTAATTTTGCAACAATTTTCAACCCCCCCCCCAGAAAATTCATAAATGATAATATTTTGCCCCCCCCCCCAGAAATTTCAATGACGCAGTCTGCGTCTTAGCCCCCCCCCCTGTGGGCACCCCTGAATACCTCCAGTGTGATACTGTAATTTATTTTGTCATGTAAATTTGTTAAAACACACAATTTTATACAATAATTACTTTTTACCCTTCAAATCCCTTATTTAAATACCTGAACAGTGTGTCTGACATTTCCCTCAAACTTCATATTACGTTTTCTCGATAATGGTTACTATACCGGAACTTACAGTCGGCCTGGGTAGCGCCAAGTGAGTATGGCGCTGACTTTCTGTACTCAAGGTTGCCGGTTCAATTTCGGGCTAGGACGATGGCATTTATGTGTGCATAAATAAGATTGGCACATACAGTATTTGTAGAGTTACAGGCATGTAAAAGAACTCTTGCGGGACAAAATTCCGACACAATGGCCTTAATCACAGTACACCCCCTTAGTTAAATAAACATATGATCAACCAACCGGTATTTATGAAATTCACAGTTGAGCTTCGTATGTATAATAGATAATATGCTCACATTTCAGCATGCATTTATCATTCTATTGTCTTTATCTGGGGGCATGAAGAATCTATTCTGAATGTCAGGTTGGAAATCAATGATTTCTTTATTATTTTGCAACTTTTTAAAATTGTTATTCATTCAGACAGCGTTTTAGAACAGTAAAACATTGTGTAGGAAAATAAAAATGTTAATAAATGTAGAGCAACAGCAAGACACCAGCTTCACTACGTATATTCTAATATTTTGATTTCTGCTTTTGTTTTTAATAAATAATTAAGGTTAATAAAACTTACTAGTATGAGTATATTGTGAATTTTGTTTGATTAAGTACATGTGTTGAAATATTCACTTAGCCTACTCTAAATGCGCAATTGTGAAAATTATAAATATATGAAAAGGTTACCCCTTAAAGAAAAAAAAAAATGTCGCAGTGTCTCAACATGAAAGAAAGGGTGAGAATAACTGCTTGCTCTAATTACATGTCCACTGAGAGAGACTTGACAACAAACTCAAAGGTCTTCCTGCGGTGGGATTTCTACCATCCCTTTCCATCCACAACACAACCCTAACAGCCAGTAACTTTGATATTATCCGGATTAGCCTCAGAATGTGACCGCAGAGTAGCCATACATCACTGATTAACCTAATGACTGGATGCGTTGTGCGTTGCAGTGCGAGGAGGGGCTGTCCAGTGGCGACATCTGCGTGTTCGCATCCCGAGCGGGCCCCAACACTTGCTGGCACCCCGCCTGCTTCACGTGCTGCGTCTGCAAGGAGCTGCTCGTGGATCTCATCTACTTTTACAGGGAAGGAAAGCTCTACTGTGGGCGCCATCACGCGGAAACTCTTAAACCTCGCTGCTCCGCTTGTGATGAGGTGAGTCTTTAAAATTGCTTGAAATTGCATAATTGTGTATAATTTTTTTTTCATATTCTCTGCTTAGGAGCGACGTTTAAAACAATTTTACAAACGTTGTTGGTTGGAGCTCTCAATGAGTAACCAAATAAAAATCTATACCATGCTGGAACTTGAAAAATATTTGTCAATTTGTCATCATCTACGCATTTTCATATTCCTGCTAGCTGTTGCCCGCAGCTTCGCTCTCATGCACTTCTTAATTTGACAGAAAAATCCTTACTTAGCACTCCAACCCTTAGTTTTCAGTAGTTTTATAAAATTACTAATCTTGTAATTGAAAAGATAAGAATGCTATAACGTTTGTCCATATAAATTGTGAACCCTTTGTCATCCCGTTTGTTTCGTTTGTAAACCCTTCAGGGTTTGAATTTGTGGAATTACTGAAATACGTGTTTCCTGACGTGTGTTGTAGAATTTTATGCTAAGTTTCAAGAAAATCCAACCGATTTTTCCCCCCAATAAAAACTTTTAAACCCTCTTTTCACCCACTTAGGAATAAAAGCACCACTTAGGAATAAGAAAAAAGTGTTTAATTATTTATGATTTGGAGTAGCCTACTTTTACCAAATTTACCTTTTCACTGCCACTGACTTATATATTCATCAACCCAAAAAACTGTATGAAAACAGATATAAAATTAAGAAAGTAATGTCTTACATCAGAATATGTTGATTCTTATTGTCTTGTTATGATTGTCATTTATGGATACCAGCTATTCTACGGAAATTTTCTTCGACAATCCAGTGATTATTTTACTTGATGATTCCTAGGGACCGGATTCTTATGTTTTTGCCTATTTTTTTTTTCCTTACTGCCAAAATCAGAAACGCTCACACACATTCTCGAGTCTTGTCTATAGGATTCACACACATTAATTCTGTAGTAAGCTACAGTGCGTTTCACGTAAGAGTTGACCAATCGTGCTAGTTTCTGCGTCGCGGCGGGCACAGCTTTAACTCCCGAGCGATCGGGTGAAATACTACGGCTGTCCAGAAAGTAACAGACGTTTTGGCCTGGCCCGGCAGTGAGCGGGGCTAGTGCCGCCATTTTAGCGTCAGAGCGTTCAGTACGCATACAGTTGTGTTAGCGTGAGCATCGTGCCTGTCGTACTTTGTCTGCAGTGGAGTGTTAAAATGAGCACTGCAATTGAAAATCCCGCCAGTTGTGAAGTGCGGTCTGTGATAAGCAGGCTTTAAAACTTAGTGCCCGATCGAATATGTTAACAGCAACCATACCGTACAGACTTTGCTCGGCGTATGCCCTAGCTACCATATGCTAGTTCACGTGATAGTAAACAAACTGCAATACAGATATAGGAAGACCACAAAATAACTTCTCATTATCTAAACTCACATTACAAGCATGCAAAACGATACTTTCTCCTGTTTGTGTATAATAGTCCCTCCCAAATGTTTCAATATATGTTTCCGTTTTAGAACACTTTACTTTCGGCATGCCAAACACGTATTATACATTTAAACACGCAGAATGACAAGGTACACTGTTGACCAATTTGAGAGGCACCATACTATGAGCGAATTCACCTCTCAGTACTACTATCAATGACTGTCTTATCAGCCTACGCAATCACCCTCCACCCCCTATACTCAGGTTGTTGGTAACTGGAATCAACTCCCTTTGTGGGTTCGGGCACTAAGTTTTAAAGCCTGGTGATAAGGTTTTTGTTGACGAAAAATCACAACCAATTGAAATTTATCGCCAGATTTGTGATGTGTACGGCAAAGAAATAATGAGTGAAAGCCGAGTAAGACAGTGGTGCATTGATTTTAAAACTGGCCGAACCAATGTTCACGATGAGGACCGCAGTGGTAGACCTAGTATTGTGAATGATGAACTGGTGGCGAAAATCAACGACAAAATCTGTGACAATCGTCGTTTCACGATTACGGAACACTCTGAAAATTTCCCATGCCGGTGTAAACCAGTGGTTGAAATTGCAGGCGGCGGATTTCTACAGAGAGGGTATCGAAAAGTTGTGCCACGGTATGATAAATTCCTTAATTTGAATGGCGATTAAGTACAAAACTAGCCTAAGAGTCTACCTTCAAAATATATGTAATAATTTTTTTTTTTTATTTAAAAAAGTCTGTTACTTTCTGGACAGCCCTCGTATCTACGCAAATAAAGCCGCTAACGGTGTAATGATTCAGATTCTTCCGATTACAGTTAAAATTACAATGAAATTAACCACGTACCTCATCACAAGAGATGTTGGAAATGTCCTCCTCTTACATCCACACAACACTGGCACTTTTTTAGGAATTCTTTTTTTCGCTCGCATAAATTCAACTTCCGAGATAGAATTAATTTCTCCTGTGATATTGTCTTTAAGTTATTTTGAACTTGACACTTTATTTTTCAATTTTCCCCGTAAATAGTAGTCATATATTGTTAGAAGAACTTAAAGACAATATCACAAGAGAAATTAATTCTATCTCGGAAGCTGAACTTACGCGCGTGAAACAAAATTTCCTGAAAAGGTGCCAGTGTTGTGTTGGATGCAAGAGGAGGACATTTCCAACATCTCTTGTGATGAGGTACGTGGTTATTTTCACTGTAATGTTAACTGTAGTTATGGGAACCTGAATCATTACACCGTTAGCAGCTTTATTTGCGTAGTTATTTCACCCAATCGATCGGTAGTTAGAGCTGGCTGTGGCCGCCGCAACGCAAAAACCCGCACGATTGGCCAACTCTTACGTGAAACGCGCGGTACCTAAATAACCTAAGTAGGATATAAAACCCTTTAAAAACCTAATTTACTCCTAATAGATTTTTCGTCAAATTTATTAGCCTCTTTTACTTAAAAAATCTATATTTTGCGAAGACTGAAAAAAAAAAACCTTCTGCTTGTGTTGAAAGTAAATCCACTTTTCAAATTAATATTGTTCAACCCATTGCATTAGTAGCCTATATGGGATGGACAAGGCCAAGAGAGGCGGGATGAAAGTTACATTACCGGCGTATTCCAATCTGTAGCAATCAGTTTCACACTGTCCGCAGCCCACCATAACGCCATTTTTTATTCACCCAATTAGAAGCGTTGGGATCTAATCCCGAAAAAGCTAGTTTTTAATAGATACATCATTAAGTATTTTGGCATCTTGCGTTCAACTTCTCCAGGGTTTTGTGGTTTATTTTGATTGTACAGGTGCAATGAGAGCAGAAGTTTCATTTGCTGGAGCATCTCACTGCTTCTTTTGATTGTTTAGGCTTTCTTACTTCAATTTAATACAAGTTTCAGCAAATTTAAGTCAATTTTTCAGTTAAATTGTATAGGTAATATATGGTAGCTATTTCCGAAGATTTAAAATAAAAATAGAATGTGACTATACTTGCCCATGTGGAGAAATTGAACAAACAGTGAAACATCTTTTACTGGAATGTCCCAGATTTGAAAGTCAACGTTTTCAATTAAGGTGTAAACTAAACTATTGTGACACTACACTTTCAGCACCACTGACAGTTTTTAGAAAAGAGTGTTGCAAACAAGATTTTGTACGTTTCGTAAATTATGTTCATTCCCGTTTTTAATTATTACTTGTAAGATAGTTTGTAAATATTAATTTTGTTAATTTGTTATATTTAAAACCCTAACATACCTTCAAGGTAAAATAGGGTCACATGTATTGGAGTATTAAAAAAAAAAAAAAAAAAAAAAAAAAAAAAAAAAAAAAATATGTATTGAATTCTTTGTAGCACATTGAAAGTTCATTAAACCCCTTATTATAACCTAAACGGTGTTTTCAACAACAAAACAAAACAAATAAAAAACAAAAAAACATTTTACTTAATGGAAAACTTAAGATAACTTAGTGTTTTTGAAACCTAAAATATCCGGTCCCTAATGATGACTTATGTTAATATAAAAATTCACCTCTGAAAGGATTTAAGTCAGTGAAAACTTTTGGATTTTGGAAGATGCTTAAATACATGTTTAATACATGTTGTGTTGTAGACTATTTGTGCTATGTTTCGAGAAAGTTTGTTCGCTTTCATATTGGTCCATAGCGTATAATAATAATAATAATAATAATAATAATAATAATAATAATAATAATAATAATAATAATTTATTTCCAATAAGAGCCTTGACTGTGGGAAACATCAGTATACATTAGATGTATGTCATGAAATATTCTTTGATATCCTCATGTGTCACTTCATCGGAAGTCGTGCTAGTTAAAAGCTCAACTTCAGTAGTGTTTCTGGAACCACGATTTGAGAACCTGGTGTATTGTTTTTGATAGCGAGTTGAGTTCCGGTGTTTTGTTGCAGATCATTCTGGCTGACGAATGCACGGAGGCTGAAGGTAGGGCCTGGCACATGAAACATTTCGCGTGTTTCGAGTGCGACCGCCAACTTGGAGGGCAGAGGTACATCATGAGAGACGGACGACCCTACTGCCTGCATTGCTTCGACGCCATGTTCGCGGAGTACTGCGACTCCTGCGGTGAGCCAATAGGCGTCGACCAAGGTAAAAACATAATACAAACGTAAACCATTCTTCTCAGTTAGTTCTGAATTCCACCGCATTTATTGTTCATTGATAGGATCTATTATTCTGCCTGAATGATGTGGTGTTCAGTAGACGACAGCATGGTGTCAGGCCCCGATTTCAGATACCTTTCATCCTGGGCAAATGTATGTATAATCGCCCCTTTCACTTTTCTACTTTTACCCCCACCCCAAAGTTATTGTTTTAGTGTTAAGATTTGGTTTTATCCAAGTATTAACCAATAATATTCCAATAGCATTTTTTTTATTGCGAGTATTCCAATCACTGTAGGCTACACAACAAAAATTTAAAATTTTTTTTTTTAGAATAAAAGTAATTACGTTTTGGCGAAAATGCATGAATGCTATTGTAATTTCATTTACAAAGAACTGCCTAAATCTCTAACTTTTTTTGTAATGTGTAATATAGTCAATATTTGAAATATTACAAAAATATTTATCATATCTGGTAATTTTAAAACACGTCTTAGATTATATTTAATTACGTTAAAAAAGATTTATTTGGTCTATTAACCTGTTATGTTAAAACCAGTATTTTTAGACGAAAAA